>CM050423.1:6334917-6982726 GCA_027564155.1 Gymnocypris eckloni scoliostomus | reverse complement strand
ACACGAGCCGATTGACCTCACTGACATTCCCAGTCAAACTGTCAGATGGTGATTGGATAAAATAATGGCTGTAGAGCCGAGTGAACAAAAGGATAAGCTTGCTTTTCAAGGTAGTCAGCTGACAGCAGCTTAATGGAGCACTTGTTTAACTCAAGGTCACAGAAGTTCATTTTCACAGATTTCCACAGCAGTGTGTGAGGGAGGAAGCCATTTCACACTCCAAAGTGCTCACAGAACCCAGGAAACATAAGAACTTCTAGCAGGCTAGCATGGCCCTAAAGTGGTGTCTGGAGAACGTCACTGTGGTTTATTAGTGTCATATAAAGTATTTTTAGATCAGCTCAGCTGGCTTTGATAAAGACCCTTCACTTTAAATCACACTATCCCTAAATGTGCTATTAATAAACCCACTTTTTCAAAGTATGCGAACACTTGTTGGATCTCTGTGTTCAGAGGATGTTCTGATTCATGCTGCTATATAACCAAGTGTTTCTGGTTTTTATTCTTGGATCAAGTTTTTGGTAAATTGTGTTGCTTTCTAGTCAGCAGATGACAACATAAATGAGGGTCCATGCTGAACGAACATCCAAGATAACATCTGATATTTTATATCAATTTTGAATATGCTGTCTTTTCGGTTCTTGAATTTAAAGGGATGAGCGGTGTTCCAAGAGTGCAGGTATACTGTAACAGTCAAACAGATACAACTCTTTGTATCACTCCACTTGTTGCGTTTGCACATTTCAGACAAACTCTATCTGTGTCTCATTTCGAAGGTTGCATTTGTCAGCCACATACATCAAGAATGTCTCATTTCAGAAAAGTAATGATTATAAAATGAACTGTTATTCCTCGAGATGCATAAATTATTGTAAATTCTTTCTTACTTTGTGATGTAATGTGATTTTTTTTTGTTTAAAAAAATGGCAGCCTCAATGGCGTATGCAGCCAACAAATGTGACCTCCAGAGACACAGCGTGTTGGTCCATGCCAGGGGTGTCCAATCCAGCTCCAGGAGGGCAAATGTCCTTTAGTTTAGCTCTAACCTGCCCCAACACACTTGACTGGAAGTTTCTAGTAATCCTGAAGACCTTCAGGTGTGTTTAATCAGGACTGAGGCTAAACCAGGGATCGTCAAATCTGGCCCATTCCTGCAGAGTTTAGCTCTAACCCTAATCAAACACACCCGAGCATGCTAATCAGAGTCTTCAAGATCATTAGAAAATCACAGGTAGGTGAGTTTGATCAGGGTTAGAGCTAAACTCTGTAGAAGATTGGCCCTGACTGTAGAAGTGGGTTGAGGCAGGTATAGGAGCTAAATTCAACTGTGACTTTCGGTGCGTTCCAAATGGGATATATCGCCTTCCGAAGTACTCAAAACTAGCCACTAGAAAGTGCCCTTCGGAATGAAGGATTTCGAAGGGTACAACTGATGGACACTTCGGGCTCCCATGATCCTTTGCGCAGATTCTTTGCATGATGACGGCACATCTGTGTGGGCACGGGATGATGA
The DNA here is from genome assembly GCA_027564155.1 of Gymnocypris eckloni scoliostomus. Lineage (NCBI taxonomy): Eukaryota > Metazoa > Chordata > Actinopteri > Cypriniformes > Cyprinidae > Gymnocypris > Gymnocypris eckloni. The sequence goes on along the minus strand of CM050423.1, from coordinate 6,981,213 downwards.
CATTTTTGAAGAACTTTTTGACATTTGATTATATCTAGTGAGAAATTAAAAAAAGGAATTTCATGAGTAAAGATACCGATATCCTTGCTCTTTCCTACAGGCTTTACATAATATGCTCTCTGTCCTGTGTGTGTGTACATAACCTCGGTGAAGTGTTATTGTTCAATGTTAGCAGAAATTAAAACTGAAGCACCATGTTGAGTGGCCCTATTGATGCAATATGATCTTTTGTTCGCTCTTGATGAAGCACTCAGCAATGACATGAAACAGAGAAACACTGAATGTCACGGAAAGAATAATAAATGAAGGAGAAGATCAGATGCAGGCCATTTCCCTGATCACAGAAGATCATTGCTGTATAATATTACTTCACACCACAGCAAAGACTATTAGTGTGATATGCATAAGAACACACGGCTCTTCTCTCTACTTGTCTGTGTCTTCATTTAATAGACAGGATAAACAAGCGTTCTGCCTCCATATCTCTTTTCTATTGTGTTGTTAAAAAGTATTTTAAAGTAAAATGAACTCTGAATATAGTGTCGCCCTGTTGTTCTAATTATACACATTTTCCTGTCTCTATAAACTCTTGGATTGAACTCAGTTTCCGTCCGCTAGTATAAGAACCTGTTGTGGAAAGACTTTACGGTTGGCCATGAAACAGTCTCTAAGTAACTTCAAGATGTTGACAGAGCTTAATAAACAGGTAATTCAGCACGTGGAGCACCTGTTAGCTCTGGAGTTACTAAGAAGATGACTCACGAATCATTCTCAGGAATCAAAGAACATCCTGACCCACCAAAGTCTTACGCATACAGAGACTCTCCTTCTCTGCCTCCTACACCTCATATTTGTCTGTTACTCTTACACTATGCAGAACACTGAATGTGACTACAACAATTACCCCATTATATGGATAAAAATTGATTATTCAGACTTGTTATTCAGTAAATAATTGGACTGTGAATAACGTCCGCCCTAACTCTCATTGGTGTGTCTACGTAAGAAGTAGCAATGGCCAATTTATGAATGAATAATTGTCTGATTTTAGTTTTTAATAACAGATGATTCAGATCACAAAAGCAGCTTAAATTATTGGCTCTTGTCCAGTTGTATATCAACATAGGAGGAATGATTTCTTTTATAATTATTTTGTGGTGCATTTGAAAATGTAATGTCTTCCTTTTCGGAAACAGGAAAGCTTCAGTGCTCATTTATTGTAAAGGCATGAAAAAGAGCAACAAGGATCTTCTTTTGTGTCCCATGTAAGTCATCCAGGTTTGGAACAATGTGAGTAAATTGTGTCAACATCAATTTGAGGAGGATCATCCCTTTAAGCAAATGAAGTAAAACAAATGTATACATTATTTAAAGGTAGCATATTGTAAAGACTTGTGTTGGTTTAATTATTAGAATGAGGAAGCAACAAATGGGACACTTCTGAGGTTTTTAATCAAAACTCTTGTACACAAGAAGCACAATGTCAAAGGGAGACCGAGCAGATACCAGTCGAGCAGTTCATCTTTCAGCAGTGTGTAGCGCCAAACAACTAACCACAATCAAGTGCCTGTAGGAAACTCCTAAACAGAACCAGCGGATCACACACATGGAGGTTTGCCCAAAAGCACAGCAGTGACCCACTTACAATGTGGGACTATATTTTGTGGTCTGTGGATTGCATGTTTATCCAGGACTCAAAAGTAATTGGTTGTGAAATCATGCTGTGAATGTTTTCATCTAGAGAGACTGGGCCGCTTGTTAAAATAGATGAACGGATGGAGCAAAATATTGGAAAAGCTGAGAGAAAGTTTTAGAAGGATTCCAATCATAAGAGATGTGGAACACTCCTTGTAACTTATTGAAAGATTGAAAATATCATCGATCTATAAATTAAGATTGTACTAAGTGTAGGCTAATGTATAACACTTAGTATGTGTAATAAATCAGTGGGCAGAGGCAGATCCATATGCAACAAAGTTTATTTAACAGAAAAGTCAGGTAAAAGGTAACTCAGGATGATGATGATCGGTAGAGGTGTGCGTAGAATCAGGCAGGGGGTCGTGGGCTGGCAGCGAGCATTCAGTATCCAGGGACAGGCTTTCGGTCGAGGTAGGTGGCAGAGAATCAGAATCCGGAACGGGCTGGAGGTCGTAGGGCAGGCTGCAGACAGATAGACAATGTAAGTTCAGCGTGGGTCAGAGATAACAGGTAGACTGAGTAGAAGGAGAAATGCTCGGACATGCACACGTAGAGAGGCAATACTTCGCAAAGCCTACATGGTGAATGGAGCAGATAAAGGCTTGGTAATGATCTCTGATACAGAACAGGTGAAAGGCAATCACTGCGCAAATGGAGCATACTAGAGGGAAGTATACACTGCGCTAGAACTCGGGAGAGGGCGCTCGTGATTGAGAGATGGAGGAATCCGGGAAACTGGAAGCCGTAACAGTATGCAGTCGTCTGCTAAATGACTACTTACTAAGGGCCAAATAAACGTAGTCTCAAAATATAATTTATAACATTTGATTAAACTATAATTAATATGAATAATTACGAATTGAGAAGACACTATACATGTAAATATATGGTATTATATTAAAATAATTAAATTAGTGGTGGGCCGTTATCGGCGTTAACGTGCTGCGTTAACGCGAGACTCTTATCGGCGATAAAAAAAATATCGCCGTTAATCTATTCTCAAAGTTGGGTTGGGAGCTGGGTCTATACTACGCAAGCTATGATGACTTTCACCCTGATATTTTAGCGCGGATGTATACCCAGCCGAATTGCACTGTAGGGGGCGAGAACGAGTCTTCGAACTAGAGGCTCGCAGTCCGTGATGGACAGATTGTTAACGGCTGGTCTGTGTGGTAATACAATCGGGCAGGACATCCAAACGCTCACCTATCATTCATCAACCTCAAATATGGCTTTTCCTCTGAAAGATGAATGTAGTAGCAACTTTACATGGCCGCTCAATATGATGTTAACCTAGAGAAATGTGCGCTATTGAAGTGTTTGTGTGGAAGCGCGTTTGCGCAGGACAGGCTCAAAAGGCCACTTGCTCTTAAAATCTCCGTCATTCTTGGTCATACAGATAAAAGTAGCCTAATACATCTTTCGAATCTGTAAAGACTCTACGCTTATTTGTGTGCACTCAGAATAACAACGAAACGTTGCGCTTTTAAGCAAACAGGATGCGCTTTAGGTCTCATGAGAATTTGAGTATTCACCCGTGTCACCCTCTGCTTCGAACCTGTGTGTATGCCTAACGCAGCGGTTCTCAATTCCAGTCCTCGCGCCCCACCGCTCTACATATTTTCATGTCTCTCTTAGTTAACACACCTGATTCAGATAATCAGCTCGTTAGAAGTGCGCTCCATGAATGAACTGTGTTCCGATTGACATGCTCCCTACACAGTGTCCATTGCTCCTACTCCTGAGCAGGGAAAGCCGCTGAAGTTTACTTTACTTCAGAACATTCATTCATGGATTTGCGTTGCGCAACATCTTTACGCACGGACGAGTGTGACATCATATACGCGTCTGTAAATATATACAATTTAAATTCACGCCTCGCACACTTCAATGCACTATGAATGGAATACGCTCGCTTCGAACTGGAATCATGGAGGAATATCGGTGATGTCCACTGCAGGGCACTTGCGTCGAATAGAACAAACGCCTGAAGTGATAAGAGTAACATACGACATATGCAGAGCGGGGGCGCGAGGACTGGAATTGAGAACCGCTGGCCTAACGTTACTGTGAAATTACCACATCAGACGTGACGTGCTAACATGGATGCAGCTATGAAGCCGCCGGGTTTGCTTCAGGGAAAATGTATTTTTAAGAAGCTTCCCAATGGAAACTGTAAACAGTTCATCACGACCTCTTATGTAGGCCTACAGTTCAAAATTCATGTTTAATTGAATAAACAGTTAGTAAACACAAGTTCATCTTATTGAACATAGTTTATTTTCATCACCAATTATCATAGTAGAACAGCTTTCTCAAGCAGTTTGTGATGCATTTTGGAAACAGGAGATGAGTCCCTGGTCTAATGCGCCACCTGGCTTGAGAAACCCGTTCTCAAAGACTTACTTTTAGCCATTATTTGGGTAGCACACATATTCTGAATGCCTTCGGCAGAATTCAAATGAGCCATTTTAATCTAGATTAATCTAGATTAATTCCAAAATTAATCTAGATTAATCTAGATTAAAAAAATTAATCTATGCCCACCCCTAAATTAAATACATATATGCTGCTTAATATTTTTGAGGAAACCATGACACATTTATTTCAGTATTTTTTAATGAATACAAATTTCACAGCATTTTATTGAAATATAAATCTAACATTGTAAATGTCTTTATTGTCAATTTAATGCATCAGTACTGACGAAATTACCAAACTAATGAATGGTAGTGTATCACAGTTTCCATAAAATAGTAATAATAATACGGTTATAAGAAATACAAATAATAAGAAATAAGAAAATTCAGATTTGCTATCACATGAATAAATTACATTTTAAAATAGATTAAAATAGAAACTAGTTCAAAATGTAATCATATTTCACAATAGTATTATTTTTATTGTATTTTGATTGAGATATATGCTGCCTTGATGAGCATAGGAGACTTAAATAATACAATAGCAATTATTGTAATACAATTATTAATAATTCTGAAAATCTGACCTTTCCCACCTGATTTTAATAATCTTTATTATTAAAAAAATATAATGCAAAAATGATCAAAAACAATAACACTGATAATTTATGAATTTATATAATTTCTGCAGGCCACTAATCAAGCCAATTTTTATTTATTTGTTTACATTAACCATGTAAACTCAAATCTCAAATGTGCCATTTACTTATGGGTCTGTATCATTTAGCAAGCTACTCAATATGAAACTGTGGAATCTGGCTATGAGGTGTGGAGTTCAGGTTATATAATCAGTGAATGTACAAAATGATGCAAGCATCAACACCAAACACACAATAGCATGCGACAAGTAAATGATCCAAACCTCGAAGGCAAACAAAATCCTAAGAAACGGTAATAACCAAGCCCAGTAAAGACAACAAAATAAAAACATTACAGCAGGTGCTAGCAACACTTCACAAAAAGTATGTGAATAGTGAGACTATATCATTAAACAGTCAACAGAAACCAGGTGAATAATATAATCAGCTTCTCCATGGTGAGACAGTGTAACTGCAGATATTATAGACACAGTTGACATCAACGTCAAGAATAGCCCACTACACATTTCACCTTGACATAGTATGACAATATTTAATTAGCATTCAGTACTTAAAAGGCCTAAACATTAGCAGATCTACTAAAATGTACGAGATAATGTTAATAATGCAAAACAAGCATTCAACATTCTACATGTCCTAAAAGCAAATATTTATAAATAATATCAGACTGTGTTTTATTGAGTGAGTGACTTCTAGTTATAATCTCAAAAGCAAAACTGTTTGTTTTCTTTAGTTATTTTTTGGGCTTTTTACCTTTATTTGAGTTGACAGCTGAGGAGAGACAGGAAGTGAGATAGATCTGGAAAGAACAATGAACCAGGAAACTGAACTCACTGCACCCACGATGCAATGAACTCCACTTGACCTTTCGTTTTGAGTGTGAATATACAGTATGTTATAGTAATAACAGTAAATGATCCATGATTGCATGCAACCAACACTAAACCAAACCCTAATCCTAACCCTATGTTATTTATAATATCATCATCAATACTTAAATGTATAACTACACTATGATAAGTAAAGTGTTACTTCAGATTCTCGTTGTTTATTGTTTGAAAATGGCTATATCTTGGCCAAATTTTTACATAAACTGTATACAGTGCAGAGTATAGCACAGTAACTAGTATTTCATTCCAAACAACCAGCTCTGCTTGTACACTGCACATTTTGCCACATGTAGTATGTCATTTGTATATTCCATTCATACGCTTTGCATACTGCATGCGTATCAAATATTATTGCAGAATACTAAGACTAGTGTGGAGCATACTGAACATAACCAGAGCATCTCATGTTTGTGTGGTCTGTATGAATACACAGAGAGGTGTCAAACTCACATTCACACACCTCAGCTGCTGTGAAAAGTCACCTTAGCAAACATTCTAACTTCACTCGAGTGTTTCGGGTGAGGTCCCTTCCTTGTTTCGCCTTTAATCAATTCGCTTTTTATTTTTAAATATTACATATACTATTTTTAGTGATTGGTCAATAGCTGCAGTTTGTTCAGATATAAATGACCACTAAACTGTAATAGAATGTTGATAGATTTTCTACAAAGCTGTGCTAGTTTCTTTTTCTCCATATTCTTTATATTAATACAATAAGTACAATAATTGAGCATGCATAAGCAGGATCATGTAGTAAAATAAACTAAATTTCAGCACCTGATCATGATATTGTTTGCCACTATATCTTAAATATCTTCTGTCTACTTCATCATGATTATCCTGAATTTGCACTCAATTGTAATCAGAAGAAAGCTCCCGCAGTGCTGATGTGTGGATATTAATATCAGTATGAGCTGACAGATAGAAATGTGTCATGCTCTCAGTCATTCACTCTCAGTTACCGGCACGAGTAAATCAACTCACTTTCCTTAACATGTAAGGGCAGGAGGAGCTATGTTTAGTACAACAACATTCTCAAACACTTGGGACCAGCTCTTCCACAGAGTCAGTGAGTGTTAAACGTGTCTAAAACAGAGCCTCTGAGCTTTCATTAATGACACAGACTGTGACAGAGACCTTCACACCAATCACACACACAATCACACAGCTCCTGTATGTGCTAAATGCCATGTGTATGTGTCTAAATACGTCATGGTTTGTGCCATTTACCACATTCACACAGTAGTCTGGGCTTTTCCTATAGACAAAGACTATTACATCATTATATCACATTTTATATATATATCATATTTTACGTCTGTGTTGTAGACTTTATTATAAATGAAAGTTTTGTGCCCTCTAGTGAGGAATTCAGGGCATGACAGTAGCTGCCGTCAGCCAATAGGAACTGCCTGGGCTGAAGATGTCAGCAAAACACAATGAATTCTGGGATGTAACAGCTATTGCATGTAGTCCTTAGTTTCATTCATCTAATGCATGGGTGATCATCCTTGATCTAATATGTCTTTAATAAAATTAGCATTATCTATCCATCCATAGAACCCATGAGGATGCAAATGTTTATACTGCATGTTGTTAAAATCTCTCATAAATGTAAAAGAGACAGCATAATCAAATAGGCAAAAATAAAATATAATTACAAATACAAAAAGGTTTAGAGGTTATATGGTTAAGTTCTACATTTAAAGGAATAGCTTAGCTTAAATGTTCTCATCCTCAGCCCATTCAGATAGATGTAGATAAGTTTCAGAAGCCATGACTTAAAGTTAAAACGTCTTCATGATAAATTAGTTTCTTTCAAACATGCAGCTTTTCTCTTTACATGACATCTATTGATGGACTGGTGTTGTGTGGATTATTGGGATGTTTTAAGAGCTGTTTGGACTTTCATTCTGTATTAGGACACTTTCTAGTTAGTGGATCATGTTAATGTTTAATGGTAGTTAACTCTGCCAGGACACGTGTGGGAACTTGAGGGGAACAAACTCAATCTCACCAAGAAAAAAGTAGCTGTTAATGTGGCAATTTCTTACATATACTATTGTAAATAATAGGAAAAACACACATTTTGGGAAACAAAGAAAAAGTGAGCATGAAGGTCTAGCCTTAAACATATCCATCATGGGAACAATAGTGAGACGCAAAATAAAAGACGTAAAAGAGTCACAAATTATGAGACTGTGTTGTGGGAAAATGACAGAACGCCGTCTGAAATAAAGTCTCAAATGCCTCTGAAAAGTGGCATTAGTAAAATATTTCAGTGTTCTGATGACACGTAGTTTGATAGCGTGATTGTATGCTTCCAAAAGTATCCAAACATTTTCACAAGACAATAACTTTTTTGTTCTGTTCTCATTTTGTGGAACGCAACACAAGGAAAAATAATGAAATGATTTAGAATCTATTTCTACAATTACAGAATGCACATGTGTGCATGAATCACAAATTACAGAGTGATGTTCTTGAAGAAAATGAAGAATAAAGAGAGCAGAAACAGAAAGATCGAGAGGAACAAAGGTAGGACAGAGAAACAGTGTGCTGAAGTGCAGTTGGCCCATACCATCTGTATTGTGAGGATCAGACAGATCAGATCTCGTCTCTTAACATCAATGGGCTATCATGGAAATAACCCTCAGATAGGAAAACACCTGTCTTCAAACATGACGTAAATTCATTCCGTGTGTAGCGGCACTACACACCCACGGCCAAATTTAGTTAAATAAGATGTATGATTTGTGCTCTCTTGTTCCGGGATGCGAGGGTGGGGACATTTAGTCTGGTCTTTGAACATTCTGAACTGATTGACATTGTTACCGCATGTATCATTTAAAATAGTTCAAATTCATCACGTCATCATTTACTGCTGCTCTGTTCCATGAGAGTGAATGGAGCTTTCAGAGTCCAAAACGTACATGAAGCACTATAAAGGCGTCACTAAAGTATTGTAGAAGTTGCCCGTACAACTTGGGCTCTTTTTGAAGTCTTTAGAAGTCATACAATATATTTGCGTGAGGAACATGGCAAAATTTAAATATTATTTTCTGAAAACCATACATATATTTGTGTCATATTTATCCTCAGGAATACAGTGCACAACTCATAATAGACTACTGTTAAGTTTGAAGGGTTTTGCTTTTTCGACATATTGTGTTTTCATGGTAATGAAAAGAGCAACATGAACATTATTCTAAGTTTCTCTTTTTGTTTTCCACTAAAAATACAGTTTTGAAAAGTCACATTTATTTATATAGTGCTTTATGCAATACAGATAGTTTCAAAGCAGCTTGACATAAACAAACAGGAAAGTCATTGCAAAATTCATCAATTATGAAATTGCTTCAGTTCAATAAGAGTGTCATTGTTCCAAAGTTAATCAATTCTAAAATAAAATTCAGTTCAGCAGCTCTACAGAAGGCAATTCAGAGAATAATTTTCACTTTTGGTGAGCTATTTACATTCCCAGACTTACTCCTCGCTCATGTTGTTTGCTATGTGGGGGAGGGGAGTTCCGTTAATAACATCTTCTGAGAATCACGTTTTTTGTGTCACAGATGTTGTCAGGCAGTTTCCACAGGTTCTTATGTTGTTCACAGCTGGAAAACATGATCAGCTGGCCCAGTGAGCTCATTGGGCGGAACAGCAGTGATGTCATAAAAGATCGTCCTGCCAGGGCTTGTTGTAATATCAGGGTTCGATGTCTGTCTGGAGCCTCCCTTTCCCAGCACTGAAGACGATTGCCTCCCAGTAACCCCAGTTACCTGTAAGACAGCTGACTACATATCACTTAAAACATGCTTTTGGTTTCCAGCCACAGCAGAAACTGCTGATAGTCTAGATTTTAACCTCTAGCCTTTCATTGAAGCTGTGAAGGAAGGCTTTATGGAAATCTGGGAATTTCCCCATTTTAATAATCTCTGTAATCCTAAAGACAAACAACTTCATGAACAGGAGGACTGCACATTATGAAGGCCAGCTGTTTAGATGTATATCTTCAGGAAATAGACATAAACAGGAACACTTTGTGACGTTACTGGGCTAAATGAAGGCTTGCTGTCCTTAATTTTCTCAGACACAATACTTATTATCAACAATACTCTATTCATGATTGCTCATGGTCACTGATGTTCCCTATAGATTCTTGTAGAATTAGCGACACTTAGCGCCTTTGTTTTAGAAGTGTTTTGTTGGAACAGCCCTTCATACACACACACACACACACACACACACACACACACACACACACACACACACACACACACACACACACACACACACACACACACACACACACACACACACACACACACACACAATGAGTAAGAAACACATTGTGCGCCTCTCCTCTGGTCTGGAACTCAACATTACACTTTGCATAGTTTTCTGAGGAATGACTATATGTGTCTTGACCATAACTGCCAACTTTATTATGACTTCAATTCTAATTCTATATTTATATTAAAATCAAAACAATTGTATTTGTATCTTCCCTATCTTTGGTTGCAACCACAGCTGTTTCTGAGGAACTGCATTGTTTGACGGATGAATACTGTTTGTATTAATATCATTACATTTTATTTGCTCTGTTGTATTTTGTGAAACTTTACTACATATGTGGAATAACTGTTTTATTAAAGTAATAAGCCCATCAGAGCTGTGGTTCACAGTGAAGGGGGTAACAATGTTCCTTAGCTGTTATAAATTCACTGTAAACCACGGCGTCTTGGGGCTTATTGCTTTAACCTTCCTGCCTTGTATTTAGCAGATCCAACTTTAAATATAATGTTGAGTAAAAACACATATATATATATATATATATTCAAAAGTTTGGGATCAGTACATTTTGAATGTTTAAAGAAGTCTCTTTTGCTCATCAAGGCTGCATTTGATCTGTCAACAAAAGTACAGTAAAACATTCATATTGAACAATAATATTGTGAAATAGTATTGCAATTTAAAATAAAGATGTTTTATTTTAATATACTTTAAAATGTAATTTATATTCATGTGATTGAGATTTTCAACAGCCATTTCTCCAGTCTTCCATGTCGTCCTTTAGAAATCATTCTAATATGCTGATTTATTATGATTATTGGAAACAGTTGTTTAATACTTTTGGGAACCTGTGACACTTTTTCAAGATTCTTCAAGATTCTTTGATTAATAAAAAGTTAAAAAGAACAGTTTTTAGAAATCTTTTGTAACAATATGAGTCAACAATCACTATCACTTTTATCAGTTTAACACATCCTTGCTGAATAAAAATATTTGTGTATTTTAAGATATCTATTTTAAATAATGCTGTCGTTTTAACTGATAATCACATAATCTTAAAGAAATCACGTTCCAAAAAATAAAATACAAAGTAATAATAAAATACAAAATAAGCAGCTGTTTCCAACAATGATAATAAATTAGCATTTTAGAATGATTTCTGAAGGATTGTGTGACACTGACGACTATAATATTAAAATAGTAAACCATTATTTTAAATTGTAATAATTCACAATAGTGCAGATTTTTCTGTATTTTGATCAAATAAATTCAGCCTTGGGAACCATATATGAAACTTCTTTAAAAAACATTACAAATCTTACTGATCCCAAAATGTAAAAGGTGTTTATTTTGTCTTCTTGTATTGATTTCATATTGTTTTTGTTTTCTTGTTTATTTATTTTGAGAAGCCACATGACAGTTTATGTTGGAGTTAAAAGAGTATTGGTCATCTGAGCAGCTTAAAACTTTAGCAACGCCACTAATAACCTCAGGATCAGTGTCCTCAGTGCCCAAACATACAAAAACAAGGAAAGTGCAGCATCCCCCACCTCTTTGATAAAGCAGCATCTGTTGTCTGTAATAACGTGAATGAGGTCAATGAATGTTTATCCATCCCCCAATGAATCACTTGGTGTATGAAATAAAAACAAGGACTCTATTCCAAAACACAGGCAGCATTTTCACACCAAAGGGTTACCTTGCTTTCAAAGACACCTTATTTTGGCCACATTAAGGGCAATATCATATTCATTCTCTTGAGAAAGTGATCTCAGAATGCATTGTAACAGACTTTGTGATCAAAAATAAGAGATAAAGTAAAAGAAATGTTGAGTGTTGCTTACATTATTACAGCTTAGCAACATGCTAATGTCAAATTCCAATGACTTTTGTTATTATTAATATTGTGTGTTTACTAAAACTCTTATTAATCATGCAGAGGCTCTTTGGTAGCCAAAAGGCACAACTGTGGGCTGCAAAAAGCCATAGGTGTGTGACATCTCACCTCTGCTGATTGAACACATGCACAACAGTTTTTCCAGGGGAATGAGCACAAGAAGCAAATGCTTATCAGATCCCTCATATCTGGCTATCATTACAGTGTGGGATAAAGATCAGCGGATGAAACGCTACGCTATCACTGTTACAGCCTTTAGACAGTGAATGATTGACACAGAGATCAGTGGAGGCCAGGAAAAGGCAACATGACACTGTAGCTTGAAACACCTTTAATGAGGCGGACAGAGTGTCCCAGACAGGTACAATGTACAGATCGACACTCTTTTTACTGTTTAATTTTTAAAGGAATACTAAAGAGAAATTTGCCATGTTAGGAGTAATGCTGCTTTTCACTGTTCTGTGGAACGTGACAGATGCCTCAGATGAGTAAAGTAAAAGTTAAAATAGTTTGTCACATATAACCAGATCATGAAATTAAACGAGAATAATGTTCACCAAAACATCTAGGATAATAGAGTGATTCTAAATTGACAAGCCATCTGAGAAATTGTCTGAAAAACCTTTTAAGGTTTGTGATTTAACAGGAATATATTTAGCAGACATCAAATTATTGGACAATATTTAAAAATAACTGCAAAAAATATTATTTTTCACAATTATTTAAGACAATGACAATACTTTTAGTAGTAATGCTTGTAACTATGCTAGTAATTTCTATTTTGGCCAAAATAATGAATGAATGAATTAACAAATTAATGAGTGAAAGAGTGAATATATATATACATATTATTGGTATTTTGGCCAAAACATGAATGAATGAAAGAATGAATGCAAAAATTAATTGTATTATATTATAATATAATTATTATATTATCTGTTAACTTTTAAAGCTGCATTATTTAAATACAAATCGAATAGTTGCGAGTTCATAACTTTAAGAAGTAATCAAATATCTATCTTAAAATATTTTCATAATAATATTACACTTTACATATAGCACAGCTATGCATTTTAAAACAGTTACTACATAATACAAATATTAAAGTCACACATTTAATTGTAATTATTTTATAAAGCAAATTCCTTTTTTATCAATGTTTCAGTACAGGTTTCTGGCATAGGGTGCATATATGGGTGCTTTATAATTTTAATAAATACGAAACTGAACCCATTGTTTTTAGAACATCCCAATAACATTTACAAGAATACTGCCAAGTCTACTCAGAAAATGTCCTACTATGGTCTCAGGTTTTTGCAATTTGACCGCTAAGAACCGATTCTCACGCTGCCTCTGTGCCCACATGACTTCAGTTCTCTCTCATGTCTCCAGATTCTTGGCCTCTCAAGTCCAAACGAGATCTTTAAGATTGTTCTTCTTACAGAAATACAACAGGAATGTCGGTCAGGATAAGGGCCCACCCAGTGTTCCATAAAAACTGATAAGACCACCAGCCTGTCTGGATGATAAACCTCATGATCCAGGGACGGGCCAAGTTCATATTGTTCCAGCTCATTTTCAGTACTTCTGGTTCTTTCCTGAAGTCCTATAATTAAACACCCTTTAAATAGAGGACAGCCACATATGCATGCTGCGGCACGCTTCTTTAACACTTACAACTGAAAAGGACATGGGGAGATGTAGCAAAACCATTATTAATTATGTTTGAAAACATATATTTCAGAGCCTTCCTCATGGTCTGAGGTATACTTTTTGTTAGTGTTGCGTGTTCTAAGTGTTAGCGTGGACTTATCTTTGAGGAAAGGGTGAGACAAGTCACGTCTGTGATGTCAGAAGCAGCACACGAACAGGATACAGCTCAGCGCTTTGAATGAATTCTCAGAACTGAACTGTCTACACAGCACATGGGTGCGAGACCAAAACCGTCGAATTCAGCTCAGATGTTCTGCATGATACGAGAATTACTCAATTCTATTTAGTCAAGCACAGCGGTCTCAACCGCATTTCCCCCAAAACTGCATGTCTTGGGGGGCTACAGGAATGTGGTTGAGAAACACTTGGTCTAGCACAGCTAGTCTTACACTGTGTGATGTATTTAATCAACATTTGCATGTACATTTTATATTTACTAATGGAGTATGAAAATTTGAGTTCATTACTGTGTGGTTGCTTGGTGGCTGCATGCCTGATGGCCCAAGTCAAAAGAGTGTCTTATAATGTAAGTCTACGTGATTTTATAAAACAGTAAAATAACTACAATCTACTGCAAAACAATTAACCTGAACTGTTTTGCGAATAATGTTTTTATTTTGAAATATGAGTAGCTGAGTAGTTTGCATCACTGAATATCACTGTAGGTCATTTAACCCATTTCTATCGTAACAGTTGTCTAATATTATATGTTTAGCTACTTACGGTTTACTCTGCATGCTCGCATTCTTTCACTATTAAAACTGTAGCATTGTGTTTGCATTGAGTGCTGCCGGGATGAAGTTAGCCTCAACTTTTTTTTTTTTTTTTACATCTGAAACAATGTCTGTGGTTAACACAAGCTCAAGTTTGATTTTTCCCTTGCAGTTTTTTTAAAGCTTCTATTTGTCTTGAAACATGTGGTTGCGAACAAGTGGCTAAATGAAAATACAGAGGTTGTGGGAAATGAAACGTTATTACCCCAAACAGGCAAACCCACCTTCTTTGATTTGATTGGTCATCTCAGTCATTGTGACATTGATGAGTGCTGTTAAATGACTGAAGCAGACCAGCCTGAAATGTAAATTTACATGTATTTGTCATCCTAAGGACAAACAAAGTTCTGTGTAATGGAGTGCAGCATAAAGGTTGTCAAATATTGGGGGAGACAATTTGGTCATATAAGATTATTACAGGGTACGTGTTCCCCTTCAAGGAATAGTTCACCCAAAAATGATCAAATGATCTGAACTGCTGTCCATATTTATTGTACATCTCCATACTCAGTGTGTCAGGGACCTCCAACCATACTCTCCGAGAGCTACTGTCCTGCAGACTTCAGTTCCAACACAACTGCCTGTAACCATCAAGTAACCTTGATTACCTCGTTCAGCTGTGTTTGATTGGGGTTGGAGCAGAAATTCTGCAGGACAAGAGTTCTCCAGGAACCCCCTGCTGTATGTCAACATCTGACTCATTTTGTCTCATCTGCTTTTCATTTTCAGAAGCATACTCTGAGCAATATAACTTTCCTCTGGGTGAAGTGAGTATGGGTTTGAATTACCCGAATAGACTCAGAATGCTGAGAAACAATAGCAGTTCATACCACTTTCTCTGTCTTTTGTACCTCACACAGAAACTAGCGTGTCTTCAGGGCCAACTCAACACACAACTCAAAGAGACCTTTGATGTAGGTATCTGTGGAATGACTTCAAAGAGAAAACTGATGTTATGATTTTAAGCATGATGGGAAAAGATGACAAAGAAACTGAATAAAGGCAAATGTTATGATGAGGGAGAAAGCATGTGAAGACTGTGCAAAAAAATATGTATTTGTTGTCCATGCTGTCTGCAAATGTATTAGCGTTGTATTTGTTCCAGTATGCTGGTAGAAGTTGCATAACTATATAGAGTCTTGGATTCAAGATGAAGATCAGTGTGTTAGCTTAGATGAAACTTTAAGCAAATGTAGACATGACCCACAGAGACAAAGAGCAACGTAAAAAGTCTAGACCAGCTGTGAATGAAGAAAATACATCCTTGTTCTCGTTCCCACATCAGATCTGTGAGTGGGGGATGAAGGCTAAATCGGAAGAGGACATGCAAAGCACTGACAAATTCAGTCCATCGATGCAAACTATGAGATAATGTAAAGCTGTGTAAATACAGACACAGACAGTCATTCAGTTATCGTACATATTCTAGATAGGACTGTTTGCTATTTAGAAATGAATTGAGGATGCCTTGAGCAGGATGGAATTATAAAATAATTAACAAAAGAAACAAAATCATTATTTTCTAAATCCATTACCTATAAAAATGCTCATACAACTACAATCTCAGGTATTTCTAGACCCATTGTTCAAAATTCCACATATTTCCATACCGCATACTACAAATTAAAGTTAATTTTCATATATTATCATATATGTTTGCAGCAAAACTACTAAGATCAAAAATTCCTTTTCATTGCAATTCACTGGATTCCCTTTCTTGCCATTCCAAGTCTGTGGGATGTGGCCACATCAATCGAATACATGAACTGAAAGGAAGCCAACCCTAGGGCTCGTCTACGTGTGTTAAACGTGTGTATGCACAGATCTGATCTTAGAGTAGGCCTATGTACATGCTGAAATACATGCCAACGTTCAGATTTATAAAAACAAACTTTTTATAGCTTAGGGATATGTCAAGCTCTAAGTAGTTTTCCTTGTGGCAGAGTCGGAGTACTGCAGATATTTGGAAATGCACACATTTCAGAAATGATCTTCGATCACATGACAGTTTCTATGACTCTTGGTCTTGGGTAAAACAGTGTTAGAGAACATTTGTTTCTGTGTTTCTATTTTGTAGCATTGTCAGCATTTGGTAAATGGAACAGCTGGGATGTCCTGCTGAGTCAGATGTACTGGACGGATGGATTTAAAAGAGCAGAAACAGAAAAGAAAACATGTGATCTTGGCTGTAACAATGGCACTGCATGATTGTAGTCAGTTTATTGCTCTGTTCGTAGATACATTTCTGCACACCACGAGCTCTCAATGTTCCCGACATTGACTGAACAACCTTGTATGAAATAATGTTCCCCCTGATCTAGAGATCATATGGAGAGCAAATGGAGATGTTTGTGTAAGTCTCCTTCTGAAGAACAAGAACTGAAGTATTCTCACGTGAATCTCTTTCAGAAGAAATGTCAGTAAGGTCTTATCTCTGCTTAGGCTTTCCAAGATAGCAAAGTCTACAATTCAAAGCAATATAGATCTCAATATGAACTCAAACATTTATTTTTAAATGTTTAGTTCTTCCAAAGACTAAATAATCTGACATCCACATTCATTTTTTGGCTCTTTAATGTTAATGAAGTTAAGGAGAAACATCGAAGACTAGGTTGATCTGAACTTTACTGAGAACTCTATCAAGACTCCCGAGCAAGCTGAGCAATCACTTTTTCCACTGGAATGCTGCATTCTTCCAGTCTGTCTCACATCTGGCTTCTCATCCAGAACATTTTGTGTATTATTGCAGCTAGTATGCTAAAGACTCCTCAGAATTAGACTCTCTCAGCATGTGTGCACAACATGTTTGGAAATATGATAGTCAGCATAATGATATCTAGTTTCTCTTATGTGGAAGATATTTGAGTTTATGAGATTTTCTTTTCAAAGTCCAAAGCACACACAAAACCTACTGAAGTATTCAAATGCTTGACCAATGCATTGCATTTTACCTTTTTACCCAAGGAGGGAGACATTAACTATTCAGGTACCATTAATCTGGTAGCAAGCTTTAAACAATGTAAACAAGTGTTGACCTGGGGGGAATTCCAGAAAGTAGGTTATGCCACATACCTGGGCAAGTTTAGGGATAGGTAAACAGATAACCTCATCTTTCGGTTCCAGAAACTGAGGTAAGTTTCAGGCTATGCAATTAGCCATTGCAACTCATGCTCTGAACATAAACTGCTCCAGAGTTTTCATGGCTAGCTTACTTCAGATGTATTCATCCATTTCCATGGTGGCTCAGCTGTGTCTGAAATTAAATCATCTAAAGTTGTTTCTCAGGGGCTGCATCCTTCAAATGCTAATGATTTTTCACATGTGAAATAGTTAAGCCTGTGTTATTCTAAACCCCAGGTAAATGGTATCCCAGGTTATCTTGCTTCACACTTTACCTGGTTATAACAACTACTCCTGGGTATTTACACATTGACATTTCAGACTCAACAATCCCAAGACCCTTGGTTAACGCTCTTATTTGCAGTGTGTGTCATTAACTAAAAGAACACCGCATGTGTCCTATTTACATGAATACTCTAGCATTGCATATTTCCAAGTGCTATTAAAATCTCTCAAAGGAATTTTGGACGATATAGATAGCAATAAACAGCCTCCTCTTAACTCCAATTGACATTTTCCCCTCAAATATTAAGATGTTCATACAGTACAACAGTGTTTCTCTGATTGTCGAAAGCATGCGAATATAAGGTACGCAACTGGCTGTCTGTTGCTAATCATCTAGTTGTAACATTGTTTCAAGTTACAAGTTTGGAACCGCAAGGTGCGTTAACACCGCAAAAGCGTGTTTTGAGATAGTTGAACATACAGATGTGTTTTTGGAACTGATAACAGAAAGAAAGATTTAGGTTAAATCAACCCACATTTTGGGGTTTATATGACACAGTTAACCCTGCTTTCTGGAACACCTCCAAGAAAAGGAAATTTGACCATCATTATGCATGTTTGTAACTGCATTTAGCATTTTAGGTTTCAAAAGGCCCCTTTGTAGCCCAATAATGTGCCATTCCTGTATGCTTTACATGCACTAGTCTATGCACCCAAGTAGAAACACTGAGAATCTCAGGGGCTTTGTAGCAATTATGCAACAAATACTTGCGTTGCAAAATGAAACGTGCTCTGAAATTTCAGGACACAACAAAATATGTGGGCACTAACATATTAACGAAGCAATCAGAAATAAACAAGTTCTTATTTACATAATTGACATACAACACAGACACTTAAGTACAAAACAAAATAGTTTCGAAGTAAAATTATTTTATTAAGAAGTTAATAAAAATGCAAAATATAATGTTTTGTCAATTGGGAATTGCCTAAATAGTAATCATTTGATCTTAAGAGGTAAATAAATAACTTTACAACTGGCAAAATATCACAGAAATGAGTTTGGAAGCAAACAAGCTAGCACCTTTAAAACAAATGACTTCCAGGATGAAACTGAGAGACATACTAAAGGTGTAAAGGATCATATGCAAACCACTTGTCAAGGCAAAAGTGGTCTAACAAAGAGAATTGCTCGGTCATTACAAAATATATGCATTTTGTCTGTAATGGGTTACAGTGGTTTCTGACAACTGCGATCGCTGGGCGTTTTGTTTTCAGAATGAAAGGAACTTTACAAACAACAAACTGGTGTCATTTTCACAAACTGTAAATACTATCTAAACTAACATGATTTACACAGGAACAAGTGACAAAAGCAACTATAAAATAAAAAGCACCATGTTAGATATGCAAAGAATTAGAACTTCCACCCTTTTCTCCTGAAGGCCATGTGAAGAGTGTACAATCAACATGAATGACTGTTTGCTGTAATTACAGGCGTGGACATGGAAAGAGATGTGCAAAGAATCTGAAGACCAGAGCGGTTTGACTTTTGAAAACAAAGCAGGTGTGAGAGCGATAAAACCTAACATCATTAGCGTACTAAGAGAAAGGTTATACCAGCTAAACCCACTCCTGCTGCAGCAAACAGTGCCGTCTTCATCGAGGACTCTTGGTTCAGCTGTCTTGCGTTGTGGAAAAACCTGCAGAAACCCTCCTAAAAGAGAAAGAACAGATCAGGATGAGATTCACATTTTGCTTCCCACACCCATATGATACAGTTAGATCAGTATTTTGGATCTAATTAGACAAAGTAGCTAAAATGTCAACAACATGCAGAGATATTACATAACAGCACAGCCTACTTACTCACTATGAACATATGATAGGATTACACAACCCTGCTCTCACGAGGAGCGGCACATACATTTTTAACCATATTTCAAATTAAATATTCCTCAGCACTGAGAGTAGTGGATAATACACATATTTGATACATGTTCACAGTTTCAAAATCTAGTGAGTTGCCTAACAAAACAGCATACTTTGTTTGTTTTGGTCAAATGTTTCTGACAATCCAATCCATGCACTTTTAGCTTACTTGAAGTTTTAGTGCTCATGTGAGAGATACAGGTTCGAATCCAGCCTGCAACACCATTTAGACGGTTTCCTCCTCAGTGTTCACCCCTCTATTCTGACATTACTTTGGGCTCTGCTCTTTCATTGATGTAGTGTGCCAGTTTCAGAAGCTAACTGATATTTCAAGGGTTAAATGTAGATATGACCGTTTCAGAAGCAGAAGGCAAAAGCACAGGCGTACGTAACTGCTGTTTGTAACTGCTTAAGGACCCGAACAAACAGCAGAAGAATTGATGAGCCGGGCGGAGCAGCTGTCTCCAGACAGACACCTGCTGTACTGGTCAGAGCGAGTCCAGGTGCACTAGCTCACATTCACATGCTGCACAAACTCTGAGATCAACCGTATGGTAAACACAATAGACTAAATGGCTGAGTGGCCTTCGGCTATGCTTTCAACAGCTGCCAAACAAAAGAGAAAGAGAAAATAGGGAAGAGAGACAGAAAGGACTGCACCAGGCCTCTCAAACTCTTCATTCATGCAAATACAAGCTGCCGTTTCCTTAACCTCTTAAGACCTGAGAAAAAAGTTTTCGGAAAAAAAGTTGTCTTTAAATTGTTTATTTTTAGAATAATGTAAAAAAATACATAGATATATTTCATTCATAAGTTATGCTATGTGCTTGTTAGAGGACATGGGACTCAATTTCTTTAAAAAATAAATAAGACATGAAAGAACATGCATAGGCAAAAACAATGGACTTATGTAAATTACCAATACATTTTAGTTTAAGATTTTTTGTTACCAAACTTTGTATAAAGATGATTCTCAACTATGTTATAACATAACTATTTAATATACCTTTTTTCTTTCTGCAAAATGGGTTCTCTCATTATATACAATGCATCTATAAAATAAATCTAATTTGCCTATTAATGTGTTTTTGGGGCAACATGTAACGAAAAAAAGAAGAGTAATAATTGACAATTTTCATAATAATATAAAATATTTCATAGAATACTGAAATATAATTCTTATATTAGGCCCTTTCTCTCGGAACATGCAACACAACTCCTTGTTCAGGCTCTTGTTCTGTCCAGACTTGACTATTGCAATGCTCTCTTGGCAGGTCTTCCAGCCAGTTCCATCAAACCTCTACAATTAATCAAAAACGCTGCTGCAAGATTAATCTTTAATGAGCCGAAAAGAACGCACGTCACACCTCTGTTCATCAATTTACACTGGCTACCAATAGCTGCTCGCATTACATTCAAGGCATTAATGTTTGCCTACAGAACCACCTCTGGCTCTGCACCCCTTTACCTAAATTCATTATTTCAGACTTATATGCCCTCTAGAAGCTTGAGTTCTGCAAGTGAACAACGCATTACTGTACTATCCCAAAGAGCCACAACATCACTTTCACAGACTTTTTCATTAACTGTCCCCATCTGGTGGAATGACCTGCCTAACTCAAGCCGAGCAGCTGAATCCTTACCCATCTTCAAGAAACGGCTAAAAACACATCTCTTCCATCTTTATTTGACCCTCTAACGCTAGCACTCTCTATTCAAACTTTATTTGTTGGTTTTGATTGCTTCTATAATGTCCTCATTTGGAAGTGGCTTTGGATAAAAGTGTCTGCTAAATGACTAAATAAATATATTTTCCCAAAACCCTTTTTCAAAAAAATTGCCAGATGTAAATGATAATTACAAAATATTATAATATTTCCATAACTAAGTTAATTTCAGACATTTTTGAAGACCGAGGAGAGGGAGTGGTTATGGTGAAACATCCAATCATTTGGTATCTCTGAAAAGCCCTGAATGTGCTCTGTACAGGACAGATTTAAAACTGTGGCAAGTATAGTCTCAGAGAAATTCACTAAAATATAATGTCCTTAGAGATTGAGCCAGGAGCTTTATGATTTTAAGACTTCACTATGACACCACTAGTGACGTTTACAAAGAGTAGTTATACAAACATGAAACTGGTTTTGAGGCTGGTTCATCCTTTACGTCATTATTTACTCGCCCGCATGACATTCCAAATGTGACTTTCTATAGCGGAACACAAAAAGAAGAAGTGCAGAAGGTACTCTTTTCCATAGAACAAAAGTGGAAGAATGTACTCCATATGACTTGTGCATGATACTCAAAGACTTCTGAGGTCATACAAAAGCTTTCTGTGAGGAACAGACTGACATTGAAGTTGTTACATGCATAAAATCTCCCTCTCTGCCAAAGCTTATTCCTCTACATTCAATTATGGCACGTCTAAATGGCAAACACTATTAGTTATTGTATATTAATGATTTCATATGACCTGAAATATGATGAACAAAAGTTGTACAGACTACTTTTATGGCACCTTGTTAAAGCTTTACAGATTGGCCCCTATATATATAAAATTATATATATATATAATTTTGTGTGAGAGCAAACATTTTTGGTCATGAAAATTTGCCACGTTAACCAAAAGAAATGCTCCTTGCACTGCTACACTACTGACAATAATCAATTGGCCTTTTTGCCCACAGAAAAATTGCAAAAGAAAAACTTTGAGTGGTCTTTTTTTAAGCCATAGAAAACGCATTCATTAGACATGAATATTTATGTGCTAAACCACCCTATGGCTAATCCATTTGCATTTGACTGTGTTGACTAACATGTTCCTCAGAATCATGCATGTAACTACATCAGATATCAGTCTGCATAAATAAACAACATATCCTGGGGTTATTGAGGGTATTTAAAGTTGGAACAAGTATTGCTTTCATAGGTCAGTGCCTGGGAGTCTGAAGAACTGGACGCCCACACAGAAAAACCCATTGGTGAGACATTTGAGAGCCTGTTTTAAAGAGCAGTTCTGCTTTCCCACAAGCATTCCCAGGATTCTTTGGCTTGTGTCACTCTCTAATTGACAAAAACAGGGCAGCCACAATAAGGTATACACTGCACTACTCCAAAAACTAGACCAGCAGATCACTGCAAAACTCCTCGCTAAAAGTTGAAACTTGACAACTACACAGGGTCTTCCCTACTACCTACACATCAACGCTCTACTGCACAAACAAAAATATTATGACTTTAAAACCATCGTTTACCAGCACAAAGGCCCCTGCCCCAGTCTACACAGCTAAAGCTTACCCAGCCTCCGTTTTCCACCAGCCAGTCCTCTTTTTCTCCTCCAAGGTAGTCAGCGATGCTCTCGGCCAGTCTCTGGGAGCACTGGGAATTCTCTCCTCTGGACAGGAGCTCACTGGCCAGCACTCCAGTGAAAGTAAAGATGGAGACCACCCTCCCCCAGTTCAGTTTGCCATCTCCCACCAGTTCCCTCATGACGCTCTGCAGACACTTGCTGGGATCTGATCCGCAGGTGTCCAGGAACTCCTGGGAGAGGGATCGGAATTTGGTTCTGTGCTGCTGCTCCATCTCTTTGGCCAGGTATCTCATGGCCTCTGCTGACTCGCTGGGAGGCGTCTGTTGATCCCGCTGCAGAAGCTGATGTAATCTTCTGCCAGCAACAAAGTCTGTTCCTCAACCAACAGACATTTTCTAAAAATAAATAAATAAATCAGGGTCATAATACAGAAGACAGGTTTTTTTATATAAAAATGTTGTTTATCACATGTCCACCACTTGGACATGAACATCAAACAAGTATTTATGATTGGCAATGTCCTGCAGTGTGTCCAATAATTCAATCTTAGTTATGAGACTAGGGAATACGTGAATGTTTAACATTAATTAGTCACTCTACAGTATTTAAATAAATTATATGAAATTACATCAAAAATATTAAAGTTGTAAATTAGAGCCTTATTTGTAAATTAATATTTTTTGCCAAGTTATTTGTCAACTACCCCTTTAATGGTTTGATGTAAAGATCCCTTGCTATTTTTTTTTACCATGGTAAACAATTTCTACTAAAATATTATAGTTACTGCAGCTATTGCCACAGGCTGTGTCTGTTCACCTGGTAAAATCACCCTGGTAACAGTCTCTTCATTTTACTGCCATCTGACAAGCGTTTCCGTAGCATGATGGCAAAAACTGAGAGACTGAGGAGGAGCTTCTTCCCTCGGGCCATCAGGCTCCTAAACTCAAGCTCAGTCTCATAACATCAACATGATTCCATTTAATAATCAGTAAGATATTCATTATTCTCCATCCTCCATTTAGCTGCTATGTGTACACCCTGTACAACCTGTTTGCACATTCCTGCTTATATTATTCATTATACTGTCCTGCACGTTTTATTCTTTACTTCATTTTTTGTCATACCTATATTTATGTATATTCTCTTGTGTTTGTGTTACATATAATTACACTGTTCATGGAGTGGACCTAACTTACATTTCACTGCTGGTTATATTCTGTATAATTGTGTATGTGACGAATAAAAATCTTGAATGTTGCTGTCAAATCACAATTAACACGGTGTAGTATGTACTATGTATATTGTACTTATCACTCAGAGTAACAAGAATTCAGAATTTGTATCATTTCTTGTTATGTTATCAGCATTAACAGAACGCAGATCAGTTCATAAATGGATAAACGATTCATAATAACGGCTGTTATAGTCAGCTGCTGTGTGTCTGCTTTCAGGCCTTATATGAAGAAAATACGTTCAGATTCAACTATGTCTACCGTAAACCTGCTTTCGTCACTTTTGCCACTAGTATTAACACAGAATCCATATGAATAAGCTGAATTTGATAAAAACACAGCATTGAGAAATGAAAGACGGCGCACGCAACACTGAAACACAAAGCCGGCTGCGCCATTGCGCACGAGCACACAAAGAAGGGAGCCAACAGAACGGGTTTGTAATATACGTTTTTCTCAATACATGTAAATTAAGTCTGATTCTGAAAAGCATTTTATACTGTAATTTATCATTTCTCTCAATAAAAGTGGAAAAAATAAAGCAGCTCACCCTCCCAGCGATGTCAGACTGCGCTCTCCACCGACAGTTACGCAAACAGCAGTCAGATCTCATAGGTGACGCTCCGTCACTGACGCGCATACGCTTTATCTGTTAAAACACGCCCTCCATTAATGAGCCACGCCTCTCACGTCATCACGCTTTCCTTTCGCATTGTTCTTTCCATTCAGTATTTACTTTGTTTTTTTCTCCTTTATTCCCCTGGCTTTATATTGTCTGCTGTATTGTTCTATATATGTTGTTTTAGGCATAATAATAATAATAATAATACAAACTTTTCCATTCAATATTTCAGATCCACAATGATTTTCTGTTTTCAGTATTAGGACACTATATTACCATATAGATGTAAATGTTATCGACTCCCAAAGAATTATACCTTAATTACAAAATATCTATAGAATACACTTAAAGAGACTTTGGTATAACTCACCTTTGAAGATTTTCCAATTATATTTTGACAAATTGTTTATTTTAATGATTTTGTGTGTGTGTGTGTGTGTGTGTTCACATTTCAGTATTTAACTCATCATTTCACACAGTATATATAAAGACTCAAACACACAAACAAACACAAAAACAGGAAAATACTTTTAATGCTCCTGAATACAGTGTCAATATTTAACACTTATAAACACCAAACAATGTAAATATGTTTTCAGGAAACTGCTAACAATACTGATGTGGACAAACAAATCAATCAGCTAACTGTGATTGTTAAATGTTGATTATATTATTCATGATATGAAACAAACTACTTTAAACACTAATCTATATATATATTTTAAATTCTAGTGCAAACAAAACTCATTCATGAAAGTAAATGTGTACATCAACTTCACATGGTCACCACGGATAAGCTACTACTAAATATATTGTAGAAACTTAATTTCCTGTAAAGCTGCTTTGCAACAATTTGTATCATAAAAAACCTCTATACAAATAAACTTGAATTGAATTACATTTCAGATTTCTAGATATATTCGTATTTGATCTAGACCAAATGTACAAGTAAGCCTACAGAAATCAATTCTCTTTAAATTGTTACCATAAAATATACCTACAAAATTATAGATAATTATATTTAAACAATCATGTTTTTAATAAAAAAAATATTTTACAAACTAATTCTTGAACAGTCATCCTTTTCAAATAGTGTATTTTGTATATTGTTATTATATATATATATATATATATATATATATATATATTTGCTGAGAAGCCAAGGAAAAGTGACATCTAATTGTGCTAATATAATAAACAAATCAGGATCTCTAGAGCAGCCCCACTGTGTGCTGTGATATTGAGAAGCCAAAACACAAATATCTTCTCACACTGGTGCAGGAGAACTCTTCAAGCCCAGATCTGCAAACAAAGAAATGAGATACAATTAGGAGATAAAATAGTTCAGTACAAACCAAGATGATCACCACAGCGTATGCAACTCAGTCCCATCGTTGAATGGGAAGAGTTTTGGCTTCTTCGACAAAAATTCTTCTTATTTAATAGTTGTTGAAGTCTATCAAAATTATCCATAATTGCTATCCAGTAAATTACAAACTTGCTAAATTTAACAATAGTATTTCAATTGTTCATTAGTCTGAAGAAACAATAAATCATTTGTTTTGGGACTGTGTTTATTGTAAAGTATTTTGGGTTGACTTTTTCCAATTTTGTTAAAAATATTTATATCAAATTTTTGTATAACCCCAAAATTGTGTTTTGGTTACTCTTTTGAATTTAGACCCTTCTCACTGCAAATTTATTATTAAACTACTATTTCTTGCTAAATTTACATTCATAAATGTAAATTTTCAAAGAAAACTCAATGATTTTTTTATTTTTAGGAAAGATTTAGATCATGTGTATGTAAACTCGCTGAGAAACTCTAATCAATTCTATTGCATGTAAGACTCTCTCATGGTATAAAATCTTATAAGCTAACTTAGTATGCTTTTGATTATTGTTTGTAACCCTCATTGTTTGTTTGTTATTTCTTTGTATTTGTTGTTCTATTATTGCATAATAAAAAAAAAAAAAAAAAAAAAAAAAAAAACTCAGTCATCGCGGATTTTGCATGTTAGTCGAAAGACAAACTGCTGCAACCTTCATCATTATATTTCACACAATTTCACACACCACATTCATTTTTCAGTTTAACATAATTACATTTCTCTTGTTAAAATATATATATATATATATATAGATCGTTTGTTCATTAATTCATATAGTCTGAACAGCCAGCTAGCAAACTGCACAGCAGGTGTAGAAAATTCCTGTTTAAAGCGGCTCAAGTCCCTAATAACAAATGGGCCAAGGTAAGCAGCCTAGCTCTGCTGGCCATTGAGAGGACACTGGTCAAGTCACTGAAAAGACGCTATTAGTGAGACAGGGTTACAGAGCATTTTCTTGAAAAGGAACGATGACAGAATTTACATATAAATAAATGGACAATTTTTATGATTTAAAGCTTGAAAATGAGCTTCCCTCTTTAAAAGATCAGCAACCGCCACTGCATCACAGGATGGTGTAAAACACCTAAAACCGCTGCCAGTCCCTACCACCTGTAGTCCCTGATGCCAGTAAAGAGCAAAAGCATGCTATACAGTGTATTACGTAAGTTACTTTCCCCAGAAGACCTGAAGCAGACACTCACCCGCAAAGTGTTGTCCCATGATCCTGAGCAGAACGAGGTCCCATCAGGGGACACTCTGACGGTGCTGACCCGATTTTCATGGCCAAAGAGGATTGCCACTCTGGTACCTTTCAGGACATCCCAGACGTTAATGGTGTGGTCATTATATCCTGCAAACAGCAATCGGCCTGTGGAGAAAACAGTATAGGAAACAAGCAAAAAATATTGTTTGTTTAGTATAATATTAAGTCTAGTCACATTTACTTTATACAATACAGATTTTCAAAGCAGCTTCACGTGAATGAACAGGAATATAAAATTCAATCCAATTTCAGCTCTAAGGCAGATCTACAAAAGATACCGTCTCAAGTAGTTTAATGCTGATTCAATTTAGCTCAATAGCAATGTTGCAAAATGTATCAGTTATGAAGCAAACTCAATTCAATTAAAGCAGCTCTGTAGTCAATAGAGCTGATCAAGTTAGATCAACGTTCGTTTAGTTCAGTTCAATAACAGTATAAAGTTCATCAATTATGAAATGAGTTAAAGTCAGCTCTACAGAAGGCAATTATTTAGCTCAAGACAGTTCGATGTTGATTTATTTCAGTTCAATAACTGTCAATGTTTCAAAGTTCAGAGTTCAACAACAGTGAACATTTCATCAATTCCTAAACAATTTGATTCAGCTGTAAAGCAGCAGTATAGAAAAATAGTGTCACTATCCAGCTCATGTTTTGCTCTCATTCTATAGTGTCAGTGCAGTGGAAATATTACAGAATATGAACTGTCTTTTTTGTCTTTTAATTGTCTTTTGTGTATTTAATTACATATACAGTGAAATATTGTTCAGTATAAATCCACAGACATTTAAAATGTTATTTTTTATCAAGCTAGATTGAAGATGTAGTTTCTTATGGCTTGGATATTTGTGGTACTTCTATGGACATTGTTTAAATTTCTTTTAGCTTGCCACTGTCAATTCCCTTTTATTGCATGGAAAAAATATTCTGCTAAACTTCTCCTTTTGGGTTCCACAAAAGTCATACAGGGTTGGAACAACATGAGGATGAGTAAATGATGACATAATCTCATGTTCAAGCCTTCTATTATAACTTCTGCGTGTTATGTGCTTTTGAAGACTACAATCCATTTTTATACTTTTCTTGAGCAAAATAACTGTCGTAAGTCTACATTCCCTAATGAGACACATTAGATACACGCTGTCCTAGCAAGTGTGTGTGTCACAGCTGAGGTAATTGCCTGTTCACTCATTTGACTCTGTTGAGTTACATTCCTTGGAAAACCTGAGTTTTATTAGAGCAGATATCCATCAGTATTAACCATGTGTCCTGTGTACTAAAATAAGGACTTAAGCGCACTATAGTCCGTGCACTTATAAAAAGCCTAGTAAAACCTAGAGCAGAGTATGAGAGTCAGTGTATCACATGTAAGTGAGATGTCAGAGCAACATGATAACCGAAGCCCAGTTCAAGAAATCATTTACCAAACAATTAAAATGCTGCCATCATTTGCTCACCCTCATGATGTTTCAAACCAGTGTGACTTTATTCCATTAAAACTTAAAGTGAAATCTAGCTCTTTGGAATAAAATGAAAACAAACTGGATTTTAAGCTTCAAAAAGCACATAAACGAATCAGTTAGGCTTCATTCGTTATATAAGTCTGTGTGAGAATTAGATCAAAATTAAATTAGTAAATAAAAACAAATCACAGTCCTCAAATGTCATTCTTACACATTCAGATATGATGCGCAAAACATGTCACATCAAGTTTGACATTAATGATGATACAGTCAAAAAAGATGGATGTTTGATATCAAATCTGGCATGACAGGTTTTTGAAGGGATGTTTACCATGCATAACTTCTTGTATGATTTTCTTTTTTCTGTAGAACACAGATATTTTAAAGAATGTTTCAACTGTTTTTGCCTACACAATGAAAGACCAGTGGGGTCCAAAACAATAAGAGACCCCATTAACTTTCACTGAATTTACATATTCTTTTGTGTTCCACAGAAAGAAACAAAGTAATACAGGCTTGGAAGAAGTTGAGTAAATTATGACAATATTTAGATTTTGGGGCAACTATCCTTATAATGTGTCATATTTGAAGGTACTATCACTCAGTTGAGACGTGAGAGTTGATGTAAATTGATGTTGATGTTAAGCAGCTGATGTACAGATTTTCAGTGAATAATAAGTATATTTGGTAACACTTTATTATGACGGTCCCTTTATACACTCTTTATGTTGATCATAAGTAACTTTGCAAGTACACATCAGTTTATTCTAGTAGCCCAAAGAGGCTAACACCCTACTAATACTATAATGCGAGTTAGTTGACATGTAGTTTCAAAGGTACTTGCAGTCAACAGAATCTCTAATGGGGACCATCAAAATAAAGAGTATGCTTACATTTTGGTCTGTTGTCACACAAAGATGTCATACAGGCTTGAAATATAGCAGACATATTGAGTGAATTTATGATACTTTTGAGGCTGGTGCTTTTATTGTACATTACTCATTCTGTTTTAAAGTATAAAAAAGAACACCTGGGACATTCTCCTTTTGTGTTCAGTGAAAAAACAAAGAACATTGGAATGGTATGAGGGTGAATTAATGATTTTTGATAAATTATAACATTTATTCGTATGCAGGCTTCATTTTTCACACTCTGCTTTAAGGGCCTGTGTCCGCCTGCTTACCAGTGTTAATTTCGTCGACGAAGACGACGACTAAAAATATTCATCAACGAACCTTTTTTCTGTGACTAAGAGAAGCCGTTGACGAGATAAAAATAATATATTATGACAAAATCATGACGAAATTTATGTCGTGTCTTCGTTAACAAGACGAGACGGGACTAGAATGTTATTTGAGGACTACCTGACAGTCCAAATACATCCTTATAGGCTAAATTAACTGTCTTGTCTTTCATAATGTGCGTCTCAGTCTGTCATTGATTACAATCAGACGAGGGGCGTTTGCATATCTAGTGTTACTATAGCAGCCGCAGTGGACGGATAGGCTACCGAAACAGGAACTAGCAATCTGAAACAATGGCCTCAGTCACAATTCAGGCGGAATCACGCTGATAGAAGTGCTTTCTCTCGCGCACGGGCCACTTCTTCGGTTCTCATACAGCGCGCGATCAGTGCTCAGTTCTCAGTCCTCAAATACACACACGCACGCACACGCACACAGAAGTCCAACTGTCTATCATGTAGAGTATCTCATGTAAATACAGTCGTTTATGTCTTAAGTGAATGTAAACAGGTGGGTGAAAACTGAACATGTCAGTATACCATAGACTGTAAAAAACAGGAGTATTAAATGCATACCTTCCGTCTTAAAGGGACATAATTTCTAATTAAATACATATCTGTCATCACTATTAACCAACAAAATATGTTAAATAAATGTGCACTTGTGAAGTAAACCTACAGTATCTGAAAAAAAGAGTTTGATTTGTATATCTCTACTAAAAAAATATAAATGTATTTCAGTTTTTCAAAATTGAATCCTTGATTCAAATTTCCCATAAACTTTGGTCTAAAGAGAGAACAAATTATGACTATTTTAGTTTGAAGACATAAAATAGCTACCAAAATAAATGTTGGTAACTGCAGTTTGACTAAAAGTATGACTAAAAATGGACTAAAATGCAATGAATTTTCGTCGACTAAAACTATGAAAGACTCAAATGACTAAAATGTAACTAAGACTATTAATCATTTTCGTCTCAAGACTAAGACTGAGACTAAATCAAAAATGCCTGCCAAAATGAACACTGCTTCTTACCACTAAGGGAAAAGTCCACACTAGAGGCTCCAAATATGATACTCTCTTTGGAGTAGATAGCAACCTCACGGTCAGCTCGCAGGTCATACAGACGACACTGAAACAACACGAAAGTTCACAGTGAGATCTGTGTGAACTTACAGAGTCTGACTCATTGAGTCTCAGCGATCATTGACCGACTAACAGGTGACATGATTTGATTTGAAAACAAGGACACATTACACGGACCTGTACCTGGAATATAACAACAGCAAATTCTAAACACACAAACATCTATTCTAATACACTCTCACATATAATCAGTCAACTAAGTATCTCTAAACCAAAATTATTAAAACATCATCAAGTCATCAAAAGATTCTTGTGCATAATTAACTAAACCAATTATCAAGCTATTCATCTCAATTTGGCTCAAGAGTGTGTGTGTGTGTGTGTGTTTGTTTGGAGGTGGAGTATTAATCAGTGGACACAGGGTAAGAGGTATTACACTTGATTGTGAATCTTTCTGTCAATCCTTTGTAATCTTTGAGAAGCCAATTGATTGTTTTGAAGTAATATGGGGTAACTGGTGTGTTGTAATGTAGAAAAACTTACCGTAGCATCATCAGATCCAGTTGCAAAAGCATCTCCGCTAGGGTAATACCTGCATTCATATAAACAAAAATGTATATCATTAATTATTCACCCTCATGGCATTTCAAACCCGTAAGACCTTTGTTCATCGTCGGAACACAATTTAAGATATTTAATTTTTTATCTGAATTTTAAATCCAAGAGCTTTCTTACCCTGAACCACTGATGTCATAAGGATGTTTTTAACAATGTCTTTACTACCTTTCTGGGCCTTGAATGTTTCAGTTAGGTCGCTGTCTGTGCAGGGTCAGGAAGCTCTCCGATTTCATTAATAATATCTTCATTTGTGTTCCGAAGATGAATGAAGGTCTTACAGGTTTGGAATTTTGTTTTATTTTTGGGTGAACTATCCCTTTAAAACACACCGACAACAACAATATTCACACTACGGATTCCCAATACTAACTCTTTCATAAAAGTTTTTGGTTTGTGAGGTTGGTCTTTTTATCATCATTTTATCATTGAAGTACATGCTGTGCATACATGACCCAAATTATGTAGCACCAGGTTCAAGGCATCAATAAACAGGTTTGCCTTTTTCAGCTTTGAACATTGGTAAAAAGTACATCAAATAAAGCATACAGGCATACAATCTCCAAATATAAGTAATTTAGGTATAATTGGGACATTTCTTGTTTTAGCATGACACTGACTGCACCCCCAAAAGATTTATCTCATTTAGAAATGCTTCACTGAATCTGATGTGGAAGAACAGGTTTGCATAAAACCCAGAAATGAACCCAATTGGAACACCTTTGGTGTGAATTGAAATGGCAACAGCAAGTCAAAACTCATCTTCCAACATCAGTGCCTGACCTTGTTGATGCTCTGTGTGGAAGTAAATCCCCACAGGCATGATGCAACATCTACATTCACAGATGAGTGGAAGCTGTTATAGCAGCAGAGGCCAAGTAGTGCCCACGGTTTTAATTTAAACATTCAATACGCATATGGTTGCATTTCTTGGATGTCCACATACTTTATCTAAAGACACTGGGAGAGTAATGCACCAAACACTGAACACAATACACATCTGAATAGTTAAATAATAACTTTTCCCTCACAGTCTTACACTTATAATAATACACGTGTGTTTGTCACTTATATGCAGTATTCCAACACTCTTTGCACTCACATTATTATTAATTATTATTATTATTGTTGAAAAATAAATGTTTTTGCTGTTGTTTTTTGTTCAATGAACAGCATTTATTTGAAAAATAAAATATTTTAGAACATTTTCTTTACTGTCACTTTTGGCCAACACTCTTAAAAATAAAGGCGCTTCAAAAGGTTCTTCACAGTGATGCCAAATAGAGGAACCATTTTTGGTTCCACAAATAACCATTCATTCTAAGGTTCTTTAAAGAACCATCTCTTCCTTTCCTTTTTACAATCTGAAGAACCTTCTTTCACCACAAATAACCTTTTGTGAAACAGATTTTGTTTTAAAAAGTGAATTTCACATCTAATAAGAAGTATTAACTACTTCTTCATTTTGAAGTTTTACTTAACCCATATATTTGAATGACAATATATAATTTTCCATAAAAATATTAGGCAGCACAATTGTTTTCACCAATGATAATAATCAGACATTCTTTAACACTAAATCAGCATTTTAGAAGGATTTCTGAAGGATCATGTGGCAATGAAGACTAAAGAAATGGCTGCTGAAAATTTAGCTTTGCCATATCACAGGAATAAATTACTTTTTGCTAAATATTAATAGAACAATATGTTATTTTAAATTGCAATAATATTTCACAATATCACATTTTTTATCAAATAAATGTAGCGTTGATGAGCATACCAGACTTAAAAAAAAAAAAAAAAAAAAAAAACTTAATAATCACAATTAATTGCATCCAAAATAAAAGTTTCTGTCTGTTTATGTATATATATATATATATATATATATATATATTAGAGATGCACCGAATGTTCGGCAACCGAAATTGTAAGGCCGAAAATAGGAAAAAAACCTCTTTCGGTGTTCGGCTGAATAAGCGAAAAGACCGAATAATTTGTACTGAACAATGACGTTACGCGATCAAATAGAGGCGAGCACTAATGCAGCAAACACGTCTGCAGTGCAATAGGGTCTGGCTGCAGACTTGCACTTGCACGCTCAGCACTTGCACGCTCAGACACTTGCACGCTCAGACACTTGCACGCTCAGCACTTGCACGCTCAGCACTTGCACGCTCAGACACTTGCACGCTCAGACACTTGCACTCTCAGCACTTGCACGCTCAGACACTTGCACGCTCAGCACTTGCATGCTCAGACACTTGCACGCTCAGACACTTGCACGCTCAGACACTTGCACGCTCAGCACTTGCACGCTCAGACACTTGCACTCTCAGCACTTGCACGCTCAGACACTTGCACGCTCAGACACTTGCACGCTCAGCACTTTCACGCTCAGACATTTGCACGCTCAGACACTTGCACGCTCAGACACTTGCACGCTCAGACACTTGCACGCTCAGACACTTGCGCTTCTGCGAGTGATGTCACTAGCAGTCTTTTTTATTTTGTTCTATTTATTGATTATTTTTTGTTTGAATCTCTCAACATTTTACAACAGTAGCCAGGTGGTGAAGACAAGAAAAAAATAAATAAAATGTCACTTGCAATCGCTGCTTGCACTTTCTGCTACCTGCGACGTCACTTGCATTCAACACGAATCGTGTGCGTTGCCAACGGAGACAAGACACCACTGCGTCTTGTCCCGCTGGCAACGCACCCATTCGTGTCGAAAGTGACGCCGCAGGTAGCAGAAAGTGCAAGCAGACTACTGATTTCATGTTCATACTTTTCAGTTGGCCAAGATTTCTAAAAATCCTTTCTTTGTATTGGTCTTAAGTAATATTCTAATTTTCTGAGATACTGAATTTGGGGTTTTCATTTGTTGTCAGTTATAATCATCAAAATTAAAAGAAATAAACACTTGAAATATATCAGTCTGTGTGGAATGAATGTATACATTATACAAGTTTCACTTTTTGAATGGAATTAGTGAAATAAATCAACTTTTTGATGATATTCTAATTATATGACCAGCACCTGTATATATATATATATATATATATACACACAGTACACATACATAAATTATGTAAACACAAACTTTTATTTTGGATGCAATTAATTGTGATTAATTGATTTGACTGGCCTATTCCAAACTTTTGACCAGTAGTGTATATATACAGTATACAATCTATATATTAATATGTACATAAATGCTATAAAACTACTACTCTACTATATAATAACTCAACATCACACAAATGGCTGCTTTTCTAGTCCTTCAGTGTCAAATAAGCAATTATGAGAAAAGCCGACTGTTTACACTGAAGTCAGATTGTTTACAAAATCTGACATTTCTCAGATTCATTACCACATAATAAAGTGTCCAAGATCAGATTTGAAAATATCAGATTCAATATGATTTTTGCTGTTCACAATGTTATGCAGTGAGGGAAAAGTACAGTGATGCGAACATAGCTTAAGAGCATTATCAGAAAGTGCCAGGTGGCGGGTCACTCACTTCACACTGTTGATGTCAGACTCATGCGTTTCAAAAGACTGAACATTCTGTCCCGAGCGCATGTCCCACACATTAGCCTTCTTATCACAGCCCTGAAACACACACACAGCACTTTAGAGACCGGGGGAACAACACTCACACACAACAGGGTGAAAATAGCTATACATTACCCAAACTGACATTGTGACTGAAAAACATCCTAACATGTAAAATCAATCCACATGTCTTATAATGTTAATGATGGCCAGTTAGAAATTAGCATTTATTTCCAGTGCTTTCTTTCATCTTTACAAACTGAAATGAGTATTTCACTGATTCTTCAGTAATGATAGTACTCTCATGTGTGCTATGTGAGTGGGGGTTGGGATGTGTGTGTAAAACAGTATATGCGTTGATGGTGTTTTGAGGATCTAACCCCTGATACAAAGGTGTTTCCTGTTTCAGAGGGTGCCAGGTTCAATGAAAGAACATCAGCTGAGTGACCATGGAAACTCTGCAGCAGCTGCCCACTCTCGACATCCCATAATGCACAAGTCCCATCACCACTTGATGTCAGAATCTGCAACACACACACACACACACACACACACACACAATGGATGGACAGATAAGCAAGTATAGATCACTTTAAATTCTTCCTTACATTTTGTAATGACCTGGGGAAAAAAGTATAAAAGTATATATAAAACACCTGTATTACCCTCTAGTGGAGGCATTGATTATTACCCTTATGTGAGGACTACAAACACATGCAGCAATACAATATTTGCTGTTTCCTCAACTGTCCCGAAGAACCTAGATTAAAAAGCAACTAGCATCAGGTTGAGTAGATGACGCAATGTTGAACTTTGTGTGAACTATCCCTTTAAATCAGTTTGGAGGAGTAAACCCTACACAAATCAGAATGACTGGAAGCTGTAGAATTTTCACTTTCTGCTCTTCTATAAATAGATGCACTGAATCCCCTGTTTTGACGAAAACAACATATTTCACTTCGTCTTTTTACTATCTTTGTTGTCACTTACAGGAACATAATCATGAAAGCGGAACAATCTGTGATGTGAGACGATGCCGAGAGAGAAAACCCCAACCATTTATTCAAAACACTCACAACAAACACAAACCCAACAGCAAGCTGTAGAGATTATTTTTAGAATTAATTATTCCAAATGACCGTTACACTCACAGATAAGACCAAATCACAGAACCCATGCCGAAAAAGCAATAACAAAAAATAGCTTTTCTTACTGATCCATGTCAAGGTTATTTTTAAAAGCAGAAATCACATCAGGGGAACTTCAGGGGATTTGCTATGACAAATGTGCTAATGTTCTATAAATATCAGCTAAATCATTACAGACCCATCACTGCCACAGAGGCACTGATTAGAGCTGAATTATTCAACTATGAATTAATATAACTTTACCATCTCTGCACACAGTGCACTGCAGCTAAAAAAAGAAGAAGATATTTTTATTCATTTTTAGGGCTCTGACTGTAATGTGTTGGTGTGATTTAAGATAAATACACGGATAAATAAATAAATACAGTCTATGTAATGATACAGTCTATCACACAGGGTCTGGAAACAATGCAAAAATAGTGTGTTTAGCACTCAATTTATTTCACAACCAAAAAACTAAACAAAATAAAAAGCCCTGAAGTAACCAAACACATTTTTGTAAAGAGATATTAATTGTTTAAGATGTAAAACCTTTAGAGTAGCAACAATTACCACCTTGTTAAACTTTGGTGGAAAATCAATGTGTTCACAATGAATATGACATGAATACTCTTTATAAATAGAAAATAATTTGTGCTATACTTCCAATAGTAGCAATGATACTTGCTAAATTCTAATCCTAACGCTCACATAAACCTGTATACGCTTTAAATAGTGAGGAACACATCAAATTCCCTAACAAGTTGGCTTCTAACATGTTTTAATATATTTGTGAGAGTGTTTTCAAAATGTAGACCTTCACAAGCATAGCCAACCCGGCGCACGCACGCACGCACGCACGCACGCACGCACGCACGCACGCACGCACGCACGCACGCACGCACGCACGCACGCACACACACACACACACACACACACACACACACACACACACACACACACACACACACACACACCTGCATGTCAGAGTTGGTGAAGCTGCAGGAAGACACATAGTTGGTGTGCATTGCCACAGATTTCTTTTTAGATGCCAAGTTCTCATTTTTATCCAAAGAAAGAGGATAGACGGAGCATTTATTATCCAAACCACTGAATGAAAGACACAGACAAATGTTAACATTTTGCAGAAATGCACAACAATACATTTATTTTGATTCATATATGGATTGCATTACTATCTATGACCGGTATACATATATCTTAAATCAAATAACAGCTAGTATCTGAAGTTAAGTTCAGCAGTGACCTATGAAATTATGAAACTTACTACTACTAATAACGCTTGTGAGTCTCTCCTGATACTTACCCACAAGCCACAGCACAGCCAGAAGGGGCATACGCACAAGCCATGACCCAGGTGCAGGGCATAGTGACTGCATGCTCCTGTATGATGCACATCGCAATGCAATCATTTACATTTTGATATATATAATATACATGAAAATGAAGAATGAATGAATGACTGATCAAGATTTGGGTTTTCGGGAAACAACTAAACAAACACCACTGCAGGTGCAAATATGTCTAATTAATGACTAAATTTAAGTTTCTGTTCATTTTCATTTTCATTTCAACAAACCACATACACAAATAGAACTGCTTTTCTCTATACATGTTATTAAACCCATGCATCAAAAACATGCAATGAGAATGAAGGTTATCAGAATGAGAATGAGTTTTATTGGCCAGGTATGTTTACACATACGAGGAATGTGTTATAGTGACAGAAGCTCCACAGTGCAACAGAATGACAGCAACAGGACAAGACACCGATAATATAACATCATATACAAAAAAGCAAAAACACAATAAACAATACAGACAATTATGTGTGTACAGGTCTGACACGTGCAAATTTGAAAAGACAAAAAATAAGTATGTGTGGTGAATAAATAATGTATAATAATGTTGTGTGTTCCACGTTTAATGTCAAGTGTTTATGAGATGGATTGCTTGAGGAAATAAATTGTTTCTGTGTCTGGTCATTCTGGTTATTAAAACAATACACACAAAATATGATGTACACATATGTCTGAGTATTTCAATGCTTCTGTATACACAAGAAACAGATTCAGCATGTCTGATGTGTTTATATTGCTGCCAGATTACTTTGGCTCTAATACCCTGGGTTTCCATTAGAGTGCATTACATCTATAAAACATGCAGATTATTATTTTGAACAGCTCTAGCACTGCAAAACATCACCCTAGAATACTGTGTGACACAGATAGAAAGATTTACCTTATTGGTTGTATACG
The DNA here is from genome assembly GCA_027564155.1 of Gymnocypris eckloni scoliostomus. Lineage (NCBI taxonomy): Eukaryota > Metazoa > Chordata > Actinopteri > Cypriniformes > Cyprinidae > Gymnocypris > Gymnocypris eckloni. Next base: position 6,942,405 of record CM050423.1, on the reverse strand, counting down.
CATCCCACACAATGACTTTTCCATCCTATAGGAGAGATTCAACATTTCAGTAATTTAGTTTTTATGAAAGTCAGGCATTAGTCAGTCTCAGACATTTAGCAGACATTTCTATATAAAGTGACTTGCAAAAGATGAGGAATAAAGCAATTCATCAAAGGGCCAACAATATTCGTAATACTGGATGACATGTTTATTAGACAACAAGAGCTAGAGAAGAAATATGGGGGGCATTGGTTTAGGAATGGTTGGTGTTTAAGTGCTTGTGGAATAGGTGTGTTTTCAACTACTTTTAAAGATGTGATTGTCTCCCCAGTTCAGGAGGAGATTGGCAGCTCATTCCACCAGAGAGGAACAGAGAGGTGAAGGTTTTGAGAGTGACTTTTGCCATGTTGTGAAGGAACACAAAGGCGTCATTCATTAAGTATAATAAAGATTGTGAATAACTGATATACTGCAGCATCTAACTCTTCCAGACAACAGATCACATTAACAAAAAAACATGTCTACACATTCCTCCAACAGTGGTTAGGTACCATGATGATACGTCCTGTTACCTGAGAGGAGCTGACGATTCTTCTATTGTCCCGGCACCAGTCCATGCACAGCACTTTATTTCCATGTCCTTTTAGGGTTCTCCTGGTCTTCATGACAAATTGACCCAGAGCTTCTATCCTCTCAGCCACTTGATGCACTGAAGTCAGAAAAAAACGAACCGCATGACAACCTGAAGCAGCACGTTTCCTAAAACTCATCTTAGCATCAGCAAGATACAATACTTGTATTACTATAAACAAACAAAAAATCATCCTCTTATATTTAAATAGTAAAATTGTACTTTGATGACATCCAGCATGCATTGCAGCATGAATAAATTACACTGTTGCATTCTTTAGTTTAGTTTTTTAATCTAAAAATAGTATTATCACTATTGTTGCATTTTGTATGGTGAGTATTGTTGTCTTGGTGCACAGATGACATTCAAAAAACATGTTATAATATACTCTCACATCCTTTATAAATACAATCCGCATTGTAGTTCCTTATTTTAAACTGTTGAAGAAACAAAACAAATCAGCCTACAGAAATCTTAGTAAAACAATAACATCATACTGTGATTTATGAATACAGGCCAATAACCCTTTGTTCCCCTGGACAAACACGGAGATCATATTGTGTGCTCCTGTAGTTCAACTGGCAGAGCATAATATCATTGGTTGAGTTTGCAAGAAAAACAAAAACTTTGAATTTGCTCATTTGAATTCATCATCACTTATTTGTATTCTACTTATTCAGGAACCTTTTTTATTTTTTTATAGTACTAATCAGTGCAAAGAATATTCCAAGTAAGCGCATATTACTACAATTTAGAGATTAGAGATTAAAATATTTTTCAAATTTTCTACATTTTCTGTTTTGTTGTATCAAGGATTTTTAAACAGAATGTTTAGAATAGTTTACAACTGAAACATAAGATTTACCATCATAATATCTCAAAAACTGTTATGAACAGCCATTTAAATAAGTACATACATAAACATAACATACAAAACACAGACAGTCCATTCCAAACATGACAAAACAACCATGAAACCACTAGTAAAAAAACAACAACAACTAAAAAAAAACATGTTGGGTGCCAGCATAGTACTGCAGAAATGTATTTTTTACATTTTGTATTTATTTTTTGAATGCAGACTTTGTATGGGATCCTATAAGACATGTTTTTTCATGACTTCTGCCACAAAGTTCTATAATACAGGACAATAGTTCAGAAAATTCATGCCCTTTTTAAAACAATTCTGAATATCTCAAATGTTACATTACTAGCATACAGGCCTGAATCGCAGTTACCAAAATGCAAAGATTATATTTAAACTTAAATCTCCAAGTAAAGATTTATATCTCGGTCCTCGTAATCTATTAAATTGTCTACATGATTTTAAGGATACTAGATCATATGGACATAGAAGAAATAAAACAATGTCTTAACATTTAGCTGGTGTTTGGCAGATATTGCTGTATTTCAAATCTAGCAGCCTAAATACACGGCATTTTTTGGGCATCCCGCGCATTAGCTGATGTCCATGAATGCAGTCTAGCTAGGCAGCTCGCTGGGTTTTGACACACAGCCGCTGAGTGTTTTACTCACGCTCGACGTCGTGTAGTTTAGCTCTCTCCTCTTCTAGTTTGACTTTCAAAGTCTCAGACTCCACTTTCAGCGTTTGGATGGTTTCACCCTTCGCTAGCGCCTGACAAGCCATCTTTAAGAAAACACAGATGGATGACGGATATGTCAATAAATATACTCTTTATTATGAGCCGAGACTGATACAGCGCAGTCACTCTGCACAGCTGATGATGCTCTGACGTCAGCGCAAGGGTCACGTGACACATCACCACCATCAGCATCGCATTTATTTCTGGAGCACACTGACTGAAGCCCAAAATCACATTTATATCCGATTTATATTCACTCTTTAAAATCTCTTTAAAAGGTTTCTAAATCCTTTAGCTTAATTTTATTTCCATCATATTGGTATAATTTAAACTATTAGTTCCAAGTTTGATGTAACTTCTAATTAATATATTGCAAATAACAAATATATGTTGTTTGTAAATTGATTAGTATTTCATTGGTTACTTTTGTGACTACAAAACAAATACAAGCAAGTAGGCTACTAAGTAAGAGTGCTGTTCTCTAAGAGGCTAAATGTGTTTTCAGAAAGCTCACAGATAAAGCACTTCACACACGTGTTCTGTGTCAGTGATGACAGGAGGATGTGGCCGTTTCTCAAACGAAGGCTGCATCCTCCGGAGGGCGCATTTGTACGTTTATTTCAGTTAACCGATCATTACATGTGCGAGTCAAAAGCATATTACAACAATTTACACTTAACTAAGAATAATGGCCAAATTTATAACTGTTAATATTGTAAAATACGTTTTTGCAGCCTACATCGTATGCAGCCTACAAATGAGACCTATGGAGGATGCAGCCAGAGCCGATCCTAGAATTCTGGGGGCCAGAATAACTGTGTCGAGCGGTTATGAACGAATGAATGAAACGCATTCGTCCGTGTTTCACTCCGTCTCGAATCGCGCTCGCGCAAAGCGCTCGAGAAACTGTCTTTTACGCAGTTCGCTATGCTTTCAACTGTTTTTTTTTTGTTTCGAGCTAGAGACTTTAGGACATTCACGTTACATGATTTGGCTGATTTTTACGTAGAAAGGGTGACAGCACCGGATTACAATAAATTATCATTCATGTTTTCATAGCCACTGACCATATTAAAAAAAAGATTCAAATAAACAACAAATATTTGAGAGCAAGGGGGCCCCCTGGTGTTTCGGGATGATCGGCTCTGGATGCAGCCTTCCGTTTGAGAAACGCCCCATGTTTGCAGTATCTGACACCTCTGAGACACAACTCTGAGCCATTAAATCAACAGGACAAAACCTCAGTCGGGGTAACAGTTTTTAAAATGTATAAGTGACAATTTAACTGTATACAATTCTTAAAGATGACATGAATAATACAAAATATAAACAAATATTTGCTTCGAGAATTACTTTCAAAACAAAAAACAACAAGTTACTATGATTTACAAAAATAATTAACATCCATAAATCCCTATTAACAACAACAACAACAACAAAATTCCAACATAAAATAAATTCAAATATCAGTATTATTAAATGCAAAGACAGGGAACAAATCTAATTAAATAATTATGATAATAATTTAACCTCAAAACTGTCCAGGTGGATAAATCTCACAAATTTGAATGTTCAGATCAAATAAATCAAGACTATTAAAGAGCATTTACATTCCATAAATGTGGTGAGAAAAATTAACATCTTTAAACAGCAGTAATGAGTTACTTTCTTAAAACAAACAATGACTTTTAAAACCATCCAAAACGTTTGCTAAATTCATTTTTATATCCAAATAGGCCTAAATTGGGGAAAATGATTATGTGTTTCTGTCGCAAATCATACTCTTCTTATATTCATTTACATTGTTGTTGTTGATTTTGGTATCACGTTTAATATTTACTCTCTTGTGATCGCTGGATGTGTTTGGTTCTATACTAAAAATATATAATTGCTGTGTTTCATGTACAAATTGTTGAGGTCTGTGTGTGGTATAAGGTGATATTTAATGAGTATTTTTGTTATACATATACTCAGAAGTATTCATGTAATATTATCAGTTTGAATACAACTTTTTTTCCCTTTTTTTTGCTAAATATGTAATTAAAACAATGATGGCTGATTTGATGGACAGAAATCATATCCTGAGAGATTAAAGCCTTAAAATTCACATTGTATATTTGAACTGATCTTGAAGCAGCTAAAGTGTGGAATAACATACCAGCTCCACACAAAGGGAGCAGTAGTTGATGGGCTCATTCTTCAGATAAATATTCATCAGAGGTTTGTTCTGACTGCAGCTATCACACGGGCCAAACGTGATGGCCAAAAACGTCTGGTCGCACATCTTTGCGTCTGGTTGAGGCTGGACCTGAACACATGAGGAGGGGAAAAAGTGTATTCACAATAACCAAAACCCACACACACTAAAAGACTACACAAATCATGAATGCAACACTATTTGAAAAAAGACACTCTCTGATATGCCCTGACCAAATGTCCTGTTTCAACAGAAAATGCATACATTTGTCCCTTGTCAAACCACAGGTTTTTAAATGTTAATGTTGCCATGTTTTGTGCATTATACAGACAAAAAGTAGCTGCTAAAATGAGCACAAATGGTAAACAAAACATTCAGTATATCTTGGTGTCAGTGTTTCATCCAAGTGTTCTGAACGAAATGTTGAGTCCGTGCACCAGCTAATAAACAATTAAATACAAATACTCAAAATTCTAATTAGTTTTATAAATGGAAATACATAGGCCAATTAATGCTCATCAATTAATCTTTCAATAACAATTGAAATGTAAGAACAATTAAATAATTAAACAATTAAACATATTTTAATGTTGCCAGGGTACAGTAATGTTCAATATTTGACTGCATTCAAAAATACACTCAATCTATTTTTCTAAACAGAGCAGTAAAAGGACATGCTTTTGTTTCATAGTCAACTGTAAACACTCATAATAACATTTTCTAGATTTACACTATACTGCAATTTATTTAAACATACCTTTCAAAAGATGTTTGTATCAGGTGTGTGCTTGCAGGCTGCTGTCTTAAGAGTTAGGAGAAAGGGATTGAGCCTGAGATAGAGGCAAACGATAAGCTCCTTACCGTAGCATTAGGGGTTTAACCCTGGAGAAGTTTCACCAGCAGAAATAGTAGCCGGTCAGAGACAGACCTTGTACAGAGACACTCACAAATAGTACTGCTTAAGCTGGTTAAAGCTAAGGCCCAGTAATTCATCAGCGAAACAGCAGCAAAAATACTTATGTGGTCTTCAAATGACCATTCAGATCTTAACTTTGGCTTTTATGAAATCGAGTAAGAGAGGAATTAACACTGGCTTTACACTGACATTCATGCAAAACTGTTAAAAGAGCAAAACAAAAATGTTGAACTTCATGTAGTCATGCCAAATGTTTTGAGCCAAACCATGCAGATTGATCTCCACACCGTTTGACCTGCTACATGCAGCAGAGATTACAAGAGAATGGTAGAGAAGAGGAGAGGAGTCTGTTTTAAGTCACCAGAAGGAGCTGTTTTGAACCTCTCAAACCTAAAGATGCTTGCAACGTTTGATATGCTCAATGTTTCCCTCTACTGTTTTCTAGGTGGAATTGTTGGAATTGCTGTTTTTACTTTTATCAGGCACAAGTGTATCACCATGTTATTTTATTTATTTTTTCTCATACTGGTTCTGCACCTTTCTAACCATTTATACTTGCAAAATCTTACCATGTATGCTTAAAGTGATACTTCTCCCAAAAATGAAAATTCTGATCCAAACTGACCAGACTTTATTTAATCTGAAACATACATATTAAGATATTTTAATGAAACAAGAGAGGTTTCTGTCCCTCCGTTGATAGTCCAGGTAACCAAAACTTGACTTCCATGTCCATGAATCCATATGAATTGAGTGGTTATATAATAAAACATGCTGTATTGAGAACTGTACTGATCCAAAATGGATCAGTGGTTGCACTTGTAACAGTACCAGAACAATATCACTTTTTTTATAAGATTACATAAAGAACCAAGCTTTGAAAATGCTGTATAATTTGTATATGAAGAACCTTCATATACAATTATAAAGAGGCCTTTTAATAATAATTTATTTTCATTAATATTAGTTATTAACTTTATGCATTACTACATGATAATTGACAATGAACATACACAAAATAGAAACAATAGCAAAAGGGGTCTAAATAGAACCGGTACTACAAGTAAAGAACCTTTAAAGAACCATGTTTTTTAGGTGAAGAATAGTCCATGGTTGTGTTTGTCTATATTTGATCCATGAGTGGATGACACAATATCCCAAACTGGATTACTTAAACCCAACATTTCATTTCATGAAACATCCTTTAAATTTACAGACTTCAGGCAGTTTTGTCAATTTTACAAGCCAGCAGATGGCCCTGTTGTCAATACTCTGAGGTGTGTGACATTGCACACTCACATGATGGAGTACTTCATTGTACCATGCCAGGGTGATGGTGTCGCAACATTGTGTTAGGGGTGGGGCTCAACCATGGTTAAAGGAAACTTTAAAACATACACATAAAAGACAGAAACACATACTTATTTCAAACTGAATTTAATTCAAAGATTAAGAAATACACAGATGTGCACTCAAATTACTTATGAATGAGAGAAAATACAAAAGAAAATAGAAAAGGAAAATGAATAGTCCTGCTTTCTAAATGAAAGAGCCAATCATTAACTGCTAAAGTCATTGCATCACTGCAGCTGCTGTTAGAAGCTCTGGTTGCTATAGAATGTGATGTTTTCTCATCCAAACAGATAGGAGCTGTACTTGCATGACTGAAATAGCTGTCTGAGAGGCATTTCAAAGTTGGATGACTTGCCTTAAAGGGACGATTTGACTTAATTACAGATATTTAGGAAAGTGAGTTTGTAAAGGACCAACCAGATGGAATAAACTGTTAGTTATTAGCTATGATGGAATTGATCCAGCTAGTGTAGCGGCACACCTCAACATAAACCCCAGGGAAGTCTGGTTTATCACAGCCCAAATGAAACAACACCTTTCAGTTTCCCGCTGCACACTACAGGGCCACCAGAATCCCCCTGAGAAGAAAATTGGAAAATGAAAAGGAAAAACGTGCATTTGTATGTCAATTTCAAACACATAAAAAGGAAGAAATCAATGACTTACCTCACAAGAGTCTTTCCCTCCCTTTATGAATCCAGCGCAGAACATGTTTATCAGTTATTGTTGAACTATACGCTTACACTGTGCCTTTGAGAGCACAGGCAAATCCAGACACTGCAGGACAGAAGCAGAGCCAGCTGGAAAGAATGAGCAGTGTTAGAACTTTTCATTTTATACATATCTAATGATTGGATGCAGGGCCGGCGCAAGCATGGAGCGAGGCCCAGTGTGAGGCCCCATCATGCACTTTGGTTCTGCAGAGCATGCTAGTCATACGGCTTATCAGAAAGCTACATTTTTATTTGATCCCATATTAATAGTGTAGTAAAATATAGCACATATGGTGTAACGCAAAGAGCATCATGGAAAGAGGCTCTACCCAGCTAACAGGGAATGTTCTCAGAACCGAACATTGACTAATGTTCTGGCAAGGTTCTCTCAAAATTAAGAACAAACATTTTCCAGTGACATTTTTGATTTTTAGTAATGTTCTCAAAATGTTAGAGCAATAACAGGTAGATAAACATCTACCTCTTTTTTAATGGAAAGTTTTTTTTGGACATTTGTCTAACATTTTTGTCTAATGTTACTACTTATGTGTCAGAATTTAGAGAGCACTCAAAAGTAAGCTTCCCATAATGTTTGCTCCAAAAGAAAAAAAAACTATTTTAAAACATTTTAAAAACTGAGAACATTGAAAAATAACATCTTTATAACTTTAATTCCCTTAATGTTTTCCCTAATGTTCCAATAGCCAAGAAACAATTTAAGCATTTAAAAAACTGGATGTATTTAAAAATGACACAATGATTTTATAACAAAAAAAGTAGTGAAGAGGTGAAAAGGTTGAAAAACTAAATCAGAATAAATATACTTTTGCTGATTATTTCAGTAACAAGATTAAAGAATAATTGAGGTTTGTAGATAGTGTGTAAAAGGCTGGTAACAAAGTGGTAATTTAGTAAAGTTCTGTCTGTGTGTATGACATTTTTGTAATGAGGGTGATTTTACTCTTCAACAGAAAGATTATGAATCATGTTGCGTGATGACTTAAACAAGTTCATGGTAAGATACAAGCTACAGCTAAACATTTATAATACGACAACTGTTTTACAATAGAAATGTTAAACTGACCAACTTGGCACTGCCTGAGAAAATGGATGTGTAGCATGAGTGTGTGATAACAATGTCATTTGCATGACAGTCAGTAGCCATGAGCATAGACGTTTTCTGCATAATAGGCATTTGATTAAGAGTAAATGTGTATGTGATGTAAAGTTTGACACCGAAGCTCGGAATCTTTTGTCAAAAAGGATGCTAACTGAAAAGTTTTATATTAAAATAGATAGAACATTTTAATACAAAATAAAATACATTTTAATATAAGTTTTATTTTAAAATATGTAAAGAAGATTTGTATTAATCAGCCATCTCACCTGCAGTTCTGCCCCATCCAGAAACCAAGCACATCTCCCCTGCAGAGGAGCAGGTGGTTGCCAGAGGGATTGGTTTCACATACTTGTTGAAGATGGCAGGATTTCTCAGCTTGATCAGCATGATATCATTGTTATGAGGCTGATTATTGTATTTCGGGTAAGGAATGATCTTCTCTACTCCGATCCACTGCTCTGTGCTTTCAATAGCATCCTGTTTGTGCTTTCCCAGGCGGACGAGGAGACGATTGCGTCTGTTTGACAAGCAACTCATAAATGTACAAATACATTTCAAATTACAATATTCCAGTGTAGAGCTGGATCCCAGTGTTCAATAGACTAGACTCTTATCTTTATTGTGAACTGAAAGGTACTCTTTTGTGAAAAATGAGATTGATGAAGTAACATGATTAAAAAGCCTGGTTATATACTTACAAGAATTTGCAGTGAGCAGCAGACACAATCCATCTTTCATTAATCAAAGATCCTCCACATACTATTATATCATCACTGAGGTATGCTTGCCAGGGCTGGGAGTGGGGCTGACATTCATAACCTCCAATGATTTTATCACCTGAGCTGGAAGCTTTATAAAAATGTATTGTTCTTTTATTAACAGTAATGTTAAAAACTATCTATAATACAGGACAGTGTTGGTATAAACTAACAATTGTGACCCCGGACACAAATCCAGTCTTAAGTCGCTGAGGTGTATTTGTAGCAATAGCCAAAAATACATTGTATGGGGCAAAATTATTGATTTTGTTATGCCAAAATCATTAGGACATTAAGTACTGACTTAAGTACTGACATACTGACAATACAAATGTATAGCCTGAATGTAAGTCGTTTTGGATAAAAGTGTCTGCTAAATGCATAAATGTAAATGTAAGTAAAGATCATGTTCCATGAAGATATTTTGTAAATTTCCCACTGTAAATATATAAAAACTTAATTTTTGATTGGTAATATGCATTGCTTAGAACTTAATTTGGACAAATTTAAAGGCGATTTTCTCAATATTTCTCAATGTTCCTGTGGCTCAGTAGTTAGAGCATTGCGTTAGCAGTGCAAAGGTTGTGGGTTTGATTCCCAGGGAACACATGTACTGACAATACAAATGTATAGCCTGAATACACTGCAAGTCGCTTTGGATAAAAGCGTCTGCTAAATGCATATATGTAAATATATATGTAAACATAAAAAAAATTTGCACCTTCAGATTCCAGATTTACAAATAGCTGTATCTCGGCCAAATATTCTATTCTATTATCATATCCTAAGCTTATTTATTCAGCTTTATGATGATGTATAAATCACAATTTCGAAAAAAGTATGCTGGTATGACTGGTTTTGTGGTCCATGGTTATAATTGTCAATTGTCATGTTATTTCAATAGTACACTAAACATTCTACTAATTATAAGTAACTTTGCAACTAACTCTCATTAGAATATTTGTTGACTGTTAGGTTAGGGTTAGATTTAGTAGAATAAGTTGACTACTCACCAAGATACGTATATAGTCTGTTGGGGGACCATCAAAATAAAGTGTTATCAGACGTTAAGCAGACAATCTACTAATACTAATTACTGCTAGTTGCAAAGTTACTTTTAGTTAGTAGAATGTCTAAAGTTGACTGATCAAAATAAAGTGCTACCAGAATAACTGATAAGAGAGATCTACATACCCACAACCACAACCAGTAGAATGAACACAGTGGTCTTCATTGCAGTTGAGGAGAGGAGAGAGCACATCTGCGAAGTTCACGAATAGCATTCAGGTTTTTAAGCAATCGATTTAACACTCACACCTACAGAACCAACCAATAAGATCACGACTAATGATTTGGAAACAAAAATAAGCACGTGGGACAACAATTTGTTGGTTTTTACACAGTTTTGCATGGGAATGATATTTGCAAGAAAAGTGTTGACTTGGTATGAATCTTAGTCAGAAACAGATGTCAAAAATGCAGTTTCACAACTTAAACATTTTACCATGCATGTTTACTTGTTTATGGTTTAATAAACACAAGATAACAAATCTACAGAGTTCCTACATATTTTCCATTTCATAAATCATTTTCCTGACTTCTCTGTAGATTTTTTAAGGCTGTATTTCATAGGAAAGGGTGTAACAATGAAAGGTGGAATTACTGACTCCACAATTTAAAACTGTTGTTCTCAACCAAATTCAATAGTTCATACATATACCAGTAAAATTTTACTATGTTTGGTACCATAGCAAACATTATTGGGACCAGTGGCGGCTGGTCAATAGGGAGCTCTGGGGTGTGGCAACCCATCAAGTTAGCCAGGGAAGAAGACTTCAACATGTTAAAAATAAGTTAAATATATATTATAAATTAAGCACGAAATTGCATTGTTTAGTCATACTTTTCGACTGGTAATCATTTTAGCACCTATAAAAAAATAAACAAAATAAAATAGGTGTCAATAGATAGGTGGAACTATGATGTCACTTTGTAGGCGAAAACGCGAAGCGAGTTAGCATTTTAGCACCCCCGGTTCCATCGTCCCAGAGTCAATGGATTTTTTTATGGGATTATGGTTAAATCCCTTAAATAAGATCCATGATTCACACAAGCTCAAGATACTTTCACGTTTTATTCTACGACATAAATCTCACCAGTTACACCCCACTCGTGATGTTTTTAAGCTGTTACGTTTCTTTAAAAAGACGGTTGCTAACAAGCTGCTAAATCGGACTACAGGCGCTGTCTGAGACATTGAACATCATCACGCTGAACAGTTTATAAATTTTCAGTATTTTCGAGTTGTAGTATAATTTGTAATATAATACATTTTAGATTAACCAATGAATAGTTTCCCGCATTTTATATTGTTGTTCGACAATGTTTATTTTTGCTTTGCCCTGAAATGCGACACATGTCTTCGGAGGAAAGATGCTTATTGATGCAGAGACTCGATCTGGGTTCGTACCATAAGGTAAACTCATATTACATGTAAACATCACATTTTCCGGCTTTTGAGAAAGTTGTCGGGAGCGCGGTGCTGGTGACGTTGAAGGCGAGCAACCGTGGTGCAGTAGTTTGTTTATAGCCTAAGTTTAGCTTTTCATTTCTGGCTCTTTTATTTGGGTTTCAAAATCCGTCAAAGTTATATTATTTTGTGAAGATTATCTTGATAGACAAAACGTGTACGTTTCATGAACTATGATTGAACACATATGATTGAGCTTAATTTTTGCGATTATCCAAAAGCCTATGGAAAAATCCTATAGAGTCTGGGAACGTGACGTCAACAACGCAGTGCATTTTGGGACTTTAGGTCACAGGCGCCGCGGTCGATACTGTGTTAGATTATAAATTGATGTTTTAGCTTGCTTTGTACCGTGCATACGTTACGATGGTGAACACGTGTTGTGTAATTAACTGCCATAGTCGCACTCATGATAGGCATGGAAAAAAATCTCAAATAGAGTGTGTTTTTATAGGTTTTCTGCCTGGAAACAGCACCTTGGATCTCAGGTATACTGTCGCATGGCTTGGGTAGCAGCAGTAAGAAGGAAAACCATCACCTTCAACAACATTTCCCGACACATGTTTGTTTGTTCACGGCCTTTTCACAAAGGTAAGTAATAAGCAAAACACATCTAACTTTTTTTCTTTGTTTTTACCGTTAGCAATGCAAACACGAAGGTGTTGTTACACCACTAACTTTAGTAGCTAACACTGTCAGGGTTTGGTCTGGTGTATTCTTGTTTTTTTGTTTCTATATGCTCTCATGTCTATTCTCTAACCCCGCTCAACTTGTTACCTGATTATTGGTTTAGTTGCTCGACCTGTCACCCCTCTTTTCCTCGCGTCTCTATTTATTCTCCCAGTGCTTTCTGTCCTGTGCTAGTTTGTCATCAAATGTGTCCTCTTGTCGGCCCTGCTTCTAAGTTTTCCCTCATGGTGTTATTTTTTTAAATGTATTATACCATAAAGCCATTCAGTATTAAAGTAACTGGCTAAATAACTACTTAAATAAATTAGATCTTTTTTTTTAAGGTAAACTAGCCTATAAAATGCTAGTGTAATCCCGACTGGGTACCATCATTACATCTCGGGCACACAGAAGTTAAAGCAACGCACTCTGGGCGGTTTAACCGGAGTACAAGGAGACTGCAAGCTGTCACAGGGGATCATGCTGCACCTGCACCACTAGATGTTGCTGGCCAGATGGATGAAGCTGCAACAGCAGATGATGCTTCACAATTGGATGACGCAGACTCAAATGACGACTCTGCAGAACAGCAGGAATGACATCTTTTTTAGCTGCAAGTGTGCTGAAATTAACTATTTGTTGGAGGAGATCAGGGGACTGAAGGAAGAGCTCACCCAAAAAAGACTTGATGAGGATTCTTTTAAAGAAGATGATGCAAAGGTGAAGTACTACACTGGGCTTCTGTGTTTTGTGCTTCTGATGGGTGTGCTGACAACTTCTTCCCTGCCTGCCACAGACTGGCCGAAAACTCTCACCTTTTAAGATGCTCCTTTCAACACTGATGCGGCACAGGTCGGGAGGTTGTGGCAGTGACAAGCATGTGACTGAGAAAAGTGGCCTTCTTAATAAACTATTACCTGGGGACTTGATTTTGGCAGATTGTGGATTTGACATCAGAGACAGTGCTGGACTCGTGTGTGTGTGTGCAAAATTGAAAATACCTGTATTCACATGAGGACGCAGCCAGCTGGATGCAAAAGATGTAGAGGAATAGCTCACCTCAGGGTTCATGTGGAGAGGGAGATTGGTTGTGTACACACAAAGTACGTTGATTACATTTACATTAGGGCTGAAACGATTCCTCGAGTTACTCGAGTAACTCGAATACAAAAAATCATCGAGGCAAATTATGTGCCTCGAAGAATCGTTTTGTCCGTTTACTTGGGATGCACTGGGTGGATGCACCACCCAGCAGTGTCCATGCTTGCCCTCTCCCTCAGCCATCATCACTGCACCGTGTGACGCTCAGCTCTATCATTCTGTTACCGCTCATGCTCACCGGAAAAGCAAGGTCTATGTAATGTTAGTATACTTGTTGCTGTTGTAGATCTGCTGTGCTGTGACATGCTATACAGCTGATCTGGGCAACGCTGGTAAACATTTCACTGATCTTCTCCTACAGTACTCTGCTCACATTCGCTGATAATGCATGTTTACTTGATGTTTCTTTACACAGAATCATCATTTCTATTCATTTCCCACTGATTTACGCGATCTGATCTCTGTATGAATAGATGGCAGAGAGACGCGCGTTTTCCTTAAGCACACACACACTGAAGCGCGCGTGACGTCTCAATGAGGACATAAACACACGAACAACATCTCCAGAACTATAGAAAGCCAAATGGTTCAGAATTCGCCTGGTTTTCACCGCCGTGTGATTATTAAAACGCCGTTTTCATAACGCCGCTAGGCGTTAAATAAGTGCCGTTAGGCGATAAGTTAACGGCAGACGCCACCACGCGTTAAAATAACGCCAGGCGCCGACCGACGTGAAGTTAACGCCACACGCCACTTAAGATGCAGATTTATTCGCTTATCTACATGGACGCACCTCTCATGGCTACGAGGAATCTACGGCAAGTCTGAGCATCCAGTTTACTACAGCGCGAAGATGGGAAGGAGAGCTTTTGTTTTGCAGTGTAAATACACTGTAAATGACTGCACTCGCCTTTTGCAGTCTGATAATCCGGGGCCTGCTGTCTTTCAGTCATCATTAAACAGGTAAAGATTGTGTCTATGTTCTCCAAAAATATTTAGTTAGATACCTGAGTTTTAACGGTTTCTATGTGATATTAGTAAATTTAGTAAATTTCAATACCATTTAGGGCAGATAGGGTGGATAGTATCTGAACATTTCACTATTAGTTTATTAGTTTAAGACCTTATAAAGTGCTAATTTTAAAAACAGAGCCTGGTGCTATAAAAGGGATATTTTTCTGAGCACTTTACTATTAGTTTATTATCATATGTCATGGGTTAATAAATATATTTTCTTTCAATTACATTTTGTGCTGTGCAAAAGGTATTTGTTAAGATGCACCTTTTTTATTTTGTTTTATTTGTTTTATTTTATTGAACAAAATTCATGTGCATTTACACTTCACAGTATACAGTATACAGTGTTTAAAACAATTTTTGCCATCTTCGCGCTGTAGCAAACTGGGTGCTCAGACTTGCCGTAGATTCCTCGTAGCCATGAGAGGTGTGTCCATGTAGATAAGCGAATAAATCTGCATCTTAAGTGGCGTGTGGCATTAACCTAACGTCGGTCGGCGCCTGGCGTTATTTTAACGCATGGTGGCGTCTGCCGTTAACTTAGCGCCTTTCGCGGCGCTTATTTAACGCCTTGCGGCGTTATGAAAACGGCGTTTTAATAATCACACGGCGGTGAAAACCAGGCGAATTCTGAACCATTTGGCTTTCCATACAGAACTACTCTGAGAGTCACTTCATGAGCGTTTCACCATTTTATTTGAGTAAAAGCGTTTCATATCCTCATATCCTACAGGCCCTGTCCCAAATGGAACACTTCATGTGCATTTGTGGTCTTACGGACTTACAATGGCCACCGCGTGCGCGTGTCCGTTAAGTCCACGAGACCGTGGAATGTCCCATTCCTCATTTTAGCGTTCAGAAGGGTGCTCGCGAGCGCCCCCTTGTGGCCGTTATGCGCCCTCGATCCGCACTTCTGCCCGCACTGGGGCGAGCTCCTCAGCAGACTTCTACCCGACAGTCAAAGCGGCATTACGTCACGAAAGTGCGGACTCAGAGGAAGACCGCGAGGGTTTAGGGTGCCATTTGGGACAGGGCCATACACGCAGAAATATAAAGGTATTCACGGCAACCCGTCAAAATAAAAGTCCGACAGTGCAGCAGACATATTTGTTCAGCAGAATGTACATACTACTACTACTACATTTTGTTTTAAGGAATGATAACACAACACTTCCAACATGTTTTAATTTTAATAGTAAATTCCCTTTGTTTGCCAAAAAAGTTTCATTTAAAAAAAAATGAAAATAAAGAAATGTATGTTTTATGCCTTCATTTGATAACCAGATACACAACACATAATTTCTGAGGAAAAATAAAACATTTAATTTGGCTATTTTAAAAAACAAATAACATTAGGTGAGAGAAAATAAAACATAACTTTATAATTGTCATTTTCTTAAATCATATAATTATGATAACACCTAAAATACATTGCATGTAAAAAGTGTTGAATTGTGTACATTGTGTGCACATGATCAGGACACACACACGTATGCAGGGAGACATTTAAGAGGGTTTATTTTCCAAATAACTTTAAATTCATGTTGCTGAAAAATGTGTTAATGCTATGTGTATGGACTCTTGTTTTTGTTCCACATTAGCTTCCTGTCCACTAATTTTTGCCTCTCACAAAAGCCCTTCTAAGAAGACCGTAAAGGCTGATATCATGCTTGAGCTTTAATTAGGATCAAAGGTGGAAGTTAAGTTGCACAATGTTTAGGTTTTATTATTATTTTTTTAATACTATTATTTTGATTTATGTCTTAGTTTTAGGTTGTACTATGTTTACCTTATTTGTACCTTAGATTATTTGTATTTGCATTTTTTATGTAATATGGCAATTAAATGCACTAAATGGGTTTAGTTTTCAGTTATAATATATGCTATTTCAGCAATAAAAAAATAACATTTTCTAAAAAGGAAACAAATGACTTGTTCATTTTAAGATACTTGTCTTATTTTCTCTTATATATTTAGGATTGCTCTTTAAAAAGAAAAAAGTAGTTCTTATCCGATTACTCGATTAATCGATGGAATTTCCATAGAATACTCAATTACTAAAATATTCGATAGCTACAGCCCTAATTTACATTTATGCATTTAGCAGACGCTTTTATCCAAAGCAACTTACAGTACATTCAGTCTATACATTTTTTGTCAGTGTGTGTGTTCCCTGGGAATTGAACCCACGACCTTTGCGCTGCTAACGCAATGCTCTACCACTGAGCCACAGGAACACCACAGTATGGTGGTATGGCACACCATTTAGTATGGTGATTACACCATACTAACTGGACTTGTACCAGTCAGCATGGTACTCCCATGTCAAGGTGAAGACATGATGCTCCTGGACAAGATCGTGACAGTATGCTGCTGTGCCTTGACTAATATATGCCCCAGCGTTGTTATGAAACCATAAACTATGCCATGGCATTAAACTAGAGCTGTACAGTATACTTATTTATTTATACGGACATATTTATTATATATACACACACTTATGCATGTATATTTATATATAAATATACACAAACATGTTATCAAATTTTATTTTGGATGTGATTAATTGATTTAAGTCTTACATTTAAGATGTTACCTAGAGATGAACAGCATATCCTGCATTATCAGTGTTCACCACGTTACAATAATAAAAGACAAAACTATCAATTCTATATGTCTTTATTTTTGCATCATAACACATAAGGTAAATATGTGCAGTTTACAATAAACACATACAACATACAAAATGGGTAAAGGTGCAGTGTAGCCTTAACACACAAAATAGTAAGTAAACAAATATCAAGACCACAGGATGTAAGAAAAGTTAAATAAAAGACTAAAAATTAAAATAATACTGAACCTAAAAGTCCACTACTACTGTAGTGCAAATACAACAGGTGTAAGATGGAGCAGAGGTGTAACCTTCAAGTATCAAGAGCACAGATAATAATGTAACAAGTAACAATTAAATAAAAAAGCACTTACTGAAGTTACAAGGTCAGTGCTACTGTAGTGCAAATACAACAGGTGTCAGATATAGCCTTCAAGTATCAAGAACAAAGATAATGCAATACGTAAAAAAAGGTCAGTAGAAAAACAACCTTTGAACTAAGTAATTGAAAAGACAACTATAAATATAAAAACACACTTGAGCTCCAACATATCAGTGTGTACAAGAGGTACAAAGCCATGACTCACTTTCTGGATGTGCCTGACTGAGTCCCACACAGCTGAGGTGGAACCACTGGACTGAACAGTTTTAATTGTCACAAGCCACCATGTCATCCAGGTCTTCAGGCCCTTTGCAAATGCACCAGAGTTTTGTATGTTCTCATGTGCCTGTGTCTGTCTATGGCTGTAACTCTGTTGAAACAGGTGTTCCCTGAGAGCTTTCACGAGACATCACAGAGAATTTCTCCGTTATGGGAACTCCTTCCCTCCAACCTTTCCTGAAGACCTATTGGCTCATGCCAGTCCAAATGACTGGCCAATTGTCGCGAAGCATGCAAATACGAGCTCGAGAGGCAGTATAAATGCGGCGCCCGCGACAATTACGTCAGAATCTTTTTCTTCACTTTGCTGAACCTAGGTTATGGCTTAAACTATTACAGCTCACAGTTAAGGTTCGCTCCTTCGAGGGCAGGCCTCATGGCTGCTCCTCTGCAGCGTTCAGGTGAGTATGACATTTTCTTAAAGATAGTCCGTCTGCCCTCTGATCAGCGGTGGACCTTCGGGACTCAGGTGATGAGCTCATGCCGACTAAATGTCCGCATTCCTCTCACCGTCGAACCTGCAGGACAGGACATCAGCCCGGCTTCTCACGCCCCTCTTCCATGGCGGTGCGGAGAGCCGAAGGCAGATGCGGGAGCAAAGGGATCTTACGTCGCCGCAGATGCCGCACGGAAAGAGCCACTGGCTAAGCATGCAGCCCCCGCCTCAGTTCAGCGTTCTGCTGTGTGCAAAGCACAATCACTTAGCTCCTCACTCATTCACAGGATACCAGCCCCTCATCAGCAGCTGCCGTGTGTACGGGACAACCTCTCATTCACATGATACCAGCCCCTCATCAGCGGCTGCTGTGTGTAGAGCACACTCTCTAATGCAATTCTCATGGTGATCGCCGTGATAACTGCTCGTCCAGCCAAGCGGCGTTCAGTATCAGATTCTGACGTAATTGTTGCGGGCGCCGCATTTATACTGCCTCTCGAGCTCGTATTTGCATGCTTCGCGACAATTGGCCAGTCATTTGGACAGGAAAGGTTGGAGGGAAGGAGTTCCCATAATGGAGAAATTCTCCGTGATGTCTCGTTCCCGCTCTCATGGAACCAAGGTTACGATAGTAACCGGAGCGTTTTGTGGAGGCTTGTCGAGTATTGTAACAAGACACTAGCTCAGGTTGTGAAACTTTGTGGAAGAACTTCTGTGCCCTCTTTAGAAGTGTTGTCCAGTAGTGTGCATCCGGTAAGACCCAAACAACAAGTCTTTCTCTGCCCATACAACAAAGTCACAAAACTGTGAGCCAGTAAGGAAGATCTGTGTTTGTACTTGGCTGTAGTACTTCTGGGTCTGTTTCAAGTGTACCTTCCCATCAGTTACCTGGAGATAAAAATTGATGTCATCTGCACAGGCCTGCGGGATGGAGCTGCATAAATGTGCATTTCATTTCCAGACATAAATAATACTACAGTAAGTACTAAATTAATAATTAATGACAAATATCTCCAATCATGTTATAAGAACAGGCCTCACACTAGATAGATAGATGGACAGACAGGCAGACAGACAGATAGATAGAATGTCATGACTTAAATGTTCCGCAGAATACATTTATTTATGAGTGGTAACGTTATATAGATACATACCTTTGTGCGAACAACCGTTCCCTGCTCGTTGACACGGAAATCTGAAGGTCCTACACCCAGGCATTTGTGAATAGCAGGCGGAGCAGAGTTTTTGCTTGTTTATATCTACATGTAATACTTGAATGATATAAAGGAAATTTGTAAAAAAAAAAAAAATGTATTAACAGATTTGGCAAGATCACAGGAATTCATAAACATCAAGATTTAACAAGTACCCTCAACGTTGGAGTTCATGGAGAGCTTTGGTGATATTAAGGAATATTAACACAGATCATTAGATGAAATACACTGCAGTATATACTCCATTTAGAACAATAGAGTTAAAAATTTACACCAGGGTTTGAAAACTAGACAAAAATAAAATGAACAAAAACATCAATCCACAAGATACGAATGTCTGTTGATTTCTCTTTTATGTTTGCAATTCTTCTTTTTAAAAGGTTTAATCTTATTTATTGCACCTACTTATTTGGCTAGCCTTTAAATAATTAGTGTTATTGATATTATTAAGCTTTTAATATGTATTAAGCTACTATTGTCTTTTTGATTAACTTCATGGTTCTTATTCTATTTAGTCTTTTGTTTAGTGTTTCCGAACACAGCTTGTTTACCTTGTCTTTGGCAAACTTTGAATAAGCAACACAGCAAAATAAAATAAAACAAAATATGATTATTATATAAATAATAATAAAAAAAATCAGCAACTGAAATGTTCATCAATAACAAATACATTAGATTTACATTCAATGGTCAATGACTGATACTCTTAGAAAACAAACTTTGTTTCTATGAATATGGTCTCCGTGGTTCCTTAAGCAGGACCCTATGATTTCCGCGATGCAGAAAATTACGATTTGGACTAGTATCTGTAATTAATAAGCCGCAAAACTCCTGCATGTTCTGCGCCTCTCTGTGAATGGAGCAGATGCACTGTTTTGTTTACGTAACATACGTCATGCGCCTGACACTCGCTGTGATTTCAGCGTCTGCCGTCTCAATGAGGACATCACATAATTACAGGTGTATCTCAATAAATTAGAATGTCATGGAAAAGTTCATTTATTTCAGTAATTCAACTCAAATTGTGAAACTTGTGTATTAAATAAATTAAATGCACACAGATTGAAGTAGTTTAAGTCTTTGGTTATTTTAATTGTGAAGATTTTGGCTCACATTTAACAAAAACCCAAATCTCAACAAATAAAAAACTTTTTTTGAGTGAATTGTTGGCCTTCTGGAAAGTATGTCAATTTACTCTATATGTACTCAATACTTGGTAGGGGCTCCTTTTGCTTTAACCCTTTTCGATTCCTGTAAAAAAAAATAGCCTAAACACGCCTAAAAAATGCATACCCAAAGTAAATTGCATGCTGTTCTTGAACCATTTGGATGATATGCATGGTGTTGTTCTCCTTTGAAAGGTGATACTCTGAGGTTTGTTTCTCAACAATCAGAATCACTGTAAGTCTTACTGATATTGAGTAATAGTACTTTGAACACACTGAAAAAGAAAAAATCCGCCTACATTTTTTTTTGTAAATAGAAGCCTGCAGATGACTATAGCTGGGAGGTATGAGCTGGAAAATACATTGGGATCACAGAATGAAGCCTTACCAAGCCAAATTTACCATTTGATAAAAAATATATTAGAAGATGAGTGTTTTACACACGTTTATTTAAGTTTATGTCTAGGCGCTTCCTAAGAAAAGACACTTGGAGACTCCAAATGACCCTTTGTCAGCAACGACACATACGATGCTGTAATTCTTGAATGCTTTAATGTACAGTCATCATTTTGGGCTCTAATGAAAGGTTACACTTAGAGCTATTCAATTTATCATCCAGATTCACCGTCAATAATTGCTGACACATAGTAACTGAAGCATAAACACATTATAGTGACATTTATACATGGAATCCTAAATGTGTACACTTGTAAATAACATATCTATTTATAATTTATAATCTAATTGAATTTTTCCACTATATTTCTATACATAGTATATTATATCATTTCTGTTTTTTTCTTAGATTGGTGTTATATTTCATTCCTTCTGTGTTATTCCTATGTATGTCTGCACTGTCATGTATGTTTGCACTATCATGCATGCCTGCACTATGTCTGTACTTTCTTCTGCACTGGAAGCTCCTGTCATCAGGACAAATTCCTTGTGTGTGTAAACATACTTGTAATAAACAAGACACTGAAAATGTCCTCATAAATCACCTTCTTCTTGTAATACCTGGCATACCCATGCCATTATACACATTTGTGTCCTCATAAACCACACACACACACACACACAGACTGACACTCACACAAGCACACAAACAAGCATACAACCCTAAACACCAGGGGCCCCCTTGCTCTAAAATATGTTTTAATTTTAGTTTCGTTTTTGAGTTTAGGAAGCGGTTATGAAAACATGAATGATAATTTATTTTAATGCAGTACGCTGTCACCCTCTCTACGTAAAAATCAGTCAAATCATGTAGCGTGAATGTCATACAGTCTTTTGACCAAGGTTCAAGACAAAAAAAACAGTTGAAAGCGTACCGAGCCACGGAACAGATACTGTTTCTCGAGCACTTTCCGCAAGCGCGATTCGAGACACGGAGTGAAACACGGACAAATGCATTCATCTATTCTTTCATACCCCCCCTCCACCCCCGCCGGCGACAAAGTTTTGCGTAGGGCCCCCGAGAAGGCTAGGATCACCACTGACAATAAAACATAAGGTGAGAAAAAAATGTAACTTTTCATACGGCCCTAAACATGTCATTTTTGTTACACTTTTAATAAATTAATGTTAAATTGTATAAGTTTCATGATCTATATTAATTAGACATACCTTTTGATTAATTCAGTTTAATTTGACTATTAAAAAGGAGTCTAGAAAAATGTACATGAAAAAAAAAGGAATCCATAGAAATAAAAACAGATAAAACAGAATTTAGAAAAAAATAAAACGGATTTCATAGGGCACTACTTAAGATTTCCAGTGCAAAATAATCGGTTCAATCAGTGCAAAGAAGTTTCCAAGCGAAAGAGAATGTTTTCCCACTTCTATCAGACAGATGTTCGCATAGTGCAATGAAATGTCCTTGAGTCGAAGCACCAGTAATCCTTTTCCTCATCTTAATAATCAAATCACTCTGGCGTGGCTCGCCATCTCAAATTCATGAAGGGGGGAAAGTTTAAACTCAAAGCAATAAACCTGACCTTGGTTTTTACCCAAAACAAAGCCATGAACATTCAATAACAAAACCTATATCTTTCAAACATTTGTGACCCTGGACCACAAAACCAGTCTTAAGTATCAGTTTTTCGAAATTGCTATTTATTTATTTAATTGCGAAGTAGTAGGCTCCTTTCCAAGAAACTCTAAAAAGGTGCCAGAAATCTGGATGGATGGGTAAGACCTTGAAGGCCCTGGTGAAGGCCTTTGGCTAGCCAAGCACCGTGGCCTGCCAGGTGGATTAGTTTGATGACATGATCAATTGTGGCATATTACATGGAGAAATCTGGAGCTGGGATGATGCTGTTGATGCTTGGAGTGTAAGTGCCATGGGGAGAAGATAAGTCAATTATTAGTCGCTTTTTCCCGGAGTATTTGCGGGTGGCGATTCCTATGGGGCTTATGCATGTGATGAGGAATGGTGGTTTATTAAAGGGACCAATCATGAATCCTTCTTCTGCTAATAGCGAATCGACTATGTTGGGTTCTGACATGGCAGACTGGAGATTATGCGATGTAAAAGAAATGTTGGAGTTATATCTCTGCCTGGGTGGAAACCGTTTGTGAAGCCACTGGCTAAGAAGTGTACAAATTCTGTCAATGTGGAGTCAGGATGATTTTTTAATGCAGTGGCTAGGGCCTTTACCTTGATTGAGGTGCTGAGGTGCTTTGTTAGTCATTCCGCTGGTTATGTAGGATTGTGGGGGCAGGTGTTTCTTGCATGGGCTCTGCCACAGAAGGAGCAGGAATGTAGAAGCCTGTCGTTGGAAAGGGTGCAGCCTAAATGGTTGAAATTGTTGTACACCATTCTTCCTGCCTGGTATAATATCTGACGGCCTCTTTTGTCGACGCCTTTGGAAGTTGGAATATTTCCTGAGGGGCCTGCTGGCTTTGGGATTATGGGAGGAGGGGGTGCTGCTGCAGATAATTCGTTGAAAATTGATGTCTTGCGAGAAGTAATTAGTTGAGTTTGGAGGGGGGTGATAATAGGGCAAGCTGAGGCTGGATGCGAGGGAACTCCGCAAAGTTTGCACAAAATTGATGACTGAGCTGCGAAAACTCGGCAGTAGAGTTCGGAGTCGAGAGAGCCCCAGTATGTTTCTTGGTTGAACTGATGTAGGCGTCCTGCTGCTTGTGTAGCGAACAGAATGCGATAATTGTAAAAGCTGGTTCCGCCGAAGTGGACTGCCATGTCGAGGATAGGAGAGGTAGTCGTCGAGTTTGGCTCAATGATCTGGATATATACGGCACATACGATATCATGGAAAATAGTGAAGGCGAGAGCGAATTCAGAAGATTTTAGATTTTTTTAACATGAGGGAACAGGATGTCTGAGCTGCATGGGACCTAGACTGGTTTGCACTTCTCTAGGCTGGCTAGTGGGAATGAGGGATGGCTGAAGAAGCTGAGCTAAGTCAATGTAATTACCAGCTAAAATTTGTGCAAGCAGGGTTGCGGAGAGGGGAGAAGGACGATGAGATGCTGAAGCTGGCCATATGGGTGTTGCGGCTGTGGCTAAAGAAAAAGGGGTATTGCTAAATGGCATGATGCGAGGATGCTGGAGAAGGGAGTAGAAGAGGTAATAGATCCTCTTTTGGCTATTATTAATTCGTCATTGTCATTAGGGTATGTCCCTAAAACCTTTAAATTGGCTGTTATTAAGCCTTTCATTAAAAAACCACAACTTAACCCCAAAGATCTAGTTAATTACAGACCGATCTCGAATATCCCTTTTCTGTCAAATATACTAGAAAAGGTAGCATCCTCACAATTATATTCCTTCTTAGAGAAAAATTATATATGTGAGGATTTCCAGTCAGGATTTAGACCATCTCATAGTACTGAGACTGCTCTCATTAGAGTGACAAATGACCTGCTCTTATCATCTGATCGTGGTTGTTTATCTCTATTAGTGCTGGATCTTAGGGCTGCGTTCAACACTATTGATCACAACATTCTTTTGAATAGACTTGAAAACTTTTTTGGCATTAGTGGAAGTGCATTAGAATGGTTCAAATCGTACTTATTTGACCGCCATCAATTTGTAGCAGTGAATGAAGAGTTATCATATCGATCACAAGTGCAGTATGGAGTACCCCAAGGCTCAGTACTAGGACCGTTACTTTTCACACTTTATATGTTACCCTTGGGAAATATCATCAGGAAACATGGGGTTAGCTTTCACTGTTATGCTGATGATACTCAGCTCTATATTTCTTCACGGCCCGGTGAAACACACCAAATTGAGAAACTTATGAAATGCATTGTCGATATAAAAAACTGGATGATGAATAATTTCTTACTACTAAATTCTGAAAAAAACAGAGGTGTTAATTACTGGACCTAAAAACCACACAAGTAATAACCTAGAACACTGTCAAACACTTGATGGCTGCTCTCTCGATTTTTCATCATCAGTCAGGAACCTAGGTGTGCTATTTGAAAGCAATCTCTCCTTTGACAGCCACGTTTCTAGCATTTGTAAAACTGCATTTGTTCATCTTAAAAATATATCTAAACTGAGACCTATGTCAATTGCAGAAATGTTAATTCATGTGTTTTTATCACTTCTGATAAAACAGAGTGCTAAAAACACTCTAACAGAGTGCTAAAAACGCAGAGTGTTTTTAGCACTCTGTCTATCGGCTGGGCAAATCAGAAGCCGTTCACAGCGGCTGTTAAAGTATTTAAACTGCTTGGTTGCTGCTTTAAGTTGGGAGAAGCCGATTAGTCACCAGAAGAAACGGACGGCAGCTTGTAAGTGTTCGTAATACTTGTTCATAGATCTGTTGTTTAAATTATTCACTTGCTGCTAGGAAGGAATACTTCGCTTCCTACCTATTTTTAGTCTGCATTTTCGTTGAGGTATATATTTTTTTGATTGCACTTACTGGTAATTATAATCATTTGCGCCTCCATTGCTCCTTGGGCAAGGTGTTAGTTTTGTCTCGAGCTATTAGCACTCTGTTAGTCTATCGGCTGGGCAAATCAGAAGCCGGTCACAGCTGTTTTCACTCTAGCCTCTTAATCAGTGTATTTATTTCTGCGTCAGCGGAAGCGTTCAGCCTCCTCGTGTGAAGACAGACGAGGGTAAAGACCGACGACTTTTTCCTGCGCGACTTCACCCGAGCAACACACTTAAGTATCATTTCTATCTTCCCTCACACACTCTCCTTTGCAATCCTCTATCATGTGTTTCAAAACCATTCCGGTTGTCTCTCGACCATGCTCTAACATCACACACAGATGGCAACGTAATCCTGCTAACCTACCTATCTCTACATCTTCTACTAAAAAAAGAAAAAAAACCTTTTCTTTCCCTTTTTCTATATCTTCATCTTTCTCTTTACCTTTCTCTCCTTCCCTTGCTAGCTTGTATTTATTTGAACAATGCCTAAGACTTGGTGTTACGAGCACTTCCTCTGTCTGTTTGCCTCTTCAAGATTAATCGCTTTATGTATTCCACAATTGTAAGTCGCTTTGGATAAAAGTGTCTGCAAAATGACTAAATGTAAATGTAAATGTGAATGTACCTCAAGGTTAGATTATTGTAATGCATTATAAGGTGGTTGTTCTGCACGCTTAATAAACAAACTACAGTTGGCCGACGGCAGATCCTTTTCCTATTTAGCGCCCAAACTCTGGAACAATCTACCTAACACTGTTTGGTCCAAAATGCAGCAGCTAGAGTTCTTACTAGAACCAGGAAGTATGACCACATTAGCCCGGTTCTGTCAACACTGCACTGGCTCCCTATTAAACATTGTATAGATTTAAAAATCTTGTTATTTACTTATAAAGCCCCGAATGGCTTAGCTCCTCAGTACTTGAGCCAGCTATTATCGCATTATAGTCCTCCACATCCGCTACGATCTCAAAACTCTGGCCATTTGATGATACCTAGAAAATCAAAATCAACTGCTGGCGGCATATCCTTTTTCTATCTAGCGCCCAAACTCTGGAACAATCTACCTAACACTGTTTGGGAGGCAGACACACTCTGTCAGTTTAAATCTAGATTAAAGGCCCATCTCTTTAACCTGGCGTACACTTATACACTAATACGCTTCTAATATTAAAATCCGTTTAAGGATTGTTAGGATGCATTAATTAGGTCAACCAGAACCGGGAACACTTCCCATAAAACACGATGTACTTGTTGCATCAGAAGAAGATTGACATATTTGCTAATATTAGTCTGTTTCTTTCTTATTCCAAGGTCACCGTAGTCACCCGATCCGGTCCTTATCCAGCCCAGATGATCACTCCAGTCAACAGATTCAGTCCGTATCCAGATCAGATGGTGGATCAGCACCTAGGGACGACCTCTACAGCCCTGAACATCAGCAGAGACCAGGACACTTAGATGAGCTCCAGAGACAGATCCCCAGTGAGGACCTCGTCACCTAGACAGCCATCGGGAAAAGACCACTGGAACCAGTGGAGCCCTTACAATCTGACTTTGCAGCAGTTGGAACAAACTGCTGGTTCGTCTGGCCAGAGGGGAACTGGCCCTCCGACTGAGCCTGGTTTCTCCCAAGGTTTTTTTGTCCGTTCTGTCACCGATGGAGTTTTGGTTCCTTGCCGTTGTCAAATAGCATCTATCGCTATTTACAATTAGTGCAAATAGCCGCTGCCATAAAGTTTCTGTTTGAAGTATCTGAGGATCCTCAAATGCAAAATGTGTATATTTTGCTTCAAGACAGCAACCATACATTTGTGTTGTGTTTTACTTTCTTTGTTTTATATTCATTCATTTATTCTTCAATAAGAGACACAAGAATGTTTATAGAAACTCAAGGTTTATGGGATGTTGTTGTGAAGGAGCAGCCTAGTCTCATGTTTATATGTAGGTATTAATACGTAACATTTACAAGCACAAAACATACATTTTTGTACGTTTTTATTAATGCTAAAACATACAATTTAGACGTATTTCAACGTTTAATACGTATAAATCGATACGTATTTTTAGCTAAAAAAACGTACAAATATTTACGTATCTTTTATACCTTTTTTATATCTACGCATCTTTTGTAAATGTAATATATTCGTTATCAATGCGTTTTATAATTTTATCAATAAGCTATTTTTATTTTTAGACCCCTTAATCTACCCCCAAACCTAAACCTACCCATTTTACAACAAATATGCATTTTTATTAATAAGCTATTTAGATTTTAGACCCCTTAACCTACCCCTAAACTTACCCATTTTACAGCGAATATGCATTTTTATCATTTTGTTAATAAGCAATTTAGATTTTAGACCCCTTAACCTACCATCCAAACCTAAACCTACCAATTTTACAGCGAATATGAAACACAATTGACCGAAATATGCAAGAAAATACCCGTTTTTGTAACAATAATAGCATTAAAAATGTTTTATAGTCGCTAATCCAACTCCTACATCTAAACCTAAACATAGCTATTTCTGTACAGTAAGTTATAAGAAAAACATGACAGACAGATAAATGCGATTACAATAATTTATTTATTGCAAAAATGTCAAAAGCACTACCAAAATTAATCCAAATTACGAATCGTTGCAGCCACAGTCCTCTCTGGTTGAATACAACAGGCTTGTGTGAGGTAAAGAGCAGAATTTATGCTGCTAATCGCTGAAAATGTTATCCAGATTATTTTCCTGATCCTCTTGCTCTCAGGGAACTCGTGAAGGTACGCGGACGTGCTTGAATCACTCAAATACACCAGAAATACGGCATGTCGCAATCTGTGGCGAATGCAGACGAGAGTGTTCGTTTTACGGCAACATTTAAATTCTTAACGAACACGTGGGTCAGCGCGGGCTTTGTTGTTTATGGTCACTGGACTCGCTGCTCGGGATGGAGATGAAGATCGCCGAATGAAGGCTTGGATTTGGATCTGTTCCACGCAGTCGTGTGGATTCTGAAGATCTGTATTACAGCGCACGAATACAATTGTTTCATGTCGTAATTATGTTGCGGTTTTGGTGTATTTTATAGTTCTATTGTCAGTCACAGCATGTCGGAGAAAACGCTTTTTTTGGCACATGGAAAACATAACAAGTAAAGGTTAAACGATTTCAAATGTTATTTATTTTAAGGTTTAATGTGAAGTCTTGTTTAACATTATGTAGGCCTTTTTTGGAAACGAGCAGGCAGCAGAAATCACACAACAAAATGAAATGTTATCATTACATATTAGGTAAACGAGTAAACAATTTAATGATGAAATTGAAAACAAGGTAATTGAAATTAAAACTAAAATTAATGCTGCGATTTCAATATTCACAAGGATTCATTTTTAGATGTAGTCGATACGTCAGTTTTGTACATTTAGATGCTGAAAATACGTCAGTATTGTGCGTTTTAGTGCCTGTAAAAACATAAGTAAATATACGTTTTATAGAACCACATTTTACGTAAAATACATATGAATTATCATGAGATCATGTTGGAAAGAGTTTGGTATAACAGTACTTGTTGAATTTGTGCTGGTCAGACGAAGGCTGAGCATTGAGACATACGTAACTTAAGACTATTCAATAAACTCTGCTCCTTTTTATCATCACTTTGTCTCCTGCTTCTTCTCTTCACTAGTTTTTTCTTCAGTCAACTTCTTGGCTGATAGAAGGCTGTTAATAGAGTTTTGGGTATTTTGGGTTATTGGGTGCCAGACAAGACTTTTGGGTATTAGATTACTTTGACTAAGAGTTGTTCTGTTACCAAACAAAACAGATATTTTCTGATGGGATCTGGCTTCCGGGGTTGGATCTTAATTGTCTGGCATGGAGGCATGATCTAATATGTTAAAATAAGACAACAAATCTCATTGGGCAATCTCTTTCCCTCAATCTTGGTTTGTGGAGGCTGTTTCACCATTAGTGGTATGGAGTTTAGGGAAATAAAGAAAAATGTCAAAATGTTTGTCACTGTTACACACAGAACCTATGCACACACACACACGCACATGCTTTACAACACTGTATATTTGTCCTTTGGTTCATGAGGACAGAGGAAGTGTATACTTCAAGTTCATTTTATGAAGTTAAATTTACTTAATTTCAATAATATTTTTCAAATATACTTTATAAAAGAAGTATACTAATATCAATGCAGGGCTGTCAACTTTCATGTATTCAGTGTGAGACTCACACAATTGACAATTCTCACACTTTTGCAGCACACATCCTCATTCTCATGAAGTGCAACTGATGTCTGTCTGTATGAGTTCCTTTTTTATATATATATTTAGAACACCTAATGGCAGTTTTAGCTTCTTATTTAAACACATTAATAAATAAACATTTTTACATCCAAGTTTTTCTTTAGTTTTGTAACTATACTACAACTTAACTAAGGCATTCTGTTAGATTACTAGTTTTAAATCTATAGCTCACTTAGTTAGTGACGGTAGATATTGTATATGTAGTCAGGTCCGGAAGTATTTGGACACTGATTGAGTTTTTGTGCTTTTGCCTTTATACACCACTATAACCGATTTGAAATAAAACAATTAAGATGTGATTGAAGTGCAGACTTTTAGCTTTATTTTAAGAGGTTCTTTAAAATTATGCCATTTGCCATTTAGGAGTTACAGCCATTTAAAGCAAAGTACCTCCATGTTCAGGGGCTCAATAGTATTTGGACAGTTGACTAAGAAAAGGTTAATTGAATCTTATAGAGTGCTGTCCATTCCCTTATTACTTAAAGACAAATTAAGCAGATAAAAGATCTGGAGTTGATAAGAGGTATCAAACTGGCATTTGGAAGCTGTTTGACTGTTGGAAGCTGTTTGACTGGTGCTACCAATATGAAGTCCAAGGAGATCTCGATGAAAGTGAAGGAGGCCATCATCAAGCTGAAAAAACAACAACATAAATATATAAGAGAGATAGCAAAACCCTTATGTTTGGCCAGATCAATGGTTGGCTGCATTTTTAAGAAGAAAGAAAGCACTGGTGAGCTTAACAACATCAAAAGGCCTGGAAGACCATGGAAGACAACTTAAGTGGATGATCGCAGGATCCTTTTCTCTGTGAAGAAAAACCCATTCATAACATCAACAGAAATCAAGAATCCTCTGGAGGAGGTAGGCACATTGTTAAAATATAAAATCAAGAGATGCCTTCATAAATGTAAATACTGAAGGTTTACAACAAGGTGCAAACCACTAGTAACCGTCAAGAACAGGAAAGCAAGATTAGACTTTGCCAGAAAACATCTGAAAAAACCTCCCATGTTCTGGAATAAGATTCTTAGGACTGATGAAACCAAGATTAACCTGTACCAAACTGATGTCAAAGAGAAAAGTATGGTGAAAGGAGCAGCTCAAGATCCAAAGCACACCACATCAAGGGTCAAACATAGTGACTATCATGGCAGTGTTATGGCACGGGCATGTATGGCTGCCAATGGAACGGGCTTACTGGTGTTTATTGATGATGTAACTGCTGACAGAAGTAGCAAGAAGTCTCTAAGGCTACACTTTCTGCTCATATTCAGCCAAATGCTTCAAAACCGATAGGATGCAGCTTCACCGTGCAGATGGATGTGACCCTAAACATATTGAGAATGCAACTCAAGACTTTTTGAAGGCAAAGAAAATGGAATATCATTCAATGGCCAAGTCAGTTGCCTGAACTCAATTCAATAGACTAGAGCAGGGGTAGGCAACGTCGGTTCTGGAGTGCCACTGTCCTGTAGAGTTTCGCTCCAACCCTAATCAAACACACCTAAGTAAGCTAATCAAGGTCTTCGGGATTACTAGGGCTACAGGCAGGTGAGGTTTTATTCAGGGTTGGAGCGAAACTCTGCAGGACATTGGCACTCCAGGACTGATGTTACCTACCCCTGGACTAGAGCATGCTTTTCAGTATATGGAAGACAAGACTGAAGGCAGAAAGACTCATAAACAAGCAGCAACACAAGGGGGCTGCAGTGAAGGCCTGGCTAAGCATCTCCAGGGAGGAAACTCAGAATTTGATGTGCATGAGCTCTAGACTACAGGCCATCATTGACTGCAAAGGATTTTCATCCAAGTATTAAAATGTTGCATATAACTTAAATTATGTCACTTTGTCCAAACACCATTGAGCCCCTGAAAATGGAGGTATTTTGCTTTAAATGGCTGTAACTCCTAAATTCTAAATGTCATATTTTTGTGGAACCTCTTAATAAAGCTCAAAGTCTGCACTTCAATCACATCTTGCTTGTTTTATTTCAAATCCATTGTAGTTGTGTTTAAAGGCAAAAGCACAAAAACTTACTTCCAGACCAGACTGTATACTCTCAGTAAACTAAAATCAAAAACTAAAACGTATTGCATATGCATTTGTAGGAGTTTCCGTTTCAGACACAAAATGGAAGGAGAGTATTTAAATGAATCATGCAAGGTTATTTACTAAGATTTCCGGTGGTTAGTGCACTGGAAATTGTGCCAGTATTTAATGTCATGATTATCAGTAGTAGTAGGTCAGTGTGGAAATAATCTAGCTGAGTGTTCTTTAATTTGAGCAATGCCAGTGGATCACCTGTAGAACTTTTGACTCGTGTCCACTTTTATGAGACTGTGGTCTCACTCTAATTTGTACTTTTTAGTAAATCTGGCCCTAATTTTTCTATAAGTGAACTTAACCCCATACTATAATTTACTATTTATACATATATATTAATTTGCCACTTTAGGTATACACAGAAAAAATAGAGTGTGTCCAATAAATACATTTTTTTTTTTTATATATATACAAAATAATCTTGTGTTGCATATGCAACAACGGATCCCTTAGGGAATGAGATTTTACCAAGATTTTGCCCCTTGCCTCACAGCCCATTCCACCAATAAACATTGTGTTCAAACATTAATATGGCACGAAAAAAATTACACGATTATGCTACAAAATCTTGGTTCTCTGGAACTCCAGATATCATTACCCTTTTTTGAACTTTTAGACTAGGCTTTAAAAACTAGGCCAACATAAAGTTTGTTCACAAACACCTCATCTAGTTTATTTAGGCTATATTATGATCATCATCATTCATTACATCACATTCCCTCTGTCTTTGTCCAGTTTTTCTTCTCTTCTTTTTTCGTCCCTGGGAACCAGAAGGCTTTGATATTTCTGACATAGTGATAATTGATGTAATAATTGATGTTATCACATAGTGATAACTCAACATCACAATCAGGTAACTGATGGATGTGGAGAGAGGGGGTTCAGCCAAAAATCGGCAGCTGTCAGCCGGAAAGGCAGTTACTGGCAGCCGGAAGGTAGGAGGGACCTGCCACTCGGTAGCAGCCAATCAGTATTGACCAACGTAGCAATAGCCAATCGGATGTAACTGAACCGAAAACCGGAAGAGGCTGCCGCTTGCAGCCAGCGGCAAGAAGACAAATAAATGAGTATATCAGTTTATAACAAATGTGTGGTGTGTACGTATACATATCAATGTTTGTGTTAAATAAATAATATATATATGCATTCTTATGCATTCATAGTGCATGTTTTATTTATATTATAAATAAATACTCAAACATTCAGTAAACTTATATAATGAAAGACCTGCATAAATGACAAAAAAACATGGGTTCATTAATGACGTTTATATGAAATCATATTTTGCTGTTATGAAAGTTCAGTCTTACAATTGTAGTATTTAAAAAACAACATTGTTTTTTTCTTGTTTAAAGTAGCCTTTAAATTCGTAACAGGCTTGGTATGTAGTAAAAGTCAGTGCTGTACAATATAAGCCAAGGGTGTCAAACTCGGTTCCTGGAGGCCGGAGCCCTGCTGAGTTTAGTTCCAACCCTGCTCCAACACACATACTATGCCGTTTTCATTTAAGCCTGAAGGACTTGATTGGATCAGGTGTTTAATTAGGGTTGCATCTAAACTCCGCAGGGCTCCGGCCCTCCAGGAACTGAGTTTGACACCCCTGGTGTAAACGGTATCAAAAGCATCCCGTAACACTTCCTGCTGTTGTCTACTCCTTGAATGCTTCCGACATAGCTGATGTGCACTGCAAAACTGATATGCAAAAAAACTAATGTAACTTATTACTAAACATTACTTGTGTAAAATGGATTTTATTCACATATTCCTACCATGTGTCATTTTGGATAAGAGCAGATTCACCCACCAAATTCTTATATGGGACATTTCATGCTGAAAAGCAAAAGATACATTTGGAAATTGATGTTTAAATGTCCAAAAGTAATACCTTTTACTAATATTATAGAAAAGGAAAGGATACTTTGCTTACCTGGAAGAGCTCAAACTCCCAGTTAAGCGCCATATAAAGAGCATACTGTCAAACAGATAAAACATTTTTTACAACTTTGAATATAAATCAAACTGTTAAACTTTTTTCATTGGGATAAGCCTAGTGTGTTTTGATGACAGTTATGAAAGTTGTAATGGGGAAACAAAACAAAAAAACTGTAACCATTTACCACTAGCATAAATGCACCGCAGTCCACAGATACTGTAAGATACATCATCCTTATTGCAATTGAGCTGTAAAAAAATTATATATATATATATATAGAGAGAGAGAGAGAGAGATATATTTATAAAAAAATAAAATAATCCTCTGTCTATGCCTATCTAAGGCCAGAGAACAAAATGTTGACCTGAACCAATTAACTAATATTTTCAACTGTTAAAATGTATAAGGAGCAATAACCAGTCCCAATATATTTTGTATAGATATCACAAAAATAAATAACTTAAAATTGTTTTGCAGTCACATGCATAGAACTTCAACTGGAGCACAGAACAGTTTTTCTCCAATGGAACTAAATGGGGAGACAGCAACTTACAGAGTTCAGTGACTTCACTTGCATTTAGAAAAAGGGTGCAGTCTTTTGAGGATGCATCAGCCTGTTGGAGAAGTTACAATATCAACTAACTGTTGAAACTAAAAAATAAGTCAAAGAAAAATGTTAGTCAATAAATGTTTTAATAGTTATAATTACATTTATAACTAATCCAATAAGACTTTATACTTTGCTCAAGGCTAGATATATTTCATATTTAAACCATATGTTCCCTGTAGGAAAACATGTATACTAGTGGATTTAGTTGGTTTTCAACTGGAATTATGGGATCTCCATCCTGGCACGTATATTTGTCTGTTCTCTGCAATCAGTGTCAGGCTCACTCGTTCACTAAATTTTATATTTAACTTACAAACTTACTGCTACAACAATCGCCGCCATTACTGAAGTTTTTAGCGTCTGTCATAGTTACATCTGATTGGCTGCTGCTACGTTGGTTGATACTGATTGGCTGCTACCGAGTGGCAGATCCCTCCTACCCTCCGGCTGCCAGTCATGCATTGAACCGGGATGAGTCGGGATAGCAATAACATAGGCCTAGTTATTTTTTTGTTGGACAATTGCTTTTTTTATAATAGTTTAAATTAATAGTATCGAAGTAGTATTGGTAATAAAAATATAATAAAATATAATAAATCCTAGGCCATTAAGTGATTTATAAATGAGTAAAAGTACTTTAAACTCAATCCTAAATGTAACTGGAAGCCAGTGTAAGGACCTGAGGACTGGTGTGATATGCTCAGATTTTCTGGTTCTAGTCAGAATCCTTGCAGCAGCGTTCTGGTTCCCCCCCCCGAGAGGACAAAAGGCCCTCCTAAGAATCAACAAAAACTATCTATTGCATATGTAACAGCAGCATCACATCCTGTACTTACGGTCTCATCATCTTCCCTTGCCCCCCCTTTCTAGAACTCACTGAAAAACCCATGCAATGTAATGCATGTACAAAAAAGTAACTGTACATGTTTGATATCATTTGAAATGTCTCAGTGCGCCTGGTAAAATGGTCTCATTCTCCAAATCATAATGAAAAGCTAAAAGAAGTTCTAAAATATGAGAAGTGTAGTATACAACTTAAGGGTGTGCCCTCCCCCGGATCTTCTATTCAAACCACCTCCTGTATGTAAATAAGCATTCTCTGCCACAGGATATCAAGAAGCCATTTGGTTGCAAATTCTAAAGACTAATTATAATGACAAGATACCACCATTTGGTGGGCTTATTGAATTATCTGGGTTTATAAGGAAACGGGACACAAGGTTCTAGGCGTCTGTAGGTTGACTGCCCACACAATAGTTGTGTGTAATTTTCATTGCCAGGTAGTAATTTAACTGATGATTCTATTCTTGTAACATTGGAGTTTTGAATTATTGCTTCGATTACCTGGTCAATAAATTGTAACGTTTGATTCTATTCTGACTGCTCTAAGATTGCTTTCTCCCTAATAGATGAGTGGATTCGTATATTTCCGCAAGCCTGCGTCAGTTTTAGCGACGGCTAATACCCGGCGTCATTTCAAGTCTACTTGGGTGCAGAGGCGGGTAATAATTCCGTTTAGGGACGGCAAATGCCGTCTGGTCAGATCTACATTGAGACTTTTTTTAGTGCACAAGATATTGGTTTCAGTGTTCAGATATTGGTGTTGCACATGTACCTTCTATAATTCCAGTCAAACAACATTAGTTTTATATGATTCAGTAGATTCATGCTAGTATTTAAATGTAAAAGTAACATTTGAAGTTAATCGTAGCCTAACATATTAATATCAACAATTATTATAAATATAACGGTACACAAATTACGTTTGTAAATTTACAAATTAAACTAGTTTACTAAGTAGCCAAAGTTACCTGCCTTTCGGCTGCCGATGGCAGCAGCTTCCTGAATCCCTGAATCCCTGCTGGATGTGGAAGTGCGGCTGCGCAGGGGAAGATTGATCATGCGTTGAACCGGGATGAGTCGGGATAGCAATAACATAGGCCTAGTTATGTTTTTGTTGGAAAATTGCTTTTTTATAATATTTTTAATTAATAGTGTCAAAGTAGTATTGGTAATAAAAATATAATAAATAATTAAAATAAATCACTAATTTTGGTGCCCCTAGATCAGGGGTCTGCAACCTTCAACGCCAAAAGAGCCATTTTGGCCCCTTTTCTACCGAATAAAATTCACGTGGAACCACAAAATATCTGATGCCCAAATATAGATAACACGGCATATAGCTAAAGTTTTATATTCAGATGTTACAGGGAAGAGGAATAGCAATCATTTCAGAATTTCATTATCATCAAAAAGTTGATTTATTTCATTAATTCCATTTTAAAAAGTTAAACTTGTATAATGTATACATTCATTCCACACAGACTGATGTATTTCAAGTGTTTATTTCTTTTAATTTTGATGATTATAACTGACAACTAATGAAAACCCCAAATTCAGTATCTCAGAAAATTATAATATTACTTAAGACCAATACAAAGAAAGGATTTTTAGAAATCTTGGCCAACTGAAAAGTATGAACATGAAAAGTATGGGCATGTACAGCACTCAATACTTAGTTGGGGCTCCTTTTGCCTGAATTACTTCAGCAATGCGGCGTGGCATGTAGTCGATCAGTCTGTGGTACTGCTCAGGTGTTATGAGAGCCCAGGTTGCTCTGATAGTGGCCTTCAGCTCTTCTGCATTGTTGGGTCTGGCATATCGCATCTTCCTCTTCACAATACCCCATAGATTTTCTATGGGGTTAAGGTCAGGCGAGTTTGCTGGCCAATTAAGAACAGGGATACCATGGTCCTTAAACCAGGTACTGATAGCTTTGGCACTGTGTGCAGGTGCCAAGTCCTGTTGGAAAATGAAATCTGCATCTCCATAAAGTTGGTCAGCAGCAGGAAGCATGAAGTGCTCTAAAACTTCCTGGTATACGGCTGTGTTGACCTTGGACCTCAGAAAACACAGTGGACCAACACCAGCAGATGACATGGCACCCCAAACCATCACTGACTGTGGAAACTTTACACTGGACCTCAAGCAACGTGGATTTTGTGCCTCTCCTCTCTTCCTCCAGACTCTGGGACCCTGATTTTCAAAGGAAATGCAAAATTTACTTTCATCAGAGAACATAACTTTGGACCACTCAGCAGCAGTCCAGTCCTTTTTGTCTTTAGCCCAGGCGAGACGCTTCTGAAGCTGTCTGTTGTTCAAGAGTGGCTTGACACAAGGAATGCGACAGCTGAAACCCATGTCTTGCATACGTCTGTGCGTAGTGGTTCTTGAAGCACTGACTCCAGCTGCAGTCCACTCTTTGTGAATCTCCCCCACATTTTTGAATGAAAATATTGGGATAACATTTTTAAATCCAGAAATAGACTTTGATGTTGCGGCAGCTGCGATCAATGAGTAGGCTAATTGGCCTTTGGAACTAATGATATGCTCCAAATAAAGATTGTATGTGTTACATTATGCCAGTAGGGGGCGAACAGCGACTGGAAAAATATATTTGATGTCTGAATAATTCAATAAATTCGTTCAAAAACTCTGGACGAAACAAGTCTTGGCAAGCCAAGGCAAGGCAAGTTTAATTATTCAAGGTTCAAAGTTTTTTTATTCGTCACATACTCAATTATACAGAATATAATCAGTTGTGAAATGTAATTCAGGTCAGGTCAGGTCAGGTCCGCTCAATGGACAGTGCAAAATATGTAACAGAACACAAGAGAATATCCATAAATAGGTAAAAAAATTAAAAAGCTGAAAAAATAAAGAAGAATAAAATGTGCTATAAAGTACAATGTGCAGGACAGTATACTGTGGACTTAAGAAATAAAAATATAAGCAGGGATGTGCAAGAGGAATGTGCAAACAGTTTGTACAGGGTATATACACATAGCAGCAATACGGATGATGGAGAATAGTGAATATCTTACTGATTATTAAATGGAGTTATGTTGATGTTATGAGACTGAGTTTGAGTTTAGGAGCCTGGTGGCCTGGGGAAGAAGCTCCTCATAAGTCTACAGGGGGTGGGCCAACTTACCCCACTCTCCACTTCCATTGAAGATAAGGCAGGTGCAGGTTCAGAGAGTGAGGGAGAGGCCACTCTTATCAAAACATCTATTACATTCTGAAATTATTACAGAGTGCACTCTTTTAATTGTATACTTGTAAGAACTAGATAATTTGTTTTAATAACCCACATTAAAGTGTGGGTTTACTAAGTGCCCCTTTTTTTTGGTTTGGGCCACTGCCCCTCAAAATGTCTGTGGTTTTGCCATGGTTTTGAGTCTGGATTTAAATGTGGCTAATGTTTTAGCATATCTGATCTCTTCTGGAAGCTGGTTACAAATGCGGGTGGCATGATAGCTAAAAGCAGACTCCCTTTGTTTTGAGAGAACCCTTGGTTTTCCAACTGACTCGATCCTACTGATCTGAGTGCTCTGTTAGGTATATATTCAGTGAGCATACCTGCAATGCATTTAGGTCCTAGGCCATTGAGTGATTTATAAATGAGTAAAAGTACTTTAAACTCAATCCTAAATGTAACTGGAAGCCAGTGTAAGGACCTGAGGACTGGTGTGATATGCTCAGATTTTCTGGTTCTAGTCAGAATCCTTGCAGCAGCGTTCTGGATGAGTGGCAGCTGTCTAATGGTCTTCTTTGAAAGGTTGTGAGGAGACCATTACAATAATCCACCCTGCTGTTGATAAAGGCATGAACCAATTTTTCCAAATCTTGACTGGAAACAAAACATCTAATTCTTGAAATGTTTCTGAGATGATAGTATGCCGATGTAGTTACTGATTTGACATAAAACTAAGGTCTGTCTTCAGAATCACCCCAAGATTTTTGACGTGATTTTTAGTTGTTTGACCCCTAGAGTCAAGGTCTACATTCACCTTGAGAACTTCATATATGTTTCCAAATGCAATGACTTCAGTTTTCTCCTTGTTTAACTGAAGAAAGTTCTGGTACATCCAACTGTTAATTTCATCAATGCATTGGCAGAGGGAGTCAATGGGGCTGTAGTCATTTGGTGATAAGGCTAGTTAAACCTGGGTATCATCTGCATAGCTGTGATAGGCAATTTGGTTCTAGAATAAGTTTCCTCAAATTAGATTTAACTTAGGGTTTACAGTGGTTTGTGGATGTCGTGTTGTCATTGGTGGTGTGGAGTTTAGAGAAGTGAAGAAATAGAATTAGAAATGTTGGTCGCTGTTTAGAAACATGCCCAAACAAACATTCATGCAAAACCTTATCAGTTTACTCCCATCAGGAACCGCCCACTGAAGCTCGTACTTCTGACTCTGACTGACATGTAAACTGATATTACAACCATCGATAAGTTATAGCAGATCTTCCCATCTGTAAAATTAGGTTGTTGGTTACTGAGCCCTGTCACTTTGAAGCAACAAATAGCCTATATGTAACGGATGTAGCTATGCCAGTAAGGGCTGTGTGTAAAACCTCACTCTCCTGACCTCAAAAAGAGGCGCTCTAGCGACTGACGTTAGAGGCTGTAGCCTTTGGCGTTCCTTGTTAGAGCGCCCGCCTCCCGTGCCGGAATCCCGGGTTCGAGACCCGCTCCGACGAGTTGTGGCAGTGTGGACCCGGGAGGGGGTGTTACATTGGTGCCGTGACCCGGACGGGAGTGAGGTTTAGGGGGGTGAGTGTAATGGATGTAGCTATGCCAGTAAGGGCTGTGTGTAAAACCTCACTCTCCTGACCTCAAAAAGAGGCGCTCTAGAGGCTGTAGCCTTTGGTGTATCTTGTTAGAGCACCCGCCTCCCGCGCCGGAATCCCGGGTCCGAGACCCGCTCCGACGAGTTGTGGCAGTGTGGACCCGGGGGGTTACATATATATAGGCTATTTAATTATAGGATTATATTTTATACATACACGGTCTTTCTAGGAGACACACGCATTTAAAGGGATTATGTTTTGTTAGCATTTCAAAACATCAGCGAGCCTTCTCCGTGTTTCACTCTGGGAATGATGTTCTTCTCATAGGCAGGGTTTTTTTCTCGCCACACATACCTGTGCAAATTATGACCAAATAATTCAACTTTGGTCTCATCAGACCACATAATCTTATTCCAAAACTCATTTGGTTTGTTCACATGCTCTTTAGCATACTTCAAGCATGCTGCCTTTTGTCTAGAAGTAATGGCTTCCTGCCTACTTTTCTCCCAAACATTCCAGATTTGTGCAGACTGCGTTTGAAGGTGGAGATGTGGACTTTTATTTCACTTGCTTCTAAAAACTTTTTCAGGACCCCTGCTGTTTGTTTTGGATTCTTACATAGCTCTCGAGCAAGTCGCCTAGCAGCTCTTTCAGTTATTTTTCTTAGTCTTCCACTCTCTAGTAGAGTCTTAGTGTGTCCACGTTTCTTCTGTTTCTGGATTATGGCCTTCACATTTGGCACTGATATCCCTAAACCCTTGGAATTATTTTTTTATAACCCTCTCCAGCTTTATGAAAGTTTACCAATTTCATTTTAGGTCTGCTGACAGCTGTTTGCCTGATCCCATTGTTTCTTGAGACTGCTCCTGGAGATCTACCCACTTGCAAATATAAAATCCACACCTAATTTAACACACCTGGCGCCACTCATTAAGCATTAAGATGTTGATGATGTTTTTCAAAGGATGAGACACCTAATCTTAACAATTAAAGTTAAATACTTTGAGGGTTTATTAAAGGGGATATAAACTTTTGAGCTTGCTATTAAAGATAATTTTGGACTTGGACTCAGCTAGGCTATTTTAACATTGAGGCCATACATAAAAGGTTTTCAGAGGGGAAACACATTTAATTGAAGGCTATTTTGAAGATGAACTGCATAACAGAGGCAGATATTTTGATTATTCACCCAAGGTGTAAGGGGGATGCAAACTTTTGCACTCAACTGTACATATCCTTAAGCGAGTACTTCCAAAGGGAGTAAAAAGGAGAAATATCAAACAAAAGCATATTTTTATCAAATACTATCAATGAAATATTGTATATTCATATTAATTCTTCAATTAAGGTGAACATGTTGAAATTCTTTATATGCTTTATCTATATTGCATGTCATGGAAAAAGTCACTAATGTAAATTTGTATAATGTGTGGTGGTTATGAGAGTTTTAATATTGTGTATAAATGATTAAGAGAATTCTTGATGTCCAGAGCTGTTATTTACCCTCAGTGCAGCTCCTGGATGGGGCCGCATCAGTTTCCTGGTCTACTTCACCCAGAACACGTGAGCTTTGGTGGATTTGGGCGAGAACAAAAAAGAAAATCTGGGGGTTCTTCTTTCCCGCTTTTCCTTTCTCTCCTCCCCTCAACGATACCCACATGCGTCTTGTCAGGATGAGGATCTAGTTCCACCGTGTGGTCGGTGGGTGTCAGTGACGGTGATTGACACCACAATTTTCTGACTCAACACATTTAAACTGGCTATTAGGCCTGAATTTATTTATTTTTTATTTTGTTTCATTCATCTGAAGTGGAAGACCTACTTTACAGCAGTGGTGAGGCCAGAAATATTAAAGTGAGTAGACCTTGGTGAAATAGGGTACATCATTTTACAGTACCTACTTGAGATACAACTAAGAGCTTAAAACAGCTGCTGGTCAAAACTGCAAATGCAATGAGAACACAGCCCAAACATGTGCAATGACACCTTTTACAAACCAATTGCAAATGTTCTAATAAAAGTATATTGTCTACAAAATGTATTCTACAAATGATTAAATATAAATTATGACGTGTATACAGTATGTGCATTAGTTGCATTAAAACTTAAAATAAATAAATATAAATAAATAAACTGACCTGAGATCAGTTAAAACATTAGATGTCCCCAATCTGCAAAATTAAATGTGTTTAATCAACATTTCAAAATGTTTATGCTTTTTGTGAAATTACATGAAGATCAGTGAAGATTATGGAGGCCCCAGTGCAACTTTTCTAGGTGCCGGCAGTTACAGCATGGGCTGTATAAAATAGGCTTTATATAAAAAATTTAAAAAGAGTATTAATTTCTATTTATTTGTATGGTTCTTTTTACATTACATATTGCTCCAAAGAAGTTCAAATATCAGGACTGTTTTTGAAACTACCCTGACTGCCAAACTATGTATTCGGTGTGACTGAGAATAATAACTTTGATGCACTCAATTATGTGAGG
Organism: Gymnocypris eckloni scoliostomus; assembly: GCA_027564155.1. NCBI lineage: Eukaryota > Metazoa > Chordata > Actinopteri > Cypriniformes > Cyprinidae > Gymnocypris > Gymnocypris eckloni. The sequence continues at coordinate 6,899,719 of CM050423.1, read as the reverse complement.
TGTGGCAGACATACTGTATTCATCTTTAGAGAGGTCTATCTTGTTTTAGTTATGCCATGTTTTGAAATGTTTATGCATTTAGGAATGTGTATTATTAGCTAATTCTGAATCTCCCTCCCACAGGTTCAGCCTCTCTCACACGTTTTTCACAATTCAGTTTTTTCATTTGTTTTGGTCCATTGTCACTTCATACCCAAGCTGTAATTATTGTCTTGCTGTGAATTAAGCTGAAAGTAACTATACAAACTCAAAGGCAGTGTGCCTTTTTTCAAACCACAAATTGATTAGAAGTAGATCTGAAAGACCTGTTGTAGGAAGAAGAGGTCCTGTGGGTCTGTAGATATGAAATAACTGAAGCATGTGCAGGTGGAGCAAAAGAGACAAGTAGGCAAAACACATCTTTGACATATTCACTGCATGTATTTGTATCTGCATGACAATGTTTTACAGGATCATACTGCATATTTTCTGCATATAATGGTAAATATCCACTTGATTGGCTCTATGACTCTCTCTCCTCTCCACCTGTAGCTGGTGTGTGGTGAGCACACTGGCACTGTTTTCCTGTGGCAGCTGTCGCATCATCTAAGTGGATGCTGCACACTGGTGGTGGTTAAGGAGAGACCCCCCCCAACATGATTGTAAAGTGCTTTGGGTGTACAACAATACACAATAAAGCACTATAGAAATGCATAATTCATTCATTCATAAATATCATAAATATTCTTCACCTGGTCATTATTGATCATTATTATGAAAATGTAAACACTTTTCACCTATATAAAACATTCTTGTCTGCTGTTAAACAGTAATCTTAAAATTATTTATTTGAATGTGTTTAATTAAAAACTAAATAAACTAAAAATAAAATGTAATAGCACCAACACAGACATAATAAAACAAAGACAAAAGAAACTCAAATGACAAATGTACACATTACTGAAACTTTAACTCAAATTAAATATGTATAAGTAACTTTGCAAGTATGTCAACTTATTCTACTAATCCTATCCAAACAGTCTACTAATATTCGAATGAAAATAAGTTGACATAGTTACAAAGTTGGACTATCATAGACTATTGAAATAAAGTTTAAGCAATATAAAAATTAGATCTAATTCAACATTTTACCAAAAAATTGTATATCGGTGAACAGAGCAGCAAATAAATATGCATAGACATATATGCATATTTTTACAGTATAGCATGCTGGTAATATTTTCCATGTGAGGGCACTTTGAAAGGATATTTCACCAAAAAAGTGGTGAAAAGTCATTTACTCACCTTCCATTTCCAAACCTGTATGGATTTCTTTCTTGTGTTGAACATGAACGAAGATATTTTGAATAATGTTGGTAAACAAACAGTTGGTGATCCCCATTGACTTCCACAATATGAAAAAAAATGAATGGGAATCAACAACTGCTTGGTCTGGTCAGCTATCCTTGTAGGGGCTCTCCATAGGCATAATGGTTTTTATACTGTACAAACCATATTTTCTATTGCCCCTACACCAACCCTACAACTAAACCTACCCCTGACAGGAAACTGTATTAACGAATTCTGTATTATTTATAAGCTTTTGTACCCATGGGGACCTCAATTTAGGTCCCCATCGTGAGACGAGTTCCCATGAGTCTGTGTGTATTCAGTCCCCACCGGGATATATAAACGTGTACACACACACACACACACACACACACACACACACACACACACACACACACACACACACACACACACACACACACACACACAAACTATCCCTTTAAATCTGTTAATGTCAGTTAAATAACAAGTGAGTCACACCTTACAGACACACCTTTTTGCACACCACACACAAGCAAAGAACCAGGAAACATTTCAGCTCTTTATAGTTCTGAGATAACGAAACTTGTCGAGCAAAGTTGCTGAACTCTTATTCTTCTGTTTCTGTGTACATGTGGTGAAATGGCAGAAGCCAGCATTTTATGGACTCAGGACCAGTTCATTTGTCCAGTGTGTCTTGATCTTCTAAAGAATCCAGTGACTATTCCCTGTGGACACAATTACTGTATGACATGTATTTCGGACTGCTGGAATCATCAGGATCAGAAGAGTTTCTTCATCTGCCCTCAATGCAGACAGAAGTTCACTCCAAGACCTGCTTTAAATAAAAACACCATGCTGGCTGAAGTGGTGGAGAAACTCAAGAATACTAAACTACAAGCCACAGTTCCACTGGACGTTGGACCTGGAGAAGTAAAGTGTGACGTCTGTACTGAAACAAAACTCAAAGCCGTCAAGTCTTGTTTGGTGTGTCTGAACTCTTACTGTCAAAGCCACCTTAAACAGCATGAGAGCTTTTTTAAGGATAAGGGACACTATTTAATAGATGCCACTGGACGCCTCCAGGAGATGATCTGCCCTCAACATGGTCGACTGCTAGAGGTTTTCTGCCGCACTGACCAGCACTGTATTTGTATGCTGTGTACGATGTATAAACATAAAAACCATGACACTGTCTCAGCTGCAACAGAGAGAACAGAGAAAGAGGTATGAACTGAAATTACTTATTAGTGCTTTAAAGGTATACTTCCAAAAATGAAAATTAAATTATAATTTACTCACACTGCCTCAAGCCAATTGGTTTTAGTTGCATCAGCAGCTAATGAGCGTTCTGCTCAACATTCACATTCTTGGCTAGTGCTTGCTGTAGCAGTTGCAGTGCGCTTTAGAAATCCTCCACCTTCCACATCTCCACCTCTATAGATGCTATGGGGTGATTTTCATGCTATATATGGGAGTTATTTCGTTTACAGTATGTTATATGTGCAGCAGCCGTATGTCTGTGGATGTGTTGGCAGTAGTAAGTCTCGGTGTTGCTCTGCCACAGCAGACCAAGACCAAACAAATTAACATTGCCATGTGTATTACCATTCTAAACTTTCAGAGTTGTCATGACAGAAATAAATTAAGTTCACTCTACAAGTGATGGTTTAAGTGTAGTAATCCCAGTTAACAGAAATATGATCTATATATTCTACAACTGTTTGCTAATGTTCCCATTAAGTTTTGAAAACTTTATGTGTGATTCTGGAGCACAAAACCAGTCTTCGCTGGGCTATATTTGTAGCAATGGCCAAAAATGCATTGTGTGGGTCAAAATTATAGATTTTTCTTTTATGCCAAAAATCATTAGGATAAGGTAAATATCATGTTCCATGCAGATATTGTGTAAACTTCCTTCTGTAAATACATATCAAAAGTTATTTTTTGATTAGTAATATGCATTTATAAGAACTTAATTTGGACAACATTATAGGTGATTTTCTCAATATTTTGATATTTTTTAATTTATTTTGCACCCTCAGATTCCAGATATTCAAATAGTTGTATCTCGGCCAAATATTGTCCTATCATAACAAACCATGCATCAATAGAAAGCTTACAAATGTACCCTTATGACTGGTTTTGTGGTCAAGGATCACATTTTGGAACATTTTCCGAACATTAAAAACAATATTCAATATTCAATATTTTTTAATATTCCAAAACTTTTTTTATGCAGTTATGTGAATTTTAAGTGAACATATAGTTATATCATTTTGCAAATATTATGGAAACGTTGGGTTCTAATGCTCTCTAAATGTTCTGAAACAAATAACTTATTAACCCTATTAAAGACCGAGCAACTCTGTTCAGAACTTTGCCAGAATGTTAGTCAAAATACTGAGAACATTTTCTGTAAGCTATGATAATGACACATGCTGTTAACAAGCACAATCACTGATGTGACAAGAGAGAAAAAGAGAACGCACAAGCAGACAAAACTGTAATTACAAATGTTTTAAAGCCACACAGTCTTTGGTCATTGGTCAGAAAAATCCCCCAATACTGTATAGAAGTCATACAACATTTCACATGATGATTTTGTAATATTGAATTTTATGAAACATTTCTCATGTTTACTGTATGTTTTATAGAGATACTTGAAAAATACACAGGTAAAGTACCAGCAGAGAATCCATGAGTAAGAGAAGGACATCCAGGAGCTGAGAGATGCTGTTGAATCTCATAAGGTGAGTACTGAGAGGAGAAAACGTTTGAGAGACAGTTAGGACTCTCCTCCAATGCTGAAGACCTCCCACTGGATCTGATTGTAATGTGTGTCCCAACAGCGCTCTGCACAGGCAGCAGTGAAGGAGAGCGAGATGATCTTTTCTGAGCTGATTCGCTCCATTAAGAAAAACCGCTCTGACGTGACACGGCTGATCAGAGATCAGGAAAGGGCTGTGGTGAGTCAAGCTGAAGGACTCTTGGAGCGACTGGAGCAGGAGATTGCTGATCTGAGGAGGAAAAACACTGAGCTGGAACAACTTAAACACACAGATGATCACATCCATTTCCTGCAGGTCATCAGCATTGTGATACAGGACATTTTGTTTGATTTTACTGGCTGTCTAAGCAGTTAACTTTACATAAATTGTCTTTTGAAGTTAGATTAGGTTAGTGTGTTAAAGGCAAGTCACTGAAGGCAAGTCAACAAAAGCTAAATATATTTGACAGTTTTTTTGTTGTTGTAGGGATTTCAGTATCTGTCTGCACCTCTTGAACCTACAGAGAGAATTACTGTCACATCACCTCTCTGTTAATGATGTAAAACAATCTATCTGTCAAATGAGAGAGAAAATAGAAATGTTCTGTAACCAGGAAATCAAACGGATCTCTGGTAGGTAAAGCACTAAACATTCATTTACTGTCACATAAAAGCTATCGTTTTGAAAGTCTAACAGATTATACATGTATTTATTACAGATGTAGATAACTGGATAGATGTATAGCCGATAATGTTCTCTTATTTATGAAAATTAACCGTTTATTTTTTCAGTTAAACACATCAACATTGTTCTGAGGACCAGAAAGGACTTCCTACAATGTAAGTTGCAAAGAAAACAAGCCAATAAATATAGGCCATGAATAATTTGAATGTCTTCATATTCTTAATAATCCGAGATTTATTCAGAACACTTTATTCAGAAACAACAACATAAAAAAAGTTATTCTGCATAAGGCAGGTCCTCTAATGCAAATATGTTAAAAAACATTTTCTAACATTCCCATTATTAATTTCTGAAAATTTCTGAATGTTCTAAAAATGTTTAAGTATGGGAATGTCACTTTTGAATGATCCCTGAACCTTCTAAGTTACATTGAACAAAACAAAAATATCTCAGAAAATAGAGAACATTATTAATTTTTTTAGAAAATATTAGAAAAACTAATTTTCTAATATTACTGAATTTTTCTGTTCATAACTTTGAGTGAAACTTGCCAGAACATTAGCCAAAGTTATGAGAACATTCATAGTGGCAGCCAAATCATAAGTGTGCCATGCAGTTTAACTGTGTATATATATATATTATATACATATAATATTAATATAATATATCAATATTATATTAATAATAATATATAATATATATATATATAATGTATACAGTATATATAATGAATTTCTAGTTTGTTAGTTTGTTTGTTTTTAATAAACAAATTAAATATTTTTTATAACAAATAACAATAAATGAAATATAATAAGACACCAGTGGCATAATTAATTGTATGGGCCCCTAACATTAAATCAGAGGTTAGTATAAAAGAAGACATTAGGTTTTTGTTTATTTTTATTTTTATTTATTCATTATTTTTATACTATTGCAGAACTAGTCATTCAGAAAGTTCATTAGGAGGAAATGAATATTCAGTGGGCAAAAGGATGAGCAAACAATATCTTAAACACAGGCTTGTGCAATTATTACCCAAGTTAATTTAACAAAAGCAAATTATATTGATTAAAGGATTTTAATCATGAACATATTTCGACCTAAGCAAATGTAATATTAATTTACTAAACCTTGCCCTTCTAGTTGTATTTTTCGTCTTCTTTTTCTTTTGGGCTCAAAATGCTGACTCTGTACAAACCAACCTACTGTTGGCTAAATCAGAATGTAAATGACCCTGCAATATTTTGAAAGAGTTATAAACTATTCAGCTGCATTGAAACAAAAACAGTAATATTTAAATGTTTCCTAACCACTCTGATATATTTGATCTCCATCAGATTCTCATCAGTTCACATTTGATCCAAACACAGTAAATAAACACATTCGTCTGTCGGAGAGGAACAGATTGGCTACATACACCGACACAGTCCAGCGCTATCCTGATCATCCAGACAGATTTGAGGTTTATTATCAGGTGCTGTGTGCAGAAGGTGTGCGTGGATGCTGTTACTGGGAGGTGGAGAGTAACGGCGATGTGGGTATATCAGTGTCGTATAAACACATCAGCCGCAAGGGAACGGATACAAAGTGCTTGTTTGGATATAATGATCAGTCCTGGAGTTTGTTCTGCTCCTCTTCCAGATACTCATTCAGGAACAATGATATGGAGACTGATCTGCCTGTTTTCTCCAGATACTCTAGAATAGGAGTCTATGTGGATCACAAAGCAGGAACTCTGTCCTTCTATGGCATCTCTGACACAATGACCCTCATCCAAAGAGTTCAGACCACATTCACTCAGCCTCTCTATCTTGGGTTTAGGCTGTACAGTGGATCAACGGTAAAACTCTGTGATTTAACAACATAGAATGGTTCTATATAGCTTTAATCAGTAATAGTAAGATGTCAGCCTGCTCTCACTCGTTCATGAGCTCTGTGTCCAACAAAAGTGCTTTTTAATGTCTGTTTACCAATGCTGATTGTTTTCAATTAAACCTTTGGATGAGGTCGATACGTTTATGATTAACACTAGCTTTTCAAAATATCTTGAGGATTTTGCTGTCTAAAATGTGTCTGTACTTTTATTTACTATATTTCTTATACATTTAATTATATTCATATATTTAGCTGTATGTGTATCTGGATTTTTTAATATTATTGTTTATAATATATATTTTTATGAACTAAAACCATCCACCCCTCATTGAATGTAGTCACATCTCATTCAGTATGTTAGATTTAATTTCCGCATAGATGAATGTAACGGCACATAAATGAAGGGTAATGATTTTAATCTCACTGAATACACATGGCTCTTTGGCTGTGTAGAGGAAGGGTCATTTTCTTCTTTGTCTGTTACCTCATTTGGTCATTTTGTGGACTTCCTGTAACATGAGTGTTCTGGTCCCATATATATAAAGACATGTTTTCTGTAAAATAAATGAGTTCAAAAGCCATGATGCCTCTCTGCGTTGTGTTTTTGTTCTCCCAGATCTGCTGAAGACTTTTTTCACAACATCCAACATATATTTCTGATTTGATTTAGAAGTGATCCAAAACACAGAAATAAAACTTAGTTCATAAGGAAACTGAAGTTTTACTGTATATAAAACTGAACTTTAGCATGTTGCAGTCACCAAGCTAATGGCATTTCACAGAAGAGCTGTTGTATTGCTTCTTTCTAAGACACATTTTGAACATGTGCCAGATTGTTATGCTAACTGGGACGATGATTGAATTTTGGACTGGCCCTCTTATAAACTAATATTGGGCCTCAGATTTTTGAAATAAAATATTGTGATTGTCTTATTATCTGCTTGTTCTTTGTTTTATTGTTGAGAGGTATTTAGGTTTGTTTGCTTAGAGTATGGTTGATGTACTCAAAAATATCTCTACATGTGCTGGAAGGAGAGTAGTTGAGACGTGGATCTGGGTTAATCGCAGCTTTTATTCAAATGAACGTGAAGCACTCCATAAACAGGTGAAAAACTAAGAAAATAGCAACAGCACAACATCACGTAGTCAAGAGGATCGGACAACTAAAGACAGAAACAGAGGGCTGCTGCAGAAATACAGGATAGTGAGAACATAACTAGACGCATAAAGTAAATAAACCTTAACCAAGGAAACGTGAAAGGGGAAACAACGGAACAAATACATACACGGAAAAGTTAGTTCATGCATTCATGACCTCTAGACTGGACTATTGTAATGCACTGCTAGGTGGTTGTCCTGCATCTTCAATAAACAAGCTACAGATAGTACAAAATGCTGCGGCTAGAGTCCTTACCAGGTCAAGAAAATATGACCATATTACTCCAATTTTACAGTCTCTGCACTGGCTACCTATTAAGTTTCGTATCAGTTACAAAATATTATTACTTGCCTATAAGGCCCTAAATGATTTAGCTCCTGCGTACCTAACTAATCTTCTATCACGCTACAATCCAACCCGCTCCCTTAGGTCGCAAAACTCTGGACTCTTGGTAGTACCTAGGATAGCAAAGTCCACAAAAGGAGGTAGAACTTTTTCATATCTGGCTCCTAAACTATGGAATAGCCTTCCTGATAACGTTCGGGGTTCAGACACACTCTCTCTGTTTAAATCTAGATTAAAGACGCATCTCTTTAGCCAAGCATTCATATAATGCATCTCACAATCTTGTACTGCCAGTCTATCTGAACAAATGCACATTATTATGCTTTAGCTTGGGTTATACTGATAATTTCATCCAGGGTTATTCCTGGATGGAACAACTGCTACACTAATTGTCTTATTGTTTCTATGTTTCTGCCACGGGCAGCTAGGAATTACACAAGCTTCAGTCTGGATCCAACCCTTAAACGATCTGAGATGACCGAACACCCGAGAAGAGACGATGACAACCCCTCCGAGGACCTCAGAGGAAGCCAACCATCAGCGATTATACTGACTTAACCAAAGTCTGCCATAAATGGAGGATCAGCACCTAGAGACAACCTCTACAGCCCTGACCGTCAGCGGAGTCTAGGACACATAGATGAGCCCCAGAGACAGATCTCCAGTGAGGACCTCGTCACCTAGACAGCCATCGGGAAAGACCCTGGAACCAGTGGACCACTTACACTCTGACTTTGCTGCAGTTGGAACAAACTACTGATTCGTCTGGCCGGAGGAACTGGCCCCCGACTGAGCCTGGTTTCTCCCAAGGTTTTTCTCCATTCTGTCACCGATGGAGTTTTCGTTCCTTGCCGCTGTCGCCTCTGGCTTGCTCAGTTGGGGACACTTCATTTCCAGCACAATCATCGACTTGATTGCACAGATATTATTTAAACTGAACTAAGCTGGACAATGCCATCACTAAATTCAATAATGAAATGCATTCAGCAGATAATTGAGTGTTAAATCCTGTCATTTTACATTATTGACACAATTTGCCTATTTTGATATTGTGCAGTGCTTTGTTACAATTTGTATTGTTAAAAGCGCTATATAAATAAAGGTGACTGGACTTGACATTCTTTAAATGAAGAGTCCTAGAGAGACACAGACTCACCTTAAACTTGATAAATGATTGTGTACAATATGTTTTGGTTGTTCGAACTGAAAATCATCTGCATGGAAATATGGATTTGTGTGCAATGAAATTATTATAAATAATTTTTATAGCTACTATCAAAAATTGTGAACTGATGTTAATATTTCTGAATATTTAAATTTATGTTTTATTCATAGATCAATTGTGATTTTTTCATTAATGTTTCACAATTGTTTTGACTGTTGTATATATTTGTTTGAAAACTGCAATAAGAAACCAAAAGTAGCCTAACATTAAATTAAAATGGTAATATGAAAACATACAAAAACTGTTGAGCTTCTTATCACTGTAACAAGTATGCTTCTGAAATTCTGAAACATCCTCCCTTTTTAATGAATGATATGTGAATGAATATCTAATGAATAATATGGTAAGTAAATAGTGGACTATTCAATACAAATTTTACCCAAACTAGTGCTGGTTAATGGTGAGCTTGATGACTGGTCAGAAAATAAGATGTTTTATTGGCCTTCATGTGTTTTAAAATGTGTCACTTACAGATGAGCATATTAATTATATCATTAATTTACCTGCTTTATCAACCACAAGCCACACGTTTTATGCTATCAAAATTCTCAAAGCTATTGATCGCCAACCTTACCTTGTATCTCAAAGTTCATCACTGACATCCAGCATGATGAAACATACATTTCTATTGTCTTTTGTCTTGTCCATAGAAAATGGATTGGATCATCACTTACTGAATATGATGGTTTTGCAGTGATGGTTGTACAAGTCTTTCCTATCTCCATATATGATCTCTGGATCTCACTAGTGACCATCAGGTTTTTGGTCGCTTCTCTTACCACGGCTGTCCTCCCAATTATCTCAGTTTGACAAAGCAGTCAAAGGAGTCCTGTTTGCTACAAACCTCTTCATTTAAGAATTATGATGACAGCAGTGCTCCCAGAAACCTTCAATGCAGCAACGTTTTTGGTAGTCTACCAAGTCTAATAGTGTGCTGCAAAGATTTCATATTTTAATCAAAGTTTAATCACGGTCTTGCAAACTATTCAGTAACACTTTATTTTGAAGGACCAATTCTCACTATTAATATTAAGCATATTGACTGCTTATTAGTGCTTATAAAGCACATATTAATGTGTTATTCTGCATGACCTTAATCTAGATGCCTTAATCCTACCAAATACCTAAACTTAACAATTACCTTACTAACTGTTAATAAGCAGCACATTAGGAGTTTGAGGCAAACGTATGAAAGAATATGAAAGAATAGGGTGTGTTGACTGATACATGACTATTGTCACACTTTAAGGTGAAATTCTCGCTATCAACAAGCCATTACCTACAACTTTTTCCTCAATAAACTCATAATTTGCTGCTTATTAATAGTAAGGTAGTTGTTTAAGTTTAGTTATTGGGTAGGATTAGTGACAGTGCTATAAGTATTAATAAACAGCTAATATGTTAATAATAGGCATGCTATTAAGCAACTAGTTAATAGAGATAATTGGTCCCTATACGAAAGTGTTGCCAAACATTCTTCCTGGTTATTCTCCAAAACCATGTTTGCCATTTTTCAGAATAAATGTTAAATAGTTTTGTAATGCAATTAAAAAAACAATTCACATAGTGCTGAATTCATTTATTTGACTTGAACAGCTTTTGACATTAGTATATCACTCCATGAATTTGCATTGATGAACACATGAAATAATTACAGCTACAGGAACTACAAACTCTCTAGTCCTTCAGTAAGAGACCCCCCAAACCTCAATCAGCCCAATCCTGTCTGAACAAGCTGAATGAGATGTTCAACGAATCTGCATTACTACAGCAACTATCAATGTCTGCACAAGCTGTCTTTATACAAGCATGAGAGCAGGCTGATCTTGATACAATGAGCATCAGACTGTGGACTAGCTGATGTAATGTGAAAGTCATTTTACAAACCACTTTAGAGCCTAGAGCTGAGGAAAGACTAAAACAGGGCTGTTGGATCGGTGCGACAAGTCTGAGATTTTTTTAAATGTGCAAATCACTTTCTTTAAGAGGTATTTGAAAATTATACCCATTTCAACAGGAATATTATAGGTTTATACTTCACAAATGTCAATAAAGCAAATTAACAGAATATGAAACACCACAGATAAACAAATGTGTTACATTGACATGTCGTCCATTCAGAGGTAAGGTTTTATCTAAAATATGACAATGTAAATAAAACCATGTACAAACACGTCAACATTCAATGATTTTTTTTTGTTTGTTTACATTTTCATTTGTGTTCCAGTACAGCTTCATTATTTTCCATTTGAAGTGATATGCATTTTTATCAAATTGCATTTGTAAATCTTCCAACCATTTATATTTGAATTCCAAATTCCATAAGAACTGAACTAACACAATAAAAAAGCAAAGGTCTCACACACACACACACACACACACACACACACACACACACACACACACACACACACACACACACACACACAATGGTCCCATGATCATAAAACTCCTGAATGATTCTGTACACTGATGAGAACTGAGATGTTGAATGATGAACTTGATTTCAGCTGTGCTCATCTGAACTGAATATTAATGCACTGCAAAAAATCTCACTGGAAAACAATACCAAATTGATTAGAGAAATGGTCTTTGCAGTGTCATGTGCACGCGCACACACACAAACACGCACGCACACATTTTTCTTGTGACATATGCATAACAAACATTGATCTCCATCAGAAAGCAGTTGAGACTGATAGAATGATACAGAAGCTCAGCGTGATACACAATGGACGATAACTACAGTAAGGCATGATAAAATCCCAGTGCACTCCAGTGAAATGGCATACGATTCTCTATTTAGATCCAAAGCTGTGTGTTAATGGCCAATAACACACTGAACTAGTGTGGACAATTTTAAAGTTGAAACCCATGCAGTAGACTGAGGAAACAAAGCATCAACATACATAATTTGACCCTAAAACTAATATAATATAATATATCATAAGAATAGGTGTGTGAATGTCTGTGTGTGTGATGGCTGCACTAAGGTGACTGCTTTAATTTCAGGAGTTACAGATCAAAACAAACAGCTTTCCAATAAAAGCTACCTGACACATTCATGATAATACTGATATCCCGTCAGATGTGAACACAAAAGACAAACAGCAAAACAAAACATGGAAATGTGTCCATATATATTAACTTATCCAACAGCACATGCCATAAAAACAACAGCCGTTTCTAACCTTTAAAAACATGTAATACTGAAATAAATAACAGCACGTTTTTGATAATCATCGTCACGTGTTGAGAGTCAGTAGTTTGGGGTTTCTTTTAGTTCTGTTTTGGGATATCCAGTGTGCTTTTGTGCATACAAGATGCCTCTTTGAATCTTTGAAAAAAGTGTATTACTGTATATATTCTGAGCAATAAGATTTTTTTTTTGCCTATTTGCACAATTAAGCCTATTTCTCCACAAATTCTCATTACTGTATTACAAAAAAGAATACATTTTGTTATTTAAATTGTAAAGTGGTGGAGGGCCCAAACCATCTGAAACCGCATTAAACCTCATTCAGGGGTCTAGATCTCACCTGAACTAGCTCTAGCTCAGCTGAAACCGGTGGAACGCGGATCTCATGCTTGTGATATGTTCGTATGATGAAAACCCAAACAATCCCATCATGCACTGGGTCTGGACTGAACCATCTCTTTGGAAATGGTTCCTGAAGATCAGAGAAGTAAACTTGAGGAAGCTCTTGAGGAAGAAATAAGCTCTGGGTTAAGTTTTCTTTCCGCCAGAGTTACACCAGACATGACTATTAGCTAATCAACATCACCACATGCTACTAACAAATAAACATCTACGCTAATGAAGTCAGCTGAGCTCCAAGGTCTTTCTTTTATTTTTACTGAGACTAAGTTATTAATCTGGTATGAATGAGTGCAGAGGACTAGAGTATGTTCCGCAACTGGATATCCATGTTAGCTAGCATCTGAGAGAAAAGAAAAACGATCTGATAGGGTAAAGCAATAAATAAAATATCCTAGCATCATACATATTCCTAGATATTTATATATGTATAAGAGTATACAGCCCCGTGAACTTATTCTGGTTGTGATCTGAAAAGGCATTAGTGTTAGAATGAGTTATATTGGCCTTCATTCTTCCTTTCGTAACGTTCATTAAGTGAAACATCTCTGAAATATTCCAGTTTAAAAGGTGAATCTCACAAAAATATCCAGGTCCCTCAATCAAAAGAAAATATTAGAAGAATATATGTTCGATGATGTAATGTGTTTTGAGCATTTCTATTATTGACATTATTCTCAATGTTGATTTTCACGAGTAATACTTAATATTTTATTCATAAAAAAAATCACTGTATTAATTATTAATGAATTACTATCAGGTGAATTCCAATTATTTAATTTAATCACCATATGTTAGCGAACACTGTACAATGTCAATAATATGTTGAGTTAAAATTAGTTTTTTTTTCAGTAATCAGAATTTTGGGAGGAAGTGCTTAAAAGTTATTAAAATAGCATCCCAATGTCAAAATATTATTCGTACCAATGAGCTTAATTTTCTTGTGTTCATGTGCTCATTTTGATTTTGGGGTCAACTGTGATCCGAACACGTACTTTGACAGGTTTCGTGAGATTCACTCTTTTATTGAATAAATAAAAGCGATGAAGAAGTGGAAAAAGAAGGATTGATGGCATGATCTAAATTGCATTCTCTTTAAGCGAGTGGCTTATTTACCTATAATCCTTATTATTTTGTATTTATTTATATATTTTGGCTCCCTGTTCCTGTCGTGAGGTGATTGACGGGTCTACACACGAGTGAGGAAGCCCACATTGAGGCTGCCGGGTATCTGAATGGTTTCCAGGGCCAGGGAGGAGGGGTTAAAGGGGAAGGTCACGGGGTAGATGAGTTTGGTGTCCATCAGCAGCTGAGGCGACTCCTTTCGATCCCGTAAACGTGTCTGCAGAAGAAAGACTCGGGTTGAAGCATTCACACACAGACAAACATGCAGCAGATTGACTTACAAAGCACAAGAACTATTATACGGTTGAGTTATGAAACATACCTGTATTGTTCTTATGAACAGTACTGACACACGCTCTTCAAACGCGTTGACAGGTGTATACAAGTTCAGCACCTTCACAATCTGGACAGAAAATAAGAAATTATGAAAGAGTGTGTGTGTCAGGGGTATTATAATAAACTGAAACTAAAAACAAACATTTTCATGAAAAATAACATAAAAATTATACAAATAAATCAGTAAATCGAAATAAAATATAAAATGTTTTACCAAGGCAATTTTTTTATTTTAATTTAGTTAAATTTGGTGTACAAATTTTTTTTTTTAATAAAAATATATGAAAACTACACAGAAAAAAATTCAAAACCTACTAAAAATGACAAAAAAACAATAGTTTTTCCCTTATTTTGGAAACATTACCACAGTAAGACATGAAAAAACTTAAATAACATTTTGGTTGATGATGTGAATATGATTTTAAAAAGTAATTTTGATCATACTCGTTTAAATTTAAATAGTCATGAACACTGCACTAAAATAGCTAAATATGTAAATAAATAATTGTATCTATTTTTAATACAAAAATATTGCCTCATGGGGTATTACAAAGTTTTGTGAGATGCTCTATAAAGGACCTTTTGAAAATGTGATTTTTAAAATAATGAGTGTATTTAAAAAAAATAAAAAAATAATAATAATAAGCCCATTATGTTTGGTCATGGATGAGTGACATTAGCAGGCCTGCAATTCAAATTCAGTTTCAAATAATTAATACTGGATGGTATGAAATCTACTTGAACAAATAAATGGTAAACATGGAAAATGAATCAAGTGGTCTGTAACAGCTACAACAGATCGTGATCATTTGAAGCGCAGTCTGGGGTGTGTGTTACCTGTGCTGTAGAGAGGCCGTTACACATGGAGCAGATGGCCTCAGCATCCTCATCCGTCTTCTTCTTGACCTGCAGTAGTTGTGCGGCCTGAATCAACGGCTCCAGCGTCTCTTTCGCTCCGCATATCATGAGGTTCTTATCTCTCAGCCACTCCTCCAGCTGACTCACGTTATACCTGAACACACACACAAACATAAACACTTGTTCTGGAGATAAGATGACTGGAAATAAACTAAAATATGGCTGACAATTGAATGCTGATCTTACTGTACATACAAATGTAATCTAGCTAAAGATTGAGGTTGGTAAGATTTTTAGTTTTGAAAGAAGTCTCTTATGAACACCAAGGTGGCAAAAATATAGTAAAACAGTATTACTGTGAAATATTATTACAAATTAAATTAGTGTTTTGTACTTTAATATATTTTAATATGTAGTTTTTATTCCTATGATGACAATATTGAATTTTCAGTAGCCATTACTCCAGTCTTCAGTTGTCACTTTAATCTTTATAAATCATTTTAATATGTTGATTTGCAACTCAAGAAACATTTATTTTTATCACTACTGAAATCAGATATATACAAAGTTTAAAAAGAACAGCATTTAATTGAAATATATATTTTTTGTAACAATCTAAAAATCTATACCATCACTTCTGATTAATGTAATTTATTTTTTATAGCTCATTTGGATCTTCAGGCACTGATCAATAATAATATTAGCTGTTTCCATCCACCTATTTTTATGCGCAATTTGGAATATCGCATAAAATAACGTTTGATGAAAACGCCAAGATGAGCATAAATTCTAAAAAAGCGCATTAAAAAACTTATGCGCACATTTCAGTGGGATAAACTTTGTCTCCGATAAGAAAAATGTGAATAAACTATGATGGAAACACATTTACCGAATAAATTCCTCCATGAAAAAGTCATGTGACTTTGCGCTATGAGAAGGGATAACTTGACTAACCAGCGGGCCGATCTCATTCATAGCATCTATATGTTGTTATGGTTATTCTAAAATCCCTGAGCAAAGTCTGTCGTCAAAGTATTTCTGTGTTTTCTTACACGACTGCGTTCCCAAACAGCAGCATCCACCTCCAAAAGCAATGACCGCATTTACTGTGTTTCATCTGCTCGCTCTGAGGTCCAAGTGATTTTTCATATTTGCAGATTATTATATTCTGTGGCTTCTCCTAGTTTTCTTAGTGCTATTTAGTGCCAGTTTACCAGGAAGTGACCATTTTGTTCTCTTTGACTTGGATGGAAACGGTGCTTTATTCGAAAATGTTTTATGCGATATTCCGGTTTTGCGCATAAATTTAATTTGAATCTTTGGATGGAAACGTATATATTGTCTGGCTTTACATAATTTCTAGGAATCAGCATGCTGAGGCTTTTATTAGTGGTGTTTACAAAGTACTAGCTTAGTGAAATTAGAGTTTCTGAGAAAGAACTAAGTTAATAGGACAGGAAATACTATTTCATATTTCACAATTACTTTTTTGTAAGAATTTTTATGTAATAAGTAATTCAACATATAGTTTAGATTAATTTAAACTTCATTAATATTCTACATATCACATGTTTTTAATGTTGTAATTTTCTAATTTTTATTGTCATTTATTGGAATAAAATGTTAATATTTATTTTAATATATTAAAAAAATGTTCAATTGCAATATTTTTCACAATGGTGTCAAATTATGAAGAATTATTGGCATTGGCTACTATAATTTAGAAATGACAACCCTATTTGGTTACAATTGTATTTATATGGTCTGCTCTATCTGCACACACCTGATCTGCATGCCCTTGCTCCAGGAGCACATGTCTTTACGCAGCAGCAGGTTGTTGAGGGTGACGGCGCCGATGATGTAGAACTGCTGCTTGACCACCTGTTTCATGAGCTCCGGGTCGGTTCCGTGCTGACACATGATGGAGTGGAAGGTGTTGAGCTGCCGGATGATGGAGTCCAATGTGTACGTCCCCTCTTCAGCGATACTGGACGTCCTCTTACGGAGACCCGTGGGCTTCACCCCGGACACGCCCTGGATGGTTTCATGCTCCAGCATGCCAGAGACTACAGAGAGCAACAGACAGAGGGATAAACATACAGGGAGAGAGAAACAGATCGATAGATAGGCACCCGGAGATCCCGTGCTCACCGATCATGGGCTGCAGGATGTTCTCCATACACTTGATGAGCTGCTGGTAAATCTGAATGGCCAGATCACTCAGAACCTGCCGGTATTCGGCCAGGTCAAAGTTGGAGAGACAGTGATCGTTCTGTTTAGGAGTGTTATGCTTCATGAATTGCTGGAGAGAGAAGAAGGACAACATATTGATTCTGTTTGAAAAACACTGGAGACAGAGAGAAACTGTGGCAATATATACAATGAATATACATAGGTAATCACTGGGTAATGTACAGGATTCCCACAGTTTTCAATTACTTTCCCCAAACACTTCCAGCTGTTTATGATTAAATAAAACACTCTCTCAAGATTCTAAATTCTATTGTGCTTAAAATTATGTGCATTTTTTTAACTATTTAATTTGTTTAGACAATCTTTGTGATTACAAAATTATTCTATCCATGGAGCTTAAAAAAACACAAACAAAAGCATCTCTTGACTATATTCACTAACAAGTAATAGCACTTATGCTAGTTTGGTTAAAAGTAGCTGAGAGTGAAAAATGTTCCCCATGCAAATTCCTCTCATATTCAAATTGATCACATGAATTCACCATGCAAACCAACAGAAAGATGCTTGGTTTAAAGGGACCCTCGGTGTGCTAAGTGAATTTTTACAGGAAATTGAGTTCAGTCACAGTCTTATTAGTCAACTAAATTTGATATAGTTTTAATTTAGTTTTAGTTGACTAAATATCATAAGTAGCCTACTATATCCTACTGTTTAGTTATACTGTAAGGCATCAATTGAGCAATTCTCTAACATTCCAAACTCATTATATACTCCTGGAGATAAAATCAGTTAGCCTATTAATATGAATGATATTAAGGTTTGATTGTGCAATACAGACATAGATACAACTGTTGTGACATAAAAAAATACATAAAAATAACACTTTGCATGAAGAAACACAAAAATGATCTTGTTTTCAATAAAAGCCTTGAGGTAATATATGCATTATTTATAAAAAAAAATGTGTTCTTTCATGTTTATGCGTATAACTCAAGTATAGATTCATCCTTATTAAATCTATAAAAGTTATTCAGTAAATAGCAGTGAGTAATTCTCTATCTCTTTTGACGTTTAGTTAATATTAAGGACACAAACAGCAGCAGGTTTATTAGGCTGCATCACTTTAAGACCTGATACAAGGATCTAATGTACACATCTGATATTTTCTGAACTGTTCACATTAACTTAAGATAATAAGTTATCCAAGTTATCATAGTTGACTGTGTTTGCACGAATGCTTACCAAAATGAACATTTTGACATACTTTTTTTGTTTTTTTGTCCATTCAAGTGTGAAAAGACATGAAAGTGAACTCAATTCTCGTACGCTGTCAGAGAAGCTGCTTTCTATGAGCGTGCTTCGGGTGTGTGCACTCAGAAAACCGGACCAAATTGAATTCACTTTAGCATAGCAATGCTTTTGCAAAAATTTAATTGACAAAAAACTATGATGGAAATTATTTATCAATGAAATTGACACTGTCTCTGTGAGCTGTGCTTTATATATTTCTATGATTTCAACAAAAGACAATGTCTTTTTTTGCCTGAAATATCGCTAACTGCACCTTTATGATTCACTATCAACCTTCTAGAGTCCAGAACATGCGTACATGGGCAGAACGAGAAAGACAGGACATGTATGTCTAAGGTGTGATATCTCACCTCATCACCACTGTACTGTTTCAGACAGTGCAGGAAACGACATGTATTCGACAACCAGAAGGAAACAGTCTCAAAGTCATCACCTCTTTTCTGTAGAAAAACAAAACAGTAATGAGAAAGGAAGATATTTAGCCTTTTTAAGACTATTATAAAAAGACAGTTGTGTTAAGTTATAACATTATAAACGTGAATGCTTTGTGAGAGTCTATTGAGACCTTGAGGATCTTCTTGATGCTGTTGATGACAGAGGTGAGTAGAGATCGGACTTTTTGGTCATCATTAACGTAGTCGGCATGACGCAGACACATGAAGAGGACGTATGCCGGCAGACCTGGTATCAGATTCACTGCAACTCCACGAGGCTTCAGCTCTGACAAAAAGCACATATGCACAAGACAGAGTCAAAGTCTGTTTTTGTATTTTTTTTATTAGTAAGGTCTTATTAGAATGGAACAGGAATTGGGTAAGTTGGAATCAAACTAATTAAATAATTTAATAAATGTATAATTTTGTACAGTTATATGTCTATGTGTCTTACCAAGTATGAGGTTTTTAACCAGTCTGAGTTCATCCTCTTTCTTGTATTCCAGCATTCCCTGGAAATCTTTTTCCCTGCGTGGAATGTTCACTGGATGAACAGGCTCGTCGGTCGTCTGTCCTGGAGACACATCCATCTGGCCACCTACAACACACAGACAAACATCAACGCATATAAACATTAAGGATCGTAAATGTAAATTTAAGTTGTTCCACAAATTCAACTAGTGATTTCTGAACAGAGTCTCAGTGACACGTACCTTCCAGGTCATTGATCTTCTTTGCGAAGACTTTGAGCTGTTTCTTCAGTTTGCGGACGGTCTTGTCCTGTTTCTCCAGTTGCTCCATAAGATCCTGTCACCACAGAGACAGTCATCATCATCAGAAAATCACAGCAACACTATGACAAATGAGTCTCTTAGGCAGAAGGGTGAAAAATATTTAAATAAAAGGTTTATTTTAGAGAATAAAGACAAAGCAGGTCAACCGAGCATCTTTAAGCTCTGCAACAATCTGAAGATATCAGCTCTTTCCATGCCATTTATTAAACAGAGAGAAAAATAGAGAAATAGTAACAAAGATGGGAGGATCTCACAAAGAAAAGTCACATTCCACCTCATAAAAAAAAGCTTAAATAAAAAAAAGTTGGGGTGATTTTTTTCTGTGAGATTCACCTGGTTATTGAGAGAGAAACATTAAAAAGTGTGTTGATTCACACTGCTGTGGGTTAAACACACAGTTAGAGTTCAACACAGCTCAGATTCTGTGCAACACACACTAGTGCCAGTTAGTTTTCTGATACATGCGCACACACACACACACGATCCTACATACAACCATCCTGCGTAACATGCTGATTCTGTAGGCTTTATACTCCTTTGGATCATCAGAGTGAAGCTCCTGTGAATGAAACATCTCCACATCAGATGAGCCCTCAAACACCTGGTGCAGGTGAACAGTACAGCACTCAGACCAAAATCACTCTCCACGGTTTCATGAGTGAATAAATCTGAAATCATTTATTTAGACAAAAGGGTGGGAACTGTCTTTCCAATAAAAAAAAGGCATCTAGACATGATCCAAAATTACGTTTATAGCCTACAGCCCAATAACATGTATAATATATACATACATACAGGTACATCTAAAATATTAGATATAAATTAGAATATCATGAAAAATGTCAATATTTTTTGTCACTCATTTCAGAAAGTGAAATCCATATATTATATAGATTCATTACACATAGAGTGAAATATTTCAAGCCTTTATTTCTTGAAATTTTGAGGATTATAGCTTACAGACCATGAAAACCCAAAATTCAGTGTCTCTGAAAATTTTAATATTACAAAAGATCAATAAAAAAAAAGAGATTTTTAAACAGAAATGTCAGGCTTCTGAAAAGTATGTTCAATTTCTATGCACTCAATACTTGGTTGGGCCTCCTTTTGCATGAATTACTGCATCAATGCGGCGTGTCATGGAGGCAATCAGCCTGTGGCACTGCTCAGGTGTAATGGAAGCCCAGGCTGCTTTGATAACGTCCTTCGGGTCATCTGCATTGTTGGGTCTGGTGTCTCTCATCCTCTTGACAATACCCCATAGATTCTCTATGGGGTTCATGTCAGGCGAGTTTGCTGGCCAATCATGCACAGTAACACCATGGTCATTGAACCAGCTTTTGGTACCTTTGGCAGTGTCCTGCTGGAAAATGAAATCAGTATCTCCATAAAGCTTGTCAGCAGAAGGAAGTATGAAGTGCTCTAAAATTTCTTGCTATATGTCTGCGTTGACTGTGGACTTCCGAAAACACAGTGGAGTGGACCAACACCAGCAGATGACATGGCAGCTCAAATCATCACTGACTGTGGAAACTTCACACTGGACTTCAAACAACATAGATTCTGTGCCTCTCCACGCTTCCTCCAGACTCTGGGACCTTGATTTCCAAATGAAATGCAAAATTTACTTTCATCTGAAAAGAGGACTTTGGACCACTGAGCAACAGTCCAGTTATTTTTCTCCTTAGCCCAGGTAAGATGCTTCGGACGATGTTTCTGTTTCAGAAGTGGCTTGGTAGCCCTTTTCCTGAAGATGTCTGAGCGTGGTGACTCTTGATGCACTGACTCCAGCTTCAGTTCACTCCTTGTGAAGCTCTCCCAAGTGTTCGAATCTGCTTTGCCGTATTCTCAAGCTTGCGGTCATCTCTGTTGCTTGTGTGCATTTTCCTACCCACATTCTTCCTTCCAGTCAACTTTGCATTTAATATGCTTTGATACAGCACTCATTGAACAGCCACCCCTTTCAGTAATGACCTTCTGTGATTTACTCTCGTTGTGGAGGGTGTCAATGATCGTCTTCTGGACCATTACCAAGTCAGCAGTGTTCCCCATTATTGTAATTTCAAAGAACAAGAGACCCAGAATTTATACTGTATGGATGGTCATTTATTGAAACTCAAATTTAAATATTCTAATATTTTGAGATACTGATTTTTTACTTTCATTACTAATTACTAATCAAGACTTTCTCTAATCATCAAAATAAAAAAAATAATTTTGAAGTGTTTTACTTTACATGTATAGAATCTAAAATATATGAAAGTTTCACTTTCTGAAATAAGTTACAAGAAAAAACTTTTTCACCATATAATTTATTTTTTAGATGTACCTGTATATAAATATAAATGCTATGCTAGATGCTATGACATCCACTGTTCTAAGCTGCACGTGCATGTGGCCGCGCACTTCTTCCGCCTTGGCCGCGCAGAGAAATAATGTGCCGAGCACAAGCAAAAAAAAAAAGTAGATTGTGAAGCCATTTAATTGAATTCTAGTAAAAACGACAAATATCGCAATGATCAGGCAACCCGCTATACCCGTTGTTGTCATTATAGAGTTAGAATCGGTGAATGCGGTTAACAGGTTTCATACTGAAAGAGAAGAATGTGCTCCAAATGAGTCGCTGTAGAAACCAAATACTTCAATGTTTGCGGATGAAATATCTCAAATCGAGAGCCACCGCAAATGCAATGACATGTGAAATAAAACGTCCTCATGTATTAAAGAAGAGTGGCTTCATTAAGTGCTGGAAATAGCAGAGGATGGGCACAGAACGGTTACAAAACTCAGAGATATTTAGATACAGTCACACACAGCTGTGTTGTGCAAACCACTTCATGGGGATGTTTAGATAGCTATATAAGAATCACATGTTCAAGTTTTTTGAAAATGTTTGTTTTGATATCATATTATGTTACATTAGGCCTATATCATAAACCTAATAAATAATTTACCTTGTTTTTTAAATGGACAATCTTCTGCTCATCAAGGCTGTATTTATTTGATCAAAATACAGAAAAGACAGTAGTGAAATATTATTGCAATTTCTAATATTGGTTTCCTGTTTTATATACTTCAAAGTTTTCAGCATCATTTCTCCAGTCTTCAGTGTCACATGATCTTCAGAACTCATTATGATATGCTGATTTATTATCAGTGTTGAAACTGTTGTGCTGCTTACTTGTTTTTGGAATATGTGATACTTTTTCTTTGATTCTTTGATGAATACAAAGTTAAAAAGAACAACATTTATTCAAAATAAAACAATATAAGTCTTTGCTATCACATTTTATCCATTAAACACATCCCTCCTGAATAAAAGTATTACTTTCTTAAAATGTTTTTAATTACTGACCCCAAACTTTTGAATAATAGTGCATATTGAAATGCAACATTTCTATTTTGAATAAACACTGTTCTTTTTAACTTCTTATTTATCAAATAATCCTGAAAAATTATCACAGGTCCCAAACAATATTAAGCAGCAAAACTGTTTCCTACATTGATTATAAATCAGAATATTAGAATGATTTCTGAAGATCATGTGACACTGAAGACTGAAGTAATGATGCTGAAAATACAGCTTTGCTTCAGAGGAATAAATTATATTTTAAAATATATTAAAATAGAAAACTTTTATTTTAAATTGCAATAATATTTCAAATATATACAGCATTGATGATCATGGATGGCCTGCAGTTTGTTCAGGCCCATCCTTCTCATAATTAATTAAAAGCACCATTTATTTAGGCACCACACATACTGACAAAAAAATGAAAAAAGTCGCTTTGGATAAAAGTGTCTGCTAAAACATAAATATTTTCTGTGTTTATGTTGTCGTATTGAAACAGGATATAGACCAATTCAGTGTTTGCAAAGAGTGATGATGGTTTGTTGCAGGCGGAGCCTATCTGGTGGCAGAAAACGACATGTTTCAAGTGGAGGTCTATGGAAACCATGGAATAAAAG
Source organism: Gymnocypris eckloni scoliostomus (assembly GCA_027564155.1). Lineage (NCBI taxonomy): Eukaryota > Metazoa > Chordata > Actinopteri > Cypriniformes > Cyprinidae > Gymnocypris > Gymnocypris eckloni. The sequence continues at coordinate 6,875,734 of CM050423.1, read as the reverse complement.
AATACAAAAAAAGGTACATTTGAGTATATATTTAATATTCCGAATTTATTTTCGCAATTCTGAGATTATAACTCACAATTCTGATAAGGAAAATCAGCTTGCAATTCTCTCTTTTCCCCTCGGTTCAGAGTATGAGTTTATATCCTTCTGTCTTTCTCAGAATTAACAAACACGCTACTGTTAAATAAAATCGAGATATAAAGTCCAAACTAGGAGATATAAACTTGCATTTGCGAGAAAAAAAATAAGTAAATTGTACGTAAAATGTTAATAGTAATAGGTTTAAATGGTATTTCATGCTGTAACTGTAGAGCTAATACAATATGTCCCCTATGAACTGCATATATGGATATTATGTAGACTTATTTATTAAATCATAACTATACTTTAAAAGTAGAGCAGTTTTCATCCATACTCTGTCTGTTTCAACGTCTGCATTTAGCTTAAAATGGCGTCTTTGATGACAGTATTCTATAAAAAAATGTGTATTCTTATTCTGACATCCAAAGGCACAAATATATATTTTTCTTATTCCATGGATTTTACCCATTTCCTTCCACTTGTTACCAGTGTTTATCTGCCACCACAATGCGACAAATTCAGTTTTTACGGGCCACACAAAAATCAGTTCAGTGTAATCACAATGAGACTGTGTCAAAATAATATATCTTAAATTATTTTGATTTAAAAAAAAATTGTTTATATCTGCTAAAGGTTAGTTATGTCAACTTATAGGAGAACACTCAAATCTAATATGCAGGCACTAAAGGTCACAATACTTCATTTATCATATTACAGGGTCTTGAACCGTCACCAGAAATTAAGAAAATAAACCGTTTTAGATTGTGAGGAGCTTTTTGCTGGCGGCCAACATTCATAAACTTATTCTGCATAGGGAAGTCATTCTCAACCTTTTTCTACATTTGACCACATTAAGGACCAAGTTGAAAATGACTGATTAATAATGAATAACTAATAATGAAAAATAGGCAATAACACTACTCTAAAACCCAACTGACATTTATGGGACACTGAATGCTGATGAAAGGAAAAGGAAAGGATGTAGGTTGAGAAGCACTGGTATAGGAAGGTTGTACTGACCAGGTTCTCGGGTGAGCGTGATCTCGCTGTAGACTGGCCTCGATTCGAGCCTCTGGAGGAAGCTGCAGGTTCTGCTAACAGCTGCTGCTGACGGTTATTCTCCTCTTAACACTCTGCAATTCTCCACGCAAAACCTCCACCTCGTTCTCATGAGACCGACGGTGAGCATGCAACTGGGACTCCAACAACCTACACAGACAGAGACAGCAAATAACCAGAAATACAGTTCTTCATTAGATGCTTTCTGTTGTGAGACGCTAAAGGAACAGTTCATCCAAATAGGAAAATGCTGTCATTATTTACTAACAATCGTTATTTTAAACCTAAATATTGTAAGGACAATTTGTTAATCTTCATATTTGACTTCTAAAATATATTAAATACAGTGTAATTTTTGTATATTTAAGATATTATTATAGTTTTTATTTTATCTTATATTTATATTGTATATTTTTATATTAATTTTAGTTAAAGTTTTAGTAATTTTGTTGTGCTTCTGTCATTTTTTTGTCGATTTTATTTCAGTTTTAATTATGTTAGTATATCTTAAGTTAAAATAAGCAAAGTTGAGTGTAAATAAATGCACCGAAAATGGATAAAGATGGCTCATCTCTATCGTCCACTCTTTTCCTCCGAATGCAACGTTAGCTGCAATAATATAGTCACATAACTCAACAATATATATATATGCTATGATATCCAGCTGCACGTGCGTGCGGCCGCGCACTTCTTCCACCTTGGCCGCGCAGAGAAATAATGTGCCGCGCACAAGCAAAAAAATTATTTGGGAAGCCATTTGATTGAATTCTAGTAAAAACTGAAAATATCGCAATGATCAGGCAACCCGCTATAGAGTTGATGTCATTATAGAGTTAGAACCGGTGAATGCGGTTAACAGGTTTTATACTGAAAGAGAAGAATGTGCTCCAAATGAGTCGCTGTAGAAACCGAATACTTCAATGGTTGCAGATGAAATAGCTCAAATCGAGAGCCACCGCAAACGCAATGACATGTGAAATAAAACGTCCTCATGTATTAAAGAAGAGTGGCTTCATTAAGTGCTTGAAATAGCAGAGGATGGGCACAGAATGGTTACAAAACTCAGATACATTTAGATACAGTCACACACAGCTGTGTTGTGCAAACTACTTCATGGGGATGTTTAGATAGCTATATAAGAATTCACATGTTCAAGTTTTTTGAAAAATGTTTGTTTTGATATCATATTATGCTACATTAGGCCTATATCATAAACCTAATAAATAATTGACCTTGTTTTTTAATGGACAATCTTCTGCTCATCAAGACTGTATTTATTTGATCAAAATACAGAAAAGACAGTAATATTGTGAAATATTATTGCAATTTCTAATATTGGTTTCCTGTTTTATATACTTAAAAATACAATTTATTCCTGTGAAGCAAAGCTGAATTTTCAGCATCATTTCTCCAGGCCTCTTAAAATGGTGTCTTTGATGACAGTATTCTATAAAAATGATTTGCATTCTTATTCTGACATCCAAAGGCACAAATAAATATTTTTCTCTTATTCCATGGATTTTACCCATTTCCCTCCACTTGTTACCAGTGTTTATCTGCCACCACAATGCACGTGCAGCTGCAAGTGACGTTAACTGTGACATCTACTTCAAATTGGTCTATTGAAGTGTGATTTTTAGTGCTTGCCCTTTATTAAAAAAACAACAACATTGCAATCTAGGATTTTCTACTTGCTATTATGTGGCAGGTGTTATGGGATGGGGGGGTTCTCATTCTAGAAAAAATATATTAATCAGGATTTTGTGTATGCAAATTTAACCAATGTCTGCATTACTTGCAACAGTTGCACATTTTTTTCCCCACAAATTTGTCCACCAGAGGGGGAAAACAATACGAACTAAAAATCAATATATCTGAGCCCAGACAAAATAATCACTATATGTAACGGTCATGCTGCTGTATTGCAGCGTGTTCCCTCATAAAATGAGCATAAAATGAGCAGGGATGGCATCAACCACAATTGGACAAAAATTGTACAGGTTATTTTATTCCTAAAGTTTTATTCCTGAAGCCCGTTCAAACCAAGAATTATGAGTATAATGATAACTATATTAGCGTACACAGTCCAACAAACGGTAACATTCTTATTATTATAAGCGCAAGCTGCCAATATAAATGCTCAAGCTCTTTTAAATTGGAAGGATTCTAATCAATGTTTTTTATCGGTTGTCAGCTGGAAAAAAGTTCTGAAAGTGTGTACCATGATATTGCTCCTTTATGCCATGTTCTTTATAGTGCGGATTTCACTATTCTCATAGAATTAGTACGATTGTTAAAACTTTATTTTTCTAAGTGTGAAAGGGTCTGTCGCTTTAATAAATAATTGGTGGGTTTCACGGCAAAACACCCTAAAGTGCCTCAAATGTCACCATAAAAAAACTAAAACAAACAAACAACAAATTCAGGTTTTACGGGCCCACAAAAAAAATCAGTTCAGTGTAATCACAATCAGACTGTGTCAAAATAATATATCTTAAATTATTTTGTTTTAATTAACATTGTTTTTATATCTGCTAAAGGTTAGTTAGTCAACTTATAGGAGAACACTCAAATCTAACACGCAGACACTAAAGGTCACAATACTACAGTTATCATATTACAGGGTCTTGAACCGTCACCAGAAATTAAGAAAATAATCCGTTTTAGATTGTGAGGAGCTTTTTGCTGGCGGCCAACATTCATAAACGTATTCTGCATAGGGAAGTCGTTCTCAACCTTTTTCTACATTTGACCACATTAAGGACCAAGTTGAAAATGACTGATTAATGATGAATAACTAATAATGAAATTAATAATGAAAAATAGGCAATAACACTACTCTAAAACCCAACTGACATTTATGGGACACTGAATGCTGTTGAAAGGAAAAGGAAAGGATGTAGGTTGAGAAGCACTGGTATAGGAAGGTTGTACTGACCAGGTTCTCGTTGGTGAGGCGCGTGATCTCGTGCTGTAGACTGGCCTCGATTCGAGCCTCTGGAGGAAGCTGCAGGTTCTGCGCTAACAGCTGCTGCTGACGGTTATTCTCCTCTTTAACACTCTGCAATTCTCCACGCAAAACCTCCACCTCGTTCTCATGAGACCGACGGTGAGCATGCAACTGGGACTCCAACAACCTACACAGACAGAGACAGCAAATAACCAGAAATACAGTTCTTCATTAGATGCTTTCTGTTGTGAGACGCTAAAGGAACAGTTCATCCAAATAGGAAAATGCTGTCATTATTTACTAACAATCGTTATTTTAAACCTAAATATTGTAAGGACAATTTCCAAAGTTTTTATGCAGCTGTTATGCAGCATTTCCACACAATGATATTACACCATAAAAACTATATTCCAGGTCATCTGAAAGTCAGGCAGCTTTGGCTGAGGATCAAATTGAGATTGTTGTTATTTACGGTTAATCTTCATATTTGACTTCTAAAATATATTAAATACAGTGTAATTTTAGTATATTTAAGATATTATTATAGTTTTTATTTTATCTTATATTTATATTGTATATTTGTATATTAATTTTAGTTAAAGTTTTAGTAATTTTGTTGTGCTTCTGTCATTTTTTGTCGATTTTTATTTCAGTTTTAATTATGTTAGTATATCGAGTTAAGTTAAAATAAGCAAAGTTGAGTGTAAATAAATGCATACATACATAAATGTTTATGTTTTATTTCAGCGAATAACTATTTCGACCTGGTTCTCACACAAAGCTACTCAATGACTTCAGGTGATTTGGAATATCACACGGTTGTACAGACTAGTTTTGTGGTGTTTGATATTGTGATTTTGTCTTAATGGTTTGGAAGAACTTTATTCTTGACATTCAGAACAAGGTGTTAGACATAAATAATGGCCAGCTTTTTATTTTTGAGTGAACCATTCCCAACTAAGGCTGAGAAACCTGTCCGTAGTTTCTTGCAGTGCAGCAGTATTCACCTTTATTTATAGCTCCTCTATGGCAGTCATGACTACATGCTGTTTTAATATAAGAGTTTCCCTATTTCTTTTTGGTTAGTCCAGTATTAACACTATACAAAGCACTATACCATGAAGCACTACCCATATAGGAGAGCATTCTGCAGGCACTAGTGTTTAGGTGAGTATCACACATTTCTACATGCTCTCATCTCTCTGTTCTTTAACCTGTTAGTTTCCTTTAACCCTTCATAAACCAGCCACAGTTCTCCATCCTCATTCAGCTTATGGTAGTCAGGGAAAGGGGATCTGATGGGGTGGAACAAAAATAGAAATAGTAAGGATGAAAAAACAAACAAACAAACACAGACGAAAACAAAAAGCGACAAACTTTGATGCGAGTAGCATGAAGTGGATCATTTTTACGGGTTTGTTAAAATGATTGTTTACCCAATATGGAATATATGTGAGACACAGAACACAATATAAGAAATGCAATATAGATTTGAGAGCTACTGTATGGAAAAGGGAAATATTTACAATGAATAATTAACAGCTCAAATCTGTTAATTACATAGAACTGTTTTATGGCTAAAATAAACATAAGTTTTTACCTTTTATATATTTTAACAGAGTCACTTTTACCTATTTACAATTGGGTCTAGCCAGATCTCATTATTTTTTATTTTGTACAGAATAAAACACATACATTTTTGTATGTTTGGAGCTGAAATGTACAAAATGCACGCACTGAAAGCATCTAAAACAACGTATTTTTGTATGCAGCTTTAGAAGCATTGAAATCTTAAAAATTCCTTTCATTTTCTTTTATAAATATATTTTTACAGTTACACTTCACTATTATATTTCTTGATATACCACAGTTTGAGAACTACTGCTTCAAAACATTCTCCTTTGTGTCGTCTGTGATTGGAATGACATGAAGATGAGCAAATAATGACATAATTTTCAGTTTTGGGTGATTATTAATATGGATTTTTCTTATTAAATGACATATTTATGAAAAAACTAACAACCAGCTAATTAAATAATTAAGTAAAACAGCAGAAAGATGAAATGCAAACAGAATTAATGATGAAGATAAAATAACGATGACAAAGAAGACTGCAAACATTAAAAATGTAAAACGCAATTAGTTTGTCATCTGTTCATTTGCTTTAATTACTGTAGATATTTGTCCACTGCATTAAGAATAATAAACGACATCCAAAGCAGTCAGCCAGAAGCCAAGTGTAGCTTCATTCATCCATCACATTGAGTCACATGACCAAGCGTTGTTGTTAAAAACTGCAAAGCCATCATCTAAAGTAATCTAATAGACTGAACTTGTTGTTCCGCATCTGCAGTATTTGGCAGGGTCAATAAAGCCAAACTATAATTACTCTTGCTCAAATGTTTGCGGCACGGCATAATCTCAGCCTCAGACACTTGCCCACAGACCACCATAGTACTGACAATCTGATGCATGATGCACAGAAATCTGTAATATATATATATTTTTAATTCCTTTGGAAAATATTGGATCAAAATGACATCACACAATGTGATTTTGCGGGCTTGTTCTATAGAAGCATATTGCCATGCTATAATCTCAACAAAAAAAAATTGTGACAAATATTTCAAATAAACTTTCCTCTAAATCGTCTTTCTGACTAAGAGGGTGGTGCTTGGCAATAATAAGCTGCAAAGTGGACCAGACTTTATGCTGATAGCCAAAAGTCTGGCTATGTGAGATAATCCATTCAAATTAGAGTTTTTGCCTGGTATTGGGCTTTTTCTGTATGTTTTCTCATCTATGTATGGGCTCTGGAATGAGGCTGATTCGCTGCACACACATGCAGTGAGAGCGGCCCATCATGCCCGTCCATCTGTTACCTCAACCTGCTCACAAGCTCGTTTGCTTCAGTCGGTCTGCGTGTAAACCTGGGTGATCTGCGCAGGACAGAGATGAGCCATCAACAGACAGACAGACACAGACAGACAGAGGGCTGATCCAAACATGTAGGTAGGGTAGGGTAAACACACAGGCTTGTGAAAGGATTGTGAGTGTGATAAGTCATCATTTCCTTGGTTGGAGATAGATGTGACACTACTGGGTCTGTGCGAGAAACTGCAAATAATTTAACCAGCAGCAAATATTCAAACAAAGATCCATTGCAGAACAGAGGTTCTCAAACTGAGAGGCATTTTTCTACATAACCATATTTTAACACTTTAACACAACCATTACCTAAACATAACTACTACAACAAATACCTTACTTACTTTCAGTAAGCAGCAAATTAGGAATTTACTGAGGGAAAACTCTTTAATTAATAGTTAATACTGTATGTGTTCCCTATGTGTTACTGCAGTTCTTTCACTTTTCAAGTATTATACCATAATTACATAGGTATGTAATATTCTCTACAATTTAAAGGTTTAGGGTCAGTAAGGTTCTCTCTCTCTTTTATTCATTAATTTATTTTTATTAAAACAAAAAGAAGCCAATTCACTAAGGAAAACAAAGTCACAAACTTTTCTTTTACCAGAACTTTTCTAAGAATTAAAACAATATGTGACCCTGGACCACAAAACCAGTCACAAGGGTCAATTTTTATCAAAGGGTCATCTGAAATCTGTATAAATAAGCTTTCCATTGATGTATGGTTTGTTAGGATAGGATAATACATGGGTGACTTTTTCGAAATCTTACTCAGCCCAAACTTCTGAAAGGGAGTGTATAAAACATTTCAAGATTTAATTTCTAACACAAACATTGTGACATATGAGAAGCATTTGCTTTCTGGGGGATGCAAGTTTAAGAACCTCTGTTGTAAAAAAGATGGGAGACAGAGGACATCACACAACATATACAGAATGAGAAGATCCCAGATGAGGGACACATTCAGTAGATTCAGCAATAGATTTCATGTTTTGTGATTCCGTGTGTGATTGACTGACAGTGAAATACATGTACCTGTTGGTGTCTTTAAGGCCCATGTATGCCTGGGAGATCTCCTTGGCATCAGTCAGCTTCTGCACATCCTCAATATAAGGCAAAGGCTCAGTCATGGTCCCCTAAACACACACAGGAGGTTCACAATCACAAGTTATAAATCACAGCATCCATCGACTAACTTTGAATTTTATTAGACATCTAATCATCAGACACAGCACAAGACCTGGTTCTAAGTATAGCACTTCACTTCATTCTCAATGAATAAAAGTGAGATTTGAATTTTGTTTAAAAATTGGTTGTGTATTAAAACAGTAAAGTTAACATTTGCACACATACATGACAACAGATGACATGCTATATACTATTTTAAATTAAAGGATTAGTTTACGTCCAGAATAAACATTTCCTGATAATTGACTTAATTTAATTTACCGCCACATGCCATCCACGATGTTCATGTCTGTCTTTCTTCAGTCGAAAATAAATCTTTTTTTTGAGGAAACCATTGCAGGATTTTTCTCCACAGTGGACTTCAATGGGGATCAATGGGTTGAAGGCCAAATGGCAGTTTCAATGCAGGTTCAAAGGGGCAGTTGTGGCCTAGTGGATAGAGCGTAGGACTTGTAATCCGAGGTTGTGGGTTCGAATCTCAGCTCTGGCAGGAATTGTCAAGACTGAGGTGAGACCCTTGAGCAAGGCACCGAACCCCCAACTGCTCCTCGGGCATACTCTGTATAATATATTATACTCTGTGTATGTGACAAATAAAGCTCATCTGAGCATCTGAGGGCTCTACACAATCACAGACGAGGAATAAGGGTCTTATCTAAACAATTGTACTTTAAAAACAAACACAAAAACTCATCTTGCACTAGCTTTGCGATGCGTATGCGCAACTTCATGCATTACATAATCACACTGGAAATGTGTGGTTAGTTCTTTCGTTTGTGTACTTTGCTTAAAAAGATAGGGTAGGGCAAAAAACTCATTATCTAATTTTCTCTAACTTCAAAATTCTCCAACGTTGTTGTACCTTTTTTTTAAGGTGTTTCACATTTTTTGCATGTTCGCTTTGTAAACATTGGTCCGTGACCTTTCCAATGTGACTATGTAATGTGCGAGGCATAAAAAAAGTATATACTTTTTTTCTTTATAGAAAAAGTCTTATCGTTTTGCTAGACAAGACCCTTATTCCTCATCTGGGATTGTGTAGAGCCCTTTGAAGCTGCACCGAAATTGCTATTTGGACCTTCATCCCGTTGATCCCCAATGTAGTCCACTATATGGAGAAAAATCCTTGAATGTTTTCCTCAAAAACATTAATTTCCTTTTGACTGTAGAAAGAAAGACATGAATATCTTTGATGACATGGGAGTGAGTAAATTATCAAGCAAATTTTATTCTGGAAGTGAACTGATCCTTTAAGAGCATCTTGGCAAGTATGTTTCAAAGTAACTCTTCAACACGTTTTAGAGGCCAGAACAGAGGTGAAGTGAAATGATTGTTATGCTGTCTGACCAACATACCTTCTCATCCTGATATGAGTGCAACATTGGACAAAAGGAGAAATTAAGTTACAGATGTTAACAAGACTTATGAAGAGAATAATGTTAGTGCCAGATACTGTATAATGCACTAAAACTGAGGTGTTTTTTTTCTTCTGACCTTGTGTTGCATGATCTCTTTCTGACTGACGAGTTGAGAGCGCAGGATGAGCACCTCCTCCTTCCGCACCTCCAGTTCCTCATTGGAGGCGTTCAGCTGATCCAGCACGACCGTGTAAGCAGAAGAACCCGGAGCGGCAGAACCGGCATCAGCGCTGCCTCTCAGAGACTGACGCATCTTATTCAAATCATGTTTGAGCTTCTTGTTCTCTGACTCCAACTCCTGACGCTGAATAAAAGAGAGAGAGAGATTTACAGTGCTCAGCGTAAATGAGTACACCCCGTTTTTAACAATATCTCAATGAACACAAAAACCATTTCCAAAATGTTGACAAGACTAAGTTTAATATAACATATGTTTAACTTATAACATTTACATTTAGTCATTTAGCAGACGCTTTTATCCAAAGCGACTTACAATTGGGAGTACATAAAGCGATTAATCTTGAAGAGGCAAACATACAGAGGAAGTGCCAATAACACTAAGTCTCAGGCATTGTTCAAATAAGTACAAGCTAGCAAGGGAAGGAGAGAAAGATAAAGATGAAGATTTTGAAAAAGTGAAAGTTCAATTATTATTTTTTTTTTTTTTATGTAGTCAAGTAGAGTTGAAAGAGTAAGGTTACATGAAAGTAAGGTTAATAATATAACTTAGATTACACATTTTTCAGTTTTATTCAAATTAGGGTGATGCAAAAATGAGTACACCCCACAACAAAAACTACTTTGTATGGCCTCCATGATTTTTAATGTCAGCACCAAGTCTTCTATGCATGGAATGAACAAGTTGGCGACACTTTGCCAGATCTATCTTTTTCAATTTTTCAAGAATGACCTCTTTTAGAGATTGGATGCTGGATGGAGAGTGATGCTCAACTTGTCTCTTCAGAATTCTCCATAGGTGTTTGATTGGATTCAGATCAGGAGACATACTTGGCCACTGAATCACTTTCACCCTGTTCTTCTTCAGAAATCCAACAGTGGCCTTAGATGTGTGTTAGGATCATTGTCATGTTGGAAAAGTGCACGACTCACCAAGGGCACGGAGTGATGGTAGCATCTTCTCTTTCAGTATAGAGCAGTACATTTGTGAATTCATGATGCCATCAATGAAATGCAGCTCCCGACACCAGCAGCACTCATGCAGCCCCACATAAGGACACTGCCACCACCATGTTTCACTGTAGGCACCATGCATTTTCTTTGTATTCCTCATCTTTGCGACGCCATACAGTTTTGAAGCCATCAGTTCCAAAAACATTTATCTTGGTCTCATCACTCCAGAGTATAGAGTCCCAGTAGTCTTCATCTTTGTGAGCATGGGCCCTGGCAAATTCTAGGTGGGCTTTTTTGTGCCTGGGCTTTAGGAGAGGCTTCTTCGTGGACGGCACCCATGCATGCCATTCCTCTGCAGTGCCAGACATTGTGTCACGGGAAATAGTCACCCCAGTTTGGCTTTCTACTTCTTTAGATAACTGCAGTGAACTTTCATGTCGATTTTCTTCAACCCTTCTCATCAGAAGACGCTCCTGGCGAGGTGTTAACTTCCATGGACGACCTGGACATCTCTGTGAGATGGTTGCAGTTCCATATTTTTTAAATGTTTGTACCACTTTTGCTACAGTATTCTGACTGATAAGTAAAGCTTTGCTGATCTTCTTGTAGCCTTCACCTTTCTTGTGTAAATAAATTATTTTCTTTCTCAGGTCTTGTGACATTTCTCTTCCATGTGGTGCCATTGCTGACAGCATGAAATGGGAAGGGGTTTTCTTTAAGTAACACCCTTTTATAGTCAACTGTCACCTGTGTAATGAATAATTAGACTCACCTGTGGTTGAATTCTTGTTAAATTAGACATTTGTAGTCTAAAATTTAGCTTTGCTCCAGAGACTTTCAGTGGGGTGTACTCATTTTTGCATCACCCTAATTTGAGTAAAACTGAAAATGTTGTTCTCTAAGTTATACTATTAACCTTACTTTCATGTTATAAGTTAAACAGATGTTATATAAAACTTAGAAGATAGTGTGTGTGTGTGTTTACCTTGAGAGATTCATATTCCAGCTCAGCACCACGTGCTTTCTTATGTTCCTCATCGTCCTGGTCAATAAAAAAAAAAAAAACATTATCAGTAACACAGTATATATATATATATATATATACTGTGTATATATATATATATATATATGTGTGTGTGTGAGGGTAAAAAAGAAATTCGTTTTTGGTATATTTCTGGCATTCAGTGCTTCTTTTTTCACATTTAAACAAATTAATACAATTAAATTATGTCTAGAATTTAAGTAAATATGACAAAATCTCAAATAGGATGTCAAATAGTCTTTTAGGATTTGGGTTATGAAGAGTCTTTATATTTAACTTCAAATAAAACAGATGGCACATCCTCATTTAAAAAGTAAACACTGACAATGTAAATGTGTGTGTAAAGTAAATGTGTGTGTGTGTGTGTGTGTGTGTGTGTGTGTGTGTGTGTGTGTGTGTACCCTAGCTCTAGCCCGCTGAAACTGCTCTTCTCTCCGATCGAGTTCGTTCTGCAGTGACTGTTTTTCTTGCTCTAGCTCGGATACTCTCTTCTGCAGCTTTAGGAACAGGGACATGTCCAGTATTCCCTTGGAAACGTCCTGAAGGTAGAATAAAACACATCCATAGATACACATGCAGTATATGCTATTTTATGTTACATTAATCGGTATGCTCTTTGAAAAAGCCGAAACTCAAAGAAGTGGAATTTAAATTCTATCCATAAACATAGATACAGTAATGTGAATGATCTTCCGCATTCTGCTCTCACCTCCCCTCCGCGGGACCCTTCCTCGGACTCGGCAAACTCGGAATTGTAGGTACATTCTGATTCGTTGCTGCTGTGTGTGGAGTCTGTGCGCCTGTGACCAGGTTTTGGAACATTCTAGAAAAAAAAAAGACACACTAGTTGAGTAGTCATTCAGAAAACCAACCGATTAGTTGAAAGAACTGAAGATTTGCCAGTGTGTACTTACTACAGTGAGTGTGATCTCCTCTTTCAAATCGTCGTATTTCTCCTCTAGTCGGAGGTGCTCGGTAAGAAGGTTCTGGTAACGAGAGCGTTCCTCGTTTAAATCGTTTTCTAACTGCTGGGTTTCCTCCTTCAGAGCCCTCTGCATTTTCTCTGCAATTCACACACGCACACATACATATTATATACACACCATTGACACATTCCCACAGAACAGTCAACCAATATTGAATTACTTAATCATCTGACTCATAATGTTGACATTGTAACAGGACAGGACCAGCAGACAATGTTTATAAAGGATTTGGATTGGTTTTTCTGTTTAAGATCTGAGTAGATCAGAATAGCATCAGACTGGGAAGTATATTTACAATATATTCCATTGTTGTTATAATATTATTAACATAGTGAATTTTGTGACAATTTAAACATGCCGTTTATTCGTCTATACATTTTCAAAAGACTGAGAAGTTTCACACCAGCTCCTCTTGTCTGAAGAAGTGAGTATGAAATGGGGAGATGGAAATATTGTATATTGTTATAGATATTTTAACAAAAATGTGCACATTTGTTCTCGCGTATCATTTTATATGCTTGAAAATGTTTTAGTATATATTTTCATAGTAATTTGTTGTTTATTGCTATACATTGCTATATGGGTGCAATAATGGGTGCGGATAATTCTATTTTGTGTTAATTTTTGAAAACCAATGTGTTGTAAACATGACACATTAAAGAAAAAAAGAAAAAAAAAACTCTATGCCTAATAGAACAACTAAGTTTTGCACAGTTTTGCTTTACCTGTCCACTGCTGGCTCTGTTCTTGGATCAGTCGGTTCAGGTCGTTTTTCTCGTTCTTCAGCAGGTGGTTTTGCTCCTTTAGTTCTGAGGTCATCTGTTAAAAACATTTTACAAACATAATCAGCATGACATCTTAATCTTTAATGATTATATTAAAACACAATCTACAATGTTTATGTCACAGATACTTGTTTTGACCCAGTCAACACATACCCAAGTACTGTGTTTATTGTGGCTTCGTGAATCGTTATAGTCCTCTACCATCCTAAAACTACAACTAATTCTAACATTTAAGCTGAACTCTAGTCTCTATCTCTCTCACCTGTGTCAATGAACAGATCTCTTCTCTTCCCATGTTTAAAGCAGTGTGCAGGTCTCTCTAATCCCTGAATATGGAGACATAGAGTATATCTGTGTCTTTAGAGGGCTTTACGATCTAGAAGGACTGTCTAAAAGCAGGGGACTGAAGGTAACCTATGGGTCTAACTTTACTTTTTGGGGATCTAGTGTGGAACAGGAATTTGCTAATGTATGCCACATGATTAGTGAGGTTTTGTATGAGCACTCAACACATTTCAAACACACACTTATAATAAATAACTGGTCCATTTATATATGAGTCGTACACCAATAATTTGGACATCTTAGAAATGTTTCTGTTACACTAATTTTCAAATGTGTTGCAAATTAGTATGGGAGAACTTTGGTACATAAGAACCATGAATGTAGAGTGGAACATTTTATTAATAACCTTTTTTTTTATTCAGTCGATATGAGTCATTCAAATGAACTGACAAATTAAACACTACTTAATAAAGAATCAGTTTTATAAGTCCACTGAAATGAACCATTCAAATGAACCCTCTTCAAAAGAACACCAATGGGAGATGACTCAAATGCATCAGAGAATCAGTTCCCTGTCCAAATCAATTACTTTCTTAGGAAAATAACTGGGTGATGACTCAATAAAGCAGTTAATTGTTTTTCAAATGACCCAAACAAACTGATTTGTGAATCACTCTCAACTTTTTGTAAAGTGCTTTGTGAAGTCCGCACTAGCAGGCACACTACATCTGCACACAACTACATATCTAACTAACAGCACCTGTTCCATCTCGTCTTGGTAGGTTTTTGCCCAGTCCTCGATGGTTTTCTTCTCTTTCTGTGTCTTCTGCAGGTCTTTGCGCAGTCGCTCCAGCTCCTCCAGAAGAGATGTCACTTTGTTGCCATTGTTTTTGGCATCCTCTTCTGCCCCTCGCAGACGAGTCAATTCCACACGCATACGCTCGGACTCTGCAGCATGGCTGACCTCTAGACTGTTCAAACGCTCGCTGACAACACGGTTCTCCCTGGTCTAGAGTCAAAGCAAAACAGAACATCAATTAATTGTATTTAACCCTACAAAGTCTAGGGTATCATACTGTATTTTATACAACAGTTACTAAAATTATCAACAGGATCAAAACTTTCTGCACTCTGATTGAAAGTTCATTCTTTTTAGTATGTAAAAAGTCCTTTTAAGCATATTTCTAAAATAAAGATCCTTGTACAGATCCTTCTGCTGTGAAATTTGCACTTATTTTTATAAAGTAAACATAAGATAACTTTGGTAACACTTTAGAATAGGGAACATAAATTCACTAATAACTACTACTTTTAGTAGTACTAAAGTACTAATTTGCTGCTTATCAATAGTTAGTAAGATTAGTAAGGCATTAATATGCGCTTAATTATTACAAATAAATGGCTAATATTCTAATAATATGCATGCTAATAAAAAACTAGTTAAGAGACCCTAAAATAAAGTATTACCATAACTTTTATATTTTCAGTAATATTTCAAGATGAACATTTCCTAGACAGAAGAAAGTTAGGTTTAGTTTGAAACTTAAGTTTAACATGATATTTGATTCAGGCTTGAACAGGCTTTTGAGTAACATTTATTTGTACATCTCTCGTACTGCTTTGCATTAAATGCTTTGGCCCCCTCAGTAAAAACTACAGAGCTTTGTTCACAAAACTAAGCGCATGCACACACACAGTATTTACTGATATTTAACTTGTTCATAAAACTTTAAATATCATCTTACTAAGACATTCAGCTGATTTTCATATGCATTTAATGTCTGCTATACTAGTCTGCTATACAACAATCTAATTGATTTATTTGAAAAGTGATCGGAAATGCATCTTACTTTTTGGCCACATAGATAAAAACATCATGACCGAATTGCATATTTTGCCCAGTTTTGGCCTCTAAATAAAATGTGTTTTTTCCTTTTCATCATGTGTGAGCTATATGTTCTCACTATATAATACTATGCAAGCCATAAAAGCCTGATGTATCAAAACATAAAACACATATGCAATTACAAAACAGAACACATGTTTTTTAATGTATATATATGAAATAAATATACAATATGTATATAAAGGATTGGTTATACTTAAGAATTATTTTGGGGAATGTGAGATATTTTATTTGAAATTATTATATTTCTTTCTCGTTTCCATTTGTCGATTTGCATTTTTTTTTACCCTAAAAGCACGTTTCTTTTATGTTTAAATACAATTTTGAATCCGATGTCCAGATACAATTATTTTTCACTGTGGATTCAGACTTTTGAACACCACTGAACAACAAACACCTTTGAATTTAAATTGCACCTATATAACAATTAGTCTTTGTCTTTAGAATCATGTATTATACTGACAGCTACATACATATACACAAAGATTCTGCACAGAGAAGCCAAGATCTAGCTGACGTGATCATGTCCTGCTAACAGATTATGACTCATTCTAAAGGAACTAAAACAACAAGAATCAAGTTAACACTGCATGCTTGCAACCCGTTTCTCTCCCATAACCTGATGTCTTTTCGACTGAATAAGGATAGTCAAAGATAAAACAAGGTGGAATTTGACTGTGAAAAGTAGTACTGACATGACAGCTGGCTGGATGGAATGAAAATTAGAAGTAAGATGGAATCAGCCAGAAAGGAAATTTGTTTCATAGGCAGAGCAAGCTATCCCATTTTATTAACGATAATGGTAACACTTTATTTCGATAGTCCACTTTAGACATTCTACTGACAGTAAGTAACTTTGCAACTACATGTCAACTAGCAGTCATTAAAGTATAAGTATACTGTCTGCCTAATATCTGATAACACTTTATTTTGATGGCTCCACAACATACAAAATACTGACTATGAGAAACTTTGCAAGTATAGATCAACTTATTCTACTAACACTAAACCTAACCTACTGAGAGTTAGAAGACACGTAGTTGCAAAGTTACTTATAGTTAGTAGAATGCCTTAAGTGGATTATCAAAATAAAGTGTAACCACGATAATGAATGCCATTTTTTTAAGAATAACGTGCATATATGTGCACAAGAAGACCAGGAACGACCATTATGATTTCATACTAACTAAACGTTTTAATGAGGCACAACAAGCCACAGCATCTTAGTGTGAAGTGTGGTACCTGTTCATCTATCCTGCGCTGCAGCTGCATGATCTTGTTCTCCATGCCGATGTTGAGTTTCTTGAAGTGTTCCACCGAACGCGCTTCGATCTTGAGTTTCTTGAATTCTCGCTTGGCTCGCATGCGGCGGGTGCAGCACTGCAGGTAAACGATGGCTGTGAGCGTCCGCTTGTACCACTGCCGCGCCAACCAGCCTCGGACCATCTTCTGAACGATGATGGCCTTATGCTCACGCAGAAGCTAAACAAACACACAACACCACATAATGAACAAGAAAAAAAAAAATACACACAAGAGTTAAGAAGAATGCAATGCAAAGTAGAGATCAGTCCAGTGAGTGTTCTCAAATCGCTTTTTTCTCTCACACCTTCTGCCTTTTTAATTTGCAGATATTACACATCCTGCCGTGACAATCCACTGCTGATCAACAGAGCTCTGACGGCAGGAAAAGAGAGGAGAGACAGTAAGAGTAATAATACAGCCGCAGCTGCTGCGGTCCGTCAGTGGGACAGTCCCTACACTGGAACAACCTGCTCCCTGTGAGATCACATGACCAAAAAGACAGGGACGGAGACACGAGGTCATCACAACACTGTTACTTCATCCTCAACTACTCCAACCAGTGACTAGCAAGCTAGCAATATACTAGGATGGAGCAGAGAAAATCTGAAGGAATATTCCTCAGAATGAGACGGAATTGCTACTTTCATGGTTTAATTAGTACTGTTTAATTACTTAATACAGTCTAATGACAGATTGTCTTAATTCCTCTCTCTCAATAGTCTAGAGAGGAGTAAAACACAAAAAGAATACATTTCAGTGGTTTTTAGACTTGTGGCAGCCAATAATACATTAAAAAAAATCTCTCAACATTTAAAACACATTGTGGTCAGCACAAATCCTGTTTATTCTTCCTGTTCATTTGTTTGCCTTTTTTTAAAGACCACAGCAATACATTTTACAGATAAAGTCACTCTATATTTGACTTTGTAGTATATTATTGGTATTTATCTTTAATGCTTTATATTAATTGTTTAATCTGTTTACTATTATAAGCGTAAGATACAAGTGTACGGTTTTAAATTTGGAGATACAAATGTACAGGTTTTTGTCACACTAATCTGAAAATGACAACTGATATATAAAATTTGAAATTTGAACTAAAAAATCATTTAGAAATATTCATTAGAAATACAAATATTTTGAAACAATGCAAGTCTTTAAATAATTGAATGCTACCTTGCTGAATGAAATTATTATTACTTTTGAATGGTAAAAAAAGAAATCTTAAAAACTTAAAAACGCTCCAACTGCACCTTTAACACTATTCAGTTCTCTAGGGGTGCACTTAGCAGCTTTCACTGGTCATGTGTCTCATGCCTGAAATAATTCACTTGTTTCCAGTGTGTTAATTATAAACCACCCTGCCAGCATCATATTTTACCCCGATGCATATCAATATGTAACCCGTTGTCAGTGTTTGTTTAAATTTTAAGATCAGAACTAAATTGGAAATACAAAAAAGATACATTGAAATGCAGTAATGAGACCAGTAGAACATTGTTTGTGAGTTGTGTGTGTTTGTGACTGCTGCAAAAATATTTATAAATGTGAGAAGAGTGTATTAGTATGCCTGGTTTCTTCCTCACCGCTTTGTACAGCTGTCTGGCCATGTACGCCCTGAGGATGCACTGCATGACCAGAGCTGCAGCCTGCTTGCGTTTGTAACACGTTCTCTGGATATGCATGCGCTGGTACTTCTGAATGATGATCGCAGCACGTGTGCGACGCAGGAATTTCGCAAGACTGTGGGGAAGGAAGAACAACTCAGAAGTTACTACTTGAGCATCTTCTCACTTAAAAACTGTGCAAAAGTTTGGGTCCGGAAATACAAAATCACTTTAATTTTATCAGATACAAAAATAGATTTTTAACAATAACTTACAAACCCTGAAAATACTGTGTGAGCTCCAAGGTTCACATTATTTCAACCTGTTTTTCAAAAGAATCATGTCTAACAGAGTAATTCTTGGTGAAAAACTACATTACCCAAGACTCTGCAAAACTACACTACCCACAATTCCACCATTTAGAGGTTAGAGGTGCCATGAGCAAATCGTGCCAAAAGAAAGGTAAGCTACTTTAATATGAGTGAATATGCATATTTTGCAAAACTCTAATAATATTTTGTTTCTATTGAAATAATCGACATCTCCCATTTTGTTGCTGTTTGGTTTGGCTTGAGGCCTATAATGCTTTAAACAAAGACTTTTTGTAAATCTCTATTAGAAAATGAATGAAAAAAACTTCCAGAACCAACTCTGTGAAAAATGGTGAGCAGGCACTGTTGCTCGCTGTAAGCTTATGTTGATTTTGTATTTTTCAGAACCTTAGCCAGGCCCCACCCACTATGGGATTAGTCCCCTCCCCCTCACCAGCGGGCCTGGTATCCACGGACGTATCTCTGGATGGTTGTGGCAGCATGTTTCATGCGCAGGTACTTCTTGCGTGCTAGCCAGCAGCGGATGGTCTTCTGGATGCGGATACAGGCAGCACGCAGCTTATCTGCACGCAGTTTCTCCAGGTAAGCAACCTGCCCTGCGCGGAAAAAGATCTTGGTCTTGCCAAACTGGTACTTATCTGGATCCTATCAGGAGGACAAAAAGTGAATTTATTATTTAACAGGCAAAATTTACTTTCAACAAAATGCTCTACAGAAAATTTGTAGTGCCATAGGTAGAGTGTGTGTAAGACTGGGGAAGGGTTAGCTTTACTCTGGCCACGGGGACTACATTGGACAAAACTGCCCCAGCACAAATAAATTAAATCTATAACTCCTGTTGCTAACAAAATTAAGATGAATGAAGTGTTGATTGTGGCATTGAATTAAGATCTGCTCATGTTGCATTTTTCTTTTTAAGCGTTTTTAGTGTTGGGCATTATAACCAATCACACACAATTCTGTTGAGCTTAGGAATGCACTGGCCAATCAGAGGCATCCAGATGAGTCATCGCTGAAACTGAGTTTTGCTGAATTTGGACCCTCGTGAATTCTCTTATTGTAAATAACAAAGCGTAAAGATGTACGTATAATGTACATTTCACAGTGTAGACAGCCTCAGAGATTATAACCATAGTTCTGTTTTTTTGAGAGTGCTGTAACTCTCAACAGATCAAAGTCAGTGATAATGTTCTTGTCTCGCTTTCTGTATATAATTTATTTGCTGTTTGAATAACGTTAATAATGAAATGTTATAATTATACATTTCTAATGTTTTTATTAAATTGTTATTACGTTAAATACAAATTAAAACCCATTAAAATATTTAATGACATCCATATCTGGTTCTTGCCCTAACAAGTTTATTATGTTTGTAGTTAATAGATTAGGCTTTTAGCCTATGGGTGGTGCCAAATTGGCATTCTGGTTGATTCATTCTTATTATGATTCTGAATAATTTCAGTTTTAAAAGCCTATTAATTTACATACAGTATATCCATAAGGTTTTATAAGGTGACTGAATTGGCTTCTTGTACCTGCACCAGTTTCTCCAGAACATTCTTACAGGTCATCTTCTTGTCTGTCAAAACATCTTTTTGTTTCATCAGGACACGATACCTGCTAAAGAACTCCTGATACGTCCACCTGACAAGCAAAACACAAATATACAGTCACACAAACACAAATATTTAGTCAGTTAGTGTTTGACAAAAGGGAGTGCAGTATGGTAATGTAAAGATCTTCACTGTACCTAGATGGGAAACCAGCTGCAGAGATGCGGATTGTTTCCAAAACTCCACATGCACGCAGTTGCTGCACTGCCCTCTTGGGGTCAAACCTGATAATGAGAGAAATCTCAGCCTAGCAACACTGTGCTCCTATAGCTCACCATCAATTCTGCAAAATCTACTGTTATAAGATAGTTCAAAACAGAGTCAACTGAAAGTATGAAATTAACAGATTCAATTTGTGAAGAGAACTGTATACTTCGGTGCTGCTAAAACATTGTTATTTTGAGCATTCCACCATGACTCAACCAATGGTGTGTGTATGGGGCGCACCAACAGTTCTTTTCTGCTGCATTCTAACACAATATATTTACCAAGATTACTCTCATTAATTGAAACTTAGGCTCAGCCTCAGACGTCACGCCCACGGACCATTGGCTAAAGTCTGATGAATATGGCACACATATCTGTAAACACTTCAGGAGTTTCGAAGTCGACGTCGGATTGGTTGAATTATACAGTATTTCCGGGAGACGTGTGTGTCGCGTTCTTTAACGTTCTGCCTGGAAACAAAGATGCCGTTGGCGCCACACCCCCTCACGAAAGAAGAAAGCCGTTCTGTTTACAAATGTGATGACTAGCGCTTATCAGGGTCAACTAAATGCTGTTTTTTTTTATTATATGAAATATTTAAAGTTTGCTGCATAGAATCTTTAGAATACATCCGAGAGTTTTACACAACGGTCTTTTATTGTAGCAAAACTTCCCGCCCGAAACGTGATGCTGAACAAAACGAACTGTGATTGGTTTTCTGAAAATCCCAGTGTGCTGTGATTCAGCTGGCCCAGTCTGTTAACTGTCTGTAACTACAGCATCGGTATTGGAAGTTCATATAATGTTTTTTTAGTTTTTTAGTTAGAGAGAGTTCAATTAAAAACAGAAGCAGAACTGACGTGAAGGCATGTTTGTAATCGTTGGGTTTGATGCAGCGAACGTAATGTGGTGTAGTCGCATTCAGTGTCTCCATCAGCAGCTGCAGAGAGTTACGGA
The DNA here is from genome assembly GCA_027564155.1 of Gymnocypris eckloni scoliostomus. NCBI lineage: Eukaryota > Metazoa > Chordata > Actinopteri > Cypriniformes > Cyprinidae > Gymnocypris > Gymnocypris eckloni. The sequence continues at coordinate 6,853,951 of CM050423.1, read as the reverse complement.
ACTAGAGAGAGAGAAAGTGAAACATTCATTTAAATTAGTCTCTTTTTAATCTCATCCACTGTCAGTGCTTGCCAATTTACTTAACCCAAAAATACAAATCATAAAGAAATTCAGTAAGAGCGAAATTAATTTAAGAAGAGAGCAGTCTTCCACCTGCAGTCCGACGGTCTTCTTGTGTTCTTTGCTGGCTTGGCCGGTTTTTTTCTTGTCTGGTTTGACGCTGAGGCGAGTGCGTCCTCCAGTAGCAGGAGCAGCACCGGTCGGACTTGTGGCTTTCTCCTCATCTTGGAACAGCTCTACCAGCAGGTTAAACTGAGAATTACAGCCAAGGCAGACTTAACATACAAGCCATGACAGGTGTTCAGATGATCAACCAGAGGCCTTTTTGACTTAGAAAGGAAGTAAGGTCATTAGTTATTCAAAATATAATTAAACTCAATATTATTTTACCTAAGCTATAATTAAATCCAGTTGTCACTACTGTTCTGAGTTTTTAACCCTGTTCTATACACCATTTAGTTGTTTACGGGCATGGCAACTGCATTTTACTAAGGTTATAAGCCCAAGAAGCCATGGTTTACAGCGGGAACTTTTTCGCTCTCACGCAAAACTCCTGCAATTCCATTTAGAATGACTGCATTTCACCCACAAAAATGCAGAGCAATTGTAAATCTGACTGTGACTGAAATTCCCTTAGCTTTCCAAAAACACTGTAAACTATGTCTTCACGTGACTGCTTTTATAAAATGGCCGGTAACTACATTTACCTGGCAAAGTTTCATAAAATAAATGTACAGAAACAGTAATACTGATGTAATGATCCCACGGGTATGCATTTATAGAGTATTTTACAACGGTTTTGAATGCAGCTGAGCCAGGATTTCACTCCTGAAAAAAATGCAGGTAGTTACAATTTAGATCTTAGCATTCATGCTTTTATACAGGCATGAGACACTGGAGCATTTATCACTCCCAAATCTTAGCAAAGTGTTGTGGCCTTTGCTACCTGAACTAAATGTTTGCACTCAAAGTACCACTTTTAATCCAGATTAACCACATTGAAAACAACAGTAAGCAATGTTGTCATTATTAAGAATTATGCACATCAAGAAAAGCAAACAGTATCAGTGTCCACATTAATCCAATGATATTCAAAAATGGCATATGTGTTTCAAACCGCTCACAAAACATCATAACCACTCACTTAGATGATACTGACAAAACTATTCTTCTTGTACGAAATCAATCAAATCAAAATCAAGATTTCATGTATTTTCTCAAACAAAACTGTCATCCCCTTTTGCAGCAGGACAGCGATTGCGAGAAAATATTCCTTCATCTTTGCAGGAAAGTAATATGAAGATTGTACAAAGTAACATTTATCTTAAGTAACATTATTAAAGAGGTATGGTGCTATTTTCACAAAGAGATACTACATAATAAAATAAAAGGAAAACATTAAAAAGCATTATATGGACTTTTTAAACTGAATAGCAGGCACAACAATGCACTTATAACCATAGTTATATTGTCTATACTCATCATTTTCAAACATGTTTTGACAAGTATACACTCAGGAAAGCACCTAAAAATAATTTTCTCTAGACAAAAACAGCAGGTCAGTCTGGGCATCTGGACAAAAGCAAGACCCATTTTCCAAACTATCTGTATTAATGTGGACAAAGCATTAGAGTCAAGCTTAAAAAGTTGATAAAGACCAAATAAATGTTGAAGAAACATTGAAAAGCTTCCGAAAAAAAAAGAAGTTTTTAGCTGGTGCCTGGCTCTATATCTAATTCATATGAGCATACAAATGTGTACATGATAGATGGTAAGCAAACACACACATGATGATATGAACAGACCTAATGGTCAATGATACGAATGTAAATCAATATGAATATGGTAAAACCAGCTGGACAGTGGAACAAGTGAAGGGAAGTGAAGGATTTGGATTAATCACTATTACTGAGCCGAGCCTATAACTGATATGAATTGTTAATAACTTCTTAAATAATACTTGACTTGTTTCAGTTTGAGGCAGTATTATTATTCTCAGGCAGTTTGGATTAGTACAGCATGTGTTTGCTCTTACCACACACATTTACTGCCTCACGCTGAGGAGACAAAGCATTAGAGAGCATTCAGAAACCCCCAAATACAGAAGAAGAATATTTTACAAGAACCAAAATGCACTGAATATAAGTATTGCATTCTGATCATTTTAGTTCATTCATTTCCATGTATTTGTATTTGATTATGAGCTATTTAATTATTGTTTTTTTATTTACCTATTTTAAATTATTTAATAAATAAAAAGGTATAATTTATTTTAAAGCTATTTTTCAGAGATTTCATTTTTAAATATGTCTAGTTAAGCATAACTTGAAAAAGGTAAAAAAAAATAGCACAATGGTATTCTTTGTTATATTGGAGTACCAACTAAATACCATGGTAAATAAATACTTGAAATAATTCAATACCATTGTTTATATCAAAATTATATGATATTAGACTTTGATATCTTCAGTGCAACATATGATGTGGGCCATAATTTGTGAAAGGTTGGGAAACTGATCTATGGAGGCTTCATTCAACGTACCTTTGGCTGCCTTGCCTGTATCAAGATTACCAAATATGTTTGAATACCTTCTTGAAAAACCCACAAAACACACCCCTGACCCTGAAGGCACAGCTGATGGCATGAGGACTGATTTCATAACAGGTAGGTATGCAGTGGCGTTTTGTCTGAACCTGCCTCATTAAAGAGCAGTCAGAGCGCAGAGCTGCTGAGTCATGCTAATGCTCTGTGCTAGAGCTTCAAAACAGCTCTGATCTATAGATACTGACTCAAGATTGTGGACAAGGATATTTAAGAATCCAAACAACTAGAAATATTAACTTATACTCCCATGAGTTTTGAAAATATCATGTTGGAACTGTGTCAATGGACAGCACTAATGCAACATGACCAGCAGATGGCATCCTTCCATTGACCTTCTCAGACTTTAAGCCTCATTTAAGGTAAACAATATTGGACGAAAACACCCTGGCTACAGCTAACACTGAAGGTTGGTTTTGTCTCACTATACAGGAAATAACTTCACTAAAACCTCCTAATGTCAGGTTTATAAACGCTTACATTACAAAGACAATTTGACCCTTCCTGTGCATTTTTTACCTTATCATTGCAGCCCTCGTTCATAAGCTTATAGAATCAGTTCACATATGATATTTGTAAAGAAGAAAATCAAGTGCCTGCAGTAGCTATGCAATGCGACAACTGTTCAGTGGGAACAGGATGCCAGTCAACTGAATTGCATTGGCCACTTCCAGCGCACACAGCATCATTAAGTATAATGGGAATGGTCTAGATATGTACAGCCTAGTTTGTTTTGTGCCAGTTTAGCCGGACTTATTTAAGGTGTTAAGGGCAATATCTTTCTGTGGAAATTGACCGATGGCAACATCAGACTGGCAGATATTCACTCACCCTACTGGCCTTCAGAACATTTATCTGCTCCCCATTCACTGTGTCTTTATTCTTCTCCAGAAAACCATCACACTGGTACTCCACCTGACAGACACAGACACACATGTGAGGTTATCCTATAAGAAAGAAAATCCATAAATGAGTATATGAATAGATATAAACTCGTAATTCTGAGAACATATCTCTTTCCCCCCCTCAGAACTGGAATTTATAACTAAAAGTTTATATCTTACAATTTTGAGAAAAAAGTCAGAATTGCTAGAAAAAGTCAGAATAGTGAGTTTTTATACAATACAAAATACTACTCCATTCTTCTTTAATTTTGGCCAAGTCTGTATATTGTACAATTTGAGAAAAACATTACAATAAGGTTTCATACATATTGTTATCCTAGTATTATTTAGATATATGATTTAGTTATTCAACATAAAAGCTGACTTGAAATGAAAATTAACAATAAAACAGTTTACACCAGGTTAACGTTAACTTCTAAATTAATACAATTTTACATTACAAGTATAGACATGAATAAAATATTAACATTGTTAAATCACCAATATATTCATATTTTTATGGAATATTGTAGTGTTTTTATAAATTATTAATTTGTGCATATCATTATATATATTTTAAACATACGCAATAAAAAATATTATAACAACTTAAATGCTATGCCGACTTAAATGCTGTAAAAATGACATTCATGATATTGTACCTGATTAACCAACTTTAACCAATTTAATTTGACTGAAAAGTGTTACCAAGATCTATTTATACTTCTGTAACCTGTTTTATTACAGAACAAACACCTGAGATAAATTAGTAATTGTACTTAAATCAATTATAACTAAGAGCTCCATTAACCTCCCTGTTTTCCACTGGGCATAAATGGCATGTTATATTATGCATTCTATTAAATGTATGTGATTTAAACTTTCATTTATACTAGTAATGCTGATTTGAAACTGAAGTGATTTAACCCTGAGGATGTTTGAGAAATCACCTACTAATGCTCCAAACCCTGATTCGACTATGAATGTCTACACACTCTAAATGTGTCTTATTTCCCCCACCCCCTTCTCCATCAGTGCTTCCTCGCAGACATTGAACACCGTTTCTAAAAACAGATCTGTAGCCAGCATGAGCTCATGTGAGGACGTATGCAGCAGTTGCTGTGTCATACAAATAGTGCACACAGGAGACCTCGACTTCTGGTGTTAGCATGTTGCTAAGCTAACACAATTATACTCTAATGCATTTTTTTAGAACTATCTTATATCTATTAGTATTTATTGTCTTAAAATGTTAGGCCTGTTTCACATACAATACATCTGTATCCCATCTGACAGAGCTTATGCAGCGTTGTTACAAACTTAAATATTGTGATCTATTTTATATGAGGTGGACAACATGGTAATCATTCCCCAGATGAACTGCATAACTCACCTGGATTCAGTCAGATTTACTGAACAGGAAGCATTTGTATAGGAATATTGACAATGCATGAGTAATTGCTCCATACTGCTTTATAAAAGTCTATATTACTAAAAAGATTGTTTTGATAAGTAGGTTTAAAGTTCATTGTCAATGTTTCCTGCTGAGTTCAGTGTGTCACACAGCAAAAATAAGCTCAACACCAAAACATTACTCTCAGTGTCACGTCTATGACGCTTCTGGGACACAGCGGCACGTGATTTATGCAAGCAGTGAATACTGTTAATCTGTTAATATGTTGAAAGGATTATGCACTGTTTAGATGCAGTATGTGTGAGGAAGCAAATACAGTTTGTCTGTGTTTAGACATTGATATAGGAAATAACACACACTGTGTATATCACAGTTGATCAGCAATGCTGAACCAGCCTGAGTGTGAGGTGTGTGTGTGTGTGTGTGTGTGGGCATGTTTATGTGGTTTATGAGGACACAAATTTGTATAATGACATGGGTATGACATAGGTATTACAAGGAGAAGGTGATTTATGTGGACATTTTCAGTGTCCCCATAATTTAAAACACTTATAAATCATACAGAGTGAGTTATTTTGAGGGAAAATAGAAATGCACCGTCTCCTGTGAGGGCTAAGTTTAGGTGTAGGGTAGGTGTGGGGCAATAGCACATACAGCTTGTCAGTGGTGGTCAGTAAGCGTAAAAACTACTTACTGTACTTAAGTACATTTTTCAAGTATCTGTACTTTACTGGAGTAGTTTTATTTTGAGTAACTTTTACTTCACTACATTCCAAAGCATAAGATCGCACTTTTTACTTCACTACATTTCATAAAACATATCGTTACTCCTTATAATACATCACGTGCTCGAGACGCAGAAGCGGTGTCTGATTCATGAACAAACTGATTCTTTTCAATGAACCTGTTCAATCGGTTCGCAAATCGCAACAAACGATTCATTCACAAATTGCACTGATCCGATTGCAGCTGTTCTCGAGTCGAAAACTCACTGATTCAAATGATCCGTTTAGAGCGAGTCTTCTTCAGTGAACTGAACTCACAAGTAAAGAACCGGGAGATCTCGTGAGCTACTGATGCTGTGAAAAGTACGTTACTAATGTCGAATTTTAGGATTAATTATTGTAACTCAAAATAATATTTAGGTCAAAACTGTCAGTTGTTTGTGAACTAAATCTGCTGTAAAGGGTGATCTATTTAAGCCCACTGAAATGCTTGAATGCAGACAGATCAACATCAGTGTCTCTAACGTTATGTTTCAGGTCAAAAAACAAAACATTAAAATAACACCGATTAAATAAAATAACTCATGCACGTTCATATTCCCCGCTGCTGTAACGTTCGCAGTTTTATTAAAATGCTACGCATTTAGACCTATGTGACGTCTGTTTTTATATTGTTTATCAACAGTATACATTTTTATATTGTTTAGATCAACTAGCCGAGTAGACAGATATGAATGTTTATTCATAACCATACTGAAAATAAGTAAATATTGTTAGCTGATGCTAACTGTCTAGCTAACAAGCTTGCTGGTGCTAAGTTGAGGAAATGTTTAGATATAAAGTCCAAATATCTTTATTCAGCCACCTAGATAGATTCCATCTGAGGGAAAAATAAAGGATGTGATGTTCAGAACATAGTAACTACAGTAATTATCAGAGTGGGAAGTGATGCCCTCTGGGGGCATTGGGCCAGGGTGTTTTACACCACAGACAAAGTTTGAGAAAAAAATCATTATGAAAATATAATTAGATTTTCCTTAAAATGTTCTTCGTAATTTCAGGCCTAATTCTCATGTCATATATAACTGACGTTCTGCAAAACAACACGTTCTAAAACACTTTCTTCTTCCTGGTGAAGATTAGATGGTGAAATCTGTTTTCTCTCAGGTACACGGCAGTGTAAGCTTCACAGTGAACATTACTACATCACTCTCATCAACGTAGTCCATATCAACAAAATATATATCTTGACTCTATATAGTGGTTATTTTGGGAAAAACCCAGGTATTTTGGGCAGTATGATTATAAAAATATGTGCTAATATAAAATTAAATAAAGTAGTCTATATAAAATTGCAAAATAAATCTGTCTATCAGTACTTTTTACTTAAGTACATAAAAATTGAGTACTTTTGTACTTTCACTCGAGTAAAATTGAAAAGCAGTACTTTTACTTTTACTGGAGTAATATTTTATTTACATATCTGTACTTTTACTCAAGTACTTGATCTGTGTACTTTGTCCACCACTGCAGCTTGTACAGTATAAAAACCATTACGCCTATGGAAAGTCCCCGTAAACCATAAAAACCAACATGTGTGTGTGTGTGTGTGTGTGTGTGTGTGTGTGTGTGTGTGTGTGCCTTATCTGCAAAATGCTGAATAATGAAAGCTTTATTGGACATCCGTGGTTTTTCAAAAAGAGCACACGTCTTCAAATGAGTGTTATACAGTTTCTGAGCCCAGGAGTCATCAGAGCCCTTCGGCATCTGAGAGAGAGAGAGAGAGGTTGTACAGCATATGAAGTACAGAATTAACAGAATTATGCAATTACAATTACACGACACAGTATTTGTTTGTTTTTAATAGTGATGTGTGCTACCATTTAGAAGTTTGGAGTCAGTATGAATTTTTTAAATGAAATTATTACTTTTATTTATATCAAGAATACATCAAATTGAAGTGACAGTTAAGACTTTTACACTGCTCCAAAGAAATTCTACTTTAAGCAAAAGTTTTTTTTTTTATGCTTTTAATGTTGTTAATCAGAAATAATGTTTCTTAACACCAAATCAGCATATTAGAATGATCTTCTTTTGCCCCAATGGAAAGCATATTTACACTGTCTGAATCGTTCCCTACCCCCTATATAGTGCACTATGTGCCATTCACCACATAGAAAATAGTACTTCTGTGAACAAGAGATTGATTTCAGTCGCAGGTCTATTTAGTGTAAGGGACAGAAGGCTTCAGATTCTAGGGAACATTTGATTGGACAGAAAATCTGATGAGACGCTGAAGTGCAGGGTGATGTCATCAAAATCTTTCAATCATATTGGCAAAAGTGAGAGACCGTAAATTTGAATGCTTATGTCTTCTAAATGCATATTTAACCTGGAGGTTAACATATACTAAAAGTAAAAAAAACTTCAATTTTGATTTCATGGGAACTTTAAATGGCAAGGCACATTGAGGATTTAAAAGCAGAAATGTAAAGTTTGTATATCTGTTAAAGTGCTTCAATAAATTATTTAGTAAAAATATGTTTTAATTGAGCCATAAAGATTTGTAGATTATTATGCATGCAATCAAATTCCTGATTTATCAGCATTACATGGTTATTAAATATTGGATTTAACTTAGCAAAGGCAAGGTTAATAAGTGATTTTATGATGCTGGTCTCATGTTTGACCTATTAAAGTGAATGTTTTTAACACATATTATTCTATATTTTAACATACATGTTTCACAATTATGCATCTACTAAAATCTCATCATTTTGCCTTAAAACAATCTGTGAATGTTGTTATATTTAATTATTGATTGTTAAATTTGTATTAGGAAATTGTCACATATCTGTGCAAAGGTTGTGTAGAGTAAGACAATAACACTGTGAAGACACACCTTGCACTCTTCATCCAGCAGGTCCAGGATGCCCATCTTGGCCTCGATGAGGTTTATACATGGCTGATTATCATAGAAATCAATGAGAGTCCAGGGGATCTGTTCTTTCATATACTCCTCCTGCTCCAACTTAAACACATGCTGCATGCGTGTAGACAGAAGAAAAGGAGATACATCACAATTTACAATAAGAATTCATAATGATCAACAATCAAACATGAACTGATGGGATCTGGTGTCATGTGGAGTGGGTCGGATGCTCTCACCATGTTGAACTGTTGCTGTAGTTTCTCATTGGCATAATTAATACAGAACTGTTCAAAACTGTTGATTTCAAAAGTCTCAAACCTGGAATAATAAAACGAAACATCACAGTCCATTTATGTAAATCTAAACTGAAGATCTTTCAGAGGAAATGTAGTCTGTATCTGTGTAAAGGAACACACCCGTAAATGTCTAGGACTCCAATGAACGAGTGCTGTTTGACCATCGAATGCAGCGCTTTATTCACATGGGCCACGATCCAGTTGAAGAGTTTGGCGTAGATATGTTTAGCGAGAGCATCACGGGCGTTTATGGCCTGTAGTTTGGGAATGGGCTTAATGTACGTCTCAGCTGCCGTCTTCAGCTTCTTATGACACAGCCAATGAGACATGTCTTGATATGTCACTCCCATCAACTCACAAAACACACTCAGGTGACCATTATTCGGCTGGAGGGAAAAGAGAAAGAGAATTACACCAATGCTACATGTTAAAATTGGAGGCTCTGGGCTATTTGGGTAAAAATGTTCATGTATGCGTACATTTTTATACATTTTCAAATTTAAATTCAAGTTTTAAATAAACCACAATGTTGTAGCAAAAAATGTAAACTGTATTATCACTCAGCTCTGCATGATATCCAATTTCATCTGCATACATACATACACTTACATAAATAAAAATATACTATACAGCAAGTCTGCTTGATTTTTTATTTTCATTTTCAAGATAAATATAAATTTAAGCTCAGATGAGCTTTATTTGTCACATACACAATTATACAGAGCCAGCAGTGAAATGTGTTCTCTGCATTTAACTCATCCAAGTGCACAAACACCCGGAACAGTGGGCAGCCAATGCTGCGGCGCCCGGGGAGCAGTTGGGGGTTCGGTGCCTTGCTCAAGGGTCTCACCTCAGTCGTGGATAATTCCTGCCGGAGCTGAGATTCGAACCCATAACCTTGGCTTACTAGTCCAATGCTCTATCAATTAGAGCCACGACTGCCCCAGTTCTAACAATAGATGCTCTATTGCCGAGCTCTTTATATAAAGTTGGATATATGAATAGGTTGCAGTTTATTTTACAGTATGTGTACTTATCTAAGAAAGTAATGGGTAACAAAGTAACAGCATGTATTAAAGTGCCCTATTATGGATTTTTGAAAATGATCTTTCATCCAATGTGCAACACAGCTCTAAGTGAATGAATACATCCCGCAAAGTTTTAAATCTCAAAGTGCACCGTGTATAAAAAGTGCACAGTGTATAAATTGTCTCTCAAAAGAAAGAGTCGACTCTGAATCATTGAAACGATTCGTTTTTAAAACCAATCCCGAGCCATTTCATGTCGACATCAACATGAAACTTTAGCATATTGCCCACCCACTTGTTGGTCTGAATGAAAATGCAAATTCATTCTTTGCCACTAGGTGCCACATTTGAAGCGGTAACAATAGCGGTTTCCCCGGTAACGCTGTACACAAAGCAGCACTGCTCTCACAAACGCTGCTTTATCAGGCATTACAGGCATGATGAAATGCAAATGAGACCAATCAGCGCAGATTAGCCTCACACAAAGGAGGGGTTTGGAAAAAGAAATCGTTGAGCGAATCATTTGGGAGTCGTTGAGCAAGCAAGGTAAAAATAAATGCATATTATAAGGCAATGAATGTGTTTTTTGACCTTGCATGCATGTCAACCTTTTGTTGTGGACTTCCAAAACCAAAATACGAACCTTTTATTAACCATAATAGGGGCACTTTAAGGTTAGGTTTAGGGGTAGGTTCAGTTAGAAAATAGTTATTACCCAGTTAATACACAATCTTGAATCATTGTAATGACTATAATAATATAATGTACACATCGACTGTAAAATAAAGTGCTACCGATATATATGTCCAAATTTATCAGCATACAGACAGTATAATTACATAGAGCGATAGATATATACTATGCAGCATATCGCAACTGCTTCAAAGCTTGTCTCTTCACAACATGTCAAATTCTTTTGTTGCCCAGCTCTAATTTGCTAAATGTGATTATAACTCATGAAGATATTGAGATCTTATAAAACATGATTTTCTGTAAAACTGCTTTGTAACAATGTATATTATAAAAGGTGCTATACAAATAAATATGATTAGAACACATTTTTTTACTCGTTTTTGTCATAAAATGCATACAGTGACACAGTAGCATTGCACTTCAAGACATTTATTCAGTTATTTGGTTATGTGAGAATAGAACTGCCCAAAACAGATATTATCCAAAATGCCAATCCATATATTTGAATTTTGAAGTCAACATGAAACTCACTGGAATAACGCTGCTGTCCGAGTCTCTATCCTTCACTTCCACATTCCCCAGGTGCAAAATTGAAGCCAGAATCTGAAACAAGCCCAACTGATAGGACTCATTTACACCTGAAGGGAGACATCAACAAATTAGCAATTTGAAGAATTAAGACAGCTCAATTTGTGTTTGTTTACAATCAACTTTTTCACATTTCCGGGTTTCTCAGCAGCGGAAGTTGTCATGGCTGGGTAAACTTCTATAGAGATGAATGGGAGACTACCACAAATATATTTTTTGCATTACCATCTGCTCAAATGTGACCCTCTCTGTGAAATCCCAGCTAAAGTGATTTTTTTTTGTGATTTGCTGTTTTCTACAACAACAAAAAAAATCATCCTTCATATGGTAAAGCACATTCTGTGAAAATGTAACCTTTATATCTTTAATTTTGACTGAGTAAGGTCATGTCAAAGATTGAAATTATAGTGAAATTAATGGTAGAAATCAAACTTTGATGCTTGTTATCTCATAAATGCATATAAATGCATCATTCATAAATGCATCATTCATTCACCATTCATTCATAATTAGATTTTGAGACTTTAGCCTGGATTTCACAGAGAGGGTCACAAATAGCAAGTGTAGTGCATTGTGGGCTGTCCAATCCGTGATAAGGACATCATGGTTTTTGTGAGGGGGCATCAGTGACAGTTCTAACACTTCTTCTTGAGTCTTCTCTGAGTCATGATAGTCTAGTAGGCCAAATAAACACTCTAAGGCCAAATAAAAATAACTAGACTGTTAGTTATTGTTTATAATACAACTTTATAAAAGTTTTCACTGTAAAAATTACTTTAATGTCTTCCGACCCAATTCTATACTTTTGAACTTCTGTTCTGCAAGAATGTACATTATTAATTTATATTTACTGTCGCTATTCCAGAATAATAAGAATATTAGGCATAAGTCCTGCATCGATTCAGCCTGCCATACATTTTGTAGCTTATAGAAACATATGAATTTAAACCATTGGTCTCAAACTCAATTCCTGGAGAGCCACAGCTCAGCACACTTTAGCTCCAACCCTAATCAAACACACCTGATCCAGATAATCAGTAATCAAGGTCTTCAGGATTACTAGAAACTTCCAAGCAGGTGTGATTTGGAGCTGGTTGGAGCTAAACTGTGCAGAGCTGTAGCCCTCCAGGAATTGAGTTTGAGACCACTGATAAACCATCAGCACTGGACATGCAAGGTGAAAACACCTTATTTCTGCACTTTACGACACAAATCCGTTTCTGTTTGATTCCTCCGACCACCCACATGCAAAAACTCCTTGGTTTTTCGGGGTTTTTTATATATTTTTTCAATATTGGAACTTGATTATCAAGTTTAATATAAATCTCTTGTCATTTTCATTCTAAATCCATGTACAAATAATAAAAATACATTTAAAATGAAAATAAACTGATTTTAGAGTACTGACTACACTAGATAAATCTATGTCTAATAGAAGATAGTGTAATTGAATCTATCTAATCTAAACTGGTTATTTTGCACATTAAACTCTCCGCTACATGAGAAATGGTTGAACTTTCAGTCTGACCTAGCAGTGTGAAGGCGTTTCTGGTGGACGACATCTCCTTGGCATCATCTACTCCAACTATCACTGGGTTCCTGCCCTGTTTGGTGTAGTGAAAATCACCAGCCTTTCCTGTGGGGGAACACACACACTAATTTATTACACCACACAAATACACAAACAGCTGACCATCTCAAGGATCTATTCCAAGGACAATATGTTCATCAATTAAGCTTTAACTCCCCAACCATTAATGAATCTGTATTAATAAAAACGTCTTACTCACAGACAAACCCTAACATACAAAACCCTGTTCATAGATTAAACGAACAATACACTGTTGCTTGGCAACAGAGACCTTATTGAGATACACTCACATACAAACCCTCACATTAACGGGGTGTCAGCTGAGCAGGAAGTCAGCTGAGTAGGCAAACAGCAGGACAGAGCACAGAGCCAGCAGTGTGTGTGTGTGTGTGTGTGTGTGTGGGCATGTTTATGTGGTTTATGAGGACACAAATTTGTATAATGACATGGGTATGACATAGGTATTACAAGGAGAAGGTGATTTATGAGGACATTTTCAGTGTCCCCATAATTTAAAACGCTTATAAATCATACAAAGTAAGTTTTTTTGAGGGAAAAAAGAAATGCACTGTCTCCTGTGAGGGCTAAGTTTAGGTGTAGGGTAGGTGTAGGGCAATAGCACATACAGCTTGTACAGTATAAAAACCATTACGCCTATGGAGAGTCCCCGTAAACCATAAAAACCAACATGTGTGTGTGTGTGTGTGTGTGTTTCAGAGCAAGTGGGTGAAGCAAACACAGAAGAGATGATAAGGAGAGGTGTGTGTGGAACTGAACTGCAGTATTCATATGTGGTTGCATGTGTGTGGTTGTGTGTGTGTGTGTGTGTGTGTTTGCACAGCATGTGTGTGTATTCAGACCTGCACAGCCCGCCTCTCAGTAGGACAGCTCTGAGAGCTGCTCTCCATGCTGTGCCAACACGAACACACTCTAATCAGACACGTTTTCCACAAACACACACGTTTACTAGGGCCTTATGAAATTCTGCTTCACTTCTTTCAAAAGTCGTTTTTTTTCCATTTACATTTTTCTGGATTCTATTAAATTAAATGTTAGCAATCAAAACGCATGTCTAATTAATGAAACCTATAAAATTAAACAAAAATTCATTACAAATTAACCCAAATTAGTTTTTTTGGTCCAATTCGGTTTCATTTTTCCCAATTTTTATTGTGAATTGTTCTGTTTTAACAATTTCATTACTTTTTAAATTGTCTCATCAACCATACAAATTGAACAGTGCCCTATGTTTTATTTTTCAATTACCTGTTTGCATGTGTTCTGGATTTACGATTTGATTGCCACCATTTTTGACATTAACTAAATCATAAAACATTCACACTTTAATGTGTAATCAAATGAAAATGAACAATTCCTTTTATTTTTTTATGGCAAACAATGTGCTACGCACTTTAATTTTTTTAAAGAATTAAATTATTATTATATTATAATCATTAGTAATGTTATTAATAATTAGTATTAGTATTAAGAACATAAGTATTATAATATTAATAACATTATACAAGTATTTTATAATAACATTGTAATAATAATATTTTGTATTCATATTTTTACAATAATGTAATACTATTATTGTTATATTTTCTTCACAACTTCAAGTTAAACCAAACTGTACAAAATAAAAAAATACAAAATTTTGATCATTCAATATCTGCCAAATTCTGACATTCTGCAATTGACTTATTTTTATGACTTGATTCAGTGATCCATCAGCTTTCTCCACATGGCAGAAATCATAGGGCCTAAGGTTTAGTTAGCTGTTCTATTTAAATGGAGACATGCCACAGGCTTTATTCTTAATTATTTGTTTATAAAAATTATTATAATTACTATAGACTAACCCCACAAATAAAATATATATATATATATATATATATATATATATAATATATATATACAAATTTTTCAAAGATTAATCGCGATTAATCCCAACTAACATTAATGTTTTTGAATATACATTTACTATATATTGCAATAATTTCACATTCTATCTTCAAATGTACAATTTACAAACAACATAAAGACAGTATATTTTTTGATTTCTTTAATGGCATCGTTTTTATGATTGAAAGCCAGCATCACTGATATCAATATGTCTCTATAAAATGTTTTTTTCCCCTTAATATTTAACCATTGACTGTAGCCATTCAGCATTACAGTATAATTGAGAGATATCAATTTGAACATTTATTAGACTTAACTTCTAATTTAAGTGAACTTAAAACAATCTTCACATGAACCCATTATAATAAATGACATATTTAGCTACCTGTGCCCTTCAGCAGAAATATACAGAAAATTAATAAAGAATTCATAAACACTAAATTCTAAATAAATATAGATTAACCCCTTAAAGCTATAAAAGTTATTGATTTCATCTTATTTCTTTTGTTCTTGCATTAATAGACATCACAGCAGCTGGTTATTAGTTTATTTACCTGCTATTGCTTTAAAAGCTGCTGCTGAAAGTGACGCGGATCTGACACGCATCTTATTTTCTGACCCCCTTCAGGTCTTAAAGTCTCCACTAATGAACTGACGAGTTGAATCGGGTGTGTTAGATGACGGAGACAGTGCTGAGTTGCCTCAGGACAGTTTTTAAAACCATTTCAGAGACATGTTCTTAAATGTGACGCATAAATAACATATTGCATGCATGCACACAGTTTTAAGGCAGCTTTCATCGCTTTACAATCATGTGGGGGTATCTCCTCAACCACCACCAGTGTGCAGCATCCACTTGGTACAGGCTATTTATATATATCAAATTTACAATACAATTTATATTTATACATATATATATATTAATCTATTTAAATATAGATTTAAACATGCAATTTTTCCTATATATTTTTGTTAAGACTGCATTTGGCGTTTGGCTCACCGAGTTTCAGGGCTTTGAACTCCGGGAGGTGAGCAGATGCACAGAGCTGATAGAAGATATGATAATTCCTCTCCTCTTCCGCCTGAAAAACAAATAGCATATAATATTATTTAAAATCAACAGTTGGTTCCATCTGCAGATTATTATTTATTTCATTGTATTTATTATTTTGGCCACAAGAAACATATAAAAATCCAACACAAAATATTTCTATGACTTACTTATTTCTACCAATTACTGCTCAGGAAGCCAGATTGACTCACTTAATGTGTTTGAGAGAATATAACCATGAAGTCTGCATGTGCCGATTTGTGTACGTGTCAACAGAAATAGTAAAGCCAATGTGAGGAGGAGCATGTAATTCAGCCTTCATCAGAGAGAATAAAACTCACTTCATGCCTACTTACTTGCCATGCAATCTTATATTTTTATGAAGAGATATTATATCTTAAGATATATATCTTCACTATCTTTCAGTAAGTACCAATTAACCTAAATATCATCACAGCACAACAATATGGATGGAAGCAAATTAGACTGGAAAGACATTCTGGACAGCATAGTTCCATGCTAAACTTGACATTACTTTGGGCCCTGGAGCCAAACATTCCAAAAACGTATATTAATATAATAATACATAATATTAACAATATTTTCTGCTAAAAAAAAATTAAGGAATTTTGTATTTTCATTGTTTTAAAGACTGTTCTAAAGTTTTAACAAATTCGCAGGAATGAAAATGTATTTATTTATTTCTCAAAAATCTTATTAAATAACCTTTTACAGTTACGATACCTAACTTAAATATACAAAAGGTAATAAATGTATGTATTGGTTTGTTTAAAATCTAAAGCATTACAATATAACTTTAGCTACATGTAACAAATATTACTATAATGTCCCTGATTACTTTGAAGTGTCCAATCAATAATGTCAACAAAGATTGTTATGCTTATATGTAATGTAAATTTTCACTGAATTTGAAAACAGAAAATTACTCATGGGGTTGCTGATAAGCAAGTTTTCATCAAATACTGCCATGCAATACACCAGATAACACTAAAGTCTTAATTGTTTGGGATGAAAAAGAGTTTTGGAAATACATAAACATTTATGAAATATTTTTTTCCCAACTGCACTTATTATATGAACTTTTTAGATATTCCTTAGAATTTACATTAATACATTTCCTAACTTTTTTTTTTAAAGATGATATTCATGAATCCAGCCTCAGAATCCATAAATATATTTTCCATAAATATTATAAGTCTATAATTCTGTATTAAACGCACTTTGGCTCTTTGTACCACCCAACTTAACCATCAAAATACAAGAAGTGAATTCATCAAGTGTATTTTTTTTTTTTAGATTATCAATTGATGCTCAAAAGTAAACTTGCCAGGCAAATAACAATGAATTCTGTGAATAATATATCTAAAATAAACATAATTTATATAGAAATATGCAGTCACACTGAAAAGAAGGCTAAATGAATTATTTAAATATATGGCACAATACCAGCGCAGACTGTAGGTGATTAGTGAATAAGATGTAGGTTTTTGTGATGAAACAGCATGCTCAAAAGTGATAAAACACGTTACCGTCACAGTTAATGCATTTTAAGTATGTACTGTACAACAAGCTTGCAAAATTGCATTTACAAACTTGCATAAAGTATATTTCTACTTAAATTCTGCATCTTACACAATCACACACACTTAACTCATCTGGAATTACCCGAAGCACAACAGTAGTCTGTAAGAGTATGTTACATAACACTGAACAGACATGTTTAACTCCATTAACCTCATTCCTGTCCTGTTTTAATCGTTCTGCGCTTCCCAGAAGGAGAAAAACACTCTGAATTACAGTCCTGTTTCTTACACCAGCGCTAAATGAGGGCATTTATATAGGACTGATCAGTTTAGGGGCCAATGATACAGGTGCAACCCTAGATAGCAACTATAGTCTTCAACAATATCTTTCAGATTTTGGCAAGCGAAGGGTCTAAAACTGTGTCGGTGCCTGAAATCGCTCCCTATACCCTTATATAGTGCACTATTTGATATGCACCTAAAACACTTTATTGAATGCCGAAACCTAAATTAAAGTTTTTATTTAGCTGAAAAATAAAGTTAAAATTATGTATATTCAACAATCAACTAAATAAAATATATTTAATAATCAACACTCAAAAAAACTGTTTTATTAAAAAAAAAATGCACATTAGTTAGTTTCTATGTCAGCAATTATTAATTATATATTAATTCATTGTGTAAATATAAACATTTAAATAATGGCTGTAATTAAAACTTTCTATAATTTCATTTAATTTTAAACTGGCTCTTTGTATAAATATTTTTTTTAACTGGATATTTTTAAATCAACATTTTTCTTGCTTTATCCAGCATCTTTGAGCTTATTAGTGCATTCTGGAAGTCTTCTCTGTGAAGGAATTTGGCAAAAAGAAGGTATCCAAGAATGCAGGATAATATTAGTTGATAGCTTCACTATGGAGTCTTGGGAGTGTAGAAGGACACAGGAGCCTTCAAGGAATGAAAGTAGCCCTGTGAATTAAATCCCTGAGGTATCTGAGAGGAGCTAATATTAGAGCTGGCATAAGCAGGAAGTGCGGTGTGCTTCAGAGGGTGCGGCGGGCGGGCTGCTCCTGTGAGTGCACACTGTCTTATGCCATTCCTCGAAGCGGTTTCAATTTCTAGTCTGAAATCATATTGCAGGATTGCGGATTCAGTCTTTCCTTTTTCTGAATGATAATGACACTACACAATGCGCAAACACTACATAAAGGGTAGATATTATTTACAGCAATAGCTCACCCAAAATGTAACAAATTCTGTTTATGATTACCTCATCTTTATTTTGTTTCAAGTCAGTGTTTTTAGTAGTTCATACAACATGTGCACTATATTCCAAGTGTACAGAAGTCATGCAATTGTTTTTAAAGCCTTACATTATATCCCTCAAAACTAATTTTTGCTATTTACATTCCTAGTGCCGGAAGACACATCATGTGCTAATACTTACATATTTCAGATGATAAGCCATATTTGAGGAAGATGGATGATTTGCATTTGGATGTACTGCCCGATGTACTGTATTACGATAGACTAGCCGTCTGACACTGACTGCGTGAGACTTTGCCTGTGGATTTTTTTTCTGCGACTAATACAACTTTGGTCAAGCAAGCCTCTTCTGTTCGACTAACGATTAGTCGACTATTAGGGACAGGCCAACTGTAGTTCAAGTGGCAACACAGAACATGCATAAACCATTCAACTCTTTTGCTTTATTACTAGATGTAGCACAAAATACCATGATTGAACATCAGAAGGTTGAAAGATATGGTACAACTTACTGAAATGTACCATGTCTTTTGTAATCGATCAATCAGTGCTTCAACCACGTAAAGACGTCAATAAAACAGCTTGAAAACAATGTGACAATGTTATATTTTCCTCAGAGAATACTTTCAATAGTCAAAGATTGATAGTTAGCTAGATTAATGAAGTCTAGAGAGGAACATTTGCTACATATTCAACCCTGATCAAACTCACTTACCTGTGATTTTCTAATGACTGAAGACATTGATTAACATGGTTAGAGCTAAACTCTGCAGGAAAGTAGATTTCGTTGGTCAGATTTGATGATCCCTGATTTACAGCATTATTTGAGAGATTTGTATTTTGTTTGACAAAAATTGCACATTATCTGTTATATCAGAATTAATCAATCTCAAATAAAATCTAGATCAGAACTGAATTAAATAGCAGTTTATACTAGTCTTAAAAAGTTAGTCATCTAAAAAATGTTCCTCAAGACTGGTCATAACTTTTATAATTCAGTTATGAAAAGGTAGATTGGTTTTATTTGTATTGGAGAAGTAAGACGGATTGCCCCTTGGCAACTGCTAGTTGGTCAAACTAGTTCTTAAGACACAGTCTTAACATGGTGGCTAAGTTTATGCAACTGGACCCAGGTGGTAATTCTGAAACACAGCAGGCTTTTAGTATAAGACTCAACAGAAGAAACCACACATTCATTCAGTATTCCAGAGGGAAAGAAAAAAAACTGGCACGGAAAATCACATATGAGGGCAGAGAGAGAAATCAGCATTTCCATCGATCTGAAAGGCACAGAGATTTCCATGGTCTTCCCACTACTGTTATAGATTGATTTTTAAACATTCACATATCATATGTGAAATGGATTTGTAATAGTATTTAATTCCACATATTATATCAAAAGTACAATTACTAATTTAAGCAAAAAGTTTAGGCAATCCTGACTTAAGTAAAGTTTTAAAGGTACAGTAGCAAAGCCTGTTTAATTTTAAATGCCAGAAAGAGAGTGGAAAATGGGCTGGCCATAAATATATATACACACACACACACACATACATACATACACTAAATTGGCAAAAGTATTGGTTCACCCCCTTCTAATGAAATGTTTGACTACTTTAGTCATTTCCATGAGTACAAATATTAATATTTAAGCATACAATTATATTCTAGGGAATTGTGTGCTTCTAATTGTGTACAATGACTTGTACATATGGGTACAGTCATTTCATACACTTCAAAACTGTTGCAACAGAGGTGGAAATACAATTTTTAAGTACATGAATTTCTTTGTTGCCACAGTTTGGAAGTGCCTTTTTCTCTTCTAAAGAAGGGGGTGTCCCAGTACTTTTGTCCATATAATGAATGTGCAAGTAATTGGTGTTTGGTGATACATTTTTGGCTCAAGGTCTGCATTTAAAGTCACAACAAAAGTGTTCAGCTGAGATTGAGGACTTGGCTTTCTCCAGACCAGACAAGTACTTCCACACTGACTGAATCATCATTTCTCTTTGATCCTTGCCTTATACACATAGACACTGTCATGTTAGAATAGAAAAGGTTCCTGTCCAATCTGTTGCTATAAAATTAGAAGCACACAATTCCCTAGAATATCATTATATGCTCAAGCATTAAGATTTGTATTCATGGAAATTACTAAAGTAGTCAAACCTTTCATTAGAAGGGGGTGACCCGATATGTTTGGCAAAATAGTGTATATAGCCCATTTTACTCTCTCTCTCTCAAATATATATATATATATATATACACACACAGGGAGGGGACTAGGAATATATATATATATATATATATATATATATATATATATATATATATATATATATATATACACACACACACACACACACACACACACACACACTCCTCCAAAAGTATTGGGACAGTGAGGCCAATTCCTTTATTTTTTGCTGCAGACTGAAAACATTTGGGTTTGACATCAAAAGATAAATATCAGACCAGAGATTAACATACCAGCTTTAATTTCCAGATATTTACATCTAGATCTGACACACAACTTAGAAGATATCACCTTTTGTTTGAACCCACCCATTTTTCACATGAGCAAAATTATTGGAACATGAGACTGGCAGGTGTATTTTGTTGCCCAGGTGTGACACTGAAGGTCTACGCTCAGTTTCAGATTTGGGTTTAGCCTGTTCAAACTGCATTTATAGTTATGAATAAGAGGTGAAACCAACATAAAACAAGAGAGCTGTCTATGAGTGAAAAACATGCAATTGTGAAGCTGAGAGAAGAAGGAAAATCAATCAGAGCCATTGCACACACATTGGCCATTTTCAACCATTTGGAATGGACCAAGGACAACAACTGCAGTTGATGACAGAAACATTGTGAGATCTGTCAGGAAAGACCCCAACACAACTGTAAGTGAGATCAGCAACAACCTCCAGAGGGCAGGAGTCAAGGTATCACAATCTACTCTTCACAGAAGACTTCATGATCACAAGTTCAGAGGCTACACCAGAAGATGCAAACCACTCATTAGCAAGAAGAATATGAAGGCCAGGCTTGAATATGCCAAAAAGTACAGAGATGAGCCTCAAAAATTCTGGGACAAAGTTGTATGGACTGATGAGACAAAGATTAACCTTTACCAAAGTGACGGAAAGGCTAAAGTTTGGAGAAAGAAAGATCCCAAACATACATGCTCATCTGTGAAACACAGTGGAGGTCATGGATTGGGCTTGCATGGCTTCTTCTGGAACGGGCTCATTAATCTTCATTGATGATGTAACACATGATGGCAGCAGCAAAATGAACTCAGAAGTCTACAGAAACATATTGTCTGCTAATTTAAAGAAAGATACAACCAAACTTTTTGGGAGATCCTTTATCATGCAGCAAGATAATGACCCAAAGCACACTACCAAAACAACAATGGAGTTCATCAGGGGCAAGAAGAGGAAGGTTTTAGACTGGCCAAGTCAATCTCCAGACTTAAACCCTATAGAGCATGCCTTTTACCTGCTAAAGAGGAGACTCAAGGGGTAACCCCCCAAAACAAACAACAACTGAAAGAGGCAGCTCTGACAGCCTGGAAAAGCATTACACAAGAAGAATGTAAAAGTTTGGTGATGTCAATGGGTCACAGGCTTGATGCAGTTATTGAAAGCAAAGGATTTGCAACTAAATATTAAGTCTTTTTAACTTTAATCTATGTTAATTATATCTGTTTCAATACTTTTGCTCACATGAAAAATGGGTGGGTTCAAACAAAAGGTGATATCTTCTAAGTTGTGTGTCAGATCCAGATGTAAATACCTGGAAATAAAAGCTGGCATGTAAATCTCTTGTCTGATATTCATCTTTTGATGAATGATTTCACTCTACATCAAAAAATAAAATAATTGGCCTCACTGTCCCAATACTTTTGGAGGGGACTGGGGAGTGTATATATAAGAGGTTGCGTTAGACTTTAACATTGTTATTACATTTTAACGGATAGGGTCGTAAAATTCGCTCATAATCTATTATTACCCGTAATTTTTAATTTTTGTTTTTATTATAATAACATATTTAATTGCTTTTATTTTTGTTCAAGTTTTCATTTTTAATAATGAACACAGAGGACCAGCATATAGGCTTATGCATTTATTTGTTTATGAAGAGACTGCGATCATGTTCAACACCGCAGTGACAGCGGAGGACACTAAAAACAACGAAATATGGTAAAAAAAAAAAAAAACCTTTTCTCTATTAGATTTTTATTTTTATGACCCAATATCGTTTCTTAACTCCCAATCGATGCGGTTTTTATTTGATGATAGCACAGTAGGTTATATATAGTGCGCCTCCATCCAGTAAATCACAATAGACTAAGCTTTGTGCATTATTACTTTTGATATGAAATAAAGTCTCAGATTTTAAATTCTGTCCAATTTATTAGGAAATTCAAGCCCGTTTTAGCGCTCTTTTAAGTGGCATGATAGATCGCTGTAGACAACTCAGATCAAGCAGTTTGCTTTACTATACTCGCCTGTGCGTAATCAAAGGCATAGCATAGCAAAAGACTGGCAACAGTTTTATTGTTGTTCTGGAGCTGATGATCTGATGCCTCACTGGATCGCACTCACCACCATCTGGACAGGGGTGGGAATTACAGTTGTAAATTACAATAGATCACCCTCAGAGTAATCTGTCAAAGTGACGGATGACCTTCAGATTTTTTCGTCATTGCTAAAAAAATTCAGTCAATGACAGAGAATTATCGGTTAACGGATGTTATGCATGCTTGTTCCTTACCTGAAAAACGACACGTGATTTCTCCAACAGATATGTCCTCATGTTCGCACCAACGATGTGATACTTCTTATCAAAGCCAATCTCAATGTATTTCCCAAAACGACTGCTATTGTCATTCCTGGTGGTCTTGGCGTTACCGATGGACTAGGAATGAGAGGAGAAAAGACATCAGTTTGAGTGCAAGTACTAGATTGACCTATGAGTTTCTTTGTTTTTTGTTTTCTTCGATAGAAGAGGACGGGGTTAAAAGTTGAAGGAGCGCACAGAGAGGTTATTGATTAAAAAACAGGGACAGCAAGATCATGTGTGTGGGAGACAACACACAGTGTTGCATCTCTGGGACTCTACAGCAGGTCAGGAAGTTGATACCGCCTCCCCCACAGAGCAGAAACCTGGTGACGAACACTATCAGAATCAGCAAGCACAAATTCATAAAATCTGACTAAATGAGTTTAGATCATACATCATGAAACTAAATGATAATATGGTACAAACTTTGCTGAAGTGATTGTTTTGATATTATGAAAATAATTATTTTAATTTAAATATTTGTGCCACCTCATTTATATGATGTGTAATAAATACATTTACAGTGGGTACGGAAAGTATTCAGACCCCCTTAAATTTTTCACTCTTTGTTATATTGCAGCCATTTGCTAAAATCATTTAAGTTCATTTTTTTCCTCATTAATGTACACACAGCACCCCATTTTGACAGAAAAACACAGAATTGTTGACATTTTTGCAGATTTATTAAAAAGAAAAACTGAAATATCACATGGTCCTAAGTATTCAGACCCTTTGCTCAGTATTTAGTAGAAGCACCCTTTTGATTTAATACAGCCATGAGTCTTTTTGGGAAAGATGCAACAAGTTTTTCACACCTGGATTTGGGGATCCTCTGCCATTCCTCCTTGCAGATCCTCTCCAGTTCTGTCAGGTTGGATGGTAAATGTTGGTGGACAGCCATGTTTAGGTCTCTCCAGAGATGCTCAATTGGGTTTAAGTCAGGGCTCTGGCTGGGCCATTCAAGAACAGTCACGGAGTTGTTGTGAAGCCACTCCTTCGTTATTTTAGCTGTGTGCTTAGGGTCATTGTCTTGTTGGAAGGTAAACCTTGACTGAGGTCCTGAGCACTCTGGAGAAGGTTTTAGGTCAGGATATCCCTATGGCATTCATTTTCCCTCGATTGCAACCAGTCGTCCTGTCCCTGGCTGAAAACACCCCACAGCATGATGCTGCCACCACCATGCTTCACTGTTGGGACTGTATTGGACAGGTGATGAGCAGTGCCTGGTTTTCTCCACATACCGCTTAGAATTAAGGCCAAAGTTCTATCTTGGTCTCATCAGACCAGAGAATCTTATTTGTCACCATCTTGGAGTCCTTCAGGTGTTTTTAGCAAACTCCATGCGGCTTTCATGTGTCTTGCACTGAGGAGAGGCTTCCGTCAAAGCCACTCTGCCATAAAGCCCCGACTGGTGGAGGGCTGCAGTGATGGTTGACTTTCTACAACTTTCTCCCATCTCCCGAATGCATCTCTGGAGCTCAGCCACAGTGATCTTTGGGTTCTTCTTTACCTCTCTCACCAAGGCTCTTCTCCCCCGATAGCTCAGTTTGGCCGGACGGCCAGCTCTAGGAAGGGTTCTGTGAGCTGTAAGGTCTTATATAGACAAGTGTGTGGCTTTCCTAATCAAGTCCAATCAGTATAATCAAACACAGCTGGACTCAAATGAAGGTGTAGAACCATCTCAATGATGATCAGAAGAAATGGACAGCACCTGAGTTAAATATATGAGTGTCATAG
Source organism: Gymnocypris eckloni scoliostomus (assembly GCA_027564155.1). Lineage (NCBI taxonomy): Eukaryota > Metazoa > Chordata > Actinopteri > Cypriniformes > Cyprinidae > Gymnocypris > Gymnocypris eckloni. Next base: position 6,828,781 of record CM050423.1, on the reverse strand, counting down.
CAAAGGGTCTGAATACTTAGGACCATGTGATATTTCAGTTTTCTTTTTAATAAATCTGCAAAATGTCAATAATTCTGTGTTTTCTGTCAATATCGGTGCTGTGTGTACATTAATGAGGAAAAAATGAACTTAAATGATTTTAAAGTGAAAATTTTAAGGGGTCTGAATACTTTCCGTAACCACTGTATATTTACATGTATGCATTTAGCAGGCTTTTATCCAAAGTGACTTACAGTGCTCTATTCAGGCTATACCATTTTTCAGAAGAAATTGAACCCTGACATTTTTTATTAATAATAATAAAATAAATGAAATGAAGTATTATTTACACTTTTAAAACCAAACTAAAATAGTGGTTTTCATCATCCACTGTTGTCACTCCTATTTTGTTCAAAATTATCATTTGAGAAATGTGGGTTCATTCATCAATTCTAAGATAGATTAACTGTACATAAAGTAGCACAGTACTGAGACTTTTTTTTTACATCAAAGTACCTTCATAGGCAAAAACGAAATGAGGTCAGAACGAACAAAAGGTCTTGTGGTTGTCCTAGCTCTTTCAGCCATTGGTACTGACATCTTTTCCCGATGCTCCTCACATTTCATGTAGTGTTTGTCAGCGCAGCGTCTTTGCTCCTAAACATGGCTTGGCAGCAGGTCTCAGCAGGTGACTCCTGTTGTCAGCCACTCCTGAACATTGGATTAATGTTCTTCTTTTGCTCCAGACCAGCGCAGCCACTTGATCTTACTTTGGCGATTTCAACATGATTACAGCGAGGGCTCTCTGACAGTGTTAATCAGTTTACATATAAATTGCTCTAAAGAAGGCGACAACATTTCATTTTAAAGTAAACAAATGTAATTGACATCTGCCGAAACACAAACTAAAATTCAGGTGTCTTATCTTCACTGTTTTCTCATTTAATTCAGAAATTATATGACTTTGGTGAAATCAGATCTTTTTTCAACATATGATGTCAGCAAGGTTAATCAATACTCTATTACATTTTTTGTCAGTATCTAGTGTTTTCTGGTATGCTTTACTGAGACAACATTTAATTTTTATAGTGTTTTGTCTCAAAGTAATTGTTTGCAATCATATAATGTGTTTTCCTTAGTCATGAATTTAGAAAAAAAATGCATTTTTTGTACTGCATTGTGCTATACAAGTGACTAAAGTCCAGTTCAGGCTCTGATTTAACAGTGTTCTGTTTGACCCCCAATTTGCATTGCTCTAAAGAATGCAGATCTTTAGAAACCACTATCAAACAAAGATGCAGTTACAATGTGCAGTTTTGTTTCCTTCAACATTAGGAAAAATTTGATTAAATGTATTTCTAATTAAGTTCCAGACCGCGTCAGTGAGAACTTGGTCCTTTGGTCACTTAATTTTACAGCTGATTTGTTTACAAACAAAGCATAATTTGCCGCAGGATTCTCAGAAAGATTTTAACTAAAGACAATGCTTTGCTGACAATATTGAATCTGACAATAATGTCGCAACACACAGTAAGTGTGAGTAAATGTTTTCATTACATTTAAAGTGAGCTTTTAGCCCATTTTTACCATATTCTAATACATTGAAACTTGCATAGCACACATAAAAGAGGTAAAACAGCCCAATTTTTATATTTTCAAATTATTTTATTGGTACTTTTCAGTATGGAATGAATAATTTGACTGTTTAATCAGCACTTTTTCTGCTTTTGTCTGTGAAGGATATATGAAATACTGCCATGAAAACTAAATAATAAATTATGTGCATTCACATCTGGAGTTCATGCTTAAGTTTATGGTGGTTTCTGAAACAGTAATTGTGTTTGTTTTTAAGTATTCTGAAAAAACATATGAGACAGCAAAGAAGGTCATATGAGCTTTCATGCTAACACTACATTTACACTAATACATATGCGAGTATTCATACACACATAAACACATTCTCTCTGCTCCTGTTCCGAGGGAAATGAGCCCTGGGGAGGTGAAGACCATGCAGTGAAGGGCAAATATAACGCTCTGAACAAGACACTCATGTTCAGCCAGTGAGCTCTTAGTCTCTCAGCCCAAGGGGTTTGGCTCTCTGAGATATGAATCTCTGTATTATTAAAGCCCTTCATAAAAACAAACAGCCCAAGTCTCAGTACTGAGTCCAGAATGGCGCACTGATCTAGTGATGCAGGAAAAACTCACCTCCATGATGGGGTTGGATGCCAGAACTTTTTGTTCCACATTGGCTTCGCTGGCAGAGCCACTGACCGTAGCAAAGTAACGCATGGCATATTTGGCTGAAACAGTTTTCCCTGCTCCGGATTCTCCGCTCACAATGATCGACTGATTCCTCTCATCCCTGAATGATGTGAAAAAATACAAGATAAATGCAAGGAAAAAATTATAAGTATAACTTTTATAAAAATAACTTTTTTGAAGAAGAAGAATATGTGAGTGGTGTATGTCCATCTAAGGCTACGTTTACACTGTCGGTTTTTGGGATTGACAACTGCATTTTCTTTACAGTTGTGAGTCTCGAAATGTCTCGTTCACACAGCAGCTTGCAGTGGTGTTTAGAATACTGTCTGTATGAACGTGCAACGAGAGTCAAGCCCGAATTCATACCAGTAACCATAGCGACAGTGAATGACTAAAGTAAAATCGAAGCTGGCGACGTCCATAAAACTGAAAGTCTTATCACTTCCTGACACAACAAGAGTCCAATCGAGCCACAAGTTCTTCGTCAAATCTTCATCAACTGATAGCAGCTTTTAAATTTGGGTGGAGAGCGGAGCATCTGAATAGCATACAGAAGCAGAACACAAAACTGACGGAGCGGCTCCGGTAGAAAAATAACTGGATCTAAAACTTTCAGATGACATGCAGCTAATTTCTCCATCACTGGAAGTACTGAAAACACGCACCACATGGTAGATGCGCGTTTGTGCGGCTCTCTCTCGCACTGTATAATGTGACGGACAACTAGTTGTCCATTCCTGCTCCGTTCACACCACGTGTGTTTTCTGACTAAAGCGGTAGTGAGTCCTGAAAATGTACTGGTGTGAGTTCGGTTACAGAATGCAGTTGTCACGCCCGTAAATAACCGTACTGTATGTGAACATAACCGTATTAAGGACTCAAATAAAGGACTGACAACCGTATTCTGCTGCTGTGTGAACGTGGCCTAAAACTATTGCTTTAAAGTTGTTTCTACACAATGATAAGGCATTGCTGGGGGTTACTAGGGTTTCTGGATGGTTGTCACTCAGCTGCTAAGTGTTGTGAGCGAGTGGTTCCTATGGTGTTCTGGGGTAGTAGGACTGATGAAACACACAAGGCTTGGAGGACACGATGCTCCATCTAAACTTTAGCTTTTGCTGTAATACATCCATTGATCAATGAAAATTTCAGACAGACAGGTCCAGTTGTGGAAACCATTGCAGCTGCATTGAGAAGAAACGAGACCCAAGAAAATGAGTGTGAGAAACATTACCGTGGCTGGTCTATTTTTGGCTGGGCTACAGTCAGCAACATCCTGACCTACAAACCTTCTCTTCAGATTGAGCAGTATAGCATATACTCACACACTTGACAACTGACAGTAAATCCACAGACATACTCTATTGCAAACGTGAATGGTTTTCTAATGCAATGCAAGCACAGTTTCATTGAACATACTAACCTTGTGTCATTCCAAACCTGTATGACTTTCTTCGGTGGAGCACAACAAAATATATTATGCAAAATGTTTCAAGGTTGTTGTTTTTTCTGTCCATACAATGAAACTCATTTGGCTCTATTCTTGGTAGTCTAACATTCTTTAAATCTTTTGTGTTCCAAAAAATGAAGAAATTCATGTTTGGATCACAATACATACTGGGGAACATACTGGGGAGCTGCTTTACAGCTGAAAATTATGTTTCTAACGACATATGCTGTTCTGTGTCAGCAGCACCATATGTGGATATGTTGTTTACACTTTTGTTTACGTACGTGGATATGTTGTTTACACCAACACTGTGATGGTGCCAGGGTGACGTGGTTGAAACGGATTGTTGAATAAAGTCTTTATATTTGTTTTCTTTGCACACAAAAGTATTCTCATAGCATCGTAAAATTACAGTTGAACCGCTGATGTTGCATGGATTATTTTAACGATGTCCTTACTACGTTTCTGGACCATGATCATGTTAGGATCCGTGCTGTCTATGGGAGGGTCAGAGAGCTCTTGGAATTAATCAAAAATACCTTAATTTGTGTTCCAAAGATGAACGAAGGTCTCACAGATTTGGAACGACATGAGGGTATGTAATTAATTACAGAGTTCTTGGGTGAACTATCCCCTTAATGAATCCACACAATCAAGAATTCTGTATGAAATTCGCTTCGGCTTCAATTATGCGAATTTGGCACACTAACCCATAGAAAGCTGCTTGGTTTGAAATTGACTTTCCTTTGAAATGTGCTTGATATATATCTACACTACTGATAATAAACATTGGAACATTTTTGGTAAATTAAATATGTTTTTACCCCTGAGCAAAAAATGAAAACTGAACTTCACCATGAGCATATAAGGGCCTTATTCAGGTAGCTACCAAGTAGCGACAGTTTAATTAACTTTAACTTGCTCAACCTCACCTGGCCATCTGTTTGTAAGCCTCTTCAGCCACTGCGAAGATGTGAGGGTCCATGTCACCCATATTCTGCCCACTGTACGCATTAATGATGTCAGATCCATAGATGGGTAGTGTCTCATATGGGTTTATGGCGACTAGAACAATACCTGGGTCAAACGATAAAAAAAAAACTATAATTAGAGCTCAATAATTCTAGACAAATTAAGTGTATATGTCTTGTATGTGGCGTGTGTGTGTGTGTGTTTACCGCAGTATGTGTAGATGAGTTTGGAATCAATGAAGCGCACTTTCAGATTGTGTAATATAGCTGGCTCATGAAGGTAACTGAGAGCTGTTAGGTCATTTTCTCCCACCAGGATATCAGGGTTACGGAGGTGTGGTAAGTTGTTTGTCTTGGGGTCCAATTTGTACTCCAGTTCCTGAATAACACAATTCACAGCACAACACATTATACGACAGTTTGGGTTTTAAAAGGAAATAAACAAATCCACTGATATATACAAATTACATTGATTTGAAAAAACACGACTGCCTTTTTTAGTAATTTTCTGAATCTTAATGAGCTAATAAGGTCCTCAGACATATACTCCACATTAATATAAAAGACTGCAAAGCAGGGTCAGAAATGAATTGGACTTGAAATAAAAATGGCACCAAAATGAACAAAAATACCCTGCACATTCAATATAATGGGGGCAAAAATGCCCTTGCACAAGTTAAATCAATTACAGCTGTTACGATTAAAGATAAATGTGAAAATTAATGAAACGTGCAGACATGATGCAAGTAAGAGATTAATTTTGCAATGTACACAGCTTTCGTAATTATAATGGGAGTTTCTGTGAAAGTGAATAACTTACATTAGTCTGAAGTCATGGTGCGCTTCAGTGTTCTTTGCTCACTTTTTTCATATAAATTGTTCTCAGTTTAAATAGACGTTTTGTTTTTCATGCTACTAAAATAACCAATGTGAAGTCTTGGAGTAAAAAGTAATAAACTAGCCTAATTCATAAAATATTCTTGGCTTGTTTTGTCTGAAGCCAGAATTTGATGACATTTTTTTTCTATTACTCAACATTAACACCCCCCAATTCTGCATTTTATCTCATATTAACAAATGTAATGTTTAAATGCTTTCATTGTAATTCTATGTGCTTGACTGCTAAGGGTGTATAAATAAATTTACTGTAATAGCAATCGTCCAACTGCTTTTACAAACTAATGTTGACATGATTGTCTATAGTACTCAGACAGTGTCACTGGCAGTGGTACGTTTAAGCTAATGGTTAATGATCTGCTGGATAGCTAACACAGAGGCTGCAGGATCAATCCCTTGGACCAATCCCAATAAAATTAAAGTACTCCAGTAAATCTATTGGACTGTGAGCAATGCTAATGAAAAGAGTCTGATGAGGCTTATAAACACTCATTACTCTAATGCACACTGACCTTTCCATCCTCCAGCTGTAGCTGCAGAACTCCATCTCCTTGTCTGTAGCCCTTGGTGAGCTCTGCTGACCTCCACACTTCTTCTACATCCGGGATCCAGACCCGTGCATACTGTACAGACAGAATTATCAGTTAATATCTCTCGCTCACACAATGTTCAACAAATATTTATTTTTAGTTAACACCGATTTAAAGCACTGTGACTAATCATATGGGAATATGAGTGAGAGTGGGGAAGAAAGACATTCTGCTGCTAACCATGTCAGCTGATGCAGACCAACTTTTTTTTTACATTTAATCACATGACACAGGAATTCAAAAAGAGGCAAAAGATATCCAGAGGTTATTTAAATTAATATAGATTTAAAATATATATTTTCATAATTTTGGCAATTAAATCAAATCAAAACAATGTCATGCTATACAACATCTTGCTGAATATTCATATTTTTTGTTAAACAAACCATTTCATGCTAGTTAAACATTTTGTAAATGTTTATATTCTTATATTTTATATTCTATATAAATATATTTAATATATAAACATAACATATTTTTCTTAAATATATATATATATATATATATTTAATATATAAACATAACATATTTTTCTTAAATATATATATATTTAATATATAAACATAACATATTTTCTTAAATATATATATATATATTTAATATATAAACATAACATATTTTTCTTAAATATATATATATATATTTAATATATAAACATAAATATATTTTTCTTAAATATATATATATTTAATATATAAACATAACATATTTTTCTTAAATATATATATATATATATATATATATATATATATATGCATGTGTTTGTATTTACATATACATAAATATACACAGCACACACACATATATTATGTAAACTAAATCTTTTATTTTGGATGTGATTGTGGATTCATCGTTTGACAGCACTAGTAATTCAATTAATAAAACATTATTCTTCTGCCAAACAATGTAGTTCCTCGGAAATGGTAGTGGTTGCAACAAAGTAAGTGCACACACAGACGCAAAGAGGTGTATGTTTGTAGAGTAATTTACAACAGTTTTGAGCGTGGCTCAACCAATCAGAATCAAGGACAAGATCTATAATTTTATAAAATAATATTTACAATTTGTCTCTAATAAATACAGCTGTGGTGATCATTTGATTCTACAGTGTCATCCTGTCTGATCTGCCTCATGACTAAAATATACGTCTGCATCCATAATAATAGAGACAGTATGAATGCATTAATGGCAACACAAGACAACCAGCACTGTTCATCTGAGAGAACAACCAGATCCAACCAATAATCCTTATTATACATGACTGACTGACCCTAATAAACATGAGAAAAGAAAGAAACAAAGAAACAGCTTAAAGAAAGTACTGTATAGTCGCATTTATGACAAGTGAGAGACATATTTCAGAGCTCCAGACTGATATAAAACATAAACAAATATATATCTATATAAAAGAGAAAAACATTGGGAACACTTTTGAGAGATAACACAAAAATATGAAGAGAATAAAGCAGCATGGTTGAGCTAGCAATCAATTCTGTCAACTGGCTCCAACATGTCAGTGAGGTCCGTTTTTCACTCTGTGTGTGTTTTAAGCATCTCTGTGTCAGCAGTGATTACGTCAGAGTTAGTCACACGGGCCAGATGGGATATAGTCCAGCTTTCCACACCATCATTAGAACTCATTTGTGTATGAGGCTCATACAGACACACACAGCCCTTCACCTCAGAAAACTGCTCATGCATTTTTTATATTGAGTCATATTAAAGTCAAAGTTTCCAATTCAGGTGAAATTTCACAATACCATATTAAAAATGGAGAACATTGTTGGCAAATAAAAAATATATATATATATACACACACAGGTGCTGGTCATATAATTAGAATATCATCAAAAAGTTGATTTATTTCACTAATTCCATTCAAAAAGTGAAACTTGTATAATGTATACATTCATTCCACACAGACTGATATATTTCAAGTGTTTATTCCTTTTAATTTTGATGATTATAACTGACAACTAATGAAAACCCCAAATTCAGTATGTCAGAAAATTTGAATATTGTGAAAAGGTTCAATATTGAAGACACCTGGTGCCACACTCTAATCAGCTAATTAACTCAAAACTAGGGCTGTGCGATATGGACAAAAAATATATATCACGATTTTTTGATTTTTTTTTCGATTTCGATTTTAATCACGATTTTGACACAAACAGACATGCTTTATCTTACACATCTTGTTTTTGCACATCTTACTTGTTTTTGCACATCTTGTCTTGCACATCTTGTTTTGCACTTTTCTTTATTCTATTACACATTTTACTCTTTATTTATTTTTTTACCTATATATATGCTCTTGTGTGGTGTTACTTTTATATAATTTGTATTCTTTGCACTGTCCACTGAGCGGACCTGATTTGATCTACATTTCACTTTTGATTATACCCTGTATAATTTATCATGTGACAAATAAAGAAACCTTGACCTTTACAGTTATAAATGCATTCTGTGTGAATTTGAAACATATTTCCAAAGGAAACCAGTTAGACCTTTCCCAAAAAGTTGTAACATGTCTCTAGAACAGACAAATGGCAAAATACACATATATATAAATATTATATGTATATGTGAGTAATCAAATCCAACAAAACAAGATGCAACCAGAGCATGTGAGCGAAGCGGAGCGGTTCAATATTCCGCTCTGTGTGTGTGCGCTCCGCTCAGTCGTTCACGGCCAAAGCAAACGCTCCGCTAATGATCCGCTCACGCTCACCGGTAAACCGAATCCCGCTCAGAGTCTCCAGTAAGATTAGGCATATTTATTTTTTCCTGTTTATAGTGACATTATTGAATAAATGTATCAATTAAAGCAGTAGTCCGATAAGAAATGGTTATGTTTCAGAGTGAAATTGTTCATTTAAATTAGGGATGTTAATTAACCTTTAACCAACCGATAATAATTTTGACCCATACAATCAGTTAAACGGTTTAAATTCACTTATTTATTTATTTTAGTAATTTATCAAAATATTTTAAAAGGATTGCTGCATGGTTAAAATAAGCTACACGTATAAAAACACGTTTTTAGAGAGAGAGAGAGAGAAAACAAGTAGCCTATAAGTCGATTTTATTATTTCATTCAGAAATAGGCCAACGCGAATTACAAACATTATAATAAACACTGTAAACATAGCTAGGCAATTTTAGTTCCCTCACTCCACAACAAATCCTTACAATTAACAGTAGGCTAGAAAATAACAAGAATTAAAAATAAGAAGCTATAACGACAAACCAAAACTAATTATTTTAGGCTAAAACAAAACTGAAACCAATGTTGGGTCTCTCCTTCAACACAAAATCAAACGTTCCCGTATTCGCGGTATTTAAATGCCAAAATATTATTTGTAAATGTGATTGTTTATTTAACCCATCATTAATGGATGATTTAACTCAGCTAATGGCTTTATTAGTTTCTATTATAATATTCGCTTGTTTTTTCTTTTTTTTACTTTATGCATGAAATAATATTTACAGATTAACAAACATTAGAAGTAAAGATTAAACATTAAACCGATGTAATTCACGAGTAAATGGACCACTCTGTAACTGTGTTTCCACCGTAACGGCGCTGACTCTGGCGCCGAGCTGGAGTCGTGTTCGGCGGGGACTGATCATGAATCAGACCGCCGCCCTGCGCTTCACTCGTGGACGAAATGTACTGCGATTGCCTTCATTACCTGCTCAACAACAAACAGTCAACAGCTCTGAGGACATGTTTTAACATCCAAAGTATTTGTGTTCTGTATCTTTATAAATATAATCGTTTATTTTATGCAAAGCATCAGACTCTTTATCAGGCAATAAGACCGACGCGAGCGACGTTCGTTTAGTGATTCACACCACGAATGATGCTCTGCATAGATTTAAACAATATACTGACAGAAACAATTTTATAAATAAAATAAAATGTACACAAACTACCCAAACACTGAACAAATAACCCCAAAAAATGACCCAAAAGGCTGAACCCAGCATCTAGGTGAATTAAGTTGTTCTCTGCTTGCAGAAGCGCTGCAGGTGCGTGATGTGATATGATATGATCAGGTGAATCCTCGTTCTGTTGTTTGCTGCTTTTTACTCATGTGAAATTAATCCCCGAAAAACAGATGCTAGTATTTTTAACGGGTCACAGACACTTATTCTTTTTAATTTAATTCAGTTCTATTTGTCGGTTAACGGTTAGGAAAAATTACCGAAATGAACATCCCTAATTTAAATGTATAACATTTAAAATCTTAATTTAAAAATGTGTCTTGTTCTGAAGCCACTTGGAACATTTGCGTAAAAAATTAAATAACTGAAAAAGTATACGTTTCCATTAAAACAACGCTTCATATTCAAAACACGCACATGCTGATATAGAATTTCACAAAATATTTATCAGGCCCATGAAAGCACACACAAGATGAAATGCACTTGACAAATAATTATTTCGTGGCGTAAATAAAAGAAACACTTTCTAAAATTAAAATAGACCAAAACTGCGGGAAAATGCGGTCCATTAAAACGTGTCAATCTTCACAGGATTTTAGAATTTGCTTTTAGAAACATTAGCTTAGACAAACATTGCTTAGCCTATTCCACAGATTCTGGAATTAACAAATTACCAAAGGGGCATTTTGGGCTGAGCAAGCGGCGCTGAGCGTATGAGCGAGCGGAGCGGGATCTTCAGAAAGACGCTCTCTGCTCTGAAGGAAATATGATCGCTACTCCCCGCTGTGTGCTCTGCATGCAACATGCATTTTTTTGGCCACCAAGTCCTTATCCTGTTCTGAACTCATCTTCCCTGTTTCTTTAGCATACTATCTGTCTGTATGCCCGGTCTGTTCTGTTCTGCTGCATTCTGATTGGTTCGGATAGCATACTGCATGAGGTTGGGGCGGGGCGCCAAAAAAAAATCGAGCTATAAAGCGATTTAGAAATCGCGCAATCTCAAATCGCGATTTTATTTCGATTTCGATTAATCGCACAACCCTACTCAAAACACCTGCAAAGGCCTTTAAATGGTCTCTCAGTCTAGTTCTGTAGGCTACACAATCATAGGGAAGACTGCTGACTTGACAGTTGTCCAAAAGACGACCATTAACACCTTGCACAAAGGAAGGCAAGACACAAAAGGTCTTTGCAAAAGAGGCTGGCTGTTCACAGAGCTCTGTGTCCAAGCTCATTAATAGAGAGGCGGAGGGAAGGAAAAGATGTGGTAGAAAAAAGTGTACAAGCAATAGGGATAACCGCACCCTAGAGAGGATTGTGAAACAAAACCCATTCAAAAATGTGGGAGAGATTCACAAAGAGTGGACTGCAGCTGGAGTCAGTGCTTCAAGAACCACTACGCACAGGCGTATGCAAGACATGGGTTTCAGCTGTCGCATTCCTTGTGTCAAGCCACTCTTGAACAACAGACAGCGTCAGAAGCGTCTCGCCTGGGCTAAAGACAAAAGGACTGGACTGCTGCTGAGTGGTCCAAAGTTATGTTCTCTGATGAAAGTAAATTTTGCATTTCCTTTGGAAATCAGGGTCCCAGAGTCTGGAGGAAGAGGCACAGAATCCACGTTGCTTGAGGTCCAGTGTAAAGTTTCCACAGTCAGTGATGGTTTGGGGTGCCATGTCATCTGCTGGTGTTGGTCCACTGTGTTTTCTGAGGTCCAAGGTCAACACAGCCGTATACCAGGAAGTTTTAGAGCACTTCATGCTTCCTGCTGCTGACCAACTTTATGGAGATGCAGATTTCATTTTCCAACAGGACTTGGCACCTGCACACAGTGCCAAAGCTACCAGTACCTGGTTTAAGGACCATGGTATCCCTGTTCTTAATTGGCCAGCAAACTCGCCTGACCTTAACCCCATAGAAAATCTATGGGGTATTGTGAAGAGGAAGATGCGATATGCCAGACCCAACAATGCAGAAGAGCTGAAGGCCACTATCAGAGCAACCTGGGCTCTCATAACACCTGAGCAGTGCCACAGACTGATCGACTCCATGCCACGCCGCATTGCTGCAGTAATTCAGACAAAAGGAGCCCCAACTAAGTATTGAGTGCTGTACATGCTCATACTTTTCATGTTCATACTTTTCAGTTGGCCAAGATTTCTAAAAATCCTTTCTTTGTATTGGTCTTAAGTAATATTCTAATTTTCTGAGATACTGAATTTGGGGTTTTCATTAGTTGTCAGTTATAATCATCAAAATTAAAAGAAATAAACACTTGAAATATATCAGTCTGTGTGGAATGAATGTATACAATATACAAGTTTCACTTTTTGAATGGAATTAGTGAAATAAATCAACTTTTTGATGATATTCTAATTATATGACTGTAAGTCATTTTCCTCAAATGCTATTACTTTCCAAGAAGAAGCAGAAAGTGGCGGCCTGAGCAGATTCAACATGTCTGTCAGAGACGATAATGTAACTAATAATGTACATACAGATGATACATACAGATGATAATGTAACTAAGACATAAATGTGTTCTTCACTAGGGTTGGGTACCGAAACACGGTACCAATATGGCCCCGGTAACTATGTAACCGGTATGTACTGAATCAGAACGCAGATTTCGGTGCCTCATTTCGGTGCATGCCTGAGCGATCGGTTGAAATATTTGTCCTTTGTTTCTCCGAAACGGACGTAAGAAGCATCATCACCGACACCAAACGTGCAAAATAATTTCCCGACTGAGAAAATGCACATGAACTCAATTCGGAAAGCTCTAATAATACAAGTCCAACAAATCTTTGTAGTAACCCGAGTGTGCGGTTTTCACATTCCGACTTAAAAGCACAACTCGGGAAATGAGAGCATCTGAGGAGCGCGTGAATGCAGTAATTACACTTGCTCTGACGACCTTCCATTTACTAGCTATGCTACTTCTACTCCATGTGCTACTAATACATCAATTAGCAATGGATTATAAATTTACTTAATTATTATGAAAATGGCAGAGATGGCTTGAATAACACAGATAAACTATACATAGTCGTGTTCGTGTGTTTATTGTATTAATTTTTATCATTCAAAACGTTTATATCTTCTGTTTACTTATCCATATCCCTGTAGCATCATGAGTTCGCTACTTCTGTGACTGGATCTGTGGATTTTCTGTGCGAGGGCGCCTCTGGCGTCCAGTATGAACGAAAAAGACATCACCACCAGTTTCACGGACCAGGCTTGAACCGAGTCCTAGACTAAAATGTAACTCTTAGCTGTTTTAACTGAAATAAACTTGCACTGACTGATCCTAAAATATATCAGTGCATTTGTTTTGTCTCAAGATGCACACCAGTAATGTTTTTATTTTCTGAGCATGTTTATAAAAATTACTTAAATGTCATAATTGAACTATGATCTAATCCTGGTTTACATTTACATTTAGTCATTTTGCAGATGCTTTTATCCAAAGCGACTTACAATTGGGGAATACATAAAGTGATTAATCTTGAAGAGGCAAACAGATAGAGGAAGTGCCCGTAACACCAAGTCTCAGCCATTGTTCAAATAAGTACCAGCTAGCAAGGGAAGGAGAGAGAGATAAAGTTTGATGAAGTGAATCAAAATTTTGATAAAGAGAGGTGTAGTCTAGGGTTAGTCTAAGCCCTGTCTGTGTGTCTGTGAAACCGGGCCCATGTGTTTAGTGCTAATGGCCAATTCAATTATTAATTGGCAATTTTTTTTATAAGTATCGGTTCAGGCACCGTTTAGGCACCGGTACCGTTTTAAAAGTATCGATTTGGCACCGGTATCGAAAAAACCCCGAACGATACCCAACCCTATTCTTCAATTGTTGAAATTGAATTGGAATGATCAGGAACTGACAGAAATAATTCACACTGCATGCTAAAGAGAATAAACACCAAAACCTCACTGTGTTAGTGAAGATTGTTGTATGTTATACTTTGACGGACTAAAATGTAGTTTGATCACTATATTCTCAGTTGTTTAAAAGATTAAGACAGTTAGAACATTTTAAAATAAAGTAAAAGATTAGGTTTTTTTACACGATTTGTTGCATTTATTTACCCCATTGCATACATGTAGTTATAAATCTAAATCTTATTTATAGTTACATATATACTGCCATGCAAAGGCAAAATACTGTAACTTTGATTTTGGTCGAAAATTTGTTATTGATATTTTTGGGACATTCAAGACATCCTTTATCATGTGCATAAGTATCTTAAGTCAATTTTATTGTTTTTCAGAGAAAATAATGGGTGGTCTCAACCATAACTTCGAAAAGCCCCGGAGAAACCAGGCAGAACACTGTATAACACCGGTGACAGCTCTTTCACTTTGGAACGCTCAAAATGAGTTACGGCATTCTGCCTTTGTTTAGCCGTGCGTCAATATGAAGTTACGGTGCCGGCTAGGAGTTATACGGTGTTCTGCCTTTGTTTTAGTGACCATTAAAGGTTGCCGCGTTTTAATTACGGTGTAACTTGTATACATCTGATCTGTCACTGAAGCACTTTATTAGACAAACGAATTAGATCACAATCTACAAAACAGCTCCATATAACAAAGCACTGTAAAGACTAGACACCTTGGCAGCAATACATAATGTGAATAACCTTTAAATATATATATATTCTTTATTATTATTATTTCCTTTTTATAATGCAGATTATTCACCAGGCTGTCACTTCTAGTTGGACTCATTGACTCGAATGCCGTAGCATGTAGCGTGATCTGCTTACTAGGGATTGCACAGACTAGTCGACTTCAGTGCTCTGCCATGACATGACGCTTTAAGCTTGATGTCGACTAGTCGCTGGTCCTATAGAGGGTGCAATAGGATAATAAATCCACATTTACGTGCCGTTTCCAAACAGTGATAATTACAAACTAATTCATACTCTGAATGTGCTCCACAAGACATGTGTGATTATATTACTGGATGCTGGAAATTGAATGGCAGAATGCACGTTTTAAACAGCTTATTGTACAGGTAAGTTAATCACGTTCTAATCTAATGCGCTGCTGCACTGTAACGCACACACACAGCTACAGACAGTAACGCGTACAATACATCACGCGCACAGAATCATTCAGCGCGAAAAAGTATTGTCAACACTGTTCTGTGATTTCTCGGTAAAATTGCTTGGAAACAGAAAAGTTCAAGCATATATTTCTTAATAAATAAATCCCACAGCTTCACTACAAATGGAGAGACGCTGCCAAGTAGAATTAATTCAGACACGCAACCACTCTCACTAATGCATTCATTCATATGAATTGAATCTTTACTGTACTACTTATCTGTATCTGATTGAGAACGAGCAGTAATCTGTGAGAAATATAACGACCCAAAGACTAAAGAAATGATACAAATAAGCTGTTATAGGTGCAATAGTCATGTGGGCAGCGCTGTGCCATATTTCATAGCTGTGCACAAGGCGTTTGTCTTAGCTCCAGAATTATTTGTTCATTAATGATGTCATCAGCGACTAGTCGACTTCGACTTGACTTTCATCACATAAAAGTTGACTTTAAAAATATCAGAAGTCGTTCAACCCCTACTGCTTACACAAATTTAGCAAATACATTCCTTATAAGCTTTCCATCGAAAAACATCGACCTATCGTCAATGCTTGAGGCTTAGACATACAACATTTACTGTTACTAATAAATTTTTTTCATTTGAAAGTGTCTTCTGCTAACATCAGTTAATAAACTATACACTAACTTTAATTATCAATATAATCATTCATATTTTTATTCATTTACAAAGTATGGTTCAATAAAAAAAATTGGAGCATTTGATGAGCATTTGTTGGGTAACAAGTATATAATTTAGTATTTTTCTCAGAAAATGACTGATCATTTCGCTAGATAAGACCCTTATTTCTTGGCAGCGATCATGTAGAGCCCTTTGAAGGTGCATTGAAACTGCAATTTGAAAGACATGAACATCCTGGATGACATTGGGGTGAGTAAATTATCAAGAAACTTTCATTCTGGAAGCGAACTATTCCTTTAAGGCCAAAAACCTGACAAATGTCTCGAAGTACATTATCTGAAAAATATCTTGAGGTGCAGTAAGGTAACTGTAGCATAAGCAGAATAATTTACTCCAGGCCATTGAATTATTAGAAAAACAATACTTTACATTATTAACAAAGGCATAATTAACACATTTAAAAAGTGGTTCAGGAAACAAAACACACAACAGACAATCCCCAGAAGCAGTGACGTATTCGTTTGTTTAACCTGAATCTCAGGAGGAGACCATCCCAGAACTGAGCTCCTAGCAACAGAGATACAGGGACTGGAGGAGAGAGGGTAAAAATAGCACCTTAACACAATCTCTCTCTCTCACACACACACACACACACACGTATTCAAAAACATGGTCACTGTTGCAGACACAACTTGCTCCTATATCTCTCCCACCACTTGGCTACATTCACACTTAGTGACGATCACTCTTAATGCCAGAATATTGAGGATTACAGGATGGTGTGAAAACAGCAAATGTGAGGTTTCAATCCAGCTGCTGAAGAAAAAAAAAACATGAGATAATCCTCATGTGACACAACCACATGATTCAGCAGACAGAGACAGACATACACACACACGCACCTGACCCAGCAACCAATGATAGGACATCTGTAATGTGACATAGTACATGAGCATGTGGCATGTTCTGCAAGAACACACACACGCACACTCATATGAACTGATGTATATAGAAGGTTTCATTATAAAGATACAAAATGCTCATACACTGCTAAGTTTTGGAAGTGACATCTCTAAAGTGTATAAAGAGCTAATCATGATGTCAGACATAGCAATGGCTATAGTAACGTCTCTGTGTCTCATGGTTGTAAGAAGCATGAATGCTAAAACCTAGAGTATATTACAGTTTTAATGGAAACACTTAGTATGTACAGCCAAATGCATAGCCTTTAGGCTCCATTTGATAGTGAGTCAATGTGTGAGTCCATGTAACGTGAATTGAGTCCAATCGTGAGACAAAGTTAACCCGGGACAGGATTTAATCAGGGTTTAGATGAGGTTAATCCCAACCAGGTGAACTACACCTATGACTTATCTCCATTAACCTAATCTTCACCTGATGTGACATCTCAATCCCATTCACTTGTAGCGTTTCAATGAAACCCAACTGTAATCTCACCGTGAGCCACGTGAAAGCTCATTTCCTGAACACATCATTCACTCTAAATGACATTACACAAGTATCATGTTCATGAAATTAAGTTTATAAGGTGATTTAGACATACTCATTCTTTCACTTCATTTCTTCTTGCCACCACGCACGCAGTCTCGCAAATATCAGTAGAAATCCTATAGTGATAATTAGTAAAGCAAATGTTCACCCAAAAATGATCAATGATTTTAAAGTAGCACCTAAAAACCTAAAAATCTAGTCATTATTAACTTAAAATTTTGACCCCTGTCCTTGGGCCCTATCATACATCTGGCGCAATGCGGCGCCAGATGCGACGCAGGTGCTACGCAGGTGTTAGTTTTAGCCCGACGCAGTTATCATTTTCACTTCATGCACCACATTGTTTAAATAGCAAATGCATTTTCGCCCATTTGTATGCTCGTTGTTGTGCTGCTATTTTGAGGCAACTGAAATAGAATGTATGTGTGTTCCCTGGGAACTGAACCCATGACCTTTTGCGCTGCCAATGCAATGCTCTACCACTGAGCCACAGGAACACTTGAATTAGAGTGATTCACTGTCTTTGTGCTCAGTGGTTAACTGCTCTCTAGAAGTTATCAATGAAAAACTTATAATATCAATCTGCTCTTCACAAAATATTTTTGACTCTAAAAAAATGAAATATAGCACAAGACAGTTAAACGACATAATACAATTTTACTGGTGGAAACCTGTGCCAAATATTAAAAAAACTAATAAATCACACTATATTCTCAATTAAAATTCAAAACCACTTGAGCAATACGACCTCTATAAAAGAGGAATGTGATTATTGTGTGTGTGTGTGTGTGTGTGTGTGATTTACAAAGAAAGAGACATGGGGGAGGGAGAGGGTACTTTACAAAGCATTTGTTAATCGGTTCACGGCCAAACGGTGATTATTGAATTAACCCTCAGCTTTCACTTCAGAAGTCCCAACTCTTTCCTCATTCCACTTGTCCCCTCAAGGATAATTTTTATCAAACTCGTTGATCACAATCACAATTACATACAAACAAAGATGTCAGATTCAATCAAAGTGATACGATTTTACCATCAACCTCCATATAATGACAATTTTAATGTCCAGAACCCCAATTATACTGGTCTCTGGTACAGCCCTGTGGCTATTCATAAACTCATAAAACAGAGACACATTATAATCCCCCCTTCATTCTAGACAGGACACGTGGCTATTTGTGTGAGAGCTTGAAGATTACAGAATCAATTAAATGAACTTCTTCATCTGTATGACATTCACATCTCAGCTGACTACATTCTGTGAGAGACATTTATGTAATGGGAAAAGTACAACCATTACACTTCACAAAAAGTTATTTTTCATGCACTCATAATGCATATGATTTACATTAACAAGCTTAAAAATATTATAAAAGTATCATAAGAGTAATCCATAAAACGTGTATAGCATATGTCTGTATAAAACAATATATACTCTGAACAATATATAGGCTATGTATGAGTCAGAATCTGCTATGATGCAATAATGGAACAGCAGTTTTTAAAAGTTTTTTTTTTTTTATACACAGGATATGGGTTTAAATAGATTATTTTTGTAATGAGAAATGACAAAAACAATTGCATCAAAGCCACTCCTTTCCTGTTAAAGAAGATGCACTCAAAGCAGTGCTGTGAGATCCAGTAGAATGGTCATACATCACCGCGAGAGCCATTCAAAAGCATAGGATCCATCTGCTCTCTTATCGCTCTCGCAGTACTTTGATGTCATACACTGACCATTCTGTGCAGCGCCTCTTTAAGTCGAACGCACCTAATGTGAAACACTTGAATTCAGCGAAGAACAAACGAACAGGAGAAACACTGTGTAAAACGAGACTGTCAGAAGGCTTTTCGATCTACACATCACCATTATTTACCACGGATTTACTGTAGTAACACTAACTGCACCATGGAATCATGGAATTATATGTAACACAACACAAGAGAATATGCATAAGTATAGGTAGAAAACAAAAAAAATAAATGTCCAATAAAATAAAATGTGCAGGACAGTATACTTAATAAATAATAATAATATAAGCAAGGATGTGCAAGAAGAATGTGCAAACAGGTTGTACAGGGTATTATATACATAGCAGCAATACGGATGATGGAGAATAGTGAATATCTTACTGATTATTAAATGGAGTAATGTTGATGTTATGAGACTGAGTTTGAGTTTAGGAGCCTGATGGCCTGGGAGAAGAATCTCCTAAGTCTCTCTCTTTTGCCATCATGCTATGGAAGCGCTTGCCAGATGGCAGTAAAATGCCCAAGATTTGACATTTATCGTGATAATTATCGATATCGACTGATTTGAAAAAGATTATCTGTGACAATGTTTTGGGCCATATCGCCCAGCCCTACACAAAAATTAAAATATTTACCTAAAGTACACAAGGAAGTAAACACAATACCCATACTACCTAAATTACTGTTTCGACTACATCAACGCTTTCCAAGAAGAAGCAGAAAAGTGGCGGCCTGAGCAGATTCAACATGTCTGTCAGAGACGATAATGTAACGTAACTAATAATGTAACTAATACATACAGATGATAATGTAACTAAGACATAAATGTGTTCTTCACTTGCTGAATTTGGAATGATCAGGGAACTGACAGAAATAATTCGCACTGCATGCTAAAGAGAATAAACACCAAAACCTCACTGTGTTAGTGAACATTGTTGTATGTTATGCTTTGACAGACTAAAATGTAGTTTGATCACTATATTCTCAGTTGTTTAAAAGATTAAGACAGCTATACAATTTTAAAATAAAGTAAAATATTATATTTTTTACACGATTTGTTGCATTTTTTATTTACCCCACTGCATACAATTATAGTTACATATATACTGCCATGCAAAGGCAAAAGTCCGCAACTTTGATTTTGGTCGAAAATTAGCTATTGATATTTTTGGGACATTCAAGACATCCTTTATCATGTGCATAAGTATCTTGAGTCAATTTTGTTGTTTTTCAGAGATAAAATAATGCTGGTCTCTCAACCATAACTTTGAAAAGTCCCGGAGAAACCAAGGCAGAACACCGTATAACACCGGTGACAGCTCTTTCGCTTTGGAACGCTCAAAATGAGTTACAGCATTCTGCCTTTGTTTAGCCGTGTCAATATGAAGTTACGGTGCCGGCTAGGAGTTATACGGTGTTCTGCCTTTGTTTTAGTGACCATTAAAGATTGCAGCGTTTTAATTACGGTGTAACTTGTATACTTTCATACATCTGATCTGTCACTGAAGCACTTTATTAGACAAACGAATTAGATCACAATCTACTAAACATAACCTTTAAATATATTCCTTTTATAATGCAGATTTTTCACCAGGCTGTCACTTCTAGTTGAACTCATGGACTCGAGTGCCGTAGCATGTAGCGCGATCAATCATAAAATCAGTACCAACAGTTCACAATTAAAGCCATATCCTACCTTTTATTTGTAACCCGATAAAATCAATGGCGATGAACATCGTCGGTTTAATCCACAAGCATTATGAGCATTCCTTCTTGCTGACGTTCACATCAATCCACAAGGCTTTCTTTTAGGTTAGGCTATTTTCATTCAAGTCAATATAAAAGCATTACGCTATGTCTAGCAAAGTGTTTCCCAACACTTCAAAATAACTTCAAAATAGGGGTAAAAATCCAGTTTGAGCTCACAACGTTTTAATGTAGAACCCAAATGTCCAGTGTCCTACCTATAATTAATGTGGTTGGACAAATAAAAAACTTTAAAGTAATTTTTCTCAGTTTTACACTCTAGCAAGTTAAGGTCTTTTGCCTTTGTAGGGCAGTATACGTCTTTGAATTATACAGTAATTTTGTGTGAGGAACTTAACTAAATTTAGACTAAGTTCACACACACATTAAACATGTCACCAAGTTATAAAAGTTTTATATCAATGATATCAAACATTATCGGTGAGATTGACTGCACTGCATTCTAAATACTGAACTATATTGAAGATACTATTTTATGGTCTTTTTGTGCCCTTTCACTTTCATGAAGGAAAAAACATTGGGACATTCTATTTGGACATTCTGCTAAACATCTTTATTTTGGGTGAACTATCCCTTTAAATATTACATGATGCTCTGGGCTTTGACCTCCCAGTTTAAAGGAGAAAATAAGGAAAAAGGGAGAGGGAAAGAGTAGAACAGACCATCACATGACAGACGCTCATGTGAAAATCTGCTAAGTGCTGTTTCCCAGAGTCTCCCTTCACCCACTAGACTCAGTTACTACTGACCAGCTTTCAAATACGCTTGCCAAAAATGTCTGAAATCCCACAAAATCTGTTTGCTGGAAAAATAACTACATTGCACTTGTTTACAGTTACTCCAAGCATTCCAAAGCCAGGTTACCAATGATTATCTGGGGCACAGAACAGTGTTAACACATATCCTGATGAATTACCACAGCCAAAATAGGATCTCATCCAAACGTAATGACGCAAGATTAAATTTAGTCAAATTAAATGGAGACGCGATGTTCACATGGACAATAAAATCCTATGATATGAGATCATAGACCATTTCCGATAGGCCACTGAGCAGAGCGTCTTCTTATAAGCATTATTGTTGCATGATTAAATCTTTATCCGTTTCACACTTATGTATACTGCATGGCCACTACAGAAAATGGAACGATTGACAACAAAACAACAAATGTGTTATCTATACATTTCAGTAAAAAAACTAGGATAAAAAGAGAAGTTTGAAAAAATATTGGTTTCCAATAATCTACACTCAAAAAAAAAAGTTGTTGAACGAACTTAAAAAAATTAGAGTAAACTTTTCCACGAAATTTAATTACATATTTCCACCAAAATCGAATTTGTTTGAAATGAGTTGTTGTAATCTTGTTGAATAAACTTAAATTCCTTCAGTGAAGACTACAAAAAAAAATTGGGTCATTCCTACTAGATAAAGTTTTGCCATGCCATGCCTGTGCACAAAACAACAGCAGGGCACAGTAAAATATAAAATATGATAAGCAAATAAAGAAACATTCAACAGATAAATTAGGTATATACATACAAAATAGACAATGTAAATAGGCAAATTATATATGTAATAGTTGCAATCCAGCCGCTACATTGTGATTTTAACATCAGTAGCCTACACTCAAAAAAATAAATCATTGGATGAATTGTAATTGAGTTGGGCCAAGTCAATTTGATCAAATATACTTTAAATTAAATTGATACATTGATGAAGTGATTTTTTTATGCTTGCTAAAACATTTAACTGGAAAATAAATTGTTTCTACACTCAAAATAAATTATTTGTTCAGATTTACTTAACTTTAGGCATTAGCCAACTTGTTAGGCATTGCATATGATGATATTGTTACATCCATGGCATGCCCATAATTGTTTCTTTGTTATTAAAACAACTTTGTGTCATGTTAGCTGGTCCTCAACCCAAGCACATGCTCTATACTTTACCACAATGGTAACCCCCCAAAACACTAACATACCAGAAACTCTTTTAAATACAAACATAAAAGAACATTAAACATTAACAAGTCTCCCAATTTTATCATCTGAATAAAAATGCCTAAAATAACATTTTATTTCAAGATTTACATGTCAAATTCAACAAATGTTTACATTATTATTATTATCATTTTCTAATTATATATTTAATCTAATCTGTACATATGTAATAGAAACATACAAAGTAACTAACTACTAAACTGAAGCTGTGAGAAATGTTTAACATATACAGCCATGATAATCAGCTTGATTATTAGCTTGATTTAAGTCAGTTCACACCAGAATTGATGTAATGGAATTATAAATTATCATCTGTTACATGAGTCTTTTTCTGCAACAATCGGAAAATGATCAGAAAACTAAACATCATAGTTCAAGAGTATAACATAATATTACATTATTTATTTATTTTTAAAGTTAGACAACCGATCTTTCTCTAGCCAATTTAGATTGAGTCTAAAAAAATCAAACAGACAAAAACACGTATCACCAACTGGGAAGTACCACAGTGAATACTGAAATAACACGTGCTCAAAACAAGCAAAAGGAGATTAGTTCCAGTACTTACTTTAACAAACATAAAATCCAAATCCTGGTTCATGTTTAAAGCCCAACCTGTTCTATTTCATACTGAAGACAAGAAAAATGACGTCTGTCCTACTTCTGCCAGCGCTGGGAAGCACGTTAGGGATCGCTCAATGCATCTGATTGGATCCCTGATCCCAGGTGGATATAAATTGATAACTGCGTCTGGGAGACGGTCTTCCGAGTGGCTGATGCTCGAGTCAGCAGAGAGAATTGTTTGTCTGTATCCTCAGCTGTTCTCAGAACAGTCCAACCCTCTAGTGTCACATGAGAGAGCATAACCTTTTTTTAAATTGCATCATTCTGCAAAACTGTGGGACAGTCAGTGGATAGAGAGATATGTTTAAAACTCACATGTACAAATATCAGATGCCACATGCAGATGCAATAGTAAATGGCAGTGATCATTTTATTTACCCCTATACAGAACTTATTTACTTCCTAGTAATGCAACACACATGTTGCCAATCAATGGATTGCCATTTAAGAAAGAATGAAGTCATTCACATACATGTTTATCAGACTGATAACATTGTTACAACAGAATGTCCAAGATAATAAAATGTAAACATTCGTGTTGCCAGTAAAGTTAACATTTGAATCTAAAAAGATCATATGGTTTAATAAATAAAAAGCAATAATGTATTTTCGAGTATGCTGCCACATCTCTATTTTCAACATGTTTTAAATATATACATATTTGTGGAAATATTATTTAGAAATATCTTCTTAATTCAGAAATATTATATCGTTTTAAGCAGGTTGTACTATATGACACTGATTTTAAAATCTAAGCTATTATGCCGTATAATAAAAAGCGTAAAAAGCTTTTTTTATATATTTATAAATATAGGCTTTGCTGTTTTTAATAATAACAACAAAGATTTATTCCAATTTACTTTTAAAGAATGTCTTCCTTGTAATGAGGCTCTTTCTGCATTAATGTCCATACCTCCATGTTGTTCCAAACATGCATGCCTTCTTTGGAACACAAAAGATGATATTTTGAAGAATGTTGGAGTGCAAACACCAATGAATTTCATTGCATGCAGAAAAAAGACATTTTTAGAATATCTTCATTTGCATTTGACAATGAGTTATACAGGTTTACAACTATACGAGGGTGAGTGAATAATCTAAAAGGTTTTAACTAGCCCTTTAATTCTTAACATACATTGTAATACATACAATACTAAATGTAATACATTTAGGCTATTTCTTAATGTATTTTTGTTAAATTAACAGATACACATATACTGAGTGATCACCATGTCATTGACTCACAAGCTCAGCAGTTCTCTGGATGTTGAGAAGTTTACACGAAGACCTTGAATACCTGACCCACCACTAGGGGTGTGCGATATATATTGTCTGCGATAATATCGTAATTGTTGTTTTAACGACGTGCAATTTGACAATATCGAGTATTTTGCAAAAACAAAACACCTTCTGAGTGAACGCATACATTAGCCTACGTGTTGTGATGAAGCGGGTTAAACAGTGCACGCGCACATTTAGATTGTGTTCTTTCACTGAATGATTCAGTCTATTAAAATGCATTAAGAATGATTGCAAAATTCAAGATTCAAGGGCAGAAAATGTATATATGTACGTTTAGTATAGTTAAAACTAGAGATCGACCGATATATCGGTTGACCGATATTTTTCCCGATATTTAAGCATTTTACCAGAATCGGTTATCGGTTTTGTAAAAAAAAAATATCGGTTTTGATTTTTATTTTATTTTATTTTTTTACATACATAATTATACTACGGAAGTTCTAAGCGGCCATGCATTATTATAATTTTTCTGTCTTGTTTTCTCGTGATCACGACTTAATTTTCTCGTGATCTCGACATAACGAAAGTTGTTTTGTCGTTATCATGACTTAATTTTCTCGTGATCTCGACATAACGAAAGTTGTTTTGTCGTTATCTCGACATAACGAAAGTTGTGGATCTCAACATAAAAAACGTTTTCTCACGACGTAATTGTAGCTATCGCGAGAAAATCCCGCACCTTGTGAATGTTTCTGGCGAATATTAGTGTACGCGTTAGCGGCTGATATCTCCATCATAAAGTTACTAATTTCCTGCAGCAAATATGGACTTTATCTCTGCATTGAGAGAGAGAGGGCGTCCCTGAGTAAGTTGAATTTGACTACACGTGACTACACGTTCAGGGTCGCTATATTGTCTTCGACGATAAAGTTGCAGACCCGACAGCCTCCTTCTCAAGTGTCGAACACTTATGTGTAAGTCGTCAATCACTGACAGACACAGAGCTATTTCAGTTTGAGTGAGTCCCTGATCAAAGTAAAAGCGAATACGATCATCCATGATGCTGCGATGATGCTGCTTCTATAGCATTTTCTCATGACGAATACACAGAGAAAATTAAGTCGTGATAACGACAAAACAACTTCCGTTATGTCGAGATCACGAGAAAATTAAGTCGTGATAACGACAAAACAACTTTCGTTATGTCCAGATCACGAGAAAATTAAGTCGTGATCACGAAAAAACAAGACAGAAAAATTATAATAATGCATGGCCGCTCAGAACTTCTGTATTATACAGAGTATAACCAGCAGTGAAATTTTGTTCTCTGTATTTGACCCATCCAAGTACACACACACCTGGAGCAGTGTTCACTCAGGAAATGCTCCAGCACGACCACGCATGTAACTTTATACAAGATTAACTTGTTTGAAACACGCTGAATTATATTAACATTTACTATAGAACCATTATTTCACCAATAAACATCTAAATAAATACATCTCTATCGAAATTAATTATTTATTTTCTCAACAAGCAATCGCAGTTTGAGTATAGTTCTGTGTAAATGCATTGATAAACCGTGCTGTCAGCAGTTTTCATAATTTAGAATGACAAAAACATTTGAATAATTCTGATAAAACATGCCAGTTGAGAAATGCAATAAAATACAATGTTTTGTTTGTTATAGCTTATTCACCTCTCTACGTATTCTGTGTTTAGGAGGAGAAATACGGTTCTCATGGCGCTGTGAATACAGACTGAACGGCGGCTCAAAACCGCTGTATGAGAACATGATACACAAACTACTGCTCTCGCTGGATAAAAGAAGCCAGTGTCACACTAGTACACACAAGTTTTGATGTGCAAGTTTTGTAATCAAGGTATAGCTGATTACAGTGACATGATCGTGCATTAGGCATGCGTTATGTCCGTTATAAATGATGTGCAAACGAACCGTGTATGTGCACTCTCGATCACTATAACATCATATTTCTGCTTGAATACAGCTCAGTATATAGTTGAATACAGCGACGTGAATAGTGAATAATAATAAAATACTATTTTATTTATTATTATTAAATTAATGCAACATAAAGATACATCACAACAAGCCTTTATAATTATTTATTTAATGTGTATTTTATCATTTATTTACTTTTCACTTGGAAGATCTCGTGAGTTTTCTCCTTGACCTAGATTAATGTCAGACTCAGAAGTCAACAGGCTTACATTTGGTTTTGAAACTCTTCCGCATCGCCTTGTCTGTGTCTCCTCACTCTTCTTGTCAGTCATCTCTCTTCACGTGATAAATTAAATCTGATCTGTGATGTAGAGGTCTGGGACTATTTTCGGTTTTATTCCGTTTGTTCACATTTCTGCTGAAAGAAAGAGAGCTAGGCTAACAAATAAAAGTTTAGTCTGCTCAAAAGTGTATTTATTTTATTTTTGTCTTGTCAAGAGTCTTGAATTTATTGACTGATAAATGTCAATAACATTTTGCTGCCAACACGGAATAAAGTTTCACAGAGAGGAAAAAAGTTATACAAAAATTGTAATCCCTATTATAATTTGTTTTGTCAGGATATAATTCGTTTATGCTAACATTCAGCCTACAACACAATAGGAAAAATGTAGGTTTAGCCTAATAGCTATTTTATTAGTCTTGTCAAAACACTAAATTCATTTAACATCTTGCTGTTAACACAGTGAAAAGTGCAGAGAAAAAATAAATAAATTCGACACAGTCTGTCATTTAAAATGATAGGATAAGCATAATACAAAAAAAGGAAAGAGAATTGCACGTCCTTCAAGGACAGCGGAGTAAGAAATCTGGTCGGGACAGCTGCGGCAATGCAGACCTAGACTGCTGTGATGCAAGACTCTCGTTCGTTCGGTGCGTTGCATTTAGCAGCCGCGTTCAGTTTTAATTTTAGTGTCCTCTATCTGAACGAATTTATTTTTATTACTATAAAAACAATCTAAAGGACGGTGGGGGACGGTTCCACGGTGAGCAAGTGATGTAACAGTGTTGCGGCTTAACACCAGTATAACCATCCTGCGGCAAGCCTACTTCACTCTGTTATTTATTTACTTTATAACAGTAAATAAATATCGGTTCTGAATATCGGTTATCGGTACATAAACGTATAAATAATCGGTATCGGTTATAAAAAATCAATATCGGTCGATCACTAGTTAAAACCACAAAAGACATGATTACAAATGTGATATTGATTTTATACAACAGTTCAATAAACAATAAGTTAATATTAAGAGACTTACGTTTTAGACACCATAATGCTGGTTTTTGATCAATTTTGCAGACAAAAAATAATTCCAAACAGCTACAGCACTGTTTTGCGTCTCTGAGCAACATGAGCTTTGTTCCTGAATGAATCAACTTTTAAATGATTCGGTTCAGTCGCAATGACTCACTTAATAACAGTGATTTTCTGCCACCTACTGGCGATTTTAATTTCACATTCAAAGTCTATTTTCATTGTTAAAATAATTTGAAATATCAGTATTCAATGTTTTATTTTTAAAATGTCTAAAGATTATGCATTTGTAATGGTTAAAGCAATCCATGACCCTCTGAGCTGCATTAAATAGTGTGTAAATACATCTAAATGCCACTTCAGATGCAACTTCTGCAAAGATGAATTTTGATGATACTGGTTTCATTTGTTTGGGAGCAGCCTAAATGTGTATTATTTTAATTCACTGATTAAATGTAACAATTTGACTCAAAAGATGTACACTTTTAGAAAAAAATTGCTTTATTAAAGGAAGAAATCAATTTAAACTTAAATAAAAATATTAATTAACCACTGATGTGAACTGACCACACTGAATATGAAGAATATTGAAAACTGCAGCTGTCCACGGTATTCAGATATCAGCACAATAGCACACTCTGATACCAAGTGAAGACCCTGTCTCCTAGACGGCCATCAGGACAAGACCACAGGAACCAGATGAGACCTTTGCACAATCTGACTCTGCTGCTTTAGCCGAGATAGACTGGCCAGAGGAGAATGACACTATTTCGGAAAAACTATTTCCCCGTCTAGATAATGTAAAGCTGATATAAAGCTGCTTTAACACAATTTGCATTGTTAAAATTGCTATACAAATAATAGTGACTTGACTTGACTCTGCAAAATATCGTCATCGAAAAAAATCTCAAATAATATTGATATATTAATTTTTTTCAATATCGCACACCCCTACCCACCCCATGTATACATCAAAGACACCTATTGGCTGTTCATAGTCATGATGGGGTAATAAGGACAAAGCAGGAGAAATACTATTATTCCTAAATATCATAAAAGTAAAACGTGGTAGAAATTAGTCAAAGCTTGCACTATTTCTGGCTTTATGTAGCACCTACACCTCTGTAAATCCTTCTGAAAAATACCACCATTCGAAACAAGCAGCTGACATGTATTTTAGTCCAATATGAACAAGTATACTGGCTCTGTCAGAAAACCTGCAGCTTTTGTGCGAGTGCATCATTGTAAATTTACACCATGGACAAATTCGACCTCTTAATATAATATCTTTCTTTTAACGTAAAGATCATTAGTCTATTAGCACAGCTTTGTGCATGTGAGAGTGCGATTTCACTGTTGGTGAATCTGCAAAAAGTTGGTTCTGTAAGCAGCAGCCTGTGGCAGAATTCCACGATACTAGCGAAGAGAACAGCCCATTCCCTGCATCAATGTGAGTTTCATCCAGAGAACATGAGCACACACAAAGACCTGTGTGTTCTCAGGGTTGCTTACAGACCCGAGGAAATTGTGAGTATGACTTGGATTTAGTGACCTTCGAGAGAGGATAGGAAAACCTCTAGCTGACTGCCAAATAAAATATTTAGACATGACATCATAGCAGTGAAGATCATTATAATAATGCTTTGATTGTCTAATGCATCACAATAACCAAGAGAAACACTACAAGACTAAACTGCATCAAAGAAAGGAAATTTCTGTCAATTTTCTCACCCTCTTGTTGCTTCAAATGCTTTGTTTCTTCTGTAGAACATGAAAGATAACATTAATAAATCCAAATTAGTGTGGAGGTAGCATGAAATAATAAAACATATTTTTACTAAAACCTGATATGTTTCTGTCCCTCCTTTGAAGGTCCAGGTTACCAAACGCAGAAGATCCAAAGAGGTCGTAAAGACACAAATGCAAAAGATGAATTCAGCAGTTGAATCAAAGTCTTGTGAAGAGATACAATTCGCTTTACTTCATAAAGGCTATATTTATCACACATGCATATTTGAACTTCTGTGTTTATCAAACGTGACATGCTATATGCTATTAGTCAATCTTAATTTAGATGTAAATAAAAGCCTAAATTAAATCTATGCATCATATAAATTGATCATATCTTTTCAAAAGACATTAAACCAGTCGATTCATACAGTATGGATTCATTTACGATACTTTTAGGCTCTTCTTTTTTTCATCTTTCATCAAAATTGTAATCTTTGGGTGAACTATCCCTTTAACCATTAAACGAGATACACAACTTGCCCGGAAATAAACAAGCTATACTGCATATATGCTGACTACTAAACAAAACAATGCTACCCATTAAATTGCAAAAGTATTTAAAAAAAATAATAATCCTTGTCAAGTTGCTGTACATGTAAGCTTGAATCAAAATAAACGTGCTGTGCTCTAGCAGCTCTCAAAAGGTCTGTCAGTGCATTTACAATAAGACAGCTGCATCATGGGGGATGGGTGGGCCTCCCCCCCCTCTCTTTTTTCAGTAAAAGCATCCAACCATTCGTCATCTGAGACAACATTATGACTACATATGTGATGATGTCATGTTTCAGCTGCTACGCAACAATATTCCGATTGATTTTCTTCCCAAGGAGACACGCCTTGATGCGTGCAGACCGGCCTACAGGCTGCAGCAGGGGACTATGCTGGAAGATGGATGGATGCAGGCTGTGATGTTAGAGATGCTCGCATCAGCACCAGAGATGGTCGCATCATCCCATGCAGGCAATGACGCTCGCATCAGCACCGCCACATCCCACTGACTTTCTGCGGTCAGCCATCAACTACAACTGTGACCCATATCAATACATCCTAGGCCTTTGAAAACCTCTGCTTGCATGTCCAATACTACCAATCTTTGTTGTTTCCAAGGGTGCTGAAGGTGTCTGCTTATCAACAGTCTACCTAATACTGTCTATAACATCTTTGCATGCATCACCTTCAATAAAAATAACAAGCAATGGAGTTGATTTCATGTACATTTCATTGTATTTATATAAATGCTGTGTTTTTATGCTGCAAGATGTTGCAATCCAAGGTTGTCTATTTTAAGGACAAATCGTGTGGTAATGCAGACAAAGGAAAAACTCAACATATGGCTGCGATATAAAACATATTCTGGTATAAAATTAAACAATAGGTTGTACATCGGCATATGGCATGCGTGATGTATTACTTCATTCAAATAACAAGAAGGCAATAAACACAACATATGCCCTATGCCTCTCAGCAATGCATAAGAATCAACAATAATCTCACGTTCACACGCATGTACACACTGACATTACGTTAACACTTCAGCATTGCATTGACATTCGCATTAGATGTTCACACGATGAGATGCTGAGTATGTTTACCTTTGTATATAATTCAGACGCAGCCATCATGATGGTCGCACAATGTTCCTGCAATCACAGTCAGCTGAACATCCGATCAGTCCCGAACATTCAAAGCTCTCCTGTAGCTCTCACTCAGTAGCCTTTAGAAGGGTGTCATGAAGCCAAGGCACCGGCTCATTCCTCGTGAATCTGGTCGTGTTTTGGCGTGTCTCTAGAGGTTCGTTCTGGGTGCGATCTATGCAGAGAATGAGTCAATGAAAACGCGGTTGCCATGTCCGAGAAAGAAAGTGGCGCAAGAGTGCGCTCTGGTGGACAACACTGGACCACCACACACTGGCATCCCACCACTATCAATATCAATCTATCTATCAATTAGCACTAACAAAGTATAATATAAGACGCAAGCATGCTCCCTTTACTACTACTATTACATATTAATGTACTCTTAAATGATACGGTATTGTTAACTGTTAATTTAAAATTTCAATAATAAATTATTCAAATTCTAATTTAATTTTAATTTTGTTTTTGTATTACTAGAGAAACATGACAAAAAGAAAAGGGAGCAATTCAACCGAGAACTATATAGAATAGGTCACCCAGAAAGTTATTTTACAATTTACTCACCTTTATGTCATTCTAACCGCAATTGACTTTCTTTGGCTCTTCTATTCGGTCTTGGCCAAGTAGCCCAATAGCTTAAGTTATAATTTGTTATAAAACACTGTCAAATCTCATTCATTCTTATGTTTTTTCCATAGCAATGGCTGCTGCATTTCTCATGACTTATTGCTGCGTCATTTGAATGTTTTGAAATGAACTGTTTAAATAAAACAACTTTTTTCAATTTTAATATTTTAGAATGTATTGTGTGTAAATTACAACAAACTAATTAATGTTTTACTCTATTTTCTTTAACTGCAGCCTTGAAAAAAAATATTCCAAACGTGTTACCTGTAGGGTGCCCTCTGTTGGTGCATTTCTCATTCACTCTATAAAATTCCACTCTCCAGATCCTTAAAGCCACATTTTCTTATGTATTTCCTCAAGCTTGATAAAATCTCTGATATGCCTTTGCTCAGGACCTCGCACCAGAGGTGGGTGGTAACGAGTTACATTTACTTCGTTACATTTACTTGAGTAATTTTTTGGGGTAACTGATATTTTTAGAGTAAGCTATATTTAAAAATGGGTACTTTACTTTTACATTTTTTTTGTGGAAAAACTGTACTTTTACTTCGTTACTGGGGGCGACGCTCCTCTCGTTAATTTATCTTAATGCGATACAAGTTAAAAATGCTTCAATGTATTCCAATAGCGGAAAATAATTTTCTCTGGGCAATGAGCGATGCCCATTCGCGAATGACTCGTTCTTTTGAGTCAATTCTGTTCAAAGGCTTGATCAAACTATTTGGCAGACCAGTGAATCGGTTCGTGAATCAGTTTGAATGATTCGTTCAGTTCCCTGCCGCACGCGCTGAGTCGTCTGAAGCGGTTCTCACTCAGATAACTGAAAGTTTAAGAACATCAAGAGCATTGAGCGCCGCGGCGCGCGACCTGTTCCAGGAGGAATGAATTTGCCTAGACACAATTAATATTGATATTTTCACAATATTTACGCTTGCAGAAATATAGGCTATATTGGTTTACATTTTGCAGAACAGAAGGAAGAAGATTCGTCAATGTGCATTCCTTTTCGTTAGGTACAGATTTTCGGTAGCCGGTCATGTGAGGAGTTTTCACTCTTCTCCGTTTCAGAGGTTTTATGCATACATATAGCCTATAAAACATAATTAATATACTTTGAAATAATTTAATTCAGAGATGCAAATCAGAATATGATCCTTCGGAATTCATTCTATATTCATTTATTACCAGTGTTGCTTAAACAGTTTTGCTGTTTAATATTTTTTGGAACCTGTGACCTGTGACTTTGATGAATAAAAAGCTAAAAAGAACAGCATTAATAATAAATCAACATATTGGAATGATTTCTGAAGGATTATGGGACACTAAAGACTGGCGTAAATGCTGATGAAAATTATGATTTGCATCAGTGACATAAATTCAACCTGGTCTCGTGAAAATTCGTACCTCTGTGCACTTTTTAGTGAGACCACTTTTACATTCCTTAACGTTACACTTTTTCGCTGCAGTTTCAAAGAGAAATGTCAAGTGAGTGGCGCTAAAACACAGGTTCAATACGTAAACCCTAGCATATGTTTATGTCCATATAGGTACGTATTGCTCTGTTTTTATTAAGTTGCTTCAGGGACGTATTGTGGCGGTTCAGAATTCAAATACCCGGGGATCGTCGTTAAAAATATGCTCTATCGTGTTTCTAAATATGCCCTAAACCAAACCCAACCCTAAACATATCCGATAGAGTTGAAAAATGCAAAACTGATATAAATGTGTATATTGATGCAATTATGTTATTTGAGTTTCCTTATATGCAGATTTAAACTGTTTTGTCGAACTGTAGTTACACGGGATTCAAACTGTAGCTCTCCACCTCTTAAGTAGGCCTACGGCTCCGTACTCTGTGAGCTAACGTTACCAAACAAACCTACCCTTAATGAAAACCCAAATATATGAAGCTAGCTATGTGCGATGCTAATGTACAGATTCAAGCATCAGTTTTCAAATCTCCAAGCATAATAATATTGTTTTGAAGTCATAACATGATATTCTTCAAGTAATTGTGCGAATTTTTTAATCGAAACTGTAAATTTGTGTGAAAAGAAATAAAAGGCATCGGAGTTTTACTGCCTCTAGTGTTTGTTTGTTAATTTTGGAAACTGCAGTGATGTATACAGGTGCATCTCAATAAATTTGAATGTTGTGGAAAAGTTCATTAATTCAAGACATTTTGAAACACGTGTATTAAATAAATTCAATGCACACAGACTGAAGTAGTTTAAGTCTTTGGTTCTTTCAATTGTGATGATTTTGGCTCACATTTAACAAAAAAAACCAATTCACTATCTCAACTAAGTAGAATATGGTGACATCAGCTAATCAACTCAAAACACCTGCAAAGGTTTCCTGAGCCTTCAAAATGGTCTCTCAGTTTGGTTCACTAGGCTACACAATCATGGGGAAGACTGCTGATCTGACAGTTGTCCAGAAGACAATCATTGACACCCTTCACAAGGAGGGTAAGCCACAAACATTCATTGCTAAAGTGCTGTATCCAAGCATGTTAACAGAAAGTTGAGTGAAAGGAAAAAGTGTGGAAGAAAAAGATGCACAACTAACCGAGAGAACCGCAGCCTTATGAAGATTTTCTTAGCAAAATCGATTCAAGAATTTGGGTGAACTTCACAAGGAATGGACTGAGGCTGGGGTCAAGGCATCAAGAGCCACCACACACAGACGTGTCAAGGAATTTGGCTATAGTTGTCAACAGAGGCGTCTTACCTGGGCTAAGGAGAAGAAGAACTGGACTGTTGCCCAGTGGTCCAAAGTCCTCTTTTCAGATGAGAGCATGTTTTGTATTTCATTTGGAAACCAAGGTCCTAGAGTCTGAGGAAGGGTGGAGAAGCTCATAGCCCAAGTTGCTTGAAGTCCAGTGTTAAGTTTCCACAGTCTGTGATGATTTGGGGTGCAATGACATCGGCTGGTGTTGGTCCATTGTGTTTTTTGAAAACCAACGTCAGGTAAAATAAATCACATAACTAAAAAACTTTTACAAATCTTTTGAAAGGCTGTGTGTGTGTGTTTATAACATTTGATCTATATAAAACATAGACTATATATACAGTATATAATCCAAAGTAACTACTTGAGTAGTTTGTTATCTGATACTTGTTTACTCTTACTCAAGAAACTATTCAGACTATTACTTTTACTTGAGTAAATATTTCTAGAAGTACGAGGTTAAGTTTTACCTGAGTACAGTTTTTGGGTACTCTACCCATCTGGCTGGAAATATCTGCTAGAATTCAATCACGGACACTGTTGCTGGTTTATACTGCTGCCAGTGGCCTGATTATTTTTTCTCCACTTCTACTGGAATGTTTACCTCTTCCCTGACCCACCATGCCTGCTCTATCATGCTGTACCTCACATTGCCCCACTCTCAGATCTAAAAGAGTTTCTTAATTTCCACCTACGGATATATTTATTTACAGGGACACATCTCCTCAAACCCCACCAACTAATACTAAACTAAATACAGTACAATGGTCTGCACTGCACATTTGATATAGCCATCGTCTTGACTCAGGCTTCGGCAGATTAATGTTTCCTGCGTATTTGTTAACTAAAAGGTCAAGATTAGATTATATACAGTATTTGTGGTAACACTTTACAATAAGGTTCCATTTGCTACCACTAGTTAGTTACCTACATAAGGTAACATTAACAATGAAAAATAATTCTGGAGCATTTAATAATCTGTCATTAGCATTCTAGTCCAGAACTTGATGTTATTTCAACATTTGTCATCCAACACATCAACATTAAAAGTCGGATCACTTAATATTATCTAATGGACCTGAGCTAACATGAATAACATAATTTATATTACTAACAAATACATTTCTTATTTAGTTTACTTTAGTTAATTTAATGCACAACTAATGTGACCGTATTGACCTATACAAAATAGGCTCAAAAGCACAGAAGGTTTGCAAAACTATTTTATTTACAAGTCAAAATGGCTCAAAAGCGGCCACAGTTTATGCTCATGCAAACCGTGGACAGTTTACTGTAGTGCGACAATGTGGTGTGAGGAGCCGACAGGCAACTGTCTCTCTCCTCTGCATAGAAGACAATGTACAGAAGATCTCATGGAGTTTATTATACACCAGAAGGTGGAGAAGCATCCTCACTGCCTGGAGTCTACAACCAGACACAAATGACGTATGAAATGAACGTGTGATATTATAGAACTGCTTGCCAATCTGTGCATTAGCACTACATCTTTAAAAGGCTTTAAGCTCTATGGTACAAGGCAAGATGACAGCAGCCTCAGAGATCTTCAATACATGCTATCAAACATGACTAACCAAGTGTCCTCCACTTAAAGCTGAAACATGACAAAAAGAAACACATTCTCATGAAAGAAACAGGGTGCAGATCAACCACATTATTAGATTACTTTCAATTCATTATCAATTCAAGCACTTAACTCCATGATTAATGGTAAAGCTCACCCCGAAAAGAAAACTCTGGCACAATTTACTCTTTACTCATGTCATTCCAGCCGCACGATTTTCTTTGTATCTCAGTCTTCTGAAGCTATGTGATAACTTAAGTTGTGATTTACAAAAAATCCTCTCAAATCTCATTTACACTTATGCATATTCAAACACACATTTTACGGTGCTTTTGCATCAGCGTCAGATGCCATGCTTGCGCAATTATTCGTGACTGATTTGAATGTTTGGAATTGAGTGTAAACAATAATGACACTTCAAAACAAAAGCACAGTTAAAATATGGCTTCAGAAGACTTAAGATACACAGTTGTCAAATATCATGTGTTGACCAAGTTGCATCTCACTTTTTGTCCATTAAAACTGAATAATGCTGGAATTCACACCCAGCTTCTGTAAACAGTAACAGTAATGCCTACTCTGATTTGAGTGCCCTTCTAAGTCATTTTGATAACGATGATTGCTATTCAGCTCAGATAAGGAAGTCTGATACCTTGGCATTGTACATCTTTGCACCAAAGTACAACTATTATTGGGCAACTTTTACTATACACCTCGAAAAGGTCCACATCGGGTGGACATGAATGGTTGTTATAACCATGGATAGTAGCTGTGTAGATGAGTAACAGTACAGTTGTTTTGTAATTACTAGAGCTCTACATCCTTTGCCTTCATAGACTTTCTTTGTTTGAAAAAAACAAAACAGCTTTGACATTCCACTAAACTTCTCCTTTTGCATTCACCGGAGGAAATAAAGTCATATGCAATGAGTAAATGACAGAATTTTCATTTTTGGGTGACCTAGTCCTCCAAGCAATAGGTAATTCAGGAATGGTTACAATTAAAATGCAAAACATCTCCTAAAATGCTGTTTGCCTTCACTCACTAGCAAATATGTACACTTTCAACTACATACTACGACACATTAAAAATATCAGAAGACCTTTGAGAACTTCACCCCCTTTGGAGCCATGACCCAACCCATCTCACAGTGTGGCAGTACAGCTCTGTAACATCTGCAACCTTTGAACATTCAGTGTATTTTCAGAGGACAGGAAATAATAGAGGATGAGGGCAGGAATGCAGGATCAGAGATAAATGGAGGAAGAGACAGGAAGTGGGAGTGTGGAGTGAAGAACAGCAGCAGGTATCAGCCAGCCAGTTTGCTGGCAACCAGAGAGGGTTTCCTCTGCGGCAGGTCCTGAGGAGTGGGGATGTGGTCTCCGGTGATCTCCGCCTTCTCTGTCTGCGCCGCCGGAAGCTGCTTGTTCTTGATCTTGGCCTTCGCCATGTTGTAGTCGCCCGAGTCAAAGTACTTTGGCTGGGAAAGTAAGCAGTTCAGAAGAACATGTTGGCATGAGTAAATTATGGCACAGTAAATGTGTTAATTCTGTTCCAATGTAAATATGTTGTTAGAGATATACATGGACATATTTGAGCCAATGAATGGGAATTCAAAAATGGAGTACATAATATTAAATAATTTCGTAATGCACATCTTGCTGTCATGAGCAACAAAGCAGACACCATTTTTAACTGCAACAGGCTTGTCACATAACAGAGTGGTCTGTCTACACTACCGGTCAAATCTTTGAAATAATAACAATATTTTTTATGTGTTTAAAACAAGTCTCTCATGCTCACCACGGCTGTTTTATCTGATTAAAAACAAGGTAAAAACAATAATACAGTGAAATATTTCCTCGGTTAAATTAGAGTATTCAATTATAAAAAATAAAATACAAATCCTGGATTATATTTTGCCCATGTCAATTAACCGGGCATTCCACAGACGAGAAGGCTGTGCGTAATCTTAAACCCATTTAAAAATCATAAAGCATAGTATTGTGAATCCACAAAGGCTGCAATTCAATTAAATAAATATGTTTGCTGCAGGTTTAATATGCACTTTATTTAGTGTAGGTTACACGTGCATCTCAGAGCAACTCTGTTCACTTTAAATGCAGCAGTCGATTTGGTTGCTATGATAAGGAATATCCACGGCAGTAACGTATTACTAGTATCTCATTTTGAAGAATATTACTGAATAAAAAATGCAGTGACCAGTAATATTAACTTCTCTATTGTTGTTCAGTTGTTGTACAAGTAACGTTAGGATAATTGGTCTGTGTGGTTTTTGTCCCGCCCCTCCTCTATTGATTGGACGGCTGGGTAAAAGTGACAGTGACAAATGCTGCATTCTACCTAATATTGTTAAATATTATAATGACAGTGAATCAAAATTCAGTGTCATCAGTTTGCCAAAAAGAACACAGAATGTTTTACGCACCATTTACACATGGTAGGGAGCAGGTGTAAATTTATTTCGTACTGTGACGGATTCTAATAGAACCGCACAAGATGGAGTATGACCCAACCAGGATGAAGGAACAAATGTGCGATTCATTTTAAATGGATATAAAAGAGTGATGTGTGAGACGTGGAGAGGTGTGTGACGTAGTGAGCGGAAGTGAGTGAGGCCGAAGCAACAGAGTGTAAGAGGGTGAGCAGCACAAATCATCTGCACAATAGACTTGGTGAATCAGGAGTATTTGCTTTGAAAAGGGTTTGCTGTTGATCTGATGCATGTTTTGCGGCATGGCCGTGTCGGGAGTATCCAGCCAGGATGACAGGTTTCCATTATGTTGAGATTGATGGCCTGCCTTGTTTGAAGTGGTGTCCGACACCGTCTGCAGTGCTCGACGGATTTACACTTTGTATACTCCACAAACGGGACTAGGACCTGATCGTCATCGATGGGGTCTTCACCTTTCTGATGTCGGCGGCGGAGCAAGGTGATTTCTGAGCTGGGCTGACTTCAGGTACCTTTGGCAGCCTCGCACTTTCACTTCCACTTCCACGCCACTAAGTTGCTCGACGGCGCATATGCAGCGTTGCCGTTGGACACGCATCTCCATAGACACACACACACACACATAACACACACGATCAAGACGCGCACACCCAACGAACAAACACGCCTTTACATAACCATAAAGTTTTTATTGTATTTTGGAAACTGAATTTTTTTTGTGTTAATCTCATCAATTACAGCAATCAAATCGATTGACTTGTGAACAATATATTGCATACGTTTTCTCAGCCACGTTTTAACTGGCTTGTTTTTTTCTGACCGATCTTTTGCATTGCCTTGTGTTTCATTTGTATGTGTAGCTGGTGGTTTAAGTAATCCTGGGTTAGGAAGTGTTAATTTGACCTCTAATAATTCTATTTGGTAGATTAATTCTACCTGGCACCCGAACTGGTAACTTTCCTTGTTTTGTGGTTGAAATTCCTATCATTAGGGAAACCACCGTTACAGTACCAACTAACGTTTTGAAAATACGAACATTTTCATGAATTCAAAAGTTTACGTCAGAACGGCTTTATGAACGATTTACACAACTCATTCTGCTCGTGTTTCATGAATGAGGCCCAATGTGTGTTTTGATTTCAATTGTTTGAAATATATACAAAAAAATAAACTATCTTCCTTTAATTATTTTAAAATCACTAAAGGTAAGAAATGCACTCGTTCACAAGAAAAAAAACACCTATAATAGTTGAGTATATTTACAGTACAAACAATGATCTATGAGGGCAAAACTTTTTTTTTGAAATATGCTAACTGTTCATCATAGCTTCAAAAAAAGTTTAAACCCTCGATCCGAGTTTGCATGTTTTGATGTCCACAGGTTCTTTTTCAAAAAATGACAGTGGTTGTAGCATTTCTATCATAAAGAAGAGACTAAATATTTAAGATTAAGTGGACATTTGAATTAAACGTTGCTTAGTTAATATTAAACAAAGATTAGATTGTGCTGTAAAGTCTTAAACTCTAGTCAGGCCATTGGTGCCCTTTGCAGACATTTGATAAGATAATAAAAAATTATGTGCATTATGTATTATTTTTTATTACATTATGTATTTGAACGGTTTTGTTCAATAAACCATATTATTTGCTTTTGATATTTTTGAACCAATTATTATTTCCTCATTGCTATTATGTGTGTATTTAAGTCATTTTAAAGTGCAATGTTTGCTTAGATCTATTCTTATTGCCACAAAAATATCTGATTACTTGATTAATCGTCAGAATAATTGACCGATTGTCCAATTATCAAAATAATAATTACTGACAGCCCTAATATTATTACTATTTTTAAAATGACTGTTTTCTATTTTAATATTTTTTATATAATTTACTCCTGGGATGGCAAAGCTGAATTTTTAGCAACCATTACTCCATTCTTCAGTGACATGATCCTACAGAAGTCTTTTAAATATGCTGATTTGCTACTAAATAAAACGTTTTTTTAAATAGTTATCATTAATATTATAAAAGTTCTTGCATTTTAATATTTTTGAGGAAACATTGTTGCAGTACCATTTGAAAGAATGGGGCAAGTACTTTTTGAAAGAAATTAATACTTTTACTAGGTAAAGAAATATAAAATTGATCAAAAGTGACAGTTAAAGCCGGGCTCACACTACAGGATTTTCAGCCCGATTTTACCCCTGATGTTCCCACTCTTGAGAATCGAGCAAAAATCTTGTCCAGCACCATGATTGGTCCCGTTGTTTGGCGTGGATTATCTAGTAATGTGAGGCGTTCACCGATCGAATCTTACACCTGCCGATCTGCTTGCACACAAATCTGGGCCGCCCGATCATATCAAACATGTTTGATATTTAGATTTAAATCGGGATGATGAGAGCTATATGATTACGTCAGTACATTCACAATAGCCAATGCGCGACTGCAAAACAGCTGCAGTACGGCTCCGTTGGATAGTGGAGACGGAGGAAACTGCTTCTTGACGTTTTGTAGTAACACGACTTTCTGTATAATGTGTCGAACGTATCACAATCGTAAGGAGAAAGAGAAGTGCTGGAGTGAAATCACCTCAGCTTTAAACGTACGTGAAAGCTGCTAGCTAACATATGTAAACATCACTGAAATATCAATGACAATCTGCTACGTGAGATCACGTGAGGAGCTCCTCTGGCATGATAATCTTAATAATATCTTGTAGTGTGTGATGCACCACGTGTGCACTTTTAAGATTTGAGGGAAGATAATCTGCAAAGATTCTCCTTATGTGTGCGCTTCAACCAGATTTCATAATCAGTTAAGATTTTAAAACTCCTGTAGTGTGAGCCCGGCGTAAGACATATATAATAGGGTTGGGCCAATAGTCGATGCCATCGTCCATCGCTGATGGTTGATAGACATCACGATGCTGAGCCGGCATCGTGATCCCCCAGTACCCCCTGCAATCTGCCGCATCCCAACACAGTGTTCGGAAAAAAATTAAGGGACCCCTAAAGGGAATAAATACCAAGATGGGAGGAAAAATATATATTTCAATACTTTCGCTCGCAGTTATATCATTGGGTAAATATACTATATATAAAATTGCAGGCATGAGGGAGACGCTATTATGCCTGGCGTTGAACTGCTTTTGAATGCACAATCGCTTTTTAGTTTCACTTACACTTTCGAGATTCGTGATCGCACGTACTCTATTTATACTATGGAGCGGCAGAACTTACCACACATTTTACAAGATATGTTTGTCAGTGGTGCGCAGGATCTGCAAATCATTCGCCATCGTCCTCATCTCTCCTTATTCTGTTTATGTGGTAAGTGAAATTTTATGTACTGTAATGTAACAGACAACCGTTAGCAATCGTTATTTGTTTTCTGTGCCTTTCTGAATACGGATTCACGCTTTGGGCACCAACTCCATTTCCCTTTCAATGCTAATGAGCTCTGCTATCCCATCACACAGCCAAGAAGCTGAGAACGGCTTGATTTGAAAAAGGGGATATTATTTATCTGGATAAAAAACACTGGGTGGATTTTTATCATTATAGGGCGTTTGTGTACACACACTGCCAACACACATTTCAGTTCAAACTAAATGTAAAAGTGAATTTTGCATCCGATGACCCTTTTAAAGGGGCTATATGTAAGAACGTTTATGCATTATTACTCTTTTATTGCCAATGCGTGAAGAGCTTGTGACAAAACTTAAAGAAAAAAATATAACTTTCCTGACTTCCTGGGTTGTCCATGAAAGCCTGTAGACTAGGGATGTAATGATATTATAAATATTGAAATATCGCGAGAGCAAAACAGTCTCAATATTATCGTGGTCACATGACGATATGAGAAGATAGGTCTTCCGGGCAAAAAGTATAGTTTTTAAATATATATTTAAACTTCTTATTCTAACATAAAAGGTATTTCCAACTTATTTTTACTTCTAAGCAAAGAATGAAAAAGAACTGACATTAAGGGCCACAGAATGACATTCAGTCTCTTGTACATTAAGTTTGCACGGGCAAATAAGTTGCTGTCTATAGTTCACCTAACAGCCACCAGTGTTGCTGAATTCTACATATAGCCCCTTTAAGCAGCTAAAACTGTTTTCAGCATTGATAACAAAAGCCATAAATAACAATTAAACAAATAATTACTGATCAATCTTGAGCACCAAATCACCATATTAGAATGATTCCTGAAGGATCATTTGAAAACTAAAGACTGGAGTAATCACAGCTTTGGTGAGCTTGAAGAGATTTATTTCCAAAAAACTTAATTATTCCAAACTTTTGACCATTAGTGTATATCAATGACCGTGTTTAAAGTTCTCAAGCTGACCAGAACTTGTGTCTGTTGTCTCGCAATACTAATGCCATCAGTGGCTCATGACTCACATGATGCTGTGATGTTCTACTACCCGTGTAAAACCACCAAAGCCCTGTGATCTGTATCTTCTCTTCTAACACAGCAATTCACCCTACCAATATGGGTGGTAGAAGGAGCGTGTGAATAAATCTCACCCCCTTCTGCAGTCTTTTTCTGAGCAGATCGGATCCTCCGGGTTTATTACCCAAGTGAGGGTATTTGGCCTTCAGTTTGGCTTCCTCTAATTTCTCTGGACCGACCTTGTTCTCCTCATCCTGAGAGAAAACATACACATCACACACACACACACACAAATTAATGTCACAGATTTTAGCCATACCATTTAAATCAAACAGATATGGAAGATTAAACGGATAGTTCATCCAAAAATGAAAATCCTATCATCATTTACTCAAGCCCTCAAGTAGTTCCAGGCCTGTATGAATTTCTTTGTTCTGCTGAACACAAAGGAAGATATTTTGAAGAAAGTTTGTAACTAGGGAAGTGCGAGTACCCATTGATTCTTCCATAGCAGGAAAAGAAAAATACTATGGAAGTCAATGGTGCCTCAGAACAGCTCTGTTTCCCACATTCTTCAGAATATCTTCCTTTGTGTTCAGCAGAACAACGACATTCATACAGGTTTGGAACTTCTTGAGGGTGAGCAAATGATGACATAATTTTCATGTTTGGGTGAAATAAACCTTTAACAAAGGAAGCTTTCCCAAAAAAACTTGGAGATTATCCCCCTTATAATAACCCCCCTTATTATGGGGAGATACCAATCATAATGTTCAACTTAGATCACAATACACACATTTGCCTTAACAAAATCACATTGCACAGAGTCATTACAGTGTTAACTCAAAAAACAAATATATGATTGTCGATTTTTAGATGATTGTCAATGATGATTGTTTACTGTCAAATATGCTGAATATTGAATATATGGGGATGTCGATTCATTAAGGATAAGCCGTTTCCCCACAAAAAAAACATTTTATTTTATAACCTAATGAAACCTCTCCTCCATAAAATAACATATTTGATTGGTCTACCATGCTCACCGATACTCTTCACTATGCATATCAATCAATCAGATTGATCGTACACATACAGTACGAAACTATTAAAAGTGCAGTAATATTTTTTCTTTAAAAAATGTATATGAAAATTACAAATTAGAGCCATGTTGATATTCAAAACAGCTTGTGTAAAACTGCTTGTCAAATTATAGATATAATTGAAATATTAAATAAATCAATAGCTACAATGAAAAATCATCAGTGCTAAAACATTTTTCAATTTCACTTAATTTCATGTTTAGGGCAGCATTAAGTGGAATTTTGTTAGAAACTTAGGAATGTAACAGTTAACATTATTCC
The DNA here is from genome assembly GCA_027564155.1 of Gymnocypris eckloni scoliostomus. Classification (NCBI taxonomy): domain Eukaryota; kingdom Metazoa; phylum Chordata; class Actinopteri; order Cypriniformes; family Cyprinidae; genus Gymnocypris; species Gymnocypris eckloni. Next base: position 6,784,142 of record CM050423.1, on the reverse strand, counting down.
TTATTTACAATGAATCATGGTGCGGTTTTGTTTATTTTATGGTGCTTCAAAATTTTAAGCGCTTTATGTAACGTTAAATCCACACGGATCTCCCTCGGCTGATGTACACAGACTGTGACGAGATGCGGGTTATAAAACACATTTTAGATCAGTACATTAAATGCTGTTTAACAGTAAACTTAGCTTCACATGCTAAATGCTAGCTAACACAATCACAACCCAATTCAGAACACAACACACCAACTCCAGCATTATTATTAATCACATATCAACTATGTTATTGATTTAATAAGCTGGTTATTTCAAAGATTCGACCAGAATATTGGTATTTGATGGTAGAAGGCCTTAATACATCTGTGGAGATCAGCAGCAACTTACTTTAAACAATGTTCAAAAACACTAACGTTAACCAGACAGAACATGAAACAATCATCAGATCTACAAGGCATATTACAGAAGGTTTTATGCGAAAATCGCTTTTTATTCTATCTGTCTTCGAATCGATCTGACTTACAGTCTGTATAACGTACTGTTAACGTTCTATAACGGACAAGCTGAAATCTGACTCACTGCAGCGGTTTGATTTCATTCTCTTCAAATATAACGTTACTCACCTTCTGCTCTTCCACATTCGTCTCCTCAGGCTTTGTGTCCTCCATTTTTTCTAATATAATGGGTCTGTGTTAATTAATTAGTTTAGAAATCACAACCTAAAATACTGTTCTGCAGACCATTCTAGTATAGCCCGCCCACGAATGCATTCATCCCACTATGGTGAAGGCGGGATCATCATGAATATTAATCACGTAAAGGGACGTTTTCCCGAATAGTAATTACGTAACGTAGTTTATTGGGCGAACGTACACACGTGATTTAATTGCGTCAGAAAGCGAGACACTTTTTTTTTTTTTTTATCTCTCAAATTCAACATATTACAATAGCCAGGGGGAGAACACACACACATACAGGAAAAAAAGATACAAAATTACAATAAAATAATTACATAAAAACATGAAAATGTTTACATATATTAATACTCTTAACAGCTTTCTTGTTTATCAAAGTGTAAATACATTTTAGGTATTGCTTATATTTCTGATTTCAAAATGAGAAACAATGGTTTGTAATTGCCATACTTACTTTTATGTATACTAAACTTTGCCATCAAGAGTAATAAATTAATCAAATAATATTCCTTATGGAATGACATGTTGTAAGTGAAAAAAAAAAAAAACAATATTTTCAAAACAAAGTTGAAAGCTGGGCATGATATGATCTCTAACAAATGAGCAGACGTCTGACATAAAATTGGCTGAGTAAGGACAACTCCAAAATAAATGAAAAAACGTTTCTGTATGTAGACCACAAAATGTACATAGTGTATCGTTATCACAGTTAAATTTATTCACAAGAAAATAGTTAATGGGGTAATATATGTAAATGAGTTTGAAATAAATTTATTTTACTTTATTTGTGATTAAATATTTATGAGGTAATTTCCAGATGTTATGCCATATCAAACCATCAACACAGCTATTCCAGGAAGTTACAATAGGAGGTCTAAAGACAACATCCTTTTGAAAAAGAGCCCGAACCTGTCGATTATTGTGTTTAACAGAGGAAGAAGAAAAACAAACTCGACCAACAGCGGTGTCAACAAGATCTAAAGACTGTATAGACGATTGGGGACATGTACAGGAGTGATAGGGATTCTTTAGGAGTGATAGGGATTTTAAATTTAGACGAAAATTCTGAATAAGTTAACAGAAGACCTTCTTGGTTGAATAGTTGGCTCACCAAAACTATATTATTAGAGAACCAGTTTTCAAAAAACAGTGTTTTAGATTTATATAATATATGCTTACCACATAAAACATCTATTAGGTGAGAAATTGTTTATAAATTAAATTCCAGGAGAGAAGCATTTGTTTGTAAAACTGGATAACTTTAACGGTAGTTTAGAAATGTTACAAAGCAAAAACAAATTAAGACCTCCAACCTGTGAAAAAATACAACAAGGAATAAAGTTCCATATACTAAACATATATATTTTTTTTGTATTATTTGATCCAGTTTATTTATAAGTATAATTAAGAGTGGTAAAATTTAAAAAGCTTAAACCTCCATTTTCAGTTGTGTTCATAATCACAGATTTCTTAATATAATGGGTTTTGTTTTTCCATAAAAATTGAAAAGCATATTATCAATAGTCTTGCAAATATTATCATTGACTGCTAGAGAAAGAGCTGTATATGTGAGCCTTGAGATGCCCCTCTTGTAATCAATACTCTCCCCCTCAAAGATAAGTCTCTTCATTGTTAATTCTAACCATTGATTTAACTTTTTCTTCATTTTATCAATAACGGGGGAGAAATTTAGCTCACATCTTCTCTCGTCATCCTTTACAATCTTTGTACCTAAATATGTGACTTCATTTTTTATAGGAATACCACAAATAGATGGTAAATCACACTGCTTAAGAGACATTAATTCACACTTATTCATATTCAAATGTAGACCTGAATATTTAGAGAATATACAGATAATATTAATAGCCTTGGGTATTTCCCCTGCATCTTAAAAAAATAAAAAAAGTGTGGTATCATCTGCTAATTGGCTAATTGGTGGGTGGAAGCTTTCCAAGGTCTATACTCTGAGAAAAAAGTTTTAAGAGAAAAGGAGCAAGTTCTTCAGAAAAGGATTTATAGAATTCGGAAGTTAATCTATCCACACCAGGTGATTTATTTAATTTAAGTTCCTTAATAGCCTGAAGGACTTCCTTTATACAAATAGAATTATCACACAGTTCTTTTTCATCTTCACTTATTGATTTAGTATTAATAAGGTTATCTAAGAAATCAGAGGTATCCTTTTCATTTCCTTATCCATTTCCATCCTAGATTCATAAAGAGAGCTGTAAAAGGAAGAACAATAAGCAGCAATAGATCTCGGGTCATGTGTTAATATACCATTAATATTCAGATGTGAAATTGTATGTTTTGAATGACTTTTTTCGAATTGAAAAAAATAAGCTGAGTTTTGCTCACCCTTTTCCAGCCACCTCTGTCGAAAGCGAGACTGTAGACTGTAGCGCGGTGACGTCACGTATCAGTATGTGTTTACTGCGCATGCTCAAAGTGAAATATGGTATGTATATAACATGCATGCACAACTTAACAGAATACTCTAATAAAATGTAAGATTAATGAATGCTAAGGCGGAAAAAAGAGAGAGGGGGGAGGGGATCAGTGAAATGTAACACAGCACATATCCATGATTTTAACCATGTTTCATTTGAATATACAGAGTTTATTCTATAATATATGTGTGGTATTTTATTTACAATTTATTAACATTATGTTGCACTGTACTTCACTTTGTATATTGTAATATCACACTTTAAAGGCACTTTAAATATTTATTATTTTGATAGTCAATATTTCAAAAGACTGAGACCAGTTATTAATTCTAGTGGTGCAGATGGTAAAACGTGAGTTGAATACAATTTTGCATACTGAGCGACCAGGGTTCTAATCTGCCTTTTGACGAAGTTTTGTTTCTCCCATTTCAAATCTCATCAGAAAAGCATTTATTTTCTATAAAAATTAAGGAAATAATAAAAAAGTTGTGAGGGAGGGCTTTATTGTCCCAATAAGGTGACATCCATTTAATAATTTCAACTAAAATTATAATTTACACTCAATATGTTATTATTCCGTTTTGTACTACAATACTGGGGTGCAGATAATTGCCACTATTTGCAATAAGTAGTTTAAATAGAATACAACCAGAAAACCAGACACTGCTCATCACCTGTCCAATACAGTCCCAACAGTGAAGCATGGTGGTGGCAGCATCATGCTGTGGGGGTGTTTTTCAGATGCAGGGACAGGACGACTGGTTGCAATCGAGGGAAAGATGAATGCGGCCAAGTACAGGGATATCCTGGACGAAAACCTTCTCCAGAGTGCTCAGGACCTCAGACTGGGCCGAAGGTTTACCTTCCAACAAGACAATGACCCTAAGCACACAGCTAAAATAACGAAGGAGTGGCTTCACAACAACTCCGTGACTGTTCTTGAATGGCCCAGCCAGAGCCCTGACTTAAACCCAATTGAGCATCTCTGGAGAGACCTAAAAATGGCTGTCCACCAACGTTTACCATTCAACCTGACAGAACTGGAGAGGATCTGCAAGGAGGAATGGCAGAGGATCCCCAAATCCAGGTGTGAAAAACTTGTTGCATCTTTCCCAAAAAGACTCATGGCTGTATTAAATCAAAAGGGTGCTTCTACGAGCAAAGGGTCTGAATACTTAGGACCATGTGATATTTCAGTTTTTCTTTTTTAATAAATCTGCAAAAATGTCAACAATTCTCTGTTTTTCTGTCAATATGGGGTGCTGTGTGTACATTAATGAGAAAAAAAAAGAACTTAAATGATTTTAGCAAATGGCTGCAATATAACAAAGAGTGAAAAATGTAAGGGGGTCTGAATACTTTCCGTACCCACTATATATATATATATATATATATATATATTATTATTTGAATATTTCCTCTGTCGTGGTTCTTATTTATTTATTTTGTTTAATTTAAGACAGTTTTTCTTTTGCTTTGGCAATTCTGCATGTGAAATATTTAAGCCAATACAGTAATTTTAAGTTCAATTGACTATATACAGTATATTTTCAGTGTCTGCATCCCATTTTATGCATGGTGCCTCCAAAAACCAAACTGAAAACAGTGATCTTTTTTTTTTATTTCAAAGAACAAAACAGAAAATTAAATTGTTTATACAAATACACTCCAGTTCACGACACCTAATTTACAAACAATACTAAAGCAAATAATTTTGAAGAAAGGCAAAAGAGCCATACAAGGAAAATATTGTAAATGTATTTTTAAATATATTATAGGATGGTGGTAGAAAAAGAGTGTTATTTGCTTTGCCTGTAAAGCACCTAAGATATTTAATGGATAATAATCAGCATTAACATCAACTAAATAAAAAAAGTTTGTCAAGTCAAAATTTAGCTTGGCTTGGCTTGAGAAAGCATAGCCTGAAAGTTTGAAGTTTTTTTTCATTTGAAAGTTTTACACTTCAGGGCAATACAGTCTATAAGGGAAAAAAAACTGAGAGTTGAGAGGGACAGACAGAAATAAAGATGAGAAGAGAGACGGACACTCAAATACTTTTTACAGTACTCACTACATGTTAAGGAGTTAAATAACTATCCGTCTCTCTAGCCACATGAAGTGGGCCTTTTCTCTGAATTTCATCTCACTGACAATGTCCCTGAAAAGACATATGGACATGAAGGGGTAACACTTTACAATTAGGTATCATTGGTTAACACTAGTTTATGTTTTAATTACATAAGGCGAAATTAGAACCCAGGTCGCTCAGTATGCAAAAGTGTATTCAACTCACGTTTTACAATTTGCACCACTAGAACTGACAACTAGTCTCAGTCTTTTGTAATATTGACTATCCAAATAAGAAATATATAAAGTGTGATATTACAATATACAAAGTGAAGTACAGTGCAACAGAATGTTAATAAATTGTAAATAAATTACTACAGAGATATTACAGAATATACTCCTCACTCTTAACCTCAACATGATTCCTGACATATCACATACCCCTCCACATGTCACTTTTCGACGTAACTTACACTCACCCTCACCTTCCCGGCTATCTGCTATGGTTTCATCTTCGTTTCCTCACCTTAAACAGTTATCATATCTTGATGCTAACAGTGCTACTGACACTTTCTGTCCCACTCTGATGTCTTGTCAAAACTTAAGGGGCTTTCTGCCCCTTATCTTCCAGGCCAGCCCGTACCACTCCTTCTGCCCCTTGGCTATCTATCGTTCTCCACGAACATCGTACTAAACTTATCCATCACTTCTCTCTAACTTCTCTACTAATGTCTCCATTGCTAAAAGGACATACTATCATGACAAAATTAACAATTCGCCTAATTCTCGCATACTCTTTAAAACATTTTCCTCCCTCCTTTGTCCTCCTTCTCTCCCTCCTTCATCAACTCTAACAGCTGACGACTTTGGCACATTCTTCATTAATAAAATTATAAACCTCACTGCACAATTTTCCACACCCCAATCTGTCAAACACATCTTACCAGCAAACATAAACTCGTTCACATACTTCTCTCCACTCTCTGAGGCAGAAGTCTCTAAACTCATCCTCTCCAGTCATCCTACTACTTGTCCGCTTGATCCTATTCCATCTCATCTCCTTCAAGCCGTTTCTCCTGCAGTTGTTCCTGCACTCACTCACATTGTTAACACATCCCTTTACACTGGAATTTTTCCCTCAGCATTTAAACAGGCTCGTATAACCCCACTTCTTAAGAAACCCACTCTTAACCCAACTCTTTTAGGGAACTATAGACCGGTTTCCCTTCTACCTTTCATTGCAAAAACACTTGAAAGAGATGTGTTCAACCAAGTCACTGCCTTTCTCACACAGAACAACCTCCTGGAAGGGAACCAATCTGGCTTCAGAAGTGGACATTCCACCGAAACTGCCTTGCTCTCAGTTGTTGAAGACCTAAGACTTGCAAGAATGGCTTCCAAATCTCCATTAATTACATTGCTGTATGTGTCTGCTGCTTTTGATACGGTCAACCGCCTCCTGTCAACCCTATTGAGAAAGGGCATCTCAGGAACCGCACTCCAGTGGTTTGACTCCTACCTCTCAGATAGGTCCTTCAAAGTATCTTGGAGAGGTGAGGTATCCAAGTCGCAACATCTAGCTACAGGGGTGCCACAGGGCTCAGTTCTTGGACCACTTCTCTTTTCTGTCTACATGGCTTCACTAGGTTCTATCATTCAGAAACATGGCTTTTCATATCACTGCTATGCTATTGACACTCAACTCTACCTCTCATTCCATCCTGATGATCTGACAATAGCTGCTCGCATCTCAGCATGTCTAGCAGACATTTCTTACTGGATGAAGGACCATCACCTTCAACTCAACCCGTGTCAAATACACGTGCATATATAGGCCTACTGTCTATACAGCTAAGCACTCCTTATGTGTATGTTCTTTATGGTAAAATACCTATACAATTTAGCTTATTGGGTTCATAATCTGGTCGCATCTGCTTGCTGGTATAGAATATGCATCATCAAATATTTTATTTAAAAAAGTGTCGTTTACAGCAGAAATGGCATCAAATGATCGTGACTCCTGGCACGAACTCTGTCAGTTGATACATAAAAATGTATAAGAATAACAATAATAATAACTAACTGGGAACTTACTATTTTAAAACACCATCGCTCGCCACTGAAAACAGTGTAGTTTTTACAGAGCAAACCGCAAAAACAGCGAGAAAGACGGTGGCAGCTGCCACGAACTCTGGCCGCTGCCAGAAACTACCAGTGACAGCTGCCACAAACTCTGGAAGAGGAAATCTGGAGATGCCACTGGAGGTGAGACCTTGATACCACAGCTCCACCTCACGATCACTGAAATTAATGAATATTAATTATTGTTTTACTTTAAAGGATGTTATCTTGTATTATGAAAACAAATTAAATAAAGATCTGAAATGTATTGTTAGCATTTTTATTTTAATGGCAAAATTTCACATTCATAAACAAAAATATCTTAATCTCCTATGTTTGTTTTTATGTTTATAATTTGCATTGTTATTATTTGTATGTTCCTGTTCTTTGCAATTAAAAAATATCTGGGATGTTTTGGATACATTTTTCTTGGCTTCATTTGGGAGGAAATTGAGATGCATGTCCACATTTTTCCTCCAATTCTTATTTTGTGAATTGTAATGTTTTCAAAGGATTGAGGGTGATTAAAGGGCACGAATTATACGCTTGATGCATATTTTATATATATATATATTAGTGGTGGGCATAGATTAATTTTTTTTATCTAGATTAATCTAGATTAATCTTGGAATTAATCTAGATTAATCTAGATTAAAATGGCTCATTTGAATTCTGCCGAAGGCATTCAGAATATGTGTGCTACCCAAATAATGACTAAAAGTAAGTCTTTGAGAACGGGTTTCTCAAGCCAGGTGGCGCATTAGACCAGGGCTCATCTCCTGTTTCCAAAATGCATCACAAACTTTAATCTCTTCCCGTCCCAATCCCACGAAAAAACTGGAGGAAAATCCTTCCACTCCCGGAAGAATGACTCCCATTCCTCTCACTCCCGTGTTGTTGTTTTTTTGTTTTTTATAACTGTCAATTACAGTACAAATATAGTACAGATCACAGCGTGCCCACCTTATTAGTTGAATAAAACCCAAAATGTCGTTTTTTGTTATTATATTGAACTGAAAGCCATTTTATGCACAGTGTTGCACAGATTAAATTTCATGTAAATCATCCATGCTAACACACACGTCTTCTATTTTTATTTTTTAGACATTTCACTCTCTATAGATATATTTTTCAAAGACGGAGTTTCTAAGTTTCACGCTCAAGTTCACATGAGACCTAAAGCGCATCCTGTTTGCTTAAAAGCACAACGTTTCGTTGTTATTCTGAGTGCACACAAATAAACGTAGAGTCTTTACAGATTCGAAAGATGTATTAGGCTACTTGTATCTGTATGACCAAGAATGACGGAGATTTTAAGTGCAAGTGAGCGCACCGGAGCCTGTCCTGCAGCAAACGCGCTTCCACACAAACACTTCAATAGCGCACATTTCTATAGGTTAACATCATATTGAGCGGCCATGTAAAGTTGCTACTACATACATCTTTCAGATGAAAAGCCATATTTGAGGTTGATGAATGATAGGTGAGCGTTTGGATGTCCTGCCCGATTGTATTACCACATAGACCAGCCGTTGACAATCTGTCCATCACGGACTGCGAGCCTCCAGTTCGAAGACTCGTTCTCGCCCCTACAGTGCAATTCGGCTAGGTATACATCCGCGCTAAAATATCAGGGTGAAAGTCATCATAGCTTGCGTAGTATAGACCCAGCTCCCAACCCAACTTTGAGAATAGATTAACGGCGATATTTTTTTTATCGCCCGATAAGAGTCTCACGTTAACGCAGCACGTTAACGCCGATAACGGCCCACCACTAATATATATATATATATATATACAGTATGTATACAGTATATATACATTGAGTAGGTATATACATATACTAGCAACATCTAGCTACTGGGGTGTCTCAGGGCTCAGTTCTTAGACCACTTCTCTTCTCTTTCTACCTGGCATCACTAGGTTCTGTCATTCAGAAGCATGACTTTTTATATCACTGCTATGCTAATGACACTCAACTCTACCTCTCATTCCATCCTGATGATCCGGCAATAGCTGCTTGCATTGTCTAACAGACATTTCTTGCTGGATGAAAGACCATCCCCTTCCACTCAACCTTGCCAAGACAGAACTGCTTGTGGTTCCAACAAACCCATCACTTCATCACAATTTCACCATCCAGTTTGGCACATCAACCATAAACTCCTTCAAAAAACGGCAGAAACCTTGGAGTTATGATGGATGATCAGAATAATTTCTCAGACCACATTGCTAAAACTGCCCGGTCCTGCAGATTTGCTTTATACAACATTAGGAAGATCAGACTCATCTTTTGGAACATAAAACACAACTGCTTGTTCAGGCTCTTGTTCTATCCAGACTAGACTACTGCAATGCTCTCTTGGCAGGTCTTTCTGCCAGTTCTATCAAACCTCTACAATTAATATAGAATGCAGCAGCAAGATTAATCTTTAATGAGCCAAAAAGAACACGTCACACCTCTGTTCATCAATTTGCACCGGCTACCAATAGCTGCTCGCATAAAATTCAAGGCATTGATGTTTGCATACAAAATCACTACTGGCTCTGCACCTCTTTATCTAAATTCACTACTTTAGACTTATGTGTTCTTCAGATGCTTGCGTTCTGCAAGTGAACGATGCATCATTGTGCCATCCCAAAGAGACACAAAATCACTTTCACAGACTTTTACATTAACTGTTCCTTCCTGGTGGAATGACTCAATTTGAGCAGCTGAGTTCTTAGCCCTATGTGCATATGGTATCTTATTTAGGCTACATGAAAGATGACACATATTTTCTGAGGTTAGAAGATTTGTCCTTCTAAAGAAAAAAAGCCCCTGGAAATCAATTTGAGGGGTAAATATCATTAATGGAAATGTTCATTTCTGTCACTAGTTTAGGATTATTTTTAACTTTTTATCTATAACTGTTTTCTGACGTATTGCAATCAAAAATTCATTATTAAATCATATTGGGCAGCACAATGGCTAAGTTGATGGCAGTGTTGTCTCACAGCAAGAAGGTCCCTAATGCTATTTTGCATATTTTCTTTTTGTCCCTATGTTTCTGTCATGAATCTGGTTGCCACTCACTACATCTCTTGCACCACACTACAGCTGCACATCACCTATGGACTGCAACTCCCATCATTCACTGCACTACGACACACACATTCCCATCCACCATTGCACCAATCACACAGCTGTCACCAATCACTCATTAACCCTGATTGTTTCACCACACCTGCACCTCATTCACACACACACATATAAGCAGCACACTTCCTTGCACTCACCGCAAAGTCTTGTTTTGCCCCGGCTGACATTCTGAGCGTTTCCCCTGTATTCTGTTTACCTGGACTGCCTATACACTCTGACCGTTTGCTGCCTGCCTTTTTAATAATAATAATAATAAACTTTATTTTCTATAGCGCCCTTAAATGAAGATCTCAAAGCGCTTTACAACAACAAATAAAACCATACACAATAACAATCAAAAACACTATAAATAAAACAATATAAAAATACAACAAATGTTTAATTAAAAGCTCCCTAAAAAAATGAGTTTTAAGGCGAGATTTAAAAGTGCTAAGAGTTTTAGCTTGCCTTATCTCAATCAGTAAAGAATTCCACAGTTTTGGAGCTAATGAAGAAAAAGCCCTGTCGCCCATCGATCTTAAACGGGTTAAAGGAACAGTTAGAAGGCCAGTTTCAGATGAGTGAAGGTCACGTGTTGGAGTATAAGGAATTAAAAGCTCAGAAAAATATTGAGGTGCCAGTCCATGTAAAGCCTTGTAAGTAAGCATCAAAATTTTAAAGTCAACCCTAAAACTAACAGGAAGCCAATGTAAAGACTCCAAGACCGGTGTAATATGATCTCTCATCCTAGTTCTAGTAAGGATTCTAGCAGCCGAGTTTTGCACTACCTGCAATTTGTTTAGGGTAGCTTTTGACGCCCCAGCCAACAAGGCATTACAATAATCAATCCGGGTAAATACAAAAGTGTTAATCAACCTCTCAGCAACAGGAAAGGACAGCATTGGACGTAGTCTGGCAATATTTCTAAGATGAAAAAAATATGTTTTAACAGTGCCTTGAACATGTGGCTCAAAAGTTAGATTGGAGTCGAAAATAACCCCCAAATTCTTTAATTTTGTTTTAAACTTCATAATTGAACCATCAACGGACAAAGTAATCGACCCAGCTTTACGTAATTGGTGGGGTGAACCAATGAGCATAACCTCAGTTTTTTCACTGTTAAGACAAAGAAAATGTTGTGACATCCATTCTTTTATCTTAGAAATACATGTGGAAAGAAAATCTACAGACACAGTATCATTTGGTTTAGTATGTATGTAAATCTGAGTATTATCTGCATAAAGGTGAAATTTTAGACCAAGAGATCTCAAAAGCTGACCAAGTGTAAAAATATAGATGTTAAAAAGCAAGGGGCCCAAAATTGATCTCTGAGGGACTCCAGATTGCACAACACCAATTTTAGACCTAAATCCACCCATGGAAACAAATTGCTTACGATCAGAGAGGATCGTTTTTGACTCTGCCTGCCTTTCGATATCCTCTCTGTCTGCCGCCTCCTCCGACCTTTGCATTGCCCCTGTTGCTGACTCTGCCTTGCCTACGTGACACCTGTTATTGCCTCTGACCCCTGCCTGTTTGACCTTGCCTTGTTGTTCATTAAAGCTGCATTTGGATCTTAACGCCACTGTTGTAAACTTGGTTCTTCTAAAGTGTAGAAAACTCAGAAGAGAAGACCAGGAGACTTCGGATTGGATCGTCAGCAGGATTCTTTATTGAGAACACAAGCTGTTGGTATCTGTAGTCATCGAAATCTCAATCTTAAGTAACTTTACAAGGTTATTTTATAGGCATTTTTGGAGGAGGGATTCTTGGAGGTGGAGACAAATTCAAACAAAGCAAGCACATGAGGGAGGCGTTAGTTTTTGTTGCTAAACTTCCCGTGGTTCTAATCTCATCAACATAATCAAATGCATAGACACTAATCCAATCAAACTAACGATTCCACGTCTGGGCCAGGGGGCTCCGAAAGATAGACACTAATCCAATCAACCTAACGAATCAACGTCTGGCCAGGGGTTCTTTGAATCAACTTCTGGGCCAGGCGTTCTTTGAATCTCTGCCAATCAACATGACTTGATTGAGACAAAGCACAGTTATACATTGAGTCAGGAAGTGGATAATAAGAATCTAAATTAAACATTTAAATAAAATTTGTAATCCATCAATTCCCCCTTTGAGAGTTCTAATAACTCTCACAAAATACAAATTTAGACACTTAAAAGTTAATTCTTGTAACTTGTAATCGTTACAGGCACATAGTACATGTTCTGTGTTGCTTATATGTAATTGCATGCTGACACAGAAACAAAACATGCAATTAGGGTCCGTGAAGTTCTTACGGGTAATAATCTTTTCTGGTTGGAACTGTCATTTCCTCGTGAGAGGCGGGCGTCATTTGCTGAACGAAACACTTGATACTGTGGATGCATAGATAGTACGCAAGTAGGAGAAACAACAGCAGAATTGCTATTTCCTTGATCCACAGCCAGGGTTTACCTAACAAGTTTCCGAACCATGAAGAATTATCTTCAGTCATCTGGTGTAATTTTGCTGAAAGACCAAGAATGTCTTGTTGGATTTTGTTCAAGTTCTCTGTTGGATCCATTAACCCGGTGCAGCATTCAGGACCGATAATGGTACAGGCTCCCCCTTGTGTTGCAAGAATGTAATCCAAGGCCACTCTGTTCTGTAAGATCATCATCTTGTGCGAGGCGAGAGTGTCCTTGATGTTGCCCAGGGCGATTTCAGCGATTTCTGTACAGAATCCGACAGGCTTCTGACTTGATCGAGAGCCTGCATGACACCATACGATGGGATTAATGCTCCAAGAGTTCTTGACCACCACGTTTGTACACAAGTGAGTCCTGGAATGCAGCCATCTTTGTTGGTAGAAGCTGAATTTTGTAGATGTGGAGAACTTGAGGTGGAGTGTGTATTTTCTCTGATGGCTGGTAGGACATAAACCAGGGTGCACCTGCCATTGAATTGGCTGGGTAGGATGCTGTAGACAGAAGTCCCACATAACCACAAAGTGCCAGTCGGTGGAGGAATCATACACCACTGATTTATGGCAAAAAGTTTCGGTAGGGATGGGTTCCCGTAGAGACACTCTTTTAATTCATTCTCCTCTTTCGTATCTGATGTAGTAACGTACACATCGAATTCGGTTCTTCTTTCAATCACAAAGCTGCAACGTTCACGAGTGTCTGTCCTATCCTATCCCTGCAGGGGGAGGAACAACTTTACAGTTTGACACATGAGTCCAAGTTTTCCTTCCCTGACACAATACTGCAGCAGCTGTAATCAACATCACTTGATGTGGTCCGTACCACTTAGGCTCTAATGGCTTGTTTCTGAACGACTTTATCATGACCCATTGACCTGGGATGATTGTGTGTCCCCCTTCTGGTGGAGTCTGCCAACACGACTCAACTCTCTCTTTGGCACTCTGCACTGCCTTTGTGAGGTTTTCACAGTAAGCGATCAGGGCATCTGAAGCAATGTGCACATCAGCATTTCTAAGATCAATCACACCTGGCATCTGCATTGGGCGTCCAGTAATAATCTCATGAGGGCTCAGTCCTACTGATCTGTTAGGTGATGCTCTCATACTACACAGAACTGCGGGCAGTGCTTCAACCCATGGTACTCCTTCCTGATGCATTTTGCTTAGCCTGGTTTTGATTGTTCTGTTTGATCGTTCAACCTGTCCTGATGCTTGTGGCCTATAGGGACAGTGAAGGTTCCATAATCTTCAACATTCTAGACACTTCCTTGACTACCTGTCCTGTGAAGTGGGTACCTTGATCTGAGTCAATGCAATCTGGTAATCCCCATCTGGGAATGAAATCAGTGACAAGACATTTAGCAGTATGTGCAGCTGTAGCACGCCCTGTTGGATAAGCTTCTACCCATCTTGAGAACTTGTCTATTACTACCAAAACGTCAGTTTTTCCTTTACAAGGGGGCAACGATATGTAATCAACTTGCAGGTGACGAAATGGCCCTGGTGGAGCTGGGGTATGTGCTGCTGGTGTAGTGGCTGCTGGTACATCATTATTTTTCTGACATGTAACACATCTCTTGACTGTTTCAGTGGCTGCGTTTCTGAATTTTGGATTCCACCATTGATTTGAGAACCTGTGATTCATCGTTGCTGGACCACTATGACCCAAACTGTGTATTTGTTGAGCCAAATATGGCAACAGTGATTCGGGAGCAACATACTTTCCCCCTTTGGTCCAGCAGCCGGATGAATCCACAGTGGCTCCTTTGTCTAACCATGTCCATGCTTCATATAGAGGAACGCCTTTATACAGATCAACGATTGATTCAGGGGTAGAATTGTCTTCTGTGCTGTACTACCTGAACACACTTGTACAGTTGCATAGAAACAAGCCTGTTTAGCCGCTACATCAGCGAGAGCATTACCTTTAGCTTCCGTAGTATTAGTTGTGAGATGTGCTTTCACTTTGATCACCGCTAATTTCTTTGGGAGTTTCATGGCAAACATTAAATCTTTCACTAATCCAGCATGCTTAATGGGGGATCCAGCAGAAGTTCGAAATTTTCTGGTTTGCCAAATGACACCAAAATCATGAATTAGCCCAAAAGCATACCTGGAATCTGTGTAGATATTTGCAACCGATCCTGAAGCTAGCGTGCATGCTCTAGTTAAGGCTACTAGTTCTGCAGCTTGAGCTGAAAAATGATCTGGAAGACGACCTGAAGCAACTACTTCAGTGGTGGAAGTTACTGCATATCCTGCTCGTCTGTTACCTTCAATAACTTGAGCTGAACCATCAACAAACAACTCCAATTCTGCATTCTCTATGGGAGTTTCTGCTATTTCACTTGTCGCTGCATATGTAAGTAACACAATCATGAGTCATTTCGCCTTCATCCTCTAACACAAATTCAGTCATTGCAGACATCATACATGAGGATGGGTTCGTGACTGGTGCACGCTGTATAACAATATTCGGGCTGTGAGAGTTGCTAACCAATTTCCCCAACGGAGGAGGTGACAGAAGTGACTTTTGCTTGATTCATTAGTGCGGACACTGCGTGAGGGCATTTTACGTTTACAGTCTGACCTAACACCATTCCTGATGAAGCCTGAAGCGCTAGATGAACTGCCTGTACTGCTCTGAGGCATGGGCCCATACCTTGAGCGACTATGTCAAGTTTACCGGAATAGTAATGAATTGGGCGTAAGCTGCCCCCATGATCTTGCATTAGACATGCAGTCATAAAGCCTTAGTGTTCATGGACATAAAGCACAAAGGGTCTATCAGATTGGGCAATTCCTAATGCTGGTGCTTGACATAGTGCTCTCTTCAAATCATTAAAAGCTTTGAGATGAAGTTCTTCCATACAAACAGTATCTGAATCTTTACCATGGCCTTTCAACAAATCATAGAGAGGCTGAGCAATCGAGGCATAGTCTTCAATCCAAGGTCTACAGTAACCTGCTGTTCCTAAAAATGAGCGGAGTGTTTTAATGGTAGTAGGCGGAGGTATGGCTTTGACTGAAGCCGCTCGATGCTGTGTAATGGATCTATTTCCTGCACCAATTGTTTGACCCAGAAATGTGACTTGCTTTTTAGCAATTTGAGCTTTGTGAAAGCTGCATTTGTGTCCTTTTTTATGCAAATAGTCCAACAATGATGCCAATTCAGTTTGATGTACCTCATGATCTGTTGAGGCAATCAAAATATCATTGACATATTGGATCATAGTGGACTGTTTTACCGGACATTTTGGGTCACACAAATCACGTCTGACAGCCTGATGATATATGGTTGGGGAGTTTTGAAATCCCTGTGGAAATCGTGTCCACTGGTATTGTTCATAGTCAACTGTGAAAGCTAACCATGGCTGGCTGTCAGAGTGCAACGGTACAGAAAAGAATCCATTAGACATATCAATTACTGAAAAAAATCTTACAATCTAATGGTAAGCCATTACAAATTGTAGATGGATCTGCCACTAGGGGGGTGATTTTATCAATATGTTTATTGGCTACTCTGTAGTCTATTGTAAGTCTCCATGTCCCATTAGATTTCTTGATGGGCCATATGGGTGAATTACATGGACTGTTGGTTTTAACTAGCACTCCTTGCGCCAGCAAATTTTCTACAATAAGTTTGATTCCTGTATAGCTTCCTTATTAATCGGATATTGTTTGGTGACCGGAGGTGGAGTTCCTGTCAATTTAACTGGTTCTACACCTGTCAACAACCCACAATCATCCTTGTCTTTAGCCCAAATTGGATGATTCTGTAAGAAAGCATACTCGGGAGGGGTTGCATTATTGGTAGAAATCTGTGCTGAGGAAATTTTTATGCTAGTAGATTCTGAGGACATGTCTAAAGTTAGATTTATTTGTCTCAGAAGATCCATGCCTAAAATTGCACCTGTATTTAATGGAGCGCATAGCAATTTTGTAGTCAGAGTTTTTGGGCCAAATTGTACCTCTATGGGCGGAGTTTCATACAAAACAGAATCTTCACCTATTACACCAGTTAAACAAAGTTTGGTTTTCTTGTATGGGATGTTTAAACCTTGTGCCAATTTTGTAGGAATTACTGTAATTTCTGCACCTGTATCAAGCAAAAAATCTATCTCTTTCTCTTTTATGCTACCTTTCACAAAAATTCTTTGGTCATTGTGTTGGATTACAGGGGAAAGGTAGCTACTCACAGCCCCAACAATCAGTTTTTTTCCTGGTCTTGTTGTGCTCTTAGAAGAGCCTGAACTAGCTGTCCTACAGTTTCAGTGGTCACTGGCGGAACTACTTCAGGGTTGTAGGCAGGCTGAAAAGGAGCAGAATTATGCATAGTATTTCTTTTACTATCTTGCAACTTCTTCCTACACTCTTTCTCCCAATGTCCTAATTTTCCACAGTATTTGCATTTGCTTTCTCTTTTAGACCATCTATTGTCTTGTTTCGTTGTGTTAAACGTAGCTGCTGCTACTCTTACTTTTGCCTTGACATCAGCATCTCTTTCCCATGTAGCTAACCTGTCTAGGTTACTTCTGAGAGTTCTGTTAGACCAAGTTAGATCTAAGAATGGTAAAGCTTTTCTGTATTCGGCTACAAGGCCATCTGACCAGATCTGAACCAGGGTCCCTTGTCATCTAGCACACTTTCAGGGTCATCAACAATTCCACTGTAAATTACAGCTGACTGACAAAATCTCTCAGTATATTCACTCACAGTTTCTTCTTTCCTTTGCACACAGGTAGTAATTCTAGACCAATCTATTTTGGGTCCTAAGATATTCTTTAGGATTTTCAAAATACCTTCTCTTAAATCACCCTTACTGGCATTTCGCAGTTCAGAAGTAACAGCAGATTCAAAACTGTTGAATTCAGATTCAGTTAAAATTTGTGACATCAGCTGCATGACTTCTGCCAACGACATGTCATAAAGATGCATTTTACTGATCAATGTTCTTCTAAATTCAGAAAAATGTGTGCGTGCTGACGGTAAACTCTGAGATAGTCTCTCTATATCTTTAGGACATAAAGCTTTGGCAACAGTTTGTATTTGCACAACAGAAGAATTGAGAGGAACACTATCAGTTTCCTCAATTCCCTGAGATCTTCTCCTAGCACCACACACATTGACGGAATTTACAGGCACATCAGTTACTGATTGGAGAGCTACATCTGTTTCAAAAAACGCTTGTAAATCAGGGTAAATGTTATCAGGCTGACTAACTTCCACATCAGTTTTTGCTGCAGCTTTCTTGAGGTTCAATTTCTTAGTCAAAGTGGATACTCTAGCACGGAGTTCATTGTTCTGTTTCTCTAGCTCTGAGTTATGCTGAGACTGTTGTGTAGCTAGTGTTACACTGAATTCTCTGTGACACCAGATAATGCCTTTCACATTGTTCTTACGAATTCTTGCTCCTAGTACCTTTTACACTCATCTACCGACCAAGTCTTGTCTGGATGAATCTCATATTTCTCGTTAGTTCTTGTCTAACTTTTCAGTGACTATTAGGTCCATTTGTTCCCCTAACAGCGTTTTGAATTCACTATCTGACCACAAAGGAGTCGCAAGACCACTCTTTTCTGTGGTTGGAATCAGCCTAGCATTCCTTCTAACCATTTTGTAAGTTTCTTCTGTACCACACTAAACAAAAAAAACAAAAACAAAAAACTTCTCTGATCAACAGAGGGTACACTTGTTAAAAAAAGCTTAACTATTGTTAACTTTCCAAATTACCAACACTTCACACTTAACTTCCCTGCCTACAAGAACAGAGGATAAACCAAACTTATTAGCACGAAAATGCTAACCTTCCCTGCCTGAAACAGAGGATAACCACTTTTTAGCACGTAATGCCAAAACTTCCCTGCCTGAAAGAACAGAGGATAACCAATATCAAAATTATTAGCACGTAATGCTAACCTTCCCTGCCTGAAACAGAGGATAACCAATTTTTAGCACGTAATGCCAAATCTTCCCTGCCTGAAACAGAGGATAACTTTCATCTCTAAAAGAAAAACTTTAGAGGATAAACTTAGTTAAACAAACCCTACAGATGTATGTTAACTCTTCTCTGACGGCACAGAGGATACAACATTTGTACTGGTCTTAGGTTCTTTTGGATTAGAGACAGCACTCACCACAACCCTTGGTTGAGAGAAAAATTCAGTCTGGGAATCTTTGTTCAGCTGGAAGTTTTCAGGTGAGGAAGCTGGAACTCTAGCCGGGTCACGGCACCATCTGTTGTGAACTTGGTTCTTCTAAAGTGTAGAAAACTCAGAAGAGAAGACCAGGAGACTTCGGATTGGATCGTCAGCAGGATTCTTTATTGAGAACACAAGCTGTTGGTATCTGTAGTCATCGAAATCTCAATCTTAAGTAACTTTACAAGGTTATTTTATAGGCATTTTTGGAGGAGGGATTCTTGGAGGTGGAGACAAATTCAAACAAAGCAAGCACATGAGGGAGGCGTTAGTTTTTGTTGCTAAACTTCCCGTAGTTCTAATCTCATCAACATAATCAAATGCATAGACACTAATCCAATCAAACTAACGATTCCACGTCTGGGCCAGGGGGCTCCAAAAGATAGACACTAATCCAATCAACCTAACGAATCAACGTCTGGCCAGGGGTTCTTTGAATCAACGTCTGGGCCAGGCGTTCTTTGAATCTCTGCCAATCAACATGACTTGATTGAGACAAAGCACAGTTATACATTGAGTCAGGAAGTGGATAATAAGAATCTAAATTAAACATTTAAATAAAATTTGTAATCCCTCACCACTGACTCCTCTCGTTACAGTTTCCTCCATGTGCTTCAACTTTTCCTCACAATTCACACATGCTGTATAGGCGAAATGGACACATTAAATTGTCTATAGATGTGAATGTGTCTTTCCAGGGTGTCCCCCCGCCTGCAGCCCAATTCCAAAGAGGATAAGCAGCTTGGGAAATGGATGGATGAATATAATTTCTCATTCTAAAAATACCAACAAAGGGAAGACGGTAGTGTTCTGTTGTTTGAGTTCAGCTCTGAGTTTACACTCTTTCCCTTTGAGTGGAGATCTGCCAGGAAGTAGAGGCCGACATTTTTTCGGTAATCCCGCGGGATGGGAAACAAAATCCCTATATAGTATACTATAATATAAATATGTCGTTCCTGACATCCTTTTAAAATGATTGGAGAGTTAAAGGCTTCTTCTGTGAGCCCTTCTTTTATAGATTTAGATCCTGGCCTAATGAAGGTCTCATTGTGACTAAGGCTAGGACATCTACCCAAGGTTGCTTCCAATTCATTTTGCTCTCAATTGTTGTGGTGCTGTCTTTTCTCCTTCACTCTTTAAACTCACAGGAGGTTGACCAGATTGTACAGGCTTCACCAAGGTAGGAAACTTAGGCAAGATAAGGTTAATCGCATCATCTACAGTATTTGTTTAAATTTCAAATGTATTAATTTATTACAATTATTAATATTTCAAATGTATTACAACTTGGATGTTTATCTGATTCCTGGTTCTGATGTTTTGTCTGTTTATACAGATGCAACAATAGTTTTCACAGGAAAATAAATTGGCATTCACTTTGTGGTGTTGTGGTATAACATTTGGTACTTACTTCAAAGTAAGTTGTGATGGTGTTTTTTTTTTTTGGAAGTGCTAATGCCACCAACCAACGAATTGGTATCACCATTCCCTACTCAGGGTTAGAGGTCTGCTACCCGACCCGAACCCGCGGGTCCCGGGTTCATGTTCATGGAACAGGATCTTTGCTTAATTTCCTAATGATTTTTGTCATAAAATAAAAATCGATAAATTTGACCCATACAATTTATTGTTGGCTATTGCTACATATATACCTGTGTGACTTTTATTTTTATTTATTTATTAAGTAATTTAGCAGACGCTTTTATCCAAAATGACTTACAAATAAGGAAATTATAGAAGCAATCAAAACCCAACGAGAAACAAGGGACTGCTGCATTATATGCCTCACAGAAACCTGGATCACTCGTACGTTCTGCTCCTGCCTGCTTATGGGCAGGAACTGAAACGTGAAGCACCCGCCCTCAGTATTATTCAAGCCTGGTAGGTTCAATCGGATGCTTTACTACAGGACTGTTTTGATCACGTGGACTGGGACATGTTCCGGGCAGCGTCTGATGACAACATAGAGGCGTACTCAGATACTGTAACATGTTTCATCAGGAAGTGTATAGAGAACGTAGTACCGACAAAAACAATCCGCATCTACCCCAACCAAAAATTGTGGATTAACAGCGATGTTCGAAAAGCCTTGTCAGCGTGGACATTTGCCTTTAAATCCGGAAACACTGACATTGTGCCCATACCGAAGAAAAATTAAATCCCAAGCTTGAATGACTGGAGGCCTGTTGCTCTGACACCCATCTTCAGCAAGCATTTTGAGAAACACATCAGAGACTACATCTGCTCTGTGCTGCCTGCCTCACTGGATCCGCTACAGTTTGCATATCGCAGTAACCGTTCCACACACTGCTCTCTCCCACCTGGAAAATAAGAACATCTATGTGAGAATGCTGTTCGTGGACTATAGTTCAGCATTTAACACCATAGTGCCTGCCACACTGGTTGCAAAGATCCAAACTCTGGGACTAAACAGATTTCTGCAGCTGGATCAAGGACTTCCTGACAGGCAGAAGTCAGGTGGTCAGAATGGGCAACAACACCTCATCTCCCCTGATCCTCAACACTGGTGCTCCTCAGGGCTGCGTTCTCAGCCCACTCCTATACTCCCTGTACACTATGGCAGTGCAAAATACTTTGGGCCACAAAATGTATTCAGTTTATTTTCATTTTCACTTTACGTGTTAGGGGTGGAGTGTTTCAATTAACGGCAGAAGGAAAAAGGATATAAGGGAGTGAGTCTTACCCAGGAGTAATGGCGTCATCAGTAAAGCTTGCAGAGTGAGAGCGAACGCAGAGTCCCTCGAGACTTTTTAAGCGTTTGCACTTCAAGAGGAAATGGTTTTAGTTAGGTTGTTCTGAAGACAAGTCCCTGCTGCTTATTCACCTGCCCTGGTGTCTGACGACAACTCGAGGCACCTTTCAGCTCCCCTCATGACTGCGAAATTGGTCAGTATTTCTACGCTGCCATTACACACACTCATTCACTCACTACACACGCACGCACTCACATCACATTCACCCCCGCACATTCAGTGTGTTTTTTGTTTATCATGATTGTTCAATGATTATTGTTGTTTTAAGATTGTGTTTTGATGTTATTATGAAATGAACAAAATGCTTATTTAATGTTTCTTTGTTTTCTTTTTTTTCTTTTCTTTTTCTCCTATGGACAATTTATGAATGATTGTGGATGTGTATCTGCGTGTTGGAAATGGGAAATAGTGAGACGCGATTACTACACGAAGGAATTCCCACGTGAATGGACCCAAATCGCTGAACTGTTTTTTTCCCTTATTTTTCTCTTCTCGTGATCGTTATATTTTCAACCAAGTGTTTCCGTGGACATTGAGGAATAAATCTTCCCTTTATGAACAGTTTTCCTCTGACTACTTTTTGTGATTTATTGTAACAGGTGGTTTATTTTGTTGGCTGTCCTGGGTTACTTTAATTTTATCAGGATCAATCCTGGCTGGCGCCCGAAATTATTTATTTAAGAGACTATTTATTCTAGGGCGACCACCACCGTTACAACACGCATAACTGTACAGCCACACACAGCTCCAACGTCATTGTCAAATTTGCAGATGACACAACGGTGATAGGCCTGATCACTGACAATGATGAGACAGCCTACAGAGAGGAGGTGAGGACCCTGACTAAATGGTGTCAGGAGAACCACCTCTCACGCTACATTGACAAGACCAAGGAGCTGGTGGTGGATTTCAAGAGACAGAGCAGAGAACACACACCCATCACCATCGACAAGACCCCTGTGAAGTGGGTAAACAGCTTTAAGTTCCTGGGCCTTCACATCACCGAGGATCTCACATGGTCTGCTCACACGCAGTGCTGAAAAAGGCACATCAGCGCCTCTTCTTCCTGAGACGGCTGAGGAAGTTTGGAACGAGCCCCAGCATCCTCAGATCATTCTACACCTGCACTGTGGAGAGCATCCTGACCGGCTGCATCACCGCCTGGCTTGGAAACAACACTGCTGGCAAATGCAAAGCTCTGCAAAGGGTCGTGCGAATTGCCCGCCACATTGTTGGAGGTTAGCTTCCCTCCCTCCAGGACATCTACACCAGGCGGTGCATTAGGAAAGCCAGGAAGATCATCAAGGACTCCAGCCAGCCGCCCCACAGACTGCTCTCTCTGCTGCCTTCAGGAAGACGTCTCCACAGCATCCGATCCCGCACTAGCCGACTGAGGGATAGCTTTTTCCCTCAGGCTATCAGGACAATGAACAAATAATACACCCTACTGTATACTCCCACTTTACGGCATGCCATGAACTGCACTTTAACACAGTTCAACTGGACTACACGCACACACTGCACTAATACAACAACCTATCTGCTACCACTGGATACCATCCTATGCACATCCATGACATTGCGTATCCAGGATTATGTATAATCTGTTGCACCTTCGCATATTATTGTGTATATATGTGTACATAATGTAGAATGTGTACATACTGTGTATAATGTGATAACTGTAAGTACATTTACATTTATGCATTTAGCAGACGCTTTTATCCAAAGCGACATACAGTGCATTCAGGTTATACATTTTTTGTCAGTATATGTGTTCCCTGGGAATTGAACCCACAACCTTTTGCCCAATTCTTCTACTCATCTAAAGGCCAGACTCAGTGAAGCTTTGGCTAGAGTGGAGAGTCTAGAGCGGGAGAAGCAAAATGCAAAGGCCCAAGAACGGAGAGCAAAGAAAACCGTAAAGAGTCTTTTGGAAGATCTGAAGGAAAAGAACCTTGTGTGTGTGTGTGTGTGTGTGTGAGTGAGTGAGTGAGTGTGTGAGTGAGAAAGAGAGAGAGAGAGAGTGTGTGTGTGTGTGTGTGTGTGTGTGTAGGTGTGTGTGTGTGTGTGTGTGAGAGAGAGAGAGAGAGAGAGAGAGAGAGAAATAAATTCAAATAAAATATCAAACTTGTTTCTTTATTAAAATATAAAATTAATTAATTTATATATTTATCAATATGCCATAGCCTACCATATGTCTTTGTTAAAGCACAATAGAAAGTATTTTAGCATGAAAGCACATTTTTTTCAATGTGTGACAGCGTCCGGTATCATAACGAAATCTCTGCCGTTTGTAACAAACCAAACCGTGTGAAAATCCGGTAAAAATTCAGGGAGTTATGATCATTGTAGTTGGGGATACACCTTCCTCAGTAAAAATAAATGCAGGGGGGGTGCCTTGGGGACCCATCCAAGATGGCGGCCGAGCAGTACGTCAGCTCCAATAGGCAGCGTCAGTCTATGAGGCGTCTACGTATATTATCTCTATGGCCGACGCATCACGAGGAAAAAGAAAACACATCCAGCGTAACGCAAGGGGAGCCCCCTAGGGGGTATGCCGATATATTGCTCCATGTTACGTGTATATTATTAATAATGACATTTCCGAAAGTTCAAATGGTCAGCTGTCGTGGGCCCCCTCAAAATACGGGCCCCAGGCAATTGCCTGCCTACGTCTGTAGCATGACACAGGTCCATGACATTTACAAAACTATTAACCTGCATAGCTTAACGTACAGAAAACTGTTCATGAAATCCAGGCTTTCGAGTATAAGCAAACGGAAAGGGATGATAAAGGATGACTTTATCGTTACCTAATATGAAGTGAGCGCTACAAACACGAGCCTCTTTGATCGTAGCATTATCCCAGTCTGCCCGTTTAATAGCTTGCAGCCACAGATGTCGTCGATTTTTTTGAAACGGATGAGATCCTGCAGGAATCCTGAAAAACTTGACTCAAGAACTGGTGCGATTTTCACAGTCTACGACGCAACAAGTAGGCATTTTTTCTTGACGAGAAATTCTCTGGTTAACACACAACTCAATGGGATGGAATTAACTTTCTGACCCCGACATGCGCACTGCGAACTTCGAATTTTCCTGTGACGTATACCGTGAAGGGGTCTATTGCTACGCCTCTGTATGTATGTGTATTCTGCACATTGTCTTCTGTATAAGTATGTACTGTCTATAATTAAATTGTTTCTGCACTGTTTGGAGCACACTCTCAAGAATTTCACTCACCAAGGCACATGTGCTGTGGTGATGTGACAATAAAAGTGATTTTATTTTATTTGAAACCAACAAAAGAGCAACAACATGCAAGTGCTATTACAAATCTTGGTTAGCCTAACGCAGTACATGTAGGAAGGTTTTTTATTTAGTTTTATTTTTTAAGAAAACGAGTATATGGAATATAGAAAAAAGAAACTTAGTGTTAGTTTTACAAGAAAAGCTAGCAGTTAGAGAATAAATATGCAATTGATAGAGGGTTAAATGCGTGTGTGTTTTTTAAATAAAAAGAAGACTGATTAGATAAAATAAAATTAGAATAGAGAGTGCTAGAGTTAGAGGGTCAAATAAAGATGGAAGAGATGTGTTTTTAGTTTCTTGAAGATGGCTAAGGATTCAGCTGCTCGGATTGAGTTAGGCAGGTCATTCCACCAGATGGGGACAGTTAATGAAAAAGTCAGTGAAAGTGATTTTGTGCCTCTTTGGGATGGTACAGTAATGCGTTGTTCACTTGCAGAACACAAGCTTCTAGAGGGCATATAAGTCTGAAGTAATGAATTTAGGTAAAGGGGTGCAGAGCAAGAGGTGGTTCTGTAGGCAAACATTAATGCCTTGAATTAATTGCGAGCAGCTATTTGTAGCCAGTGCAAATTGATGAACAGAGGTGTGACATGCTTTCTATTCGGCTCATTAAATATTAATCTTGCAGCAGCATTTTGGATTGATTGTAGAGGTTTGATGAAACTGGCTGGAAGACCTGCCAAGAGAGCCTTGCAATAGTCAAGTCTGGACAGAACAAGAGCTTGAACAAGGAGTTGTGTTGCATGTTCTGAGAGAAAGGGCCTGATCTTCTTAATATTATATAATGCATATCTACAGAACGGGGCAGTTTTAGTAATGTGGTCTGAGAAATTCAGCTCATCATCAATCACAAATCCAAGGTTTCTGGCTGTTTGTGAAGGAGTTATGTTTGATGAGCCTAATTGGAAGGTGAAATTGTGATGAAACGATGGGTTTGCTGAAACCACAAGCAGTTCTGTCTTAGCTAGGTTGAGTTGAAGGTGATGGTCCATCATCCAGCAAGAAATGTCTGTTAGACATGCTGAGATGCGAGCAGTTATCATCAGATCATCAGGATGAAATGAGAGGTAGAGTCATAAGGTAGACTTATGACTGGTTTTGTGGTCCAGGGTCACATATATGCATGAACATCTTTTAAGACTTCAAAGACAAAGAAAAACATGAAGTTGCATCATATGACCCATTTAATTCTTTTGAGAATGGAGTAAGACCATTAATAGGCTCCAGCATCGTGCATGGCCACATTACCGTGTTTACAGTGTTCCACATTACAGTGTTCCTGTGGCTGTGGTTGTGGTTCGATTCCCAGGGACCACATATACTGATAAAAGAAAAATGTATAGCTTGAATGCACTATTAAGTAAGTCGCTTTGGATAAAAGGCCTGGAGTCACAACCACACATCAAGACATTGTTCAGATATTTTATTTCAAGACATTTGTCATGTTTCTGTCCTGAGAACTTCAACCTATCCAATAGTGGAATGATAATTCCAAAACATAATTTTAGAGATAATAACGGAGGCTTAAGCCATTGATATGCAGGCTAATGCAGTTATTAGAGAGAGAGAGAGAGAGAGAGAGATTGATCACAGTGAATATCTATGTCTATGCATCTCTCAGCAGTGATCAGCAGCAGCGTCTCTATAACAGCAAATCTTTTAAGTGGAACTGTATCGAGAACCTCGCAACTGAGAAATATCAAGTCGTTTTTCAGCTGCTAAGCTATTGTATTGATCAATTCGCTGAGCAGCTCTGGCAATAAGTTTCTGTGTGTGCCGCCATGTATGTGCACAAGTGCATGTCTGTACTGTGTGTGCGTCTGTGAGAGAGAGTGCGATTTCCATACATATAATGGTGGAAAACATGGAAATAGTTTTCACATATTGTTTGTTTAAATTTATTTGCTCAATGTTTTTTGAGGTTTTGGTCCTTTTACTTTTGTAGCTAGCCACCCATAGTATAACAAAACTTTATTTTAAGGTGCCCTTGTTACTCTCACATGTATGTTCCCGTTTAGTTCCTGTTTTTCCTTATTTTGTTTAGTTCCTGTTCTCTTCATTAGTTAATCATAGTTCATTCTGATCAACTGTGTTAATTAATCATCTCGTTTGCTCCTTTGCTTTCCCTGTCTTTATAAGCCTTCAGTTTCTGTATGTTCTTTGTCTCGGTTTAATGTTGTTTCATTGGTTTAAGTGTGTTGATGCTGATAAAATAATCTTTACGTTTACCCCAGTCTTCGTGCGCTATTATCTACAACCATGACCCATGACAGTCACAGTGTAAATATACATTTAAGTACTGAGTAATATATGTACTTATAGTTAGGGTTAGGATTAGGGTTTGATTTAGAGTAACTTGCATATAATTAGGCGTAAATAATTTTATTACAATAGTAAGTACATGTAAAGTGTGTAACAAGGACACCTTAAAATAAAGTGTTACCCAAAAGTATTATGTCTCTTCATTGTACTTGAAGCATGAGAGAGATGAGAGATGTCTCATCTATTGTTTTAGGTGTGATGTTTCTCTTCTTTCATTTTGACTTCAATGCATTTTTGAACCTTTTCATCCTGCTGCAGTTTCCTACAGGTCATGTGATTTACTGAAAACATGACTGATCTGCATACAAGTATTTAAGACCACAGCATACTGTGCAGTGTTCTTTCATCAGTCGGGTGATTCAAGAACTCAAGACAAATACGTTGTATGATATTAAGCAGACAGCTTTCATTTGCTCTTTGGGATCCAACTTCACTTCAGGTATGTCAGATTTTACATTATTACATTTATTATAATTATACAATGTACTGTGCATGTAGAATATGATTGTTTATTGTTAGTTCATGTTAGGTCATTATGCATTAATTAACTAATGTTAACATTTAGTAAATGTATGAGTATTTATTGAAATTAATGTTAATCAAACTTAATAAATGCTGCATTTTCAGTATTAGTAATTGTTGACTAATGTTCTACTTGAGGTTGCTGAGATGTGGCTAAGCACATTATTTTATGTTTACTTTGAGATTGTATTATTTCTGATTGTTTAAACGATCAGCCCTTTGTGGGCCCCTCAAACTAGGGAATTACCTGCTTCACTGTAGCAATGCCTCTAGTTTCAGAGTGAGTGGTTTCAGGTATAACTGTAAGGTTAGCTGAAATGGTAATAGATTAATATTGTAAAAATGGCAGGAACATATGCCTTCACTTAATCTACTTGAGAAAATCATTTTAGAGTTAGTCAGAATCAGGGATGCAGCGATTAACCGGTTTTACTATTAACCGCGCTTTTTTGGTCAAGTCGTTTTGGAGTTATTGCCGTTTATCGCTGAATGTGTCACGAATATCGAAAACAAAACCAACTTAACCTCGCTGTTAAAGCATCGTAAAAGCTCAGCTAAACCGAGTGTTTCTGTTGCACGGAACGGAACTGTTGCAGCTTGCGCAAAACAAAACAAAAAAGTTACACTAGGGTGCACCAGCTTGAAACACCGTGCTTATCAGAGACACGGAAGCTACTCCACACACTAGATTAACTGTGACAGAGGAACCAAACAGCGAAGCTTTATTTACACCAGAGAATGTCTGAAGTCGATAGTGTGGGACCATTCATAATTATTGAAAATAAATGCCTTTACGATGCGATATGATATTTGAAAAGGAAGAAAACAAGTTTGACAAAAGCCGGCTTGAACCCGGGTCGACCGTGTTAAAAGATTTACAGGCGCGCTATTTATTACCTGCGCCACAGGAGAAATAAGTTATATCTTATATCTTATATGTACATTCTTGATTGACAGCTTTCTCGTCCAGTCAGCGGTGAGTCATCTATTCCTAAACCAATGGCGCTGCCTCAAACTATACCTACCTTTTCCGGTTTGTCTGAATTGTCGTTGTGTTTTCTGACTTGTTATAATGTTTTCTGAATTGTTGTTGTGTTTTCTGATTTTTTCTTTAGATTTGCGTTTGTAATTTGTTATTTTGTTTTCAGAATCGGGATTTGTTTTGCACTTCTCGGCCACCGTACTAAATCGATCTCGAGCTCACAAACTAAAAAAATAGACATGATTTTCTCAGGTCATATGTAAAATCAGATGAATAAAGATTATTAAAATGAATAAGTATGGATGACAGTTGATTACAAATAATAGTCCTCATTAGTAACAGTGTCCTCTGTGGGATAAATAAAGCTAATATCAAGGGTTCAAGGTTTCTTTATTTGTCACATAATAAATTATACAGGGTATAATCAAAAGTGAAATGTAGGTCAAATCAGGTCCGCTCAGTGGACAGTGCAAAGAATAAAAAATTATATAAAAGTAACACCACACAAGAGCATATATATAGGTAAAAAAAGAAATAAAAAGTAAAATGTGCAGTAGAATAAAGAAAAGTGCAAAACAGTAAGATGTGCAAACAAGTAGGATGTGCAAAAACAGTATATGGGACTTAATAAATAGTACTATAAACAGGAGGGATGAGAGGGATGTGCAAACGACAGGAGGGATGAGAGGGATGTGCAAACGGCTTTTTTTTTTTATGTTTATTAAACAGAGTTTGTGTTTAGGAGCCTGATGGCCTGAGGGAAGAAGCTCCTCCTCAGTCTCTCAGTCTTTGCCATCATGCTCCTGAAGCGCTTGCCAGATGGCAGTAAACGGAAAAGATGGTTACCGGGGTGATTTGAGTCTTTGATGATTTTAGCAGCTCTGCTTTTGCAGCGTTTGAGGTAGATGACCTGCAGAGAGGGGAGAGTAGACCCTGAGATGCGCTCAGCTAAGCGCACGACTCTCTGTAGAGCTTTGCAGTCCTGGTTTGAGGAATTTCCATACCACACTGAGATGCACTGAGTCTTGTTAATATTAGTCTTGTATTAATAATACTTAATTAACATTGTGATTTGTCATTCCTGTTATAGTATTATTCATAAGTTTCAAACTTTCCAAGTTCTGTACCTCAGGTCTAAAAGAAATGTATAAAGATTATACAAAATGAAAACACCAAATACATTTGTGATCTATTTCCATTTGTTATTTTCAAAAGGGAAATACTGACTGATGTTTACAGCGCAGATGTCACCTTTTTAATTCCAATATGAGAGAGGGACTTTTTTTATTCTTTAGTATTATTATTTTGTGCTGCATTATTGCTTACTGTGTTATTTCTCTTTCAAAAGGCAGCAATAAATAACACTTTAATATCTAAGGAGAGTTTGTGATTTTATGTTGTGAAATTAATAAATGCATAATAATCGTAATAACCATGAAACCGTGATTATTCCTCAGACTATAATTGTACCAACAAAATCTATAATCGTTGCATCCCTAGTCAGAATAATATAAAATATGGCAGTTTATTATTAGTCAGATAAACATGTTTTGTGCAAAAACTACTTTTCCTAAAGTACTCAGACCAAGATAAAACAACCTCCAAATGGAGGCAGGAACTAACAACTGGAATTTGCAATGATCAAGGCCTAGACATAGAGAGTTTACCCCTTTTAGGGACATATGGTAATTTGCATGAAAGACAATGGGAAAGGACGGACCCTCTACAGTGAGCACTTCACTTTTTATAAGAATGAGACCATTGGACCAGTCGCATCAAGATACATATTAAATGATACCAAACATGACTATGAATATCAAATGCATTCATGTATTGTAGAACAGGATATCTTGCAATTAACCATTCTGAGTAAACTGGGTGAAGGGAAGAATGGGTAAAACGAAATAAGTGGAACAAATGTGAAGGAAGCATAGGTGAGAAAGAAGCATTCCCGCATCTTCTTATGGTGAGATTTGGAAACAGATGTCTGAATGTTAATACACTGTGTTTGCATCTCAGGACATCAACGTGTCAGAGGTTCTTCCAGCCTTACAGAAGACCTGAGCCATCATATCTTGGCAAATCAAAATCAAACAACATGGGTAAGAAATGTAAACTATAATAGGATAACATCAATATCACATACATGCTAGTGAGTTTATTTTAATTCGTATAATGTGGTGACATTTAATTGTAAAAATTGTGATTCTGTTTCAGCGGCAGAGAAAGCAGCAGCAGAAGAACCAAGGGAAACTCTACAGTCACCACTGACATTAACAGTTATAATTGTAACAGTTATAGTAGTAGCTTATGCATTTATGTCAGGAGTAGGTGAAGGAGTAGTAGGAGCAGCAGCTGGAGCAGCAGCTGGAGTAGGCGTTTTATATTTACAGTGGGAAGAAGAAGAAAGAACAGGACTAGTAGCAGTAGCAGTAACAGGAGTAACAGGAGGCATAGCAGGAATAGCAGCAGCAATGTTGCGATCAATGGTAGGAGCACGTTCACTAACAGGAGCAGCAATAGTGGGAGCGATAGCAGGAGCTGCAATAGTTGCAGCAGCAAAACCACAATTACAATTGGTTATAAAAAACATTAAGTATTTCATAGTTGCATTGAAACTATTTTTAGGAGTAACTCTAGTAGCAATAGTAGGAACTCTATTTGAATGGGCAATGATTACAATAACATGGGTAAAAGATCAAATAAAGTGGGCAGTATCCCAAGTAAAAAAAGCAGCACAATGGATTATAGAGGCAGCAAAAAAAGCATTCAACACATTAGCATCATTTGGAGCATCAGGATTAGCAGTAGCAGCAGCAGGATTAATGGCATCAGTAGCATTAGCATCATCAGCAGCATCAGGATTAGCAGCAGTAGCAGGACTAGCATCTGGATTATTTGGAGGATTATTGGGACTTGTGTTAGTGCTAGCGGCAGGAGCAGCAATTTTTGGATCAGACTGGAGAAGACAATCAAACCAGCTGCAGACACAAGGTGGAGATGTCATGTTACCAGTAGCTGCTCTTTTGCTTTTTGTTTTATTTTGTTTTCTTGTTGCCTCTGTGGGTTTGTTTCGATGTTGCTGTTTATTGTTGTTTCTTTTCCTGTTCCTGTGGTTTCTGCTGAGCTACCGCTCTGAAAGGCATTGACCCTGTTAGTTAACGAGGAGCAGGTTCCCAGCATAAAAGCCTAAAAAAATTTGGCCTAACTTATTTCTTTGATCCATCTCTTATTGTATATTTAGTGTACTCCTATTATTGTAAGGCCATTATTCTGCTCCTAATGTCAGTTCTGTGTAAGAGTTTGAGTTAACCAGAGGTGCATCCCATTTTGGTTGGGGAAACCTTTTTGAGTTTGTTTATACCATTGCAAAATTTGAACCGTGTTGTTGCTCAGCTCTCTATATAAAGTTGTATATACATTATATCCAACTTTATTCACATACATGAGTCATTCCACGAAACTGGTACGATTTGAGTCCCCTGGCCTTTTTAAGTGTATTTTATCTATTGGGTCATCAAAATCTATTTTTTTTTTTAAATATGTTTGTATTAATTTAAATGTCTCCTTTAATAAGGTATAACAATATGTCATACATTTTATCTATAAATTAAAAATGATCTTGTTTTTTTTCAGTTGACACCATCTAGTTGTCATGTTCCTCATGGCCTTTTATGAAAGTCTACTTGGGATATGAATAATACAATTTAAAAAAGTCCATACATTTTGCTATTCTCATAAATATCTATATGTGCTTTTTTGCTGATAATGTTTTTTTTCTAAGTAAATTTATGATTATTCAATAAAAATCATATTATTTGGTTCCGTACCTCAGTAACCCCTCAACCCCGTTACACAAATAATTCTCCCCCCATAAAAATAATGAACTGATCCTTATGTGACATCATTAACAGGAAGTGACATCAAATAACTCTTCTGAACAACATTGTGAGCAGACTTCTTTTAGAACTATACCATTATTAATATTGTGATATTGTGATTGTCAAGCTTAACGACTCAACCCTGTTACGTCAAATAAAGATAGAAAACGATTACTTGTGAAAATGATCTTTATTTTAACAATATACATGATTTCTTAATATCATGTATACCATGTGATCTCCTGTTATTCACTACATTTAGGGCAGGGGCCGTTTTGAGCAAAATAATCACAACCCCGTCACACTCAACCCCGTTATTTATTTGATCATAATGGGGTTGTGAGATTGTGATGGGGTTGTGTTTTTAACACTGAAGTTATCCAGTAATTTAAATGAATTATTATATATGATCAAGAGTCTTATACCACATGCATATGTTGAATATAGTAATGTCCATGTCAAAGCTGTGTGTGTGTTTGTGCACGTGTGTTCTGCCTAGATTTTCACATCTCAGTGTTAAGTAAATTCTACAAACAATCCCCATAATGACAATGTGAACGAAGTTTGTTTGAAATCTTTGCAAATTTGCACAAAAAAAGAGATAAAAATCACATGTACATAAGTATTCACAGCCTTTTCTCAATACTTTGTTGAAGCACCTCCAAAAACAATTACTGCCTCACGTCTTTCAGTATGATGCTACAGCTTGGCTCATTCATTTTTGGACGGTTTCTCCCATTCTCCTTTGCAAGATCTCTCAAGCTCCATCAGGTTGGATGGGGAGCATCGGTGCGTTGGTTTTCAGATCTCTCCAGAGTTGTTCAGTCGGGTTCAAGTCTGGGCCACTTTAAGACATTCACAGAGTTGTCCCGCAGCCACTCCTTTGTTATCTTGGCTGTGTGCTTAGGGTTGTGGTCCTGTTGGAAGGTAAACCTTCTGCCCAGTCTGAGATTCTGAATTATTAATGCTATCTCAATATTTTGGTGCACTGAGCTTTTTTCTACTCTGACGAGTCCCTCGTCCCTGTTTATCAGACCAGACAATCTTGCCTGATGTAGTCTGAGTGATCCTTAGATGCTTTTTTACAAATGCCAAGTGTGTTTTCATGTGTCTTCACTGAGGAGAGGATTGAGTCTTGCCACATTGTCATAAAGCCCAAATAGGTGGAGTGTTGCAGTGATGATTGTCCTTCTGTAGGTCTCTCCTATCTCCACATATGATCATGCTACAATGATCATGGGAGGATGATCAGGTTCTTGGTCACCAGTCTAACCAAGGCGCTTCATCAGTTGCTCAGTTTGGCCAGCTCTAGGAAGAGTCCTGGTTGTTTCAAACTTCTTCCATTAAGAGTAACAGAGATTACATGCTTCTGTGAACCTTCAATGCTGCAGACATTTTTCTGTACCCTTCCCCAGATCTGTGCCTCGGTGCAATCCTGTCTCGGAGGTCTACAGACAATTCCTTGGACTTCATGGCTTGGTTTGTGCTCTGACATGCACTGTTACCTGTGGAAACTTATAGACAGGTGTTTGCCTTTCCAAATCATGTCCAATCAACTCAATTTATTGAGGTGGACTCCAATCAAGTTGTAGAAACATCTCAAGGATGATCAGTGGATGAACAGGATGCACCTGAGCTCAATTTTGAGTGTCATGGCAAAGGCTGTGAATACTTATGTACATGTGTTTTTATTTTATAAATTAGCAAAGATTTCAAACAAACTTTTCACATTGTAATTATGGGGTATTGTTTTTAGAATTTTGTAGAAAATAATTTAATCCATTTTGGAACAAGGTTGTAACATAACAAAATGTGGAAAATGTGAAGCGCTGTGAATACTTTCCAGATACACTGTACAGGGGTGTTGCACTGCATGAAAAGACACATTTCTGGGATGAATCGGACAATAGACATTTCAGTGAAACTTAAGGTGTATGACCAGTGCATGAAAATTTTCCAGGCTGAGTGTGTGGAGTCCCGTACACGTCCATACACTTGAGATGCACTTTTCGGATATGGGATATTTCTGATTGCACACACTAGACATGTTCAAAGATTTCCAGTATACCAGCCCTTATGAAAATAACCCATAGTTTTATTATAGTAAAAGTGTATTTACCTTTTTTTTCAGATTGATTGCCATATTTGTATAACCACAGTTTTACTACAAATACATGTTTTTAACTACGTACAATAACCATGTTTTTTGTTGTTGTTGTTGTTTTATCTATGTACCATGGTTAATTGATTGAGAAAAAAGAGATTGAGTTCGGGCAAGATGGCGGACCGGGTGCACTACATGTCGTGAGCTCTCGAGGACTGTCCCAGATTTTCACAAATGTTACGCTATCCAATCGCTATAATGTGTTCCTTTTGAAGTAACATATTTCAAAAACCTGAAAACTAAATAAAAAGAATGTGCACCATGACTACGAAAAAGAATCTTGCTTTGTCCCGCAGTAACGAAGAAGTTGAGGTATGCTACAAGAAAGGAAGTATCCACCGAGAATAAAAAAAAAACCTTTTCTCGCTAGTAAAGAACGTACCAACAGTTAAAAGGAAGGATACAGGGTCAGAAGGGAAAGAAGGAATGAATGCAGTCTTAGAAGCAATAAAGCAGCTAACGGAGAAGGTGGACACACTAGGTAGTCAGCTACAACAGAATTCCATCATGTTAACCAACATAGCCAAGGCAGTCGAGTTCAACGCGGCCGAAATCAAGGACTGCAAAACTCAGTTACAGTCTTCGGTGCACAAAGTATCGCTTTAAAGAAAGATAATGAGGAGTTGATGGAGCGTGTCTTGGAGCTGGAGCAATACAAACGCCGGTGGAATCTGAGGATTCGTGGCCTGAAGGAAAAAGAAGGTGAAGACATATGTGAGGTGGTTGTTTAGCTACTGGAGAAGATCTGCCCATCATGGTCCTCGAACATCAACCACATCATGGACTCGATTCATCGAATAGGTAGACGTGAAGAAAACAAAACAAGGCATGTCATCATTCAATTCACTTAGAGAATACACCAGGATCTGCTGTGGAGAATGACCAAGGACCACACGTATCGGCTTCATCAGAGACCTCTGTAAAACCAACAGGGAGACCCGAGCTGCACTTTGGCCAAAGATAAAAGAAGCTAGAGATGCAGGAAAGCGTGCGTACTTCCGAGGAGGTGTTGGATACATAGACGGTCAAAGAATCACCCAGGAGCACACAAGGTACATGAGCAAAGGGCTTAGTATTTAAAGCTTAATAAGGCCTCTTGACTTATAGGATTTGTTTGGATGGTATTTTTGCATTGAATGCTGTTTGAAGGGACAGTGCCTGTTCGGGCTTTTGTTTCTCAATTTTTTTCAAAAGTACAATTTGTTGGACTTGCTAATATTTTGTTGGCAGTTGCCAGGTTTGTTTATAAATAATTTAGTTTTTTTCTTGTATTTCATTTAATGCAAGGGGCTTAAGAGAACACTAAGAGAAAGTCATTATTTCTGTTTTGCAAGGGCGAAAAGCACAATTCATTTTGTTGCATGAAACGCATTCCAAAACAGAGGATGAAAAATTTGGGGTAAATCAATGGGGAGACTAAATCCCTTTTGATCATGGGTCCACTAGATCAGCAGGTGTGGCTGTTTTGTTTTGTAATTAAAAACATCTAGATTCAGCAATAATGGCCATTGCTTAATCTGTGTGTCTTGAGCATGGATGACCATTATTTTATTATGGTCAATGTTTATGGTTTTAATAATGTAATTCAAAACAGACAGTTCATTTCAGATGTCTTTAGTGTCATTGTAAACCTTAAAATCATTTATCCAACTGCTATTATAATTATGGGTGGGGATTTTAACATGGTTATGGATGAATGCCTTGATAGATATCCCTCCAGGTGTACTACCATAGTTCTTCTTATAACCCTGTTTAAACTGATTTTTGTCGTACTCACAATTTATTGGATTCTTGGCACTTTAAATATCCTAACAATATAAATATTGACTATATTAAATATTTTGGCAGTGTGGGCAGGTGCCAAATCCTGCTGTAAAAATAAATCAGCATATTTAAAAAGCTGGTCAGAAGGAAGCATGAAGTGCTCCAAAATTTCTTGGTAAACGGGTGCAGTGACGTTGGTTTTCACAGAAAATTCAATTTCAGGCTTTAGTATAGCAGTGAAAGTGTGAGATTTAATATAACTTTTATATTTGCAAATACTGAATTAGTGTGAGGGACATCTGATTAATAGGAAAATGTTGATTTCATTACAAATACATTTTATGATCATATTCAGGGAAATTCCATAATGTCCATAACGGGGTTGAAGATTAATAGTGCCTATATCTTAAAATAATGACCAATAATAATAGGAATTTGATGCCTGAGGTGGGAAAATATGTTTTTCAGGAAGTTAAATATGTCATTAATGCTGTGGAGTGTTCAGAAAAGTAATATTTTTTGCTAAACAATCTAATAATGTGTAAGTCCCATTCATGTGGAATGACTCACATACTGACATAAAAAGAAACGCCCTCTCAATTTCAGTTGCTTTTATCTCCAGAAATGTTCTTAACATAAATATTTGTTTTAATTCAGTAACCACTATGC
This sequence comes from Gymnocypris eckloni scoliostomus, assembly GCA_027564155.1. NCBI lineage: Eukaryota > Metazoa > Chordata > Actinopteri > Cypriniformes > Cyprinidae > Gymnocypris > Gymnocypris eckloni. Next base: position 6,746,634 of record CM050423.1, on the reverse strand, counting down.
AAGAGAAAACATGGATGGATACTGTTAGGACTTGCTTGCCTATACTTTGAATTTTGTGAAATTTGGTTTTGTTTCCAATTAGCACAGACACAAAACACAATTTCATAGGGAAGTTAAAGGTCTAAAAGTTTCAACATGAATTCTAAAACAATTGAATTTCTAATGATAATTAAAAAATTAAAGAGATTAAGGAGTCAAATGCAACCAGATAGTAAAGGCAGATACTTAACCAAGCATAAAAAGTGTCTGCCAGGAGGTTTACTTTTATGTGCATTTTAACTCCAAGTCATAACATGATATAACGAGATTTGACTTCCATTTCATTACGTAAGCAGTGGTTTAACCAGTCATTGAAACCTTTCTTCTCAGACTTACTTTATAAAACCATGTTCATAATGTAAAATAATCTATGTATTACCACCAGTGTATTCAAGGCATCCCGGAATACGTCCATTTGCTTGATGGTTTTATAGATTTGCCTGGAATACACTACGTGATTTTTGCCCTGATTTCCCCCGATTTTACAGTCTGAACAAGTTGACGCTAGTTGAGGAAAGTCAGAGCCAGTCTGCAGATTACAGCTGACAGATTCCACAGAAAATCACATAGTGTATTATGGTCACAGACTCAGATTATTTAGCTTCAGACTTTGATTCTATCCAATCGGAGGATATCAAACATGTTTGATATTTTCAGCCGATTTTAGTACAGGTTTTCATTTGTCATGCCTTTCCTAGCAACAAGGTTTTTGCGTGAGTTCATTGTGATCAGAACAACGTTAAAGTCTGGTAGTGTATGATCTTCAGACACGTAATATATGATGCCCAGTTTTCCTTTGTCACCATTTATAAAGTCGGTAGGTGTATGATATCTAGTGTTTTAAAAATCTGTTCAGATTTTAAAAGTCGTGTAGTGTATTCCAGCCTTAAGCCTACACTTGTGGGGACATTCCATAGACATAATGGGTTTTCTCCAAACTGTATTTTCTATTCCCTTTACATCTAAACCTACCCCTCACACAAAACTTTCTGCTATTTTCGATAGAAAATATTTGATCTTATAACACTTCCATTCTATATGATTTAAAAGCTTGTTTCCTAATTGGGACGAAAAACAAAATGTTTTTCATTTTTCAAACATTTGGTCCTCATAATATAGGGAAAACCAAGTACACACACACACACACACACACACACACACACACACACACACACACACACACATGTTCGTCACATTCTTATGTAGTCAAAAACAAAGCACAAATATATGCATGTTTAAAGGTAATTTTATAGAGATAATATAGAATTCTTTTAAGATCTGAATTTGAAAGACAAAAATACATGGTATGATTGAAACATATCTTGCACTACATCATAATGTTTTGCACAACAGGCATCACATGTGCAGTAAATGAAAGATCAATTTAAATATTAAATAACTAATGACAAAAAAGTAAATATGTAAACACTAAGCTAGTAAGATATTTGTTTTTCTATTGCAACACTTCCGATTAAAGTGGTTTGGTAACAGTACAAAGAAAAAAGCCATTGGACAAAACTAATTTTCTTCCAGTTGTGGTGGAGAAACACAGTGCTCTTCAAACATCCTTGCAGTTATTCAGTTACTTGACTTTTGTTTTTTAAAATGGTCCGTTGATTTTGTTTGTCCTGCATTCATATCTGCTCACAGCACGTCATGCTGAACGTCTGGAAATGAGCCTAAATTAAAACTCACAACCATCTGTTGTTTTAAACCTAATAATGTTGATGCACTAAAGATTCATGTGTGTATTTTAGGAAAGGGGACATTAATTTGAACAGTCCTTCTGTGCATGTGTATGTGCACTATAGTGGGCTTCTCTATTTTTAATTCCCATACAAGCAGATGACAGATTTAGATTTAGTAAGGCCCCTATGCTGGATTAAAATCAGAAGAGACTTGACTAGACTAGATTAAATTAGCATCTGGGAGAGAAAGGGGGGTCGGCAGGTGACTCTGTGAATGACTTGAGCTCGTAGGCAGCACCACTGTCCACTTCCATGGATTTACGGGAGAAAAGGAGCCGGATGTCCCGATGGAGGTAGATCTTTCCAGATTTGGAGCTCTGGAACCTGAGCGACAGATGGTATAAGTTATTAAGGCGAACAAATGCATACAAAACAATTAATCGGACATATTTAACTAACACAGTTTGCTAATGACAGTTTCCTTGTCTTCCTCAAGGGGGCGTTGGATAGTTCATAGGGGCATAGGATAGTATTGTGAGTGTGCATTGTTGGTGTATTGACTAGTCTTGTGGGACAGATTATATTAATGTACAGTGGGTACAGAAAGTATTCAGACCCCCTTAAATGTTTCACTCTTTGTTATATTGCAGCCATTTGCTAAAATCATTTAAGTTCATTTTTTTCCTCATTAATGTACACACAGCACCCCATATTGACAGAAAAACACAGAATTGTTGACATTTTTGCAGATTTATTAAAAAAGAAAAACTGAAATATCACATGGTCCTAAGCATTCAGACCCTTTGCTCAGTATTTAGTAGAAGCACCCTTTTGATTTAATACAGCCATGAGTCTTTTTGGGAAAGATGCAACAAGTTTTTCACACCTGGATTTGGGGATCCTCTGCCATTCCTCCTTGCAGATCCTCTCCAGTTCTGTCAGGTTGGATGGTAAACGTTGGTGGACAGCCATTTTTAGGTCTCTCCAGAGATGCTCAATTGGGTTTAAGTCAGGGCTCTGGCTGGGCCATTCAAGAACAGCCACAGAGTTGTTGTGAAGCCACTCCTTCGTTATTTTAGCTGTGTGCTTAGGGTCATTGTCTTGTTGGAAGGTAAACCTTTGGCCCAGTCTGAGGTCCTGAACACTCTGGAGAAGGTTTTCGTCCAGGATATCCCTGTACTTGGCCACATTCATCTTTCCCTCGATTGCAACCAGTCGTCCTGTCCCTGCAGCTGAAAAACACCCCACAGCATGATGCTGCCACCACCATGCTTCACTGTTGGGACTGTATTGGACAGGTGATGAGCAGTGCCTGGTTTTCTCCACACATACCGCTTAGAATTAAGGCCAAAAAGTTCTATCTTGGACTCATCAGGCCAGAGAATCTTATTTGTCACCATCTTGGAGTCCTTCAGGTGTTTTTTAGCAAACTCCATGCAGGCTTTCATGTGTCTTGCACTGAGGAGAGGCTTCCGTCGGGCCACTCTGCCATAAAGCCCCGACTGGTGGAGGGCTGCAGTGATGGTTGACTTTCTACAACTTTCTCCCATCTCCCGAATGCATCTCTGGAGCTCAGCCACAGTGATCTTTGGGTTCTTCTTTACCTCTCTCACCAAGGCTCTTCTCCCCTGATAGCTCAGTTTGGCCGGACGGCCAGCTCTAGGAAGGGTTCTGGTCATCCCAAACGTCTTCCATTTAAGGATTATGGAGGCCACTGTGCTCTTAGGAACCTTAAGTGCAGCAGAAAGTGCAGCCTTGCCACAATTCTGTCTCTGAGCTCTTCAGGCAGTTCCTTTGACCTCATGATTCTCATTTGCTCTGACATGCACTGTGAGCTGTAAGGTCTTATATAGACAAGTGTGTGGCTTTCCTAATCAAGTCCAATCAGTATAATCAAACACAGCTGGACTCAAATGAAGGCGTAGAACCATCTCAAGGATGATAAGAAGAAATGGACAGCACCTGAGTTAAATATATGAGTGTCACAGCAAAGGGTCTGAATACTTAGGACCATGTGATATTTCAGTTTTTCTTTTTTAATAAATCTGCAAAAATGTCAACAATTCTGTGTTTTTCTGTCAATATGGGGTGCTGTGTGTACATTGAGGAAAAAAATGAACTTAAATGATTTTAGCAAATGGCTGCATTTGAATGTTTATTAAAATAGTCGGTGCCTGGTATTCAATTGGGACTCGTAAAATTCTTATCTAGTAATCACAAAGGATTGTCCATCTTGATCAGAATGTATTTTATGCTATTTATGCAGCAGTGGTCTAAATAATTATTTAATTCATAATCATAATTATTTTTATTTAATAAAAAATTGAAGACAACATCCAGGCTGTCCTTTCCAGGGACCCTTTCCACACTAATTGCATGCTAATTGTACTCATTTTTTCCATTTATATTGGTTGAGCACATGAGAAAGGTCTACACGAGTATTCAGAAATTCATGACCCACTGGGCCTAAATCTAAAACTGAAAATGCTCATTTTAACATGGAATAACTGGTGTTGCCTTCTAAAAACTAATACTTCAAAGCACTTATGTCACATGTAATGTAAATTCAAGCTCGTTTTGACTAAATATCACCACCAGAAAGCATCTATTTAAAATATAACTACGCCCAGTTCACGTGAATGCCGTTATTCTACGTGTTTTTATGTTTGTAAGATTTTTGGACAATGTATCAGTGCTTAATTGTGCTGAAAAGTAAAGCTGACAAACAGTTTTGGAAACTTCATTCCTTATTCAAGTAGATGAGAGCTGTACAACAATGAGTAGAAAATAGCTGCCTGGAGAAGTTTTCAAAATGGCTGCCAAATGAACAGACTTGCTCTAATAAGAACTTGCACTGCATTTTCACACACCTTATCAGGCAACTTCTGGGGGCTAGTTAAAATGAGTATACATATTCAGGAATAGGCATGTCGGGCCACAAGCTGCCCGTTAAGCAAGTGTGGTCTGGCCCAAAAACACTTGACAGCATCATCTGACAGCAAACAATGAGTATTTAAGCCCTGAATGCCAGAATGAAAATAGTCAAGTGAGGATTCAGCTTCACGCCATGGGACTGACCTCAGATGGATGAGGTAGCGGAGGGTTCGACCTTGACTCGGCCTTGATTTTTTGTTGTTCTGTCCGTTGAACTCGCGTTTGACTGGGACTGAAAGGTTCTCTGCCGCAGGAATGTCTGATGGCTGGCGGGCATTTCTCTCAGATCATACATCACCACAAACATCTTCACCACTGTCTTATTGGGGTTAAATAAGGTCTGACGAACATAGACAGAAGACAAAACATTCGCTAAGCGTCAAAGCTACAGAAAATGGAAAACACAAGCACAAAACCAAACTCATTTAAAAGTTACAATCAGAGAGCATTTAATCAGAAACAGATGCTAATTATCTGAGTGGGTGGAAAACCGTTAAAACCTCTATTAAAATAACAGTTTTATTTTACTATCATCCAAAATCATTCATTAAAAACTGCATCAGAGATTCATTCATGACTAATGCAAATCAAAGACTTTAAAGAAGCACAGGTACTGACAACATTTAGTGTTATAATGTCAATAACCATGAAAAGGCCTGCTCATTTTTTTTTTAAGATTTACACAGGCTATGAAATAACTACTCTCGAAAGGTTAGTAAGTGATTAATTTTTCTTTATAATCTTTTGTTTACATGTATAATGTAATTCCTACACATTCACCAGTAGAGGGCGCATCTGTAAACAATTTTAATGGTTGACATTCCTTTGTTCTCACAATGCATTCTGGTTATTACACATACTTGTGAGTAGTTATTACTCATTTGAAAAAGTGTGTCATGACCAAAAATACTTTGATGCTTACCACTTGAATGGTTCCTGAAGGAGGTACTCGATATCCCCTCTTACCGAGAGACTCCAAGTTTATGACACCCTAAAGAAAAGCAGGAGAATTCAATCAAAAAAGTATTTTTAAAAGAGCCTTTTAAATAACATACAAATTGATAATAACATTTTAAACTCCTTCACAGGTGTTACGTTTCTTTATTTACACAATTATACTAATCAAAGAAAGGGGAGAGAAAATGATAGAAACTTCAAGAATGTAACATACCCACAACAAGAACACAAAATATCAAAGTAATTCAGCTTGGGTCATTACCATGTAGGGGGAAGGTGCGTTATCATCAGAGACGCTGTAGAATGACACGTCAACAGGTAAGGTCATGTGACTGGGGCAGAAAGTTCCGCTGGCACCAACCTCTGCTGCGAAACCCTCGACTGTGCCCAATGGCTCCAAACGATAATTCAGAACACACTCCTACACACAAAGAAACATCTATCTATCCATTTTTTTATCCTAACAGATTGAAATTATGACTATGTCTATGAACAAGTCTAGTTTTAACATTCATAACTGACATGGAAATATTATACATTTTTGAGGCACATGGTAAATGTATGAGCATGGTGAAAAAGTAAACAACCATTAGACCAATTAAAGAAAGAGGGTATTGGCACAAAGGATTGTTCACTAATTGTGTGTGCGTGAGTGAAATTATTTGTTCATCTACCTCAAAGTTTCCCAAGAGGCTGACGGGTGGAGTGCTGGCACAGAAGATCTGATGCGGAGACTCATCACAGTCTTGTGATCTTTTCAAAACCCTGCAAAAAAACACAGACACAGAGATACAGAGACACAGACACACACTTTAGTCAGCCATTTTAGGTAGTCTGAGCTTTAGGGATAACTCTAGTGTATGTGTGCACACAGCAGATGGCAGTGTATGTAGGAAACCCTCAGTACAGGAAATGGCACAGTGAAATATGGAACAATGGCAATACAGCAGGAAATAAAGTGAGGATAGAAAGTCATACCTCTTATTGGCAGCCCATGGCTGACCTCTGAAATGAATCAGAGACGTGTCTAAATCAAAATATCCTGTCTGGCTTTTTCTTTGAGGAATCTGAGGGGAAAAAAGAGGAAGCAGATGAACACATTTACATCCTTGTTTTGCAAGCTTGTGATAAATTGCTCATTCTGCACGTTATATAAATATATGTTTATACTGATAAAACATACTGTACCCAATTTGCACTTTTTTTGTTCACTATCTAAGTTTCTTTCAATCAGTATTTATTCTTCATTTACTCTCTCTTATTTACCCTCTTTATTTTTCTAAATGAATATGCAAATATTTAAAGTTCCTGTAATCCAGAACATACTGTGTGTGTGTGTGTGTGTGTGTGTGCAATAATATGGTATCAGATGGTAGGTAACACTGTGGCTATTATAAAACAAACAAACAAACATAGACCAAGGATCTATTTGTTCCCATATCTATCAAAGACAGATTTAAAAGCCACAAATATTCTCAAATATTTTCTAATAATGTAAATCATTTTGAATGAATGATGCATTTATATAGTGCTTTATTGTGTATTGCTGTACACCCAAAGCGCTTTACAATCATGTGTGTGTGTGTGTGTGGGGGGTCTCTCCTCAACCACCACCAGTGTGCAGCATCCACTTGGATGATGCGACGGCTGCCACAGGACAACGGCGCCAGTGCGCTCACCACACACCAGCTACAGGTGGAGAGGAGAGAGTCATAGAGCTAATCAAGTGGATGGGGATTATTAGGAGGCCATGATTGACAAGGGCCAGTGGAGGGAACTGGCCAGGACACATTTTATTTGATGTCAGCATGGAAATGATTGGCATGCGTTAATTTTTGCCTATCCTTATCTCTAACCCTAATCATCAACTACCTGTAAACTCCGTGGGAAATGATTTACAAAAAAGTCGATAAAGTTTTTAATTTCTTAAACAGATAAAAACTAACCTAATCTAGCTGGATACAGGAATTTTGTACATAAAAAGCAAGTACATAGTAATTTTTAGACTAGTCATGTCTTGCAGAAAATGCTGATAAAAACAGTTTTGTTGTTTGTAACATTTAATGAAAACCAATAGAAAGAGTGAGAATTACATTTGAGTGGATCTCTAGAGAACAAGAGCACCACTCATTTGGAGTAACAACACCAAACTCCCACACAAAGAGAAGTGCCTGAGTCATACGGTACAAATCAGAACTCATTCTGCCATCGGTATGATTTGAAAACACTCATGACTTAATTTACAAAGAGTATTAATGGAAAGTATTAATAAAGAGTTGGAAGAAGTTATTATTGTAAGTCTATGGCCCATAAGACTTCATTAGCATGTCATCTAGAAGGCATATCAATTCTGTGGACAGCATTTGAGACAAACAAGAAGTGATTCAGATGTGAGAGTAGATGAGTCACAGACACAAAACCTCTGGGGCCCTTTCAGTAAGATTCTGTGCTATACTCTCTGTGTTGGAGAGTGACAGAGAGATCTATAGTCTTACCGGGCTGGAGAGGAGAGGTAGGCCTGTGCAGGGGTGGAAGGCTTTTGTTGCACTTCCAGCTATGGAGTGGCGATTCTGTTGTTTTTTCCAGTTATTGCATGACTTCAATGGGGAGGTTCTCTGTTAATACAGCAGTGGGTTTCAATTAAAGGTTTTAAAAGACAACAAAAAACAAATGTATTCCTATAAACACACTTGACCTTACTGCATTTACACACAAAAAGCAGAGAGGCATATCAACTCACAGTATGATTGCTCTGGGCAGGGGCTGGACTGTCGCAAGTAAGGTTGGCTGGTGTGATAGAGGGAGAAGCCCAGGGCTTCTGGTTCTCATCCTTCTCAGGACAAGTGGACCCATTCCAGACATCCTTTTCTGCTCCTTTCTCATGGTTTGCCTCTTGGGTCTTGAAGGGCTGGAGGTATCCAGTCCGGGTCAGGCTATTCTCCTGAGGAGAGCTTGCATGGCTAGAGTTGCTTTTCAAGGAGGTCCAGGACTCTTTACTGGCATAATGTTGCTTATTAGTTGCCATTAAAGGCTTTGATTTTGTGACGCTGTGGTCTTCAAGTTTTAAACCAGCCACATTTTGTGGTCTAGGGGAACAGTCCCGCTTACTGCGACGGGAGTCAGGAGATCTGTAACATTTTGTTGCTTGAGAAATACGAGGATCTGTGCTTGCCTCACCATTGGGTGCGCTTGAAGGCTTCCCATGGCTTGATGATACAAAGCCATTTGTCTGCGCTTCGTGATTTGTCTCAACTTGTTCAGTTTGAGGGGTCTTCAATTTATAGGTGCCATTCAAGAGACTGTAGGAATGTTGCAGTCGCTCCTGAATCAACCTTGAGATGTCCTGAACTGCATCTGCAATCAGAGAACCCTCAGCAGACTGGTCACTGAGTACCAGGCGCCTACAAGTTGAGAGTTTTGGGGAAGTTTTTGATTCGCGGTCCACTTTGTCCAGCCGTGTTCTGCTTCTAGGGCTCAAAGGGGTGTCAAAGAGAGAAGACCGGCTCCTCTCAGGGATTTCTGGACTGGTTACATTGTGGTTTTGAGGCTGGGGGACTAGGAAGAGGGGCTCTTTGGATTTCTTCATGCGCTCCGTATCCTGCGATGAGTTCCAGGTTGTTTTGTGTCCTGGCGGTTCTTGAGAAGTGAACAGAGCATCAGGGAGATGGGGACCTGTAGGGTCGCATAAATTCAATCGCTGAGCAATGCGAGCAATGACTTCCTGTCTCTCCTGAAGCAGGGAGCCAATGAGGGGGTTGGTTTCACCTGAGATGGAGCTGGGACTTGTGCTGGGGGTTACTAAAGGGTCGGTAATGGAGAGTGATTTAAAACCACGAATTGGTGACTCCACACTTGAGGTCTTTGGGCTCTCCGCCCCATCAGTGCACAAGTTATACGCCTCTGTAGGGGAGCTGTCCAGACCGCCATTCAGCCGAGAGTACAGCCACTTGACGGCTTTGCCTGGTGGGAGAGGGGACTCAGGACGAGGGTGGCATTTACGGGTGTTAAGAGGGCTGTGGGGAGGTGGATAAGGGCGCAGAGGCCTGGAGAGGAGTGGAGATCCTGGCAGACGAAGGGAAATGCGATTCTCTCCAGGATGGTTCATACCATCTCCACGCTCCAGGTTTTTCTTGCCCAAAAAAGCTATACCTGAGTGGATGCTACATTGGAGTACGGGGTATTTGGGCTGGCGAGGCAAAGACTGAACCCGCACCTTGAGAGCAACACTATGGGACACATTCGAGACAGGGAAAGCATGTTCAGAGGGCGTTTGTGAGAAGTTCCATATCAGTTCTTCATCCGCTGCACTTATTCTGAAAAAATACAGCAAATGGCATTTGTTAAAAAAAAACATTCTTATGTAAACTGTTACATTGATTTGAATGGTACAATGTATGCAAGGTATGACTTTCTGTCTTTCTTCTATTCTCTCTTGACTCCCCTGACTTCCTGTCTATTCTGAAACATTCCTACAGTCTCCTGAAAGGTTCACATAAAATCTTCTGGAGGGTTTTACAATCTATTTACATACATTATTCTTCTGCTTATGTTTCATTAACAAATTTCATGGAGTCACCAACATTGCTGTGTTCCAAAAGACACCTAGTGAGAATCCTACCTAGGATCCTACCAAAATTTAATGCAGCTTCACCTTTATAAATTGTCATAATTTCTTCCTACCCTTGAAAGTGTTTGTGTGTTGAGTATATTACCTGTATAGGATGTTTCTAGGTACAAGTCCGTGAGAGGCACTGAACCACGCGCTGAGCTGCGAGAAAAACACATAGGAACGCACAGCCAACAGCAAGGTTTTCTCCTCAACAAACCGATCTCCACTCCTGCAACAAACACCAAGTTTGTTGAAATTCCCTAGACTTGTGGGAAAGAATGTGTATTGGAAGTACTGTGAAGAGCAAGTCTTACTGTCTGGGCATTGGCTGTAAAGTCCATCTCTCTAGTAAAAGCGCATCTTGCTTTATTGCTGGATCATTTAGGTCTGTGCAGTCTGTGGTTGGGCCTTCATCGCTATAACAACAGTCAGGAAGCAGCATCACCTCAATCATGATGGGGATGTGATTGCGCCAAAGTAACATGACCTCTGACCTTGTTCTTCTTGCCTGACGACACTGCATTGGGGAAAAAGGTTTGTTTATTACATTACAATGTCTGAACTATAACTAGCTTTGACAGAGTGCTAGTGACTAAGATGCAAAACAGCATAAACATTATGCATAAAAACTTGTCATATACTAAATGTGAAATTTACAATTTCTTTGTCATGAGCAAAAATTCTGACCATTTTCAAACAGGTTTCCCTCTCTGTCAGTACACTAATAAATGCTGGGTTAAATATGGAAAAACCCATCGATTCGGTTGTTTTCAACCAACAGTTGGTTTAAATGTTTAAACCAACCTTCTGGGCAGTAACCCAACTGCTGGGTCAAAACAACCCAATCACTGGGTTTGTCCATATTTTATCCAGTGCTGGGTTGTATTCAATCCAGCATTTTTTAGAGTGTAATTATAAAGAACAGCAAGTTGAAAGGATTATGTTTTCTTAGAATTATACAGCTGTTGATGACAACATAAGGACATCATTTACTGAGTGTTAACATCGAATTTTACTCTTACAAATTGTGAAATGTAATTACATGCAATACCTGTGGTATTTTGTCGCAGCATTCATGTTTGGTAAGGACAGGCATAGCAGACTGGGCAGGTGGGCAGTGAACACCCTCTGTCCGCCCCTTTACAGAGCATTCTGGAGTCCGTCCTTCTGTGATCAGGAGTGTCAGGAACACCAGGAAATCCTCAGCATCATACTCAAAGAACTCCTCTGCTGCTTCTACAAAAACAGAGGTGAGACATCGATTAAGTTACTGATATGTGGCCATTTATTTATTCAAAAACCCCCACAGCATATTACTCCAATAGCTGATAGTATGTCCTCTTAGAGTAACACACTCTCACACTGGGATTATCGGATTATGTTGAAAATCTTCTTTGGTACTTATGAGACACACTTTAAAGCTTTTTTTTTTTTTTTTCTTGGGTTGGGACATAGAGTTAATGGAGAAACCAACCTAATCTAAAATTGGACAAAAACATGTACATGTCCCTGTGAATAAAATTATATATCTTCAATAAAGTTTAGCAACTGTTCTAAGTGCACTAGCATATAGTAAAGTGACCAGATGTCCCTGCTGAAAAAAAAACAATAGACACCCTCACAAAATTTGTAATGGTTTATTGGTTATAATGTGAATTGTATTGGTTTTAATGGAAACTGTAATGGGTCTATGGGTCTCTACTGGTAATTGGTCAACATTTATTGGTGGCTTGTTAAAACCAGTACATTCTAATGGAATATGTACCAAAACACACCACAAAAATGTTTTTTTTATGGATTGAATGTTTAAAAGTTGATGGTTTGTAAAGTTTGTAATTGTATTTGTAGTGGAAACCATTATAATTTTTTTGTGATGTTCTATTGTTGTTTTTCAGCAGGTGTGCCACTCCCTGGGGACATGTTCTGCCCAGGATCTCGCGGTACTTTGATGTCATACAATAATCAATCAGCTAAAACCTGGTTATTTTAGGCAGTTTAGAAATCCTGGGCGGAACGTGTTCCCGGGAAGTGGTACATCTGGCGTATAGATCCTAAATGATATTGATTAGCCTCAAAGCTAATGAACATGGATTAGAAATCCACAAAACTTCAATTTTGATTTAATGTGGTGTATTACCAATGGAAACATTAGAAGTAGATTTAACTTCTGTTTTCATACAATTCAATTCAAGATTATTTGCATAGCGCTTTTTATGATACAATCGTTGCAAAGCAGCTTTCCAGGAAATTAAGTTTCTACAATATATGTATATATTGTAGAAACTTAATATATTTAACTTTTGGTTTGTTCTCCCAACATTTGGTTAATTCTGTATACTGTTAGAGGTTTGGCTTCCTCTGAGACAACCAGAAACACAGCCAGTTTCACAGTTCCAGAGAAGATAACACGGTATGCATAGCAAACAATCTTTGCTCTGTTTACCAGCTGTGAACACTGGGCTAAGCAAACACACACTCACCAGCATATTCTCCGGAAACAAAACATACCTGATCAACAGCTTATTAAGAAACCAGATGTCTGGATTTAAATGGAATGTAGAAACGCGTGCTAAATGCGACACACCAGATTGTGAGTCAGAAATTCCAAAACACAGCTGGATTTGACACCCACAACCTGTTTGAATACCAACACTATTGTGCATGTTTGATAAAAATAAAGCTGACAATTCAAATTAAAACTTGTAATAGGTTAAACATTTGCTGTCATATAATCATCCCAATTCAAATTTGAGGTGCAGGTGAGTCCACATAATTTGATATTACACATGTGGAGCAGTTAAGAGCATTAGTTGTGTTGGTAATTATTCCATGTTTGCTGAGAACCAGATAGAATTGAGATTCATGAGAGTAGGTTAACCCACAGCCAGAGGTGCAAAGAGTACAAAAATATTCTACTCAAGTAAAAGTACCATTACATTACTGAAATTTTACTTAAGTACAAGTAAAAGTACCAGTCTAAAAATCTACTCAAGTAAAAGTAAAAAGTAGCTCATTTAAAATTTACTCAGAGTAAAAAGTACTTAGTTACATTTTAACAATGGGAGGGAGGAAAAAATGGGATCGACCAAAGATGTCAAACTCAGTACCTGGAGGGCCACAGCCCTACACAGTGTAGATATTACCCTAATTAAACACATCTGATCCAGCTAATCTAATCATTTAGGCTTATTTGAAAACTACATGGTGTGTGTGTTGGAGCAGGGTTGGAACTAAACTCTTTAGGGCTGTGGCATTCCAAGAACTGAGTTTGACACACCTGGGATATGGGCCTATAAATCTCAAACTAGGTGTTTTTAATTAAAGGAATCAGTTAATTAGAATTATAAGACATTTGGGCTGTTACCAGGCAAATTATATCAGTATCAACAAAATTAATCTTTGCAATGCAGAGGAAACGCAGAAGCTTCATCTGAAGTGGCATAGAGTGGCATTACACAGACATTGAATGCATTTAGCCTGCAGTTACAAATGCAGAAATAATGTTTTGATAAATAAGACATAAAATGTGACCCTGAACCACAAAACCATAAGGGTCCATTTTCCTAAATTGCGATTTATACATCATCTGAAAGCTGAATAAATAATATTTCCATTGATGTATGGTTTGTTATGATAGGACAATATTTTAAAATCTGGAATCTGAGGGTGCAAAAAAATCAAAATATTGAGAAAATCTCCTTTAAAGTTGTTCAAATTAAGCTCCTAGTTTTGATATATTTACAGTAGGATATTTACAGAATATATTAATGGAACATGATCTTTACTGAATATGCTAATGATTTTTGGCATAAAAGAAAAATGTATAATTTTAACCCATACAATGTATTGTTGGCTATTGCTACAAATATACCCCAGCGACTTAAGACTGGTTTTGTGGTCCAGGGTCACAAATGTTAAATAGTCATTAGAAATAAAAAATAATAAATCAAAAGATACTTTAAATGTTAAATTAGAACCACCAGTAGGTGTCAGTAAGTCACTCATAAGTGAGTCATTGCGATTGAACAGAATCATTTAAACGGTTAATTCAAGGAATGAAACACCGTCATTGCTCAGAGTCAGAGGCGCAAAACTGTGTTTGGTATTATTTTTGTTGTCGAAATAGAGCAAAAACAGGCAATATGGTGTCTAAAGTCTCTTAATTAACTTCTTGTTTTTAACTGTTGTAAAAGAAAAACTACAGGCCATGTAATCATGGTGATTTTTGAGAAAAACGGCATTCTTCGTGATGTTGACTTACTATATTAAATTATATAAATATATAAAAATTTTCTGCTTCTATATCTTCAATTTTGTGATCATTCTAAACGCATTTTAACAGACTGAATCACGCAGTGAAAGAAAGCACTCCCGTTAAAACAACAATTATTATATTATCTCAGATGATAGTGCACACCCTGCACCACTGTCTTTTTGGCTCAATTGTGCAAAACCTTTTGCTAAAAGCTTCGTTTTAACCACCAATGCAATGATGTAAGTATTTACGTTACCTCTACATGTTTGTGAAGGGTTGATGTCGAGATGTTATAAGCTGCTAGTTCGGTCTCCCGAGGCAAACACAGCTAACACTGCATAATAGAGCATGAATATATGGCCAGGGGTTCACTTCATTTCCTTCGAATTCAACTTCAGCAGAATACGACGGGGTCTGGTTTTCAGCTGGGTCTGCACCATTAGTTCACATATCGCGCCTAAAAACGCGTGGAAAACGCTAGGCGCGCTGCTTTCTCCTTTTTTCCAAAGCGCTCGGGCGGTTGCGCTCCGGAGGCGTTTGTCGTTGCTAAGCAACCATCAGCTGCGCTCTCCGTTACAAGAAGGTGCGGTGCGCTTGCGGCATTCTGAAAAGTTGAGATGTTTTTATCTCGATGCGGCGCGGACGCGCGTGGAAAAAACGAGCGCATCGCTTCCATTATATGAGCGCGCATACCGGCGCTACATTTGAAATAACGAACTTAAGCGCGCAAAAGGACGCGATATGTGAGCGGCCCTTAAAACGCCTGTCTTGTCCGTCTGCATCGTTCTTGTTATTTTAGCGCCAGTTTCTTCTTCTGCCCATTATTTGCTGCAGTTTTTCCACGGAGCGATTTTTTTACTCAGTAACGAATGTGTTTTAAAATGTAGCGGCAGTACAATACTTCCCACAAAATATACTTAAGTAAAAGTAAAATTACAGATTAAAAACATTACTTAAAAAAGTACAAGTACACAAAAAAGCTACTCAATTACAGTAACGCGAGTAAATGTAATTCGTTACTTTCCACCTCTGCCCACAGCTTTGAGCTGCAAACAAAAGCGTCTACATGGCAGTTGAGGTCCGTTACAGTCGGCCAATGGGCCTATTGTTCTCAAAGCATCAGACTCCCGGGACAACAGGGCCAACAGAGAGTATCCCATCCCTGACTGCACAGCCTTCTCTCTATTATCATCTAAAAGTGTGTGTTTTCATAGTTTGAGAACCAAAACAGTATTCCACAGAAATTAGATGAAATCATATCACAGCATTCCACACACAAAGTGTGTTTTGCCAAGGAAAAGTGATGTGTGAAAAAGTGATGTGTGTGGGAGAGAAGAGTGTTACGTATAAGTAATTTAAGTACTAATAAAATATGTTTCTGAAATTAATTAATTAATAAAAACATAACATTGGAGATGCATTGGTTATGCCACATATGAAAATAATTTCTCAAACTAGCAGCTGAAATCCAGTTGTTGAATATCATTCTGATGATGCAGTGTTGAAAGTTCTGATCCAAACTATTTTTTCTTCAACATGAGGCTGAAAAGGCACAGCATATACACAGAATGATCCATGGGGTGGAGTAAACTCAATATAGCTCTGCAAAGAGAAAGAGTCTATTGATGCTCTTAGTGTTTTGGTAGGGTTGTGTCAAAACAATACTGATGCATTCAAGTCTATTTCAGGAATCTTTTCTTTTCACCAATCTGTCAGTGGATTGGAAACCACATTTTACAACAGGGCTCTTTTATGGTGAGTGGCTTAGCATACATGAATTAATATATTTTTCCAGTTCCATACTGGTGATACTTTTAGCCAGAACATGTCAGCTGGTGTTCCCAAAGTGAATACACACTGTGGTTTCTTTGAGGCAAAAATAATACTATGCAAACCAATTATGACCCAGAAAAACCAACGAGTGGAGACACAGAATAGCTGTTGGACTATTAAACCAGGAAAACAACAACATACTGTGAAGAACTGTTCTATGACCCACTTTTGTGGAACTAATATACTCTATTTCCAACTTTCACAAAAATAGAAATAAACATATTCTTCTATTTATTTACTGGCATTCATTCATAAAATTACAAATTAGACTGAGATAAAGTCTTCTAAAGTCACGTCAGAATGATTTTATTCCGAGATGAGTGCATGGACACCACTATAATGTCATATTCATTACAAATTCGGATTTCTTTGACCAAAAATTCTAAGTTAGAGGCATGTCAGTTCATGAATAATGGGATTTCATTCAGTAATGATGATAAATAGTTGATGTCAGAGATATTGCATTGTGGACTGTGCTAAAACCCTAAAATCAATGTAGGATTAGGAACTTCTCTTTTCCAGCTATTAAAAAATCAACTCACATTTGAAATGCTAAATGAAATGTGTATTTATATAAAAAAAAAATAACGTTTCTAAGACCTAGAGCTCTACCAAGGGAAGGGACATTATGTTTGCCTTCATTATGTACCCTTTTGACATCCTCCTCTTGTTGTCCACATTTCCAGCACAAACACAGCTCAATAGGAGGGGCCAGAAAACTTCTGCCCAATCAGCACTTTCCAAGCTCCTGCCAATCACGAAAGCAGCACAGAAGGCGGAGAAAAGCCACGTGCAGTGCTAGCGTCACCCCCAGTGAACAGCTGATAGTTAATCTCGCGTGACTTTGTGAAACAAAGAGCCAGGTCTCTGCACAGAGTCTGTGCTGGCAATATCATGACAGCAGATAATGATGTTTGTTCCTGTTTATTCCTGCCATGTTTACATATAAGCTCATCAGCATTACATAAACACAATCTTATAAGAGCCTGAAGAATCTCAAGGCTTTTTAAGTTGTGTAGTGGGAGGTGTATTTGTCAGGCCTGTTTTTACTGCACTGGCTGGCTGTTGCAGTATGCATTTCCATATCCGTATGTACACAAATTCTTATGGGGAACTCCTCCCACGTGCTAACTGCAAGAGAAACTGCAGACAACAGAGTGAGAAAGAAGGGGGTTGAAACTGCCAGCTGTAAAAAAGGGGAGAGAAGACGACAGTTTTTCCCTCATGTAGGTTAAAGGTAAAGTTTCAGCAGGGAGGAAAGACAGAACACTGGGTTCAAACAGGGAGGAGGAGCAAACGAGATGCAGAAAAAAATACAACACAAAAGGAAGAATAAATTACCAGCCCCCCATATATAATTTTTTTTGTTTTGAACTGCCTGATCTTATTCTCGCTTTAAAAAAGTCAGATTAAGGAGACTAAAAAAAAAGAAAAAAAAAGAAAATTAAACAAAATTTAATAACATAAAACTGCACAAATAAAACATAACAAACACCACAACATAAAACAAAAAGCAACAATCAGTCATATTATTGAGACTGAAACAAACAAACAAAAAATATTTAATTATGACAAAACCACTAAAAAACTAAACACTACAACATAAACAAAAAGCAAACAAAAAACATTACAACTTGAAAAGCAAAAAATTACTTGATTACACAAGTGACTGTTTTCCAAAATAACACAACTCATACACATTTGATTTTATGACATGACATGGTTTTTACACTGCAATAGATATGATATAGGTGCGTGATTATTAGTAGCATTGCAACATTCCATCTTTTATTCAACTTGTCAAAATAGAATTCATATCAACCTTTCCCACTATAGCACCTCTTGCATTAAGGCTGCGAGTGGAGCATGAACCTCTGCATAGCAAAAATTGTGGTCTGACACTTTCTGCAACGCAACGTCACATACGAAATAGAAGCATTTGAGTATTTGCAAAGAGCATGTTTCAGGCCTTATTCCCAACTGTTGCAATTAACCTAATACCTTTGCTCTGTCTCAGAGAGTATAGGTCACACCTAAGCAATTCAGTGATCCAGACAGTTTTAGACCTGTCCTACAAACACACATGTCCGTGACCTGGGGGTGTTTTCACGTGTGCTTGCTGTATTTAAGCATTTGCATTTTCCCCCCTCACATGCCACGGTGTTTGAGTGAGCAGCAGCATGTGTACCAGATTGTTGGGTCTAGGACAGGACAGGCCAGTGTTCCTTATATAATACAGGGCTATTTCAGGCGCTTGTGTACTAACATTATTACAGTATGTATACATGTGCAAATATCAGAGAATTGCAACTGGACACTCACTCACATATGCGTAAACACACATCACATGAGCACGAGACAACATGTTCCATCTATATATTCAAACAGAAAGACAGCATTCTTGTCTATGACGTCAACACAGGAATGCAGCGTCAGGTTTAAAGGGGTCATACTGCTACCTTTTTCCTTATTTTTGCTGTAAACAAAGTAGGAGTGTGCAATATGACAATTTTTGTATCGTGGACAATAAAATTGATCCACGATCTGCTTTTTGAGAAATATCGTAGTATCGTGCTACAGCGCACATTCTCTCAGTTACAGTTCTAGCGCCTCCGTATCAATAAACTGTGCAACGCGACATACATTCATATCAGTGTTAACAGAGCGGTAACGTTTGAGTTCCTCTTACAGGACACTGCACTTATTCGCGATCGCACAAGTACATTATTTGTGTGTTTTAAAGCCTATACGTTAAACGTTTGATTCACGCGCTGTTCTGACGTGCGCTTTTTCTGAGCCCGTACACCTGAAGAGCGTGCACGAAAAAGCCTGTCTAACAGCGCCTGATAACTGAACTAAGTTATCTTTTGTGGTAATACTGTCAAAACACACAAGGTTTATGTATAGAATCAGTTGTTTATGTCTAAAATGAAAGTAAACAGCTGAGACAAATGGATGCGTGCCTGTTAGATGCGTGCAAGTCTTAAAGGGACAGAACTAAACATGCTGCCGACTGTAATTAAAGAGATAGTTGATCCTAAAATTTTATTTACTCACTCTCATATTGTCCCAAACCTGTATTAATTTATTTATTGTGGTGAACACAAAAGATTATATTTTGTAAAAGCATGGGTGACAAACAGTTGCTGGTCCACATTGAATTTGATATAAGGAAAAAAAAATATTATGGAAGAAAAACAAAATTATTTCTTCAAAATAGCATTTATGTTCAGCCAAGGAAAAAAAAATTCAGGTTTAAAACTAAATAGTGTTTATATATATGTATATGTATATAACACTATGACAGACAGATGACAGATTTTTTATTCTTTAATGCTAAAACTACAAAACACAGAGAAAAATAACTCTACTCTTGACAGAAAAAAACAATACAACTGCTTTAATAGAAAATCAATCAATCTATATAGTGTTTTATTTTTATACTTGTTCATTCAATTTCTTGAATGCTCCTGCTAAATACACCTATTGTACCTGAAAATAAAAAGTTTGATTTATTTGTATACTATGTGTATTTGTTATGTGTTTCTTTGTTCCTAGTTTTAATAACAAAGATAAAATAATGACAAAGATTTTAATCTTCGCCCACTTTGGCCTAAATATCCACCATACTTTTTTATATTTCGTTACCTTAAAAGGCTTTGTCTTTATAATAGGGAAATGATTTTGTCCGCACTGGTCAGACACAATAGTAAAACCTACAATCACAAAGAATCGTGATAAAACCATGAAAAAAAAAAAAATCGTGATATAATATTTTTGCCATATCGCCCACCCCTAAAACAAAGCTATCATTTAGTTTTTAGGAGCATTTTCCACCCTCACACTGATAATTGAATTACTGCTTTTACTGTACCTTTACAATACCTATAAATAAATGTCCTCTGTTATCACTGGCTAATTTCTTCATGTGTTAAAAAGCTGAAATGATCACTAGCAGTAGTAATGCAGCTCTATCTTTCATTTCAACCAGATGACCCAACAGCAGCTCCACGGATCTCAGGCTGCTTGGCAGACATCTCGGCATGGATGAAGAACATCACCTGCAGCTCAACCTGGCAAAGACGGAGTTTCTCATCTTCCCTGCCACTCTGAATCTATGGCATTATTTCATCATCCAGTTAGGTTCATCAACAATTACCCCATCAGACATCTTGGTGTACTCTTTGATGACCAGCTGACCTTCAAAGACTACTACATTGCAAAAACCGCTTGATCGTGCAGATTCACATTGCATAACATCAGAAATATCAGACCCTTTCTAATGTGGCATGCTTCACAACTTCTTATCCAGGCCCTTGCCATTTCTAGGCTGCAATGCTCTTTTGGCTGGACTTCCATTATGTGCAGTCAAACCTTTACAAATGATTCAGAATGCAGCAGCATGACTGCTTAAAAATAAGCCCAAAAGGCCCACATCACACTAGAGCCCTACACGATATATTGCACCAAAATTAATTGCGATAAACGATATTATTGTCATTTTAAGTATCAGCCCGAGTCCGACCCCAGCCCGTATTTTAATTTTCCCTTCTCACAAAACAGCTTATACTATAATGTTTCAGCAATTAGAATACTTCAGTTTTGTATGAAATGGCAAAGTTGTTGTATTTCGTTTCGTTATTTTACTAAGGTAATTTAGAAAAACATTTGGATAATTTTTTTATTCGTTAAATGTAAGTTTTTATTTTTTAAAGTAGCTAACGACCAGCGGCCATCTGATCATAGCCTGTTTGATCAATTTAGACATGATAAATATATACATAGAAAGCTTTAAATTAGTACTTAACGAAATAAAACATATAGAAAACAAAAACTATTTCATTATAATCGTAATCCGTACATTAGTGATGCGCGGATGGCGGTTATATCTGGCGCTGGGGTCGGGTGAATCGCGGGTGGATAAGATAAATCATTAATGATGCAAATATTAACTACATTTTCTAAATAGGCTACAGAAATCAAATAAAGTGTAAACTAACATATTAAAGTTATTCAACAAAACAGCAGACATTTGCACCTCAGTATTGTAATGTATTATTAGCATTAGGCAATAATAACACTGTGTAAATTATATTTATTGAAAATGTTCAATGGATGCCACATTATTGGGACAATAAAGACCTCCCCTACACCTACCCCTAACCGAGAAACACTTTTTTATTAAATACCAGTGATTCACTTTATTTGTCTTTAAGATGGTTTAGATCCTACCTGTCCGATCGCTACCACTTTGTTTATTTAAACAGTGTTCCTGTGGCTCAGTGGTTAGAGCATTGCGTTAGCAGCGCAAAGGTTGTGGGTTCGATTCCCAGGGAACACACATACTGACAAAAAAATGTATAGCCTGTAAGTAGCTTTGGATAAAAGCATCTGCTAAATGCATAAATGTAAATGTAAACGGGGAGTCATCTCAATTATCACCAGTAAAGGATCTGTCCTAGGTCCTCTGCTATTTTCAATATACATGTTGCCCCTTGGTAATATTATTAGAAAATACCGGATTAGTTTCCATTGTTATGCTGATGATACTCAACTATATATCTCAACAAGACCAGAGATAAAACCTCTAAATTATCTAAGCCAAAAAGTATTTAAGACGTAAAAGATTGGATGACCAATCATTTTCTACTATTAAATTCAGGTAAGACGGAGATATTACTTATTGGACCAAAAAACAGTACACAGAATCTCTTGGATCACAATTTGCAACTAGACGAATGTACTGTTACTTTTTCTACAGTCAAAAATCTGGGTGTTATATTAGACAGCAACCTATCTTTTGAAAATTTCCCATGTTACAAAAACAGCATTCTTCCATCTTAGAAACATTGCCAAGCTACGGAACATGTTAAGTGTTTCTGATGCAGAAAAGTTAGTTCATGCATTCGTGACCTCTAGACTGGACTATTGTAATGCACTGTTAGGTCGTTGTCCTGCATCTTCAATAAACAAGCTACAGATAGTACAAAATGCTGCGGCTAGAGTCCTTACCAGGTCAAGAAAATATGATCATATTACTCCAATTTTACAGTCTCTACACTGGCTACCTATTAAGTTCCATATCAGTTACAAAATAGTATTACTTGCCTATAAGGCCCTAAATGGTTTAGTTCCTGCGTACCTAACTAATCTTCCATCACGCTAAAATCCATCCCGCTCTCTATGGTCGCAAACTCTGGACTCTTGGTAGTACCTAGGATAGCAAAGTCCACTAAAGGAGGTAGAACTTTTTCATATTTTGCTCACAAACCTTCCTGATAACATTCGGGGTTCTTTGTTGAAATCTAGATTAAAGACATCTCTTTAGCCAAGCACTCATATAATGCATCTCATAATCTTGCACTGCAGTTATATCTGATCAAACGCACATTATTATGCTTTAGCTTGGGTTGAACAAATCATTTTTGCTTGGATGGAACAACAGCTATGTTAATTATGTCTCTAGTTGTTTCTCTGTTTCTGCCACGGGACAATCTTCAGTCTGGATGCAACCCTTAAATGATCTGAGATGACCAAACACCTGAGAAGAGATGATGCCAACCCTTGGACAGTATACAGAATTAACCACATTTGCCATAAGTAAGTAAATATATTACGTTTCTACAATATATACATCTTTTGTAGGGACTTAATTATCTGTAAAGCTGCTTTGCAACGATTGTATCATAAAAAGCGCTATACAATTCATCTTGAATTAAATTTTTACTTTTTAATAATTTCCTTCATTTTTATTGAAAAAAATATATCAGATCTAACTTGTGATGGGAAAAAAGAGAAGAACAAGTGGATTCAAACTTGTTTCAATCGGATAATAAGTTACCGCCACACACCTTACGCCCTACTCTATTTCTAATGTTAATTAATTGGCATATTTTGTAGTGTCATCTATCCCAACCTACGGAAGTTCTAAGCGGCCATGCATTATTATAATTTTTCCGTCTTGTTTTCTCGTGATCACGACTTAATTTTCTCGTGATCACGACATAACGAAAGTTGTTTTGTCGTTATCACGACTTAATTTTCTCGTGATCTCGACATAACGAAAGTTGTTTTGTCGTTATCACGACTTTTAATTTTCTCTGTGTATTCGGCATGAGAAAATGCTATAGAAGCAGCATCATCGCAGCATCATGGATGATCGTTCGCTTACTTTTGATCAGGGACTCACTCAAACTGAAATAGCTCTGTGTCTGTCAGTGATTGACGACTTACACATAAGTGTTCGACACTTGAGAAGGAGGCAGTCGGGTCTGCAACTTTATATAAGACAATATAGCGACCCTGAACGTAGTCACGTGTAGTCAAATTCAATTTCCTCGGGACGCTCTCTCTCAATGCAGAGATAAAGTCCATATTTGCTGCAGGAAATTAGTAACTTTATGATGGAGATATCAGCGCTAGCGTACACCATAATATTCGCCAGAAACATTCACAAAGGTGCGGGATTTTCTCGCGATAGCTACAATTACGTCGTGAGAAAACGTTTTTTACGTTGAGATCCACAACTTTCGTTATGTCGAGATAACGACAAAACAACTTTCGTGATGTCGAGATCACGAGAAAAATTAAGTCGTGATAACGACAAAACAACTTTCGTTATGTCGAGATCACGAGAAAACAAGACAGAAAAATTATAATAATGCATGGCCGCTTAGAACTTCCGTACCAGACATTGGTGGGTGGAGTTAATTTAAATAGCCTCAGCTAACAAGGTGTCTATTTGCACGTTGTGTAAATAGACACTTCGAATGTAAATATGGGTGTTATATGTTAATTAATTCATGGTGATGTCAAAATCCTGACCGTTTCTTTAGTTTCAATAAATGGTCTATGAATGCCACCACATTTCCACATAGTACACCAAACTCATTTTTTTATTTCAACAGAGCCAAGAGCAATCCTGTTTTCTGTGATATGAGATGAAAGAGGCAAACCGACACAACTACAAACTACACACCACTGTAAGATTTACAGAATCTCAGACACTTTGATCAAACACATCAGACACGTTGATCATCTGAGATACACTCAGACACTTTAATAAACTGTAAGATTATTGGTCATTTGTCTGGACCAGAAGAAGGCCACAGTCAGAAAAGACAAAGAACTCTTACGAGAATTGACACCTGAACTCTGTCTCTCAAGCCTAAGATGACACACCCAACTGAGAAACAAATCTCCATACCTTACACATGACCCTCCACCTCCAATTTCTTGATTCAATGCAATTATTACAATGCAACTATTTGTGTCTTATGTCATTTGAAAGGTTTCTGTTTGTCTGGTAAAAGGTCTCATTCTCTTAACAATAGGACAGACAGGATTAGAAAATACTGAAAACAGACTACTCCCAGCGTTTTTCATGCAAATTACCGTATGTTCCAAAGGTGTTAATTTGGCTTGATCAATACACATTCAAATTGTTGGTTCCTGTCTCCATTTCGATGATGATTGTCTTGGTCTTAAGGCATTTAAGTGAAAACGGCAAGAAGATTAGGATGATTCTGTAGCCAGAAGTGGTGTGTCACTATACTTCACACTATGTATTTCTATAAAGTCAGGTATGCATCTTTTACTCATAGATTTATGAGTAAAAAGGTGACATCTGCTCTGAAAACATCCATGTCTGTATTTCCCTTTTGAAAATAACAAATGGAAATAGATCACAAATGTATTTGGGGGTTTCATTTTGTATATTCTTTCTATACTTCTTTTGGACCTGAGGTACAGAACTTGGAAAGATGGCAATTTTTTACATGAATAATACTATAACAGGGATGATAAATTACAATGTTAATTATTATTAATATAAGACTAATATTAGCTTTATTTATCCCACAGAGGAGACTTTTACCAATGAAGGGAATAAACTAAACTATTATTGTAATCAACTGTCATCCATACTTATTCATTTTAATAATTTTTATTCATCTGATTTTACATATGGCCTGAGAAAATCATGTCTATTATTTTGGTTTGTGAGGTAGAGATCGAGCTGCCACACAAACATTTAGAGGAACAGCAACTAGTTGTCAATGCTGCCCAGCGACTTTCATCAATAAAATATCTTAGATACTGGATCGATACATTACATTAATCAGCAAAGAGGGGGTAAAATGACTTTAAATCACTAAACTCAAATCTACAGGTAGGCTAATTCACACACGCAACTGTCACGTCTCTCTCTCACTCTCTCTGCACTATTTCATCTCTGTCTGAAGCGGGCAGAATGCTAGAGCTATCGAACTTTGTGTAAGGTGGTCCTTGCCTTCACATCTAGGGATGGGTATCGTTAAGGTTTTAACGGTATTACTACTCTTATCGATACTGCTTATCGATCCGGTTCTTTAACGGTACTTTTTGTTATTTATATATATATACATACATATATACATACATACATACACACACATGTATAAAATATATATTTCTATGATAGATTAGCAGCTTAATTAACATGGCTTTTAAGCATGGTTATAGTAAAACCAGTTAAATAAATATTTCATTAAATAAATATAAAACATAAATTTGTAAATGCACCAGTGTGCAGGCATAAGATAGGCATAAGACATAAGATAAGATAGAGTAAGAACATGAACAAAGAAACAAAGTTAAATAAACTGACAAATATACCATTTGTCATACCATAAAACAAATGTACAAATGTAAAAAAAACACAGTACTTTCATTTACGTACTCTTGATGGTCTGCATAACATTAATGGTTCAGGTAAATAATAGCTACAAAATAAATCTAAAAGTGATCAAATATAAATTAACACTGCATAGTTTTCACTGTATATATTGATATATCGATGCTTATTAAAGCTATTACAAGATTTATTCAAATTTTTAAGAGCTGTGAGTGATTTTCTCTGTGTTTTGTTCTGGGATTGATTAACATTGAAGAAGCTCCAATCTGTCACTGAGACAAAATATTGACACACAATTTTCTCCTCACTGCAACTGTTCTCGCTCACTTTAAGATATAAACTGTGTTTTAATGAATACTCTCCAATAAGTTCATCGTTTTACATATTGTGTGTGTATTTGATCGTTTGGGTCCATTACAGGTCAAAGTGTATTTTGCTTGTCTGTTTTGAGCGTTATATTTGCATATACAGTCTATACAGATAAGAGCCTGAGGAACAGCGTCTCTCGTGTGGATTGTACTTTCAATTTTATCAAACATGTCCAGCAATTTAGTAACTGTAAAGACTAGATTTTACAACAATCGACAAACGATTGATCTGATTCTGATGTTAAGTTTTTATGACTTGAGGTCTCTCTTCACCTTTAGCGGTTTAGAAAAGGAAGTTGTGCTAGAAGAAACACGGCTATAATCCTTAGAAGCTAAAAAAACATTAAATAAACTCAGTTTAATATAACAGCCACAGGCCTAAAGTGTAAGCACTTGTTTTAATGGTTAGTTCTCTCTTCTATCATAAACAGGGCTTTCATGTTATGTAACTCATCCACGGAGGAAAATCTCGCTTCTGATTTGGGAATAGCAAAAATGCATCATAGACAAAAGTTTGAATATGGAGTTAAAAACAGCTGGTGACTCTAAACTGATAGAATTTTTTACACAAGTATATATATATATATATATATATATATATATATATATATATATATATATATATATATATATAGCAATAATAAATGTATGTGTTTTCTTACTTTCTCCAGTACCGATAACATAGAACCAGGGGCTTGAGTTGTGGATGTTCAAGAACATCTGCATAATACATTATAATTTAGAGAACCGATTAAATACCGGGTTTGTACCCATCCCTATTCACATCAAGGCAAAATAGTTTATTTTACACAATGGCTGATGGCAATTTTGTATTATCCCTTATGTATAGGCTACCCTTTCACAGCAATATTTAAATGATGCCCTGGTCATTCTTGGTGTATCCAAAACGGTCCCACACTATCGACTTCAGACATTCTGTGGTGGAAATAAAAGATCACTGTTTGGTTCCTCTGTCATAGTTAATCTAGTGTGTAGTAGCCTCCGTGTCTCTGATAAGATGGGCATTTTAAGCAGGTGCACTGCTAGTGTAACTAGCTAGTGTTTTCATTTTAAAACTGACCTTCCACTGCACAAGAAACACATTGGAGATACACATGGAGTACCATCAGGTGTTAATTAACCGGATATGATATAAGCATGGTTATAGTAAAACCAGTTAATCGCTGCATCCCTAAATGGAGTCAGATTTGAATTTAACCTAAATGTAATAACTTTGCGCATTGAAGAGACCAAACACGCAGAAAACCTTCATCCATCATTGGATACCTTCTTTGGGCCAATTGTGTGGACCTTACACCACTAATAAGTGATAACAGAACACCGTACCGCTGATAGATTCAGCTCTTCATATCTTACAGAAACACCAGTCTTGACCCATATTTACGGCCAACTCTTCCCGCATAATCAGATGGCATTGTGGGTGCTTGCCTGGTTTCTCCTGCTGTAGATTAACCCGGCACTGCAGGAGAGAGTTAAGCTGTACATTTATATAACCAGCGGCAGCAGAGGAGAAACAAGATTTCTGGGAATTTTCTGCTGTACTGAAATTTCTCTTAACGGCAGCTGGGATCAGAGTGATTGGTGTTCTGTAATTATGAGGACGATTTCATGTCCCATCACCCCTCACTGCAATCCTGATGACTGACAAGAGAGCAAGAGGGAGAGAGAAAGAGGCTGTAATGAGATTACAATAAAGTTCTATCCTTCTGTAATAAAGAAACGATTAGCTAATGTGTGTAATGGGTCCATTACAGGTGACTAAAATCTTTTCCTTCACCTTTTAAGTTATATTTGCTATATACAGTCTATACAGATAAGAAACAGCAGAAGAAAACAGCAGGGAGTGGAGCTTTTTTGTGTAAATTCCCTCCACAATGCTAGGGTGTTGCTATGTGGTTGCTAGAGTTTACAAGTCAAAAGATCCCACCCCCTGTGATTCTATTGTAGTCTGGCTAATTATGACTTGGGTCTCTCTTCACCTTTAGCGGTTTAGTATGGAAGCTTGTTTCTGCCATGGGATAAATAAGTAAAACAAATAAAAAGTATTTACACATATTTAGCTCACAATTCTGACATATAAACTTGAATTACAAAAAAGATATAAACTCAGAAATTTGAGAGAAGAAAAGACAGATTTATGTAAAAAACGGAAAAAAGGAAAAAGCCAGATTTTTCTATGCATCTCAATTCTGAGAAATGTTATTAAATGGAGTTGAAATCTGCTAGTTAAACTGATTACACCTTTTCTTACACAAGTTTTTTTTTGTCAAAAGTAAAAAATGGCAGGTTTTTACAATTTTCATGATATAATAATTTCTATGAAGAAAATTTGTTTTCATTCATCGTAGTCTGACATATTTTTTGTAACAATTTCTTAGAAATTAGTCTTACAATTCTACTACAATTCACAGAAATATGTCTTAAATTACAATTCTAAGAACTCAGCACATGCATTTTGAACTAGATTTTTTTTTTTTTTTTTTATATGTCCCCCTTTATTTTAAACATGTTCAATCTGAATGGACTGGTGGGGGGGGGCTTGAGTTGTGGATGTTCAAGAACATCTGCATAATACATTAAACTCTTCAAGAGAACATGAATAATCATGTTTGCCATGATCTAAGAATGTCACACGGTCAAGGCAGGGGAAATAATTTATTTTACACAATGCTGATGGCAATTTTGTCAGGCAAAGATTTGATTGTGACGACTTGTGCCTGCACAAGTATGTATGCAAAAAAAATAGGTTTTATCAGACCAAATGCAGTGCTGGTGCAATAGCAGATTACAGATGACTCCATCATTGTAAATCTGCTTACAGCCTGCATCAGAGAGATCAGTTTAAACACTACAGTTCTAGGCCAACACGTTTCTCTGCATGAGGCCGTGTGCACTGATAAGGCTCAGTGGTCAAAGGTGAAGAGCTGAGAATAACTTTTATTTAAAAACTGACCTTCCACTGCACAAGAACAGCATTGGAGATACACATGGAGTACCATCAGGTGATGTATCGGATATGATATAATAATAATAATATAAAGTTAGCGGTCAATGCAAAATCAACCAATCTGAGAATTGCAGTGGTTTTAATGTGCTTTTATTAGTCCAGTCAATTCCTGGTTTCCTAAAGACTATAATATAAAATAATGAAGTAATACAAAAATAAACAGCTTCATGAATATAATGTTGATGTTATTGCTTTCTTTATGTGAATACGTTTACTAATTACACCAGTTTCTCAGGCCCTGTTTGATGACATAAGGGTATGAGTGTACTAAGACAGAAATGTTAGAAAGGTCACGTCAGCGAAATTTCAGCTAGATTTTGTGCAAAAAACGTTGACTGTGCTTCACATAGAGATCTAAAATGCACTGCTCACATTAACTTTTTTATGATTTCATATGAGGAAGTATCTAATGCTCACCAAGGCTGCATTTATTCAATCAAATGTATTATTAATTACATTACATTTTTTATTTTTTTATATATATTTTAAAATGTCATTTATTCCTGGGATGACAAAGCTGAATTTTCAGCAACCATTTTGTCAGTCTTCATTGTCACATGATCCTTCATTCTAATATTCTGATGTGACGCTTAAGAAACATTTCTTCTTATTAAAACAGGTTTTACAGCTTTAACATATTTCCTCTCATCCAACACCATATCAGACTGATATAAAAGACAAAAAACACGTGACTCAAACTAGGATCCACACACAGTCGATGCACATGTCCCAGTGACCTAAAAACACCACTCAAGTCGCCTAATTAATATAATTGCACCATTTATTGGTTTTATCCAGTGCTGCCTGCAGCAAATCTCATATCTCTCAGCTGTAAGAAGTTTTGCTTTGGTGCTACAGCACTCATAAACACACAACAGGACATGTACACCACACATTTTCATCTGCCACAGACAGATTCACAGGCAGCAGGTCATGATACTTGCTGCAGGTCTCTGTGACATCCACAGCAAAGGCCATTTTTAAACACAAACCCAGTCTCATAATCACCTACAAGATTGTTACTGAAAATACATCCATACTCTCATCACCCGTATTTTTGTGTACATACCCTGAATAACTGCACATCCCTATCCCTTCTATCACTATTTATTAAGTCCCAGTAGCATTTTTTTTGCACATCCTATTGTTTTGCACATCTTATTGTTTTGCACTTTTGTATTGCACATTTACTCTTATTTCTTGCTTTTTTACCATATATATATGCTCTTGTGTTGTGTTACTTTTATATAATTCTTATTTTTTATTATTCTGCACTGTCCACTGAGCGGACCTGATTTGATTACATTTCACTTCTAGTTATACCCTGTATAATTTATTATGTGACAAATAAAGAAACCTTGAACCTTGAACACAAGTAGGGCATTCTAGATTGGGGTGACTTATCACTCATCAAAGAGCTGTCCCGTGGACACAGGGATCATGACCTTTGCTCTGTCCTGTGTGGGGAGATAGTGTGTCACAAGTAACATGCTTAAGTAATTACATAAATTTTTTTTTTATTTTTTTTTTTTATAATTAATAATAAATTTAATAATAATTAAATTTAAAGTCCATTGCAAATAAATGCTCTAGATGTGCTCACTGTAGTCACCAAAGGCAATAAAACTGGTATTATTGTGGCCTTTTACAGTGTCTGGATAAAGGGTCTGTAAGAAAGTCTTCAGTTTACACAAAATAATTTCTCAAAAACCCACAGCTATGATGAAACACTATGGCTGCAATTTTCAGCCTAATGAGCCATTTACTGTAATAGAGAACAATGATGGTATCAGATGGTGATATATAAATGGCATTAAATAATTATACCTATTGATGTGGAATTTACATTGTTGGTACTCGAATTGTCCATAGAAAGATTGTTCAATTAACACACAAAAATTGGACATGTCCAAAAAAAACAAAAGGTAGTTGATCCAGTAGGCAAATAACCAGACAGAACTGGAAAAGATTGCCATCACAATAATAAATGACATTTTTAAATATATTAAATTGAAAGCAGTTATTTGAAATTGTAATACTTCACAATAGTAATTGTTTACAGTATTTTTTATCAAATAAATTCAGCCTTGGTTAGCATAAGAGACTTCTTTCAAAAATCTTAATTATTCCACATTTTAACTGGTAGTGTATATGAACTTGCAATGTAACATTCTCCAATACTGGACTCCAAAACATATACATTTAAATATATGCATACATGCACAAAGACGCACAAATAAACACACACACACACACACGCACACAAATATTGCCACATAAACACACCGAGAGGTGAGAGATCAGGTGTTGGCTGGAACAACTGGATTTTGGAGGGGTTAAGAGTCTAAATTTGTCTTGCCAGGACACATTGGTGGGGGTGAAGAGGAGTTCACTGCCTGATTTGGTAACACACGATCACACACTCTAAAACCTACAGCTCTATATGGAGAGTCCAGAGTCAAACCACTATACAAACATGGAGCAAGGCTGAAATGGATCTCAGGGTAGGTGGAGAAGGTGATGTACTTTTCTTTGGACAGGCAGTACCTTTCAAAACCAACATGAAATCGAATCTATTTTGCTTACATAAAGTTATGTAAATGCATTCTTTACATTCTGGGACATTTACATCCATTCGACTGGGAATTATAAAGCTTTAGTCTAGAACACAGTATCACATCAAAACTGTGAGAGTTGAGCATTTGGTCTTTGCTGCACATGTCATCTTCATTCTCTGAGGGATTTTGTTCTTAAAAAGCAGAACAGACCCGTCATAGAGACTTGTCTTGCTAAATGTCTCAGTGATGCAAGTGACTTTAGTCAATACTGCATCTGTTGGCCAGAACAGAAGAACAGAGAGGAATCCATCATGTAGAGGGGGAAAGGCAGGGAGGGGACAGAAGAAGAGGATGATGTCAGTTTAGTGTGAGTAGAAAACAGATGAGCAGTACTGCAGTGTGTGTCACCCATGGGAGACTTTAAAGGACGCTGGCACTGATCTGACTGGCACAAAGTGGCATTGCTGTAGACTTTACTGACCTTTAGACATAAAATAACATTTTAAATTAAGTAATTTGTCTGAAGTCCATTGCAAATAAATGCTCTAGATGTGCTCAGACGGGTAGTCAGACGGCGGGGGCCTTTTAAGAGTCTGGATGAAAGGGTCTGAAGGGCAATCAGGTTACACAAAAATAATTTCTCAAAAACCCACAGCTATGATGAAACACTATGGCTGCAATTTTCAGCCTTGTATAGCCATTTTACTGTAATAGAGAACAATGATGGTATCAGATGGTGATATATAAAATGGCATTAAATAATTATACCTATTGATGTGGAATTTACATTGTTGGTACTGAATTGTCCATAGAAAGATTGTTCAAAACACACAAAAGTGGGACATGTCCAAAAAAAAAAGGTAGTTGATCCAGTAGGCAAATAACCAGACAGAACTGGAAAAAGAAAGAAAGACAAGATGGTAGACAGACAGGTCAACTTCGCTTGCTGATCTAAATGCATCCCTATAATTACCTCCTATAACAGGCCATGAATAGAAGCCGACCACACCATGATGTACTTTACAGCAGTCTGAGACGGAGCAGCTTTTTTATAAACCCTAGTGAGCTGCCTTGCTGTCTACTGCCTACACACGCAGCTACCTTCAAAGGCATCATGCACCTCGTAAGTGAATGAATTGTAATGCACATGGCCTGCAACTCTGTCACACAAATAGCACACCTCACTTGAAGCACACAAAAAAATTGTCTCCCTACAGATTCCAAAATAATTTTAGCATGTTGCTAAATCGAACAGCATGATACACTTACCTAAAAATTCAAATTCTGTCCCTATTCACTCACCCTTACCACCATTTGCTTCTGTAGAAAACACAAATGAAGTAATTTCGAAGCATATTGGTAACCAAACTGTTTTGGTGACCATTGACATCCATTTTATGGACAAAAACGCTCGAGAAATTACACAAAACGTCTTATATGTTCCACCGAATAAAAAAGTTATACAGTTCTGAAACAACGTGAGTGTGAATAAATAACCAAAATTCAATTTTTGAACCATCTCTTTAATATTTGTGTGCTCAGTCCTTATGAAAATGAACCACTGTTTTATTGTAGTAAAAGTGTAGTTGCCATGGTTTTTTGGCGTATTGATTACCATTTGTACTACAAATGCCATGGTTAAACTATGGTTAGTGTAGCAAAACCATGGTTAATATGTGGTTACCATGGCTAAACAATAGTAACCATGGTTTTTATGTTTAATTTGTAGAAAAAACATGGTTAATTTTCATAAGTTTTTAAGACAATCATGTTGTTAGCTTAGCAACATGCTAACATAAAACGTGTTGTTTAACTTAAAAAAAACATCTTTACTTTGATTGAACTATTTTGTCTTCCCAACATTTTGGATGCATTTTCACTGCACTATTGCATTATGGGACTGCTGCTTAGAAGCTAAAATAAATATGCTCTATGAATTATCCTAAATTACTGCCTAAACGGGCAGTTCAATAGGTTTTGGGACAGAGCTAGTGTGCGTGTAGCATGGATGTCAGTGTGTTGTAATTGTCAGGGTAGTTTTTCCCATGGGCTGCCATGACATCTTTGTTCTCCGTTGTAAGTACAAAGAGACTTTATTCATTCAGCCTTCTGCACTCTCTCCACGCCTGCTTTTCACTAATTCACCCGGTACACTAAATCCCACACAAATATCAGAAGCCTGGTGACTATTTACTTGGCCTTATTTCTCATGGGAGGTGAAATGTTGTCTTTACTTCTGTTGTTGTCTGATTGCAGTCTTCCACAAAGTTCCTGCCTTCTCCCACTTTTCAGCTGAGAAATCTGTAGTTAAGTCTTGTTTTTCTAGCAAACACTAAAAATCACCTCAAAGCGTGCATAAGGACGCTTTACCCCCAGATTTACCTCACCAAACTTTCCTCTCAGAGTTCAGTGAGGGCAGACTCCAAACTCGCATAGCAACAAGCCTTGTGCTGTGATTGGATAGTGGCTTCCTGCCAAGCGGTGAATAGAGTTTCCTGTCTGTCTGTGGGCCAGAGAGTGTGTGTGAGAAAGCAAACACACACTCTGTTTTGGGAAGATGCAGAGGCTTTGTGTAGATGATTGCAAACCAGCGGTTTCTCTATATTTTGAGCAACATATGTTTTGGGTGTGGGCTAGAGTGAACCGAAGAAAAACCTCCATAAACTCATACAAACACATCAAAACACGAATGCAAACACACTAAGATTTATTGTGTACTTTTAGTGAGCTGAAATCAATTTGTTCTCTAGCATAGCTATATAACCTAAGCTTTTAATCATGCTCGCAAAGAGTCATCGGGGATATTATATAAAGGATTCTGAGGACTGCACAATTTTATTTACATAATTGAACAATTTTGTGGATCAGAGAACAGCCAGTACACAAATAACCAAAAGAGATGATACAGAGCAAATCTTAAGAATATTACAGGAGTTCACCCAAAATGCCAATTCTGTCATCATTTACTCACGCTCAGGCTATTCTATTCCCATATGATTTTTGATCTTTCTTCTTTGGAATACAAAGGGAGGTGTTTAACAATATGTTTATGCTGCTCTGAAAATAAATCGTTTTGAAACTATTTTCACTCAATAAATTTCACACATATTTACAAAGAAATGGCAAGCAACACATTGAATTAAACATGAAATAGAAGAATATAATTTTCCTGTAAAACATACTTCAATAATCTTAGTTTCGAATTTGCAACTTTGAAGAAGACAATTCATGTGCCAAAAAACACCAGAAAAGTTGTCTAAGTTGGTCCTTGACAGTAAATGATATAAAGCAGTGTAAACATCACTCAAACCATTTCCTTTTGTGTTCCACGGAAGAAAGAGATTCATGCAAGTAAACAAATGATGGCAATTTCTTTTTTGGGTGAACTATCCTTTTAAGGGATAGAAAAATGTAAGCACATGTAACAGCCTTTTGCCAGGGCTATAATGGTCTCCACTAAGGCAGGAATCTGAAAAACAATCCTCCACCACATGTAATGTGTAACACATGTAAAACGCCATCTGACTACATTTGAACTCTATTATATATTACACTGCTTTTATCTGTTTTCAGACATTAACCTGGAGTCAGTGAGGCCAGCTGTGGTGTTCAAAGATGCTTTCGTGAGAACTTGTTCATTCATTCAGAGTTTGAGTGGATGCATGACCCTGTCATGTGCAAAAGAATGAGAGATAGAGCAAAAACGTGAGGTGAGAAAGAGACAAGCGAGACAAGCATCACAGTCTGAGGGCTTGTGTGAGATACCACAATGAATCACATCTTTCATGCGCGGGGTATGTAACAGGATCAATCAACAACACACTTACTGGCAACAACAAAACCCAGACAAAAGAAAACACACAAAAGCTAGCTGTGGGTATGAGGCAAAGAGTGCCTGGGGAGAATAACACAGACATCATTGTGTGACTGATAAATGCAAGGGGAGTGATGAAACGGTTGAATTCAGTCGAGTCGTTGGGCTTAAGTAACCTAAACCCAAAAAAGACAATGAAATGCTATGTTATGTTTAATTTTTTTGCACTGTCCATTGAGCAGACCTGTGCTGATTTACATTTCACTACTGATTATATCCTGTATAATTGAGTATGTGACGAATAAAATAACCTTGAACCTTGGCAAGAATCTGGCGATACGATATGTATCACGATACAGGGTTGCGATACGATATATTGCGATACTGTAAGCAAGCCGATATATTGGGATATTTCTTATTTAAAAAATAGGATATATTTTTAGGAAAGCTGTCATTAAGAGCACACCACCGTATGCAAACCTTAGAATTTCTGGATCTGCATTTGCAATAATCAGTCCCTGTAACATTCAGCATTATTGAACCACTTTTTGTGCAGTATGAGTCGGGGGGGGGAATTAAAGTGCTTGCATAGATTCTTTAGTTAAATGTATAAAATGCATTTTATAAAAAAGACCCTGCTTTAAATGTTCACAGTTTAAGTTTACATTTGTAATATAAAATGTCATAACATTTGAAAAAAAAATACATCTGCTTAGTATCAATGAAAAATAAAGTGCTTGCAGGATTCCTAAAGAAAACAAAACAATTGTAAAACAATTAAATAAATACAGATGTTGAACACTCTCAGAACCTTTCAACTTGGATTTCACAAGTTTTTCAGTTTGTATTTATGTTCCGTGTGGAATCACAGAGACCATGACGCAAGCATTGCCCCAACTGCACAAAACGCCCCCAACACGAGAGAAAGCTGTAGCCGTGCGGCGACACTACCGCCCACCGTGCCCCGCACAAAGGCTCTTCACACGGGACGCAGCAAGCGGCAGAACCGAGGTTGCGCTCGAGCCGCGGTCCCGGGGTGGATGTTACCATAAAAGCCCAAATGACGCCACACTTCAGCTTTGTACACCGAAACGGGAACAATTCTTTCATCCTCTATTACTGGCAGCGAACTATATTAATGCTAACATTAGTGGAGCGCCCTGATGCTAGTATTTCCTGTGACTGTTTAAGTTAAGAGATGAAGACTGCTCTCTAGCGGTTGGGATATGAACTCAAAATTAAACAACTGCCATGAATCCTGTATGATTTTTTTTTTATATCGATATTCCATTTTTGAGAATCGATAAAGTATCGCCAAACAAAATATCCCAATACTCACGTGTATCGATATTTTCTTACACCCCTACAAAGCACTGGGTTAGACATCTAATATGCGCCAAAAAGAGAAACTACAATAAAAGCTATTGGCTAAAACATGCCCATATCCTTGGAGTTGAAATGTCCTGCCATAACTTGGCACGCTTAAAGTGACCCATTGTCACAAGGGAGCATGCATATATATTTTCCACAGCACTTGATCAGTTGATAGGAGTGAGTTTGTGTGTCACGGAGTATTTGAGATGTGGATAAACCAGGCCACCAGTGCAACTGATCCTTGTCGTCAATAGCAACAGAGGAAATGTAAACACTGTGACTGTGAACGGAGCTGTGTAGATCTGCTTTTACGGTGTTTTGCAGCACTGAGGATGATAATGTGTTGGTAATTTGAGAAAGAGGGGACAGATATACCCTCAGGTCCACAGTATGAGAGAAAAACAGCCAAGACAGTGAAGCAAATGTGTGACAGGGATACCGCGAGGTCACAATCATCTGATATTTATATTCAGAATTACACGTTGTTATCCCTTAACAGTTCCTACTCTCATAAAATACTCGCACGGCATGTTGACTTTTAAGCCTTAATTTAACTTTCAACAACAGATATTTCAGCACTATGGATATTTTTGTGCTGAATATCCTGTTAAATGTCTTCCTCTGTGTTCCGTCTGTCTGACGCACATGCAGCACCCGGTGCTCATTCGGTATTTTAAATTTAACACAGGCTGTCCGGATGGACCTTTACAAAAAAATGGAAATGCTTGAGTGAATCGGTGACATTTATAGATAAGGATATGACCGTAAACTTAACGTTTTTGCACTGAGGATGCAAGTGCATCTGTCAAAGAGCCTGACAGGGCAAGCCGTTACGCTAATGCATTAAAATAAAGAATTCTCATGTTTTGAGCAGCTTGGATCACGTACTTCTCCGCAGCATCTCATTCGGTTTCCTCCACTATTTTTAGATGCATTTTGTTCATAGAAATGCATTATTCAGTGCTGTAATTTGACGCAAACAGCTGAAGTTGGATGTGCACTGTGGGCAGACCCGACTAATCGATAATGAGAATTGTTGTCGATAATGTTCACTATCGATAATAATCGATAATAATCGTATCGATTAGTTGTTGCAGCCCTACGGTCTATAAAAAGATATTAGATAAAAACCATGCCAACATATTGATACTATGTCCACGGTAGGTCTTTATTCTTTTCTGAAGAGAATTAAAATTTCTGCTGTAAACACTTCTGCTGGAATTCAGATATGAAATGCTCAGCCACAAGATTTTTCCGTCTTTATCGGAGATAAAAGCTTATTGATTGATGAAATCATATATTAATGTTACCGCAATGAAATAGAATGCTGCTGTAGAGTAAGAGCAAATTAATTGTAACAGCACTTATGTAATGTATTCCAATATGGGTCACCAATCATCAGAGAAATCAAGTGTGAAAAAAGAATATTACAGGCTGTTACACAGCTTGTCTTCGCATGCATTTGTCCTTGCTGTTGTGCAAAGATAACACATAATTCCGCTTAGCAAGCATCCCAGCCCATGAGAAAAAAACAACTGTCCCATCCACTTCAGTTGTTCAGGGTTGTTTTGATCTTAGAGACATAGTTAATAGAAGTAAAGTATGAGCCTTTTATTATCTAATCCAGCAGATCAAGGCAATGTTTTGAACTCACAAAAGTTCATCACAGATGAATTTTAGGATGCCTCAAAGACAACCTCACACTTTCTCTTAATATGCTCCCCCCATCTGCTTCACGCCAGCTTATTTCAAATGAGAGCAACAGAGGCGCAGCAGACGGTGGACAATCTCATCGTAAACCAAAGATGTTTACCAAAAAGCGCTCACTGAGCTGAAAAATTAACATTAAACTGATTCTCTGCACAGCTTTTCAAAATACTGCTTCATTTAAATGCAAATGACATGTTCAGACCATAATGACGGGTTTGCCATGTTTTTCAGGTTAATAAAAGGTTGAAAGCTTTTCAGAACCCATGAAAACCAATTTGAAAAGCATTTTGTGGCGTTTAATCCATGTCTGTTAGATTTAATATCATCTATATGCTTATGCAGTCCTAAAA
Source organism: Gymnocypris eckloni scoliostomus (assembly GCA_027564155.1). NCBI lineage: Eukaryota > Metazoa > Chordata > Actinopteri > Cypriniformes > Cyprinidae > Gymnocypris > Gymnocypris eckloni. Next base: position 6,707,444 of record CM050423.1, on the reverse strand, counting down.
GATAACAAACAGGCGTTTAGCAGATATATGCATGCCAACAGTGCAGTCTTTTTCCAAAATGGACCACAAATATTGATTACCTTGTTTGGTTGTATATAAAAAAATGTGTCCCTCCCGCAAATACATCCTCCATTTAAATAGTAAGAGCAAGTAAAAAATAATAGTTCAGATTGGTCTATGAAAGCCAATTTCAGTTTTATTTGGAAATACATAACCAAAACATTTTTTATTTATTGTACTGCCATTAATTTAGATGCTAATATTGCAGACTGCAACAGTCAGGTCCTTGCAAATAAAAAATATATTCATTATCTCCACAGGTTACTTTTTATAAACAATAATTTTGGAACATAAACCTTTAAAGAGATGCGTGTTGTGAGCGCCAAGGTTGTACAATTGATGGTATATGCTTTTATTGAAGTCATTTCACATTATTTCAACTTACATGTAGTTTTTTTAAGAATCGTGTTTAACTACTGTATTTGTGTTGAAAAACTACATTACCCAGGATGCTGTGAGGTAGATTCCATCCATCAGAGTCATGGCGAGCAAATTGCACTAAAAGACCTTTGCAGGGAATGCCTACTCTCATGCATCATGAATTATGTAAATCAATTTATATAAATGCATCATTCATTCATTCAAAAGAAGGAAAACTGAATTCATAAAAAAATGTCTTGTTTTTTTAAATGCATTCATGTATTGTGTTGTGGTTATCGTAAACCCCACCAGTTTTTTATGTATGATATTAAAATTCTGACCAATAAATTTAAAAGCTACATGTGAATTTAAGCATCACAACATTATAATCTCCAGTATTAAAATGTATATTCATTATGGGATTTGCTAAGACTACATTTAACGGTGTCATTAAATTATTAGTGTTTTTAAAGCTTAAATGAGCATTAGATGACAGAAAATATCATTTAAAAGTAAAAATAAAAGAAGTTAGCACATGCAATTATATATAAAAATTGGCTGATGACCAATGCATATCTCATGCATATAACCCTATATAAAAAAGTGAATGACAAAGAATAAGGCTGGGTTTTGCCAACCACCGTATAATATTATACTCATCACAACATGTGTTATGATTCATACTATGAGGCATCATGATATCATAATTGGACTGCAGCAAATATACAAAAAATGACCCAACGTATCCAACAGAGATTCAGTTGAGTAATCAGTTTGTTTTGTTTATTTAGAAAACCTGCATCTTCATTATGTATGCTGTGCATGTAGATATAAATATAAATAAGTGAATTCTTGAATCTAATATACTGATACAATATTGTGTTAAAAAGAATCAAAGTATATGATCATATCAGCACTGCTAGAGAGTTAGTAGTAGCAAGGGTGATGGGGCCGGCGTTTCTCAAAAGTTATGTAATTCATGATAGAACTAAAAAATGCAAACAAGATGCCATTGCAAATGCAAATGAGATTCGACTTGTTTTATTTGCATAGCAGCTCTTCTGGCCATACAGGACCAACAAGCTGAGTTATTAGCTCACTCGAGGTGTGGTCGGGTTTTGTTTACGTATACAGCTTGTACACATTCCAATAATAGAAATGCCCACAGTGAGTGTTTACACCAACAGAGAGAAAAGCTACAGGTCCAGATGGCCCCCTCTCTTCACGCTGGGTCTTCCGTGTGTGCAGCTATTTGAGTTAGAGCACTGGTCTAGAAACAGATTTGACTTTTCTGAACCTGCCCTTCATGCAGTCAGAGTGAGCTGAAAATCACAGCCACACAGGAACTGATGTCATAGCGCCTGCCTGCCCCCCAGCTGAAAGAGCAAATGGTCATTTGAGATTACGTAAGTCTGCTGACTGTTTCCACACTGCAAAGACTGATACTGTGGAGAACAGCAGACGTATGCCTCACTTGGGTCAATCTCACAAATCCTGTAAATCATATTTCACCAAAAATTAAAAGAACGACATGGGGTCTGATTTTTATATTTTGCTTAAAGAAAAAGAAGCTTTTTTCTCATTGTGACATTATTTGTATTATAATAACACACAATTAATTTACTGTAATGCAATGCAAAAAAACTATAATTTATTGTACTGCCATTAATTTAGATGCTAATATTGCACAGACTGCAACAGTCAGGTCCTTCCAAACAAAAATATATTCATCATCTCCACAGATTACTTTTTATGAACAATAATTTTGAATCTTAAAACCTTTAAAGAGATGTGTGTTGTGAGTGCAAAGGTTGTACAATTGATGGTATATGCTTTTGTTGAAATCATATTTCAACTTACATGTATTTTTTTAAGAATCGTGTTTAACTACTGTATTTGTGTTGAAAAACTGCATTACCCAGGATGCTCTGAGGTCAATTCCATCAATCAGAGTCAGGGCGAGCAAATGCCTACTCTCATGCACCATAAATTATGTAAATCAATTTGGCCTTGATATGCTTTTAAAATAACTAAACGTCTGTGTATAGATGCACCAAACTTAAACTATATAGCTTCTATATATACACACAACAAACCTCAATGAAAAATTGTAACACTTAATTAGATTATGCTATTCGTAATATTTCATGGGAACTCCTCATAAAAGCCATTCAAGCACAAAGTCTTGAATATTTTGATACAATTTTCAAATGTTATGTTTTGATTCACCTTGTAAAAACAAAACAAAACAAAAACTTTTTGGAAACAAATCCATGGTAAAAGTTGGAAGCACTGTTGTTTGGTGTAGTTACTGGTGCTGATTTTATATTTTCCAATAACGTCAATTTATAACATACAATGATGCTTCTTTTCTTTATGCAAAATATAATTAGTTTTTTATTTTTTTGGTTGGAATGTGACCTGGACAATGTTTCTAGATTTAGACTTGTGTATCCTTTGGCTTCTAGCAAAACCTGCTTGCAAACTTTTCAAACAATGCCAGTCTCTCTTTTTGAAATGAAGGATTTCAAGACTGGTTGGTGACAATCAAACATCTGGTAAGCCAAAACAAAGAAGCAAATAATCTGCAAACTAGCAACTATTAACACACCTAATTTCCCATTGCTTAGGGTTTAAACACATCCCTGCACCGCCCAGCTCCAGGGAAACTGTGTCATAACCAACAGCTGTTCGAATTCAAGGCGAGACACTCCAAACTCTCCCAGCTGACAGCAGCAGGCCTGCTCCAACTGGTTATTCCAGAACTCTGACAAAAATATGACATCATTTCTCCACAGAACATGTTTCCACGTGGCCTTCACAACTCAAAGTTCCTGGATCTACAAGCAGCTTTCCACCTCATGACTTCATGGATAAAAAAATAAAAAATTATAAATCACACAAACATAATTTACACCATTAAGTTCTAGTATGAGATGGAATGGATTTTTAATCACGGTTAAGATCCAGCATTATCTCTTTAAAAAAGAGCTTGGAGTATTAAGCTAATAACCCACCCAAGAAATTCTGTCACTCAGATTCATGTTTTCCGAAATCTGTTTCTGAGACTTTCTTTAAAAAAAATGAAATCCACTTTCATAGTAGCAGAATGAAGAATCTTCAAAACCGACGTGTTTCACAAAAGAAACAGTGATATGGATTGGAATTATGCTGTTGCGAGTAAGTAATGACAAAAATTTTTGGGTCAGCTTTGCCTTTAACAATCAAATCAAACTGATCAAAACAACCAAAGATCAGTGCTGAATCAATCATTTTGAGCAAAGATAAAAAAGAACATGCATTTGTTCACAGGTCAAACAAGTGATGTTTATTGGTGTCAGCTCCAGACAAATTGATTTTCAGCCGCAATAGAGTCCAAAGGAAGCCACATGATCCTGTTACATGTCTGAGTTTAGTGCCAGAAACAAGAGAGAATCTCAGAATCCCTGCTCAAAAATAGCACCTTTAAAATGAGAGCTCTTTAAATAAATATTCAAAATAACATGGAATACGTTTGGTGCATTGTTTTAAGTTCCAGTGTAAAGGGGAAAGAAAGCAAGAGAGCGCTAGTTAGTGGAAGTGAACAACCTGCTATTTCCATCAGTGGAACAGTATGTTCCAAATAACAATAGCACAGAAGGGATGTCATATCTACTCCATAACAGTCTTTTGACGGTAATCAACTCTCACTATAAGAGCCAGACAGACCAAGAGGTATCTAAACCACGAGGAGAAATCCAAATGAAGGAAATGACTCTGAAGGAATGTAACCAGCTCATTCCAATTTAAAGTTTGTTTTTTGCAACAAACTTGTGTTCCAATAAAAATATATCTGGCTAGTCAGGACTATTTGTTGGTTTTTGTAAATTGGCAGTGGCAGTAGGGGGCAAACTACAGTCACATGGGCCAAATTACATCCAAACATGTCTTCAGCCAGTCCAAACATGTAAGTTTACAAAGAGTACACTTATTCTTATCCCTATTATTTCAGGTAAGAAATGTATCGCACACTTCTTTTTAAGTAACTGAACATTTTAAAAAGAAGTGTGCGATACATTTCTTACCTGAAAGAATAGGGACAAAGTGTTGACATGGCTGGGGGAGGGAGTGAGGTCAGGTAATGTCATGCAAATCTAGGCTGAATGCCTGGTCACCAGAGTAACGCTAGTCACTTTTTCAATCTGGAGTTATTTCTTTCCAAAGAATGAATAAATCAGTTGAGTAACTGCCATAGGTCCGGTTTCACAGACTAAACCAGGATGAGGCCATTGTTCAATTATGAAACTTAAGTATGTTTTACTAACATGCCTTAGAAAAAAAAACATAACCGGTGTGCATCTTAAGACAAAAACAAAGGCACTACATATTTTGACATCAGTCAGTGCAAGTTTCTTTCAATTAAAACAGTTCAGACTTACACTTTAGTCTGGGACTAGGCTTAAGCCTTGTCTGTGAAACCGGGGGATAATGTTTTTGATTTAACAGAACTAAACCCCAAAAAACTTAAACCTGTACCCAACAAAAACAAGCCCTTATCCAACTAAAACATGTGTAGCCAAACAAAACACACATGTACACAACAACAAAAACAAATCTGCACCCAACATAAACCCAAATACTCAACAAAAACAAATATGTACCCAACAAATAAAGTGACAAAAACAAACCCGTTACCCCAACAAAGAGGCATACCCATCAAAACAAACTGTACCCAACCAAAACAAACCTATATCCAACAAAATAATCGGTACCTCCCAAAACCATCAACACGTAACATAAATTAACGTGTATGTACAATAGCGTTACAGTAACTGTAATAAATATAGAGCACGCTCTTGTATAATAGAGTGGACAATTCTAAAGAGTGTATGTCAGCGGGGGAAAACAAACAACATACAGCACACACACAGCTGATCGAAGACGCTTTGTTCCCTTCAGAAAGCGACAACCAAAGCGTTAAAAGCAACAAAAATACAGTGTTGCAACGTATCATCTGAACATTAGCAAAGCACAAGCATGAAACAAACACACTGCAGCGCCGTGACGTCACGAACCACAGACCGATGGCATTCAAACACTCGTGTAATCACGCATTTTATCTTACCTCTGTCAGGTTTCATGTTGGTCACAGACACCGTGATCCCCTCCAGGATGCCTGCGGTCCGTCTTCCGTCTTCTGATCTGTGTTTAGACTTTAAAACTAGTCCCTTAGACATCGCTTAGCTATCGATCTGGCATACAGCCATTCGGATGTTAATATTCTGAGCTGTAAGATCAAACGTAGATCTATACGCGACTATATGTTAAAGTCCAGCGGTCTGATGAACTAGTCCATCAAAACACCACCAGCGTTCTACCTAAATAAGCATGCAATTATCATCTCTCGTCTCGGTCTGGCTATATATCCCAAACCTCCGCTGCCTGTTGCCTCATTGCCGATGCCAAACGAGCTCCAGTGCCAACACACCAGTCTCTCAAGCGCCACTGATCTGCTCAAATTAAAGCCACATGAGACGCATCGGGATCCCCTGGATCATCATCACCAACCTCACGGACAGGAAGATCAGACACTACCAAAGAACCACCAACACCATCTCCTCCTGGAGAAATGTTACGTGGCTGTGATGAGTCTGACTTCAGCCGACAAGAAGTGGCTCATAGCTCTAAACCCCCTTTTCGACAACTAGATCATAAACCCTCCCCATAAAAACACTGGAGACGGAGGACTAAATTAACTAGCTCAGTAAACTCTCTACATGAAGCGGCTGCCAAAACCTAGCGATGACAAACCGCAAACCGAAGTGTTCGAGCTGTCTAACCGATATCTCGGAGATTAAATGATCAGCAGAAACAAAGCTCATGTGTTCATTCGTTCTCTCTCTCTCTCTCTCTTCGCGTATCAAAACAAATGCAGGAGGACAGCCTCTAAGTCATGTGTCCCAACAACAACTCGTCCCGCCCCCAGGTATACGTCACTTCCGCCACGCGGCACTCGCTTGAACTCGTTACCGCAGCAACGCGTAAAGCTGACCCGTAAAGCAGGATAGGCAACTTCGGTCCTGGAGGGAATTGAAGTATACTTTTAAAGTAAAGTATAATATCAATGTACTAGTAATATGTACATGTGTATGGAAATAAACACCAACGAACGCCAATCAACACCAATTGGGGTAACACATTGATTCAACAGACTAACGTTTGTCTGTGCGGTACATGCATCATTCATTCATTCATTTAAGTATGTCTACCCATCCTCTAAAACAGCATTTCAGGCCAGGGGGTTCTTGGATGGATGGCCAGTCCACCACAGACACAGAGGCGATTGCAGATAGAACTGACTACAGGTAACCAATAGATTCACCAATACAGTCACCTATGCATTCACATTCATGTAATTTGTAGTATGTGAATGTGTACAATAAAAATAACCAATACCCAAGTTAATTCACTGACACTTTTTTCCCCAATGCATATTTAAAGTGCAAAAATAATACACACAACGGTAAATAATAAAAGCATTTGCGTACAGTTTAAACACATTTGCATAAAGAAAAACTTACAGTTATATTTGTTGAAATATTTTTGGAATACTATTGTATTAAATGTTACCGCACAATTTATAAAGTATATACTGTACAGCATTTAACAAGATCTAAGATAGTTTCAACTAAGATAGTGTCAAGATCTTTAACAAGATCAAGAAAGTGTCTCTTTCATCTGAATGGCAGTTGCTTGGTTGACACATAAGCACTCATTCAAAACAAAAAAAATTGAATGTTTTGAGTTCCTGATGACTTGAATGTTTAACATAGACACATATTGTTGAATAGCTTAAAGTGCAAAAATAATAGCCTATGCACAAATGTAAATGATAAACGTACATTTGCATAAAGAAAAACGTACAATTATACTTGCAGTATAAAACTACTTGTAGTTCTCTGACAGTATTCTTCAAAGTGTGCTATATATCTAGTAAACTAACAACTTGTATAGATGCAAACATGTAAAACTAGAATCTGATTAGTGTACTCAAAGTGTTCTACTGTTACACTTAAAATACACATACACTAAAAAGCGGGCCAATTTACTCAGCCATTACTCAGAATTTAAATAGTAGAGGTACGAGCATAGTGCCTTGAGAATTAGTATACTTTCTATATGAAGTACACTTGGACATTTTTTTTGAACTTACTTATTTAAATTAATTTAAAGTAGTGCTGTCAAATGATTAATCGCTATTAATGGAATCCAAAATAAAAGTTTTTGTTTACATAATATATGTTTGTACTGTGTAAGTATATATAAATACACACATACAGTATATATTTTGAAAATATTTACATGTATAGTTATATTCATATTATTTATATTATATATACATTTATTTAATATATAAACATAACATATTTTTGATAAATATACACAACACACACACACATGTAAACAAAAACTTTTATTTTGGATGTGATTAATCACGATTAATCGTTTGAGAGCACTAATTTAACGGCTTTTTTTAAGGAAAGCTATTACACCAGCTTTATAGGCTTAAATAGCACATTAGTTGTATGAAGTTGTCAATTAAAAGGTTACTTTTTTGTCTTTTTTAATACTGACTGTTACCATGTTTAATCTCTGTTTAAATTTAATTTCTCCCAGGGTTCAGGCCTCATTACAAAAGTCTTACTCTTTTCCCGTTAATAGATAATAGCTCATGGGTGATTGATGGAATAGATGTTTCTTGCATGAAAGAACAAACGGATGCTCATTTTTTTATTTACTTTTTTTTTTTTGAAGTACAAAACATATACAGATTTTTGAAGTCTTAGGATTTACACACTCTCTCGTGTGATTAAACAGACTTTCTCATGTTTTAAAAATATTATCTTAGTAAGAGACGGTAAATCAATCAAATATTGACATTTATCATAATTTGTCTTTGGCGTTTTAGTCACAACAACCTATGTACAATGACAAACAGGAAGAGTACCAAGTGCATTTCAGCCAAAACATGTTGTGATCTAACCTGCTTAGCCAAATAAATTCAGATTTGTAAAACTCGATAGAAGTGTCTTTGCCTGACACACGAGGCACCGGTTCAATATTAACAGTTGTACTATGCCATCTAGTGGTCTTTGTTTAGAATCACAGCTTAGGGTGATGGACAAAATCAATCCCATGCCACTTTACAGTGAGTGTAGCCTACGGTTTGTTGTGTAAAACAGAAAATGTATTTAATTGCTTTGGAGAATATAAAACCTTGTGTTCAGAGATTAGTCAACTGATTGCCCACATCATTAACTGTGTGATTGTTGCAGCAAAAACTTAACCAAAAGTAACCAATGGACAACAACAACAACAAAACCTTTATTAAAAAATAACAAGACACACTACACACACACACACACACACACACACACACACACACACACACACACACACACACGTTTGTTTTTGTGAAAAGTGAGGACATCCCATAGGCGAAATGTTTTTTATACTGTACAAACTGTATGTACTATTGCCCTACACCTACCCTACACCTAAAGCCCTCACAGGAGACTGTGTATTTCTACCTTCTCCCAAAATAACCTCAGTCTGTATGATTTATAAGCGTTTTGAAAAGTGGGGACATGGGGCAATGTCCTGAAAAGTCACCTTCACCTTGTAATACCTGTGTCATACTTGTGTCATTATACATGTCCTCATTTGTTACAAAAACGCGCACACACACACAATTTTGTAACTTTTTTCCAGAGAGTATATAGCAGCAAAAATGCAAAGGTGACACACAAAAAATGTCAAACCCACTGTGGTTTTAACTTTAACATTTAGGCTACTTAAAAGCCAATTTAATGTTTTACATAAAAATGTTTTACAATTTGTTTTAACTTCATTCTTATTCTTCCAGCAAAAAGTAAAATTTATCATGAATCATCAATAAAGTTATAGCATATTAAATATTTAACCACAAAATAGTATTTTGGTCTTGTTTACCAATACAATATCTAAACATCTTTTAAAACAAGATAAAAAACATTTTAATTTAGGAAGAAAAATAATTAGCAGAATAAATGGATAATTAGATTTCGACTGCAATAGTCTCCATGATATGTTTGCGTATTTGTACAGTTTAAATATTTTCTTGTTCAGAATGTACAGTAATTCTGTAGTTTTACAATAAATTATGTTTAATGTTTTACCTATCCAGATTCATTTCTAATATAAAGTATGATGCCACCAAGTGGTTCCTACAAACAAAGGATTTTAAACTTACATATTTATTCACTTACCATTCACTTTCTAGATTAAATGGCACAACATGTTAGATCATGTGTAACATATTACTGTTTTAAATACCACTGCATTAAATCTTACCGCACAATTAATAAAGTATATACTGTGCAGCATTTAACACAATTTAAGATATTAAAGTGTCAAGTCAGGTACTTTGCGTTGTGGTGTACAGTATTGTGTGTGTAATATTATGATATACATAGTGCACATTTTGGTCAATGTGAAAGGTCATTTTGGGCATTGCTTGCCTTCCATTGAGGTGTGTAATACCTGGGAAAGCTGTCCATCAGGATGATCATTTATCTGAGCAGTTTCTTGGTTGGCACATCAAAAAATAGAATGTTTTGATTTCCTGTTGACTTATAGCTACATTTGTTACCACATTCTGGTGAATATCACATAAAGGTAGAATTGAAGACAAGAAATCCAAGAAGTCTGGTTGTGATGTGCTGGAAAACCCAACCTCTTTATTTTCTACATTTTTTGTGACTACAGAAATGCTGAAACATTTTAACACTGAAAAAAGCATGGTGACATCATTACTTGCGTCTTTTTTTATTATTTTCTTGCGTAGCAAACACAGAAGATGATATTGCACGGCATAGAGAACAGTAGCTAACAGGAAAGAAGAAGGAAAAAAAAGCAATTTGAAAGATCAGAATTGAAAATGAAAAGCATGACGCATTAAAACCTGAGAGTAATACCTACTGCATTCCTCCACTGAAACAGACACAACATACAGAGAAAACAGGCCAAGCGAAAAAGAAAAGTGTAAAAACAGAACCAGCTTGATTCAAGATGCACTGTTCGAAATGGAAACAAGCACTACGTTTGTGAAAGAAAATGTCAGCAAGTTTATTTTTCACTTTATCAAAACCTTCCTCCTTCTTTATAATAATCATCGCTGGAAGTAGTCCCTCTTGGACCTACAAAAAAATAAATATAAAAAAATGAAAAACATGATTTTGTTTTCCAGCTGATTGTCTTAGGCGCTCTCAGTATTATACGGCACACAGAGCCAAGCCTTTCTATCAAATAGGAACTCCTTTTCCACGACAACCAACTGGGATAGGAATTAATGATTAGAGCAATCCCAACATTCACATACATCGAGCTATCTAAGCTAGACACTACATTAGAGGGGTGGGTCGGGACAGAGCGTAGGGTCTGGGAAGAGAAGGGGTGAGGATTCTGATGCAGAGAGCTGCTGTGGGCCAACACTTCTGGGTCTTTCTTTCACTGAGGTGTAAGAGGGATTCTGGGCAGAGAGGCTCTTGACTCACAGTAGGGCTTGATTTATGCCAGTCTTTGCTGTCGTAGAAAACAAATCCTAAACGCTGCACCTGAATCATCTACCTGACATCCCTTATGCGACATAGGAATCCCACAACCAGCAAACCTAATGCAACAAATGCAACAACTCTGATTGTACAGCATAGAGAGACAAAAAGCTCTGTTGTCATGTTGCAATCCTGCTAAGGGACATCATTCTGCATCATTCTTGTCATGGTGTTTCCAAACAGACACACAAAGCAACCAATCTGAGCCAGTAATGTCTGATCCATTAGCAGCATCAAACAGAAAGGGAGTCAGATTGCTGAAGTAATAAAGGTTTAAACAATACTGTGATTTTGAAGCAGGGGTCCAGATTAAACAGTTTTGGCCTTATCAATGCACAAAGTCTGTTAGCTGGATATTCTGACAAAACAACACATAAGTGGCAAAATTGTCATGATATGATAGTACTTGCTTTGCCAATAACAGACTTTTGGAGTAATTTAGAAGTCCATAGTCGTTAATCTGAACTATGGTAGATGGGAAGTGTTTAAAACTAGTTTGAAAACAATTTAGCAATTCTGTTTGTTGCCGCTAATGGACCAGAAATGAAACCGTCACAATTGATCCAAACATCCACCCTCCCCATACATGCACACACGAATACCTGTTTTCTTTACAGATTTATTAGACTTTGCTCATTGTCAGTACACACGGTTGAAAAACAAAATTGACATATCAGATGGATCTAGGCAACAGTGCCACGTCAATTTAAAAAACAACCCAGCGACGTGGCCCCGCCCACGGCAGACCTGCTGCCCCGCCCACGCTCCACCCACTCAGTGTCCGACACAGCAAAGCAGGACTTGTAGCCCTCTGTCCCAAAAGCCACAGATTGTACTGTTTAGCAGTATATGCCCACAATAAGTTGAACTAAGCTCGTCTACATTGTCCCACTATGCCTTCTATTGATTCATACCCGTGCAGACAGCAAAAGACCTCACAAACGCCAGTGCTTATGCAAAAATCACACTACTTTCTTTCGTCCCCCCCTCCCCCCTTCCCACTTTTTGGTTTGGTTAGAAAATCTTTGGATGTGCAGCAATACCCATAAAACAATGATTTGAAATATAAAGAACAAAATCATTCTGGACATTTAAATAACATAAAAAAGATCAAATAAAAAACATCATGCACTGCTTTTCTTCCCAGGTCTCTGTCGGACCGTCCGGATCTCTGGCAGTGTATTAGTACATGGGCCAAAGTGCCATCTAACATACAAACACAGAGGAATGGAAATTCATCGATATATCTACACTTCAGACATAAGGCTGTAAAATAAATTGAATGTCCACTTTTTTGTTTTGTTTTGTTTTTTCTCCAAAAAACCTACTATGTACAAATCTATATTTTCTACAAATACATAAATTAAAACATAGGTTAAGCGATACAAAAATGCAATTAAATAAATGGAAATCACAACACAGTAGTAGAAGAAAGTGAACGAATAGACACAGAATCACAGCAGTTGGTTTTACCCTGTAAAAAAGAATAGTCGAACATAGAGTATCAGAATAACACAAGGCTTTAATAAAAAATAAGCTTCTTTTCCTTCCTGTGAGTTTCAGTCGGCTATCACAGAAACTTGCCTTTGGTGACCAAAACGGAGCACTTTAGCCAAAACCGTCAAAATAAATACTCATAAAGCTTTTTTCCCCGAAGTCACATCAACGATTACCAAACTAGTTCAGTTCTGCCTTAATCACATAAACTCTCTATACAACAGAACTGTGAAAATTTATTACTATGAGGTATTCAGATATTGGTAAAGACGTGCACGGCCTAATCGGTGGACGCACCCACGGGCGACGTGGCAAGGGGTCGGGGCAAGCGGCAGATTTGGCAGGGAGGTGGCAGGAGCTTTGGTTTGTCAGCAAGAGTTGGAGAAAGCAAGAGAAATTCCTTTGGTATGGTTTCATTGCATGGTTGCACTGGCAAAAGCACCACGGTGAGAGAAGAAATATTCCGTTATTTTTCTTCATCAGTGGCCCTTCCACAGGCTGAGGTATTCCGAGAGTTAAAAGGTGGGTGTCGAGAGGTCAACGGCGGTTTAACACTTTGGTTCAAGCAAGGCACTCGTCCTGTGAGTTTAACACATGTCTGCCGAGGGCGCTGTTATATGAGCACGGATGAGTGGTAGAGAGCATTAGAGCGAAGGAGAGGAGGAAAAAGGGGGGAAGGAGTGGAAACACATCATCTATCCATCCACCTTATCATTCATTTAGGCCGTGCAAAGAGAACAAATCTTTGGTATTCTTTGGTATCAATACGTTGATAGAAATCACGAATGGAAACGGACTGAGGTAGCATCTTTGGTTCACACTATAAATATCAGCAGGTCTTAACATGTTTTTTTTTGTGATTTTTTTATCTCCTTTTTTACATGAGGAAGCAGCACTCTTTTATATATGCTTCGATGTTGTAATAGTCGTAAATACCAAATATATTTTTAAAGCTAAAACACACCACAAGAGACAACAAGGCCAGATATCTTGTGAGTTTGAGTGAGTCTATTATATGAAGCGAACGCATCACCCTGCTTCAGTCTCCATAATGCTTTCTTCCTAGTTGTGAAATGCATAGAATGCATCCCTCTCTCTTACTGGGGTATTGGGTTCGGGCCCGGATGAGGACTCTGCAGTGGTGTTGATGGTCGATGCTGTGAAAATGATGCATTAGACAATGCAATAGCCTTCTATCAAGAGCTTAATGGGAAATGAACCCAATGAATCAAATATGACGGCGCATGGCTTATGGGTTTGTGAAAGCATGCTGACAGCCACCAGTCAATCGAACATTGTTTTCTGTATAATCATTCTGAGGATGAGAAAGTTGGTCGTATGCAATGAAAGTTTGAAATGAAATGTCACACAAAACAACCTGAATTTCCTCCTGCTTCCTCTAATGACAATTAACATACGTGTGCATTTGCCCCAGACAAAGCTAATAATGAAATAAACGAAGTCTCTTCCCCCAGAAGTCTCTTCAGCCTCATTAAATGAGAGTCTGCGAAACTCGTAAAGATAAGTTGTGTTTGACTGATGGATGTGGGTATGAAACACTGACAGGTGCTGGTTGGTGTAAGTTTATCTTTGGTTTTCAGCAACTGGCATTGAAATATTTCAAATACAGGTAAAAAAAAGGCAGGTTAAAGCTAGCAAAAATCTCCCTGAAATAATCACAAGAAAGGACTGAGGCAGGAATGAGTGCGGTCCTCACAGAGACATGTTTGACTAGTGATTGAGTTTGTTTTAGAAAACAGTAAATGGCTACAGAAACCACAGTCCAGAATACATTATACACGGGGGTCTTGTTAAGAAGAATAAATATAATTTGGTCTGATTTCAAAACAAAATACATGTGTTTCTTTGGTTTTACCATCTGTGATTGATAAGTAGTAAAGATGGCAAGTTCACATGTATTTTTTAGGTTTCTATGCAACTTTTCCAACAATTAGGAAGAAAGCACTATCCTGAGCGTGACATTCAGGCAACCCTTGTAAAGATTCTACACCCCCTGATTATATTTGGCATCCCTGGCAACACCTGGGATGCCTATAGAGGTGAATGTGTGACGTCAGGCTGGTGTGTCAAGCCCCTCAGTGACGTCGCAACATCTGGAACCTGATATCAGAGGGAATAACAATCACTCCACTTTTGCGATAATGACCAATCATTAATGAGAAAAAGTCTTTGAAAGCAACCAATCACATGAGAAAGAAAGACGCCAGTTGAGATGTGTGTTGAGATGAGGAACGATCGCTGATTGGAGTGTAACATCTTTTTTTGTTTTTGTTGCAGAATGTCAGACATAAACGAAGAAAGTCCTAAATGGGGGTCAAAGCAGTCTTTGGTGTTTTTCTTTGGATATTATAAATATCGGTACTGTACAAGTTCTAAGGGCAAACGCTGTCTAACATTGTCTCTTTTTAAGTTTCTTTGTTTAAAGCTTTTCCACCGAAGTGTTTTTTTTTTTCATAATGCAGCCACTACTCCATCATGCTTTGGTACAAGTGCTGGACGAGGAGGAGTTGGCCGAGTTGGAGCTGCCGTCATCCAGCCACTTATCAAGGCTCCGTCGACGCGCGTTCATGAAGAAGTTGCTGACAGTGGTGAGCTCCAGGCCCAGCTGCTGAGAGATGGTGATTTGTAACTCTTTGGACGGGCGCTTGTTCTCTTTGAATATTGCATGTAAAGTCCGACGCTGGACATCAGTGAAGACCAGCCGGGGCTTCTTGGAGTTGCTCCCCCGCTCACATTTACCGTGATCCTGCTCCTTTCTCTTGCACGCTGAAAGAACAAAAGGTTGACATGAAACAGTCAGACATAAATGCCTAACATGTAAAAGAAACAGACTTATCTGTCATGACACGGTATGAGTTTTTGGAAACACTTTATTTACAGTGTCCTTGCTACATGCACTTACTGTAGCATTATGAGTAAATTATGCATAATTGCATGCAACTGACTCTAAACAAAACCCTAACCCCTTCAGTAAGTACATGCTGTCAATTAATATGTACTGAAATGTATAATTACAATGTAACAAGGACACCTTAAAATAAAGTGTAACTGAGTTTTTCTGAAATGGTTCTCAAAGCAAATCACTCAAAAAACAGGAAATAGACAAAACAAAACAGAAACACTGATGCTTTTCGGAGGGTTTGTATTGTAATTATCACTATATGTTCACTATATGAATAAGTCTCTGGAACTGTCCGTGGTGCTTAAATCCAATCACATACATTGCAGATGCACAATCACGACCAATATGATCACTTACTGCCAGCCAATTCATAAAATAAAAAAAATACATGTTTAACGACACCAAGCAGTCACCTTAAATAAAAAGGCCAATGTTTTCTGTCTATGTGCGAGTAAAATCCTACTGGGTGGCATACTTGTTATTTAGAAAACCACAAGGGGGCGGTAAAAGACGGTTCGAACCCGCTTGAAGCAGGTGTTTACTTCAACCGTAACAAGCTCACACGCGCACGATTCGTTAACAGACAATATATTTTCTTAAATAAACCGGCTCATATCATTAATATGTAAAGCACAGTTCTGCATCTAAGTTCTATCTAGCTCATTTTATAGCATATTGCCGTTTTACATGCAGTAGCACACAATAAAACTTATTTTAATATTTAATATTGACATGGAGCCTATTAAGCGTGAATTTTGAATAGTATTTAAATATTTATCAAATTTAAATCAATTATGAAAATTGCAATTACATTTGACATATTCTAAGAGTTTGTAGCCTATAGTGTCGAGAGTAAAGTGAGTGTAAAGAGATAGGCTATGTAACGTGAATAACCCTTTAATGCACATGCTAGTCCAGTCGTGTAAAAGAAGAACAAAACTATGCACAGGGTTTGAAACTTTGGGTAAATATTAACAAAAAGCAAATGAGCTCGCTATCATGCGTCATAAATCAAAACTGTGTCCATGCACAAGGCCACTTTGATGAGACCCATGCAGATTCCCAGGGAAATAACTGTGAACCTCTTTATCCTTCAGCACATTTGATCATCACATAGAGGTACTGTTTGTCTGCAAATCATTAGACAGGCGCCAGATAAGCGCGCACACGAGGCCAGGGCTCGCCCACGGTCACTCATTTCACAGTGGCTCCATGCAACAACAAACAGAACCTAATGTTACGCTCAGGCCAAAAAATACATTATTTAGGTTACCATATAATTACCTATGCAATATTATAATAACAGAAAATAAATTTGGATATGCCGAATAGGCTATAGAATATGAATAGATAGCCTATGGAAATTCCGTTTCGTTACATTTCTATTTAGATGTACTTCAACTACTGCTCTGTTACGTATTTTATGATTTAATAATAATGTATTATTATTATAGTTATTGATATAATGCTAGTTGTGAAGTTTAGCGAAGCCGCATTTGGGTTCAGTTATAGTTTGAAAAGACATGAATAAAATGGCTCTTAGCCTTTTAGATGACAGTTTAGATGCAAAATTAGACAATTTGTTATATATTATTTGATATTCTTCCATATTCACTTTTTGGCCAACTAGTTTTATAATAATACAATAATGTCTTCCCAAAATAATATCAATCGCAAAACGATGAATAATTATCGACAACAGCTTAAAGAATGTCGTTTTGTTCAAATTAAAAGGTTCTTTTCGTTTATTACCTTATTACAAAATTACGCAAATTACTAATTATTTAGGTATAATAAAAACATTGAATTGCATTTTTTTGTGTTTCTTCTTCTAGTTTTTTTTCTTTTTCTATTTAAAGTAGACTAGGACAACTTTTAACAAACAACATATCAAGACCTCCTCATAAGCAACCATATGCTGAAATATAAAGAGCTGAGACGAAATTCAGGTAAGCGTGCAGGGCAAATTCACAGCATAAAATCACGAGTGTGTAAAAGGTGTAAAACAGCAGTGATGTGAAAGTCTGTCTTACATTACTAAAGAAAAGGAGAAGGGAACTGAATTTGAATAATCAATATACCAATTCTATATTTACCTCTCAGTCGGCCGATCACATACCCTCAACCATGTGTACTCAATCAATAATATACATCACTGTCTGAAACCTTCACTAATTTCAATATCATTTAACGGAATAAGAAAATAATCTCACTAAACTAAATCTATAACTGTCATGTAATTAGAATTGCAGTAGTTTATAATAATAATAATAATACAGATCCAACCATTTTCTGGATTTCTTTAGCTTATGTCGACCAAAAGAAAAACGAATACATAATACGAAGAAAAAAAACATTATGTGAATGTAAACATATTCCATTTGATCCTGTTCTTTACAGAAACATGTGGAAATAAAATGATATTATGTAAATCCATATTTTGACTTTTACTATGAATAATACAAAAACGTGGAGGAGCAAAATCCATAACAGAGGAAGGCCGAATCTGAATCAAACAAAACCAAATAAACACCAGCCCAGCTCCAGTATACATATATGATTGCATAATACCCTGACATTGATATTAATAATAAAAACGAAACTTCGATACATAAAAAACGAAATCGAGCGTAAGAGGGTAATATAAAGAGTAAACTACTTTGCGCGTACGAGACTAATTACACACAAAGAGAGCGTAAAATGTACTTCTCATTTAAATGATTTTTGCCATGAAAAATATTTTCATGAAATAATATTTGTTCGAAAGCATTTTCCCTCTCAGGTGCATAAATGAATTACTGACAGTTGTAATGACATTTATGATGAACTGGTGCAAAAAAAGAGAGACACTCGCATCTGAGATGCTCTTTCTTTTCCCCTCACTGCTGGCTTTGACCGGATCAGTGGCCCCCAAAGCCGCCCGCCAATTGATTCTAATTCTCGTGAGGCAAATTAATGGAGCCCTAATCAGTTAATTAAGAAGCCCTACACAGAGAACACGTCACCGGAGCTGGACAATAGATGAAGAGATCCAACCAGGAGAAGACTGAAGAAGAAAAACACGACCCTTTCTTACAAACCCAAACAAACACTGCGACACTTATTCAGCGCCCATTTGTAGTCCGCACACATCGACCACTGGAACATATTTACGCGCACTAGATCAAAAACAAAATATATCCGCGAGACATGTGACCGTGTTTCACCACAGCATGCAGTAATGTTCGAAAATAACATGTAGATCAGTGGTCATAAACGTGTTGCAAATACACTGGGACACTGCATCCATTTTCACATAGACACAATGGGAACTGAGGCTTCGAGGCATTTTTGATCAAACTATTTCTGTTGGCTCCATGTAACTTAGTCTGAAGATGACAAATTGCTCATCAAATAGCCCAAAACAAACAAGCAAAACAAAACAAATCCATTGCGCTGGACCACTTTACCTACGCGGACAGTACATCGAGAACGCATCCTCGCGTTTGAAGGTATCAGTGTAAATCAAAGCAGCACAACGAGTACAGAATAAAATCGCACAGCCAAAACAAAAAGTAGGCTATGTTAAGTAGGAAACCTCCAAAAAGCGCAACAAAAACGACAAATGCTGGTCACTTGTGAAATGCATTTGAAGGAAATGAAATGAGAGTGATATACTGAGAGGAAGAGAATAAGTGTATTACCTATTGTTCTCTCACCTGCGAGCCTGAGCGCGGACATTCTCTGGAACTCAGGCTCCTGCAACCATTTCCACATCCTGCGGAAGGTTTCCCGGCCAGACTTGAGCTTGCTCCAGGGCTTAGGGTTCCGGAGCAGGTCTGAAAGCGTCCCTTGCGAGCGGCACAGCACCCTCTGGGCGAAGATAGCCTGCGGGATGCTGTATCTTTTCAGTTCCGTGGTGATCCTTTGGGCTACTTCTTTGGTATTGACCTCTTCCATCTGTCCCGAGCTGCTGCCGTTGTTGAGCTGCGATCCGGGTCCGGAGGAGAGGTTCTGCTCCCTAGTGGAGCCCAGCACCTGACCGTGGCCCTGTGCGTTGAGATGGGCGTGCGGGTGATGGTGGTGGATGCCGTTAATCGGCACCATGCTCGCCGAAGACGCGCTCATGTGCTGCTCCCCGTGTCGAGCCAACATCGCGGGGTGGTGTGCCTCGAATCCGTTGGGTGTGAGCATCTTCTCGGTGGGCATGGTGGCCCCGGGGTGCGCGTAGGGCGGCAGCCCTTGCTGGGAATTGTGAATGCCGCTTAGTCCGGAACCAGACAGGGGTGATAGGCTCTGTCCCATGCTGGCCACGTCCTTGTGATAGGAAGAGTAGAGGTTGTTCATTGGGGCCAGACCCCTATCGTCCCTCATCAAGGTGAAGGTCCCGCTGACGTTCCCCGGGATCCTTTGGTGCGGGTGATGGTGGTGGTGGTGATGGTGATGGTGGTGGTGCGGGAATTTGTCGGAGACGGTGGAGATGGGCGGTAAGGGCTGCAGCGGGGTGAGGGTGGTGTAGGTGCTGCTCATGCTCATCCCAGGGGGAGCCTCGCACGCCATGCTCATGGCCGGGTGCAGGTGCGTGGCGAGCCCGGGGTGCTCCGGGGGCCGGTGGTGATGATAGTCGCAGCTGTCCAGGATTGATGCCATGCCCATGGAGCGGGCATGGGCTGACAGACTGCTCCGATGGCTCCTGTGATGAGCGCTGTCTCCGGTCATGAGATCCGCCGCGCTGTGTTCATGGCTCACTCCGTGCAGATCGCCAATGTTTTCCATCGACAGCTGGGCGTTCATTATACGTGCAAGCGTGTGGACAAATCATCTATCTGATATAGCGGATCAGTGTCCACAGAAGTGCTCTCATTGGAAAAGTTCTGTTGTTATCTTAAATATTTTTTCTTTGCGTTCTTTCCTGTTTTTCCTTCCCTTTTTGTGTTTTATAAAGTTTTGTAATTTTTTTGAAATGTTAAGGCCCCCGTCCCTTCAGCAGTGCATAGTGTCAGTGTGCTCGCGTCCCTCGCCATCTCTTGCCATGTCTGCTGTTGTCTCGCGCACTGCTCCGTGCTGCGGCTGCCGCTCTGCTTTGCCGCGCATGCGCGCTGACGTTCCTTTGACGTCACTTATTAAGGAAGTTGCAGCCCATTGCTATTAAACAGGATTGCCTCCTTCTGGATGTATAGCATGACCAACTTCACACAACTGTTATACCGAAAATAATAATGATAATAATAAAAACGAATGAATGTAATGTAATAAAGTGTTATACCAATGATGCTTTATTACAACAAGAGTATGACCATATGAAGTCTCATAATACGTGTGAATTATTCATGAACAAATGCAATTAGTTTTGCAGAACCTCCTTAATGCGATAGGTGTAGAAAACTTCCGGGTTCACATGGGGGCTTCTGCTTGCATCAATATACATACATTAGTTCCTGCTCCAAACTTCAGATAAATGTTTTTATGCATGCACATAAGACTGCGGATATTCTTAATATAATGCATATAGGCTACAGATCGTCATGACATTCAGTTGAAATAAGAAAGTTCTGACACAGAATAAATAAAATAGGCTATATTTTAATAAAAAAATGACTCAAGTATACAGATTGCTGAATAAGTCATCCTGTACCATGCTGTAGCGTTTTTTGGGATCAAGGACAGACGGATTGGTAATAGGCAGAGAAAGGCTGGACAGATGTTTCTATTGTTGTGCTATTAAGAGTAACGAACCAAGCCATCAGGAGTGTGTCCCGCTTCCGTGGCCTATAATGACACAGCACATTACGCTTCATGGGTGAACTTCATTCTGCACCCAAATGAATAGGCAAACCCATGTATGTACCAAATCAATGTTACACAAATACGTGTGTTGTTCTTGAATGCACAGTTAATGATTTTACAGACGAATTAAACAAAGTTTCAATCCAACTTTATAAAATGCAGTTCACAAATTAAATCTATATAAACACAATTAATGTATATTGTGTAAAATATATAGGAGGCAGATCAAAATCTATAACATACTTCGTCCATGCTGAATTTGTACACAGACATTTTTAAAAGAACAAAAATTACCAAGGTAGTTACAAGACCCCCCACACACACACACACATACACTAAAGAGATATCACTTTGCACGACTTCACATTGTTTATAGTTCAAAATCGACTCCAAAAAGTCAGTTTCATGTCCAGTCAAGTGAGAGAACGGGATAACTGGATTGTTAGGAGCCTGGCGAAAGCGTCCAAGCCCGGGTGGGGTGACAGCTTGCAGTGGTCAGTCCTGGGGCCCCCAGCCCTGGGCCCCCGCTCGTGCGCATAGGGGACATGTCAAAGGTGACGCTTCAAGACTCCTGAAGCTAACAGCTGCGGGGGAGGGAGAGAGATTAACTTTTTCAGACTTTTCCTTGTTTCTTAGGGACCTGCTTAGTGACAAAACACACATACATCTGTCAGGGTCAGGAACAATGCCATCCGGATTAACCAGTTAAGAAGAACAGAAACAAATGAGCAAGTTAAATTATGACAAATTAGAAGTCAACTCGGATCACTTGTGAGGATTTGACAAGTGGTTAACGAAACAAGAGGTGAATAATAATAATAGTTTATTTATTATAATATAGTAATGACAACAACAATACCAACAATAATAGTGCTATTATTATTGTTGTTGTTGTTGTTGTTGTTAACTGCCGAAGGAAATCGCAATTAAAATCTTCAGAAGTGAAATTGTCAGCTGAAATATTACAAGAAATAAAACAAACACATGCAACAATTTACAGTGGTAATAAACCCTCTGGCTCACGATATCATTTATTTTCACATAAACAACAAATGGCAAGTCATACACTGCAGGTCACAGACTTTGCATTATCACCATCGACCATTAATTTGATGAAAAAAGATCGTATTCAAGCACGAAATTTAGCAGCCAGCCACATCTGCGCACATTCTCATAGTGGTCGATATTTTTCATTCGCACTCGTGTCTCCGTGACGTGCGCAGCGGTGTGTGTGTGTGTGTGTGTGTGTGGGGGCTTTTCGGTTGAGGCCTACCTAAGCGTCTCTCCTTGCCTATGAAACCAGAGTTTGTATATATTTTAACTGTATACAGCAGTGGTGGACAGATTAGTTAGTAAACATTAGAAAAAGCAATGCGTAATGTACCTTAGAAATCAATGGCCCCAAAAGGCGGAAGGGAACATGTAAACTACAGTAATCTAAATGTACAAATATCAAATTATATTTTATTATAATTGTTTTACCTTATATGTGAAACTGACAATGTGTGACAAGTATACAGTTAAAGTAATTCATTAAACGCATAAAAGTAAAATTCATAAAAAAGTATATTCATAGTAATCTGCAAAATAAAATACAAATAAATACATATAAAACTCATTGAAATTCTCAACGTAAGATTTCACAAGTTTTGTTTTCACTACAATTTACTCTCACTGAAGCATAAAAAGGTTTTCAGAGACTGAAAATCTGGTGCCAATGAAGCAAATATTGATTATAAAAAAGATGGTCAGTTTCACATTTCTTAACGCGGTATTTGCACTCACTCACAAAGAATATTCAATTATTTAATGACTTTTGCCCCTGAACTTTACCTCAAATCGTTAATTGGGCGCCTGTGTTTTTATATGTGGAGAGGAGTTTTAGAGCTCTTTACTTGAAACGCGAATCAAAGGCAAAGCTCAGCACTCATGCCACGATATGAAACACACAGAAGCACAGATCAATACAGAGGCAAATATTAACCCGACGGGCTGATGGTCATTTATAAATAAACTGAATTACAGTTTGTTTTCAACGACATTTGAGTAATAAACCAGCGATTTAAATGTTTACCCAAATAACATGGTTCGATAAACAAACGAAGAAAAGAAGCAGCAGCAGAAGAAGAAACAAATCTCTAATCAGATGTAAGGTTTGAAAACATCATATTATGTCAAATGTGAAGAATGTAAAAGTGATGTACATGAGTGATGATACTCTCTTATAGTATTTTAAAATATATCTTAAATACAGTGTTATCCAATTTTCAATTATGCAGACATATATCTGTAAAAGCTGCTTTGGTTAAAAAATGCAACTGTTTAAACAAATCTAAATAAAATAGCATATTATTTTATTCGAAATATTTATTATGATTATTATTAGGCTATTATTATTACCCCCTCGAATAATATGATCCCTGTTGCAGAATTCTGGATCTTTATGAAATATCATAAATCTTATGATTTATGAAAGGATATATTACTATACAGATAGGCTATTGTTTAATGCCGTAATAGATTTGTTTAGTTATAAATGCACTTCACATTAAAAGTCAAATTAAAAGGAAACTAATTAATGTAGGCCTTCTTTATAATCTCCGAGGCAAACCTCAGAAAAAGGCCTCAGAGATTGTCTAAGAAATATAGATTATTGTTATCTGTAAGACTCACCGGTCTCAGAGCGTTCTGCGCGTGCAGGGGATGATTGAAATATGCAGCCATCGATTCTGGATTACATTAACGGATCAGTTTCTTTCAATTGAAAGTAGAGTGAAAAGATACAATTACAGCAACACTTGGGATGGAATAAGTAACTGAAAGTGTTAACTGAAAGATCAGTTGGACATCATATAAAACTAGTGTGTCCACCAAAGCAGAAACAAATTCAGCAAGCCGATTTTTATTTAAGATTTCTGGAATCAATAAATCGATTACAATGTTTATCCTATTTACAATCGCTAAGCCCAGAACAACAGGAAGTCGAGATGATGCCTATACAAATTATCAGCTGTCACACGTTTTATAGAACGCGATGAATAAATAATAATTACACAAATTATATTTTCATAACCTATAAATATAACAGCTATGATAGTCGGTTTGCTTTTAAAAAGCCAAATAAAATATAACGCTATTGAATTTCCCATTGCCATGTCTTAAGGACTACATTTGCAATTATTTTTTTTATTGACCTGTAAATAACAGAACAAATAGATTACATTATTGTAAAGATGACTGACTGCTGTAATCATGATAAAACTATTAACCGATTAATTCAAAGCAGGCAAAACCTTCATATGCACTTGTTTGAACACTTCTACAATGCATGTATAATTTCTTACAACGACCAGAGACTAGTTATTGTTCATGATTATATAAGACCTGAATTTGAGTCCACTTTCCAGCTTATGAAACACGTTTCTATCTGTGTGTATCTATATCTGAATATGCAAAAACTTCAATTGTATTTCTAGGACTAGGGTTAGTCTTATTAGCTTTCATTTAAAAATGATAAAATACAGATTAAATACACGTGTGTATGTGTTTTAGAGAGCGCGAGAGCGAGTGTGACAACAGCAGCACAGACATTATGATAATTTCATGTCATAATATTTATAGAAGAGGATATATTGTAGAAAGGGCTGATTCGCCTTGCAAGCTCGTAATATATTTTGTTCCACAATATGAGGCAAAAATACTGTTAAATGAGTTTATTAGATTTGGGAAGCATAACTGAGATTGAAGATCAGCAACGTTGATGATCATTCTGCATGAAGCAAATAATCTGTCATGCAGTGTCTCAACATTTCAATATAGTATAGCCTACTTAACATTTCGCACTATCCCTTATTACTGTTAGTTTCAAGCAACTCTAAATTACTTTCTGAAACTTACAGTAATGTCAGAAGTACCAGGATAGTGTAAAATGGGCGGGCAAAGACAGCCCTGGATCCAATCAGACAGCCTACATAAACACACGAGCCTTCACTTCTCATAATTAATTACAATAATAGGTGACCTTCAGTGCGTCGGCTATTTTGATGGCAGCATCCTGCTGTTTTGATCTAATTATAATGGGGCAGTGAAATATAAACCTTTTAAAGTGCCTCATATGAAAACACCGATATGTGCCACATTGTGGGCACATCCAACACAATTCAATGCATGAATGCAGTGCTAAATATATGCTGACATGTTTATACACTCATTATTGTCATTCAAGTATATGGGAATCATGGCATGGCATATGATTTACAGCACTGGGGCAATTTGACAGTGCATAAAAGTGACCCCTGACTTTAACCTTGTTTTCAAGTTCAGTAAACTCCGCAGGACGCCAAATGTCACTGCATCCAGTAAAACAACATATACACTCATCATGCAGCGATACTTTGCTTTCTCACTCTCTCTCTCTCTATCGCTCTCTCTCTACACACACATACATACACACCTTCCCAGGCTTACCGACACGATGCGATCTTTACAATAGGATTTCAGTCCCAACGCCAAATACATTATCATTGCCAAACCATGCACAGACATGTACCTGTAAGTTTTGTGTGTTGTCCACATTTTGTCATTGAAAGCAATCATTTGTTTTAGCGCATAATATGCTCAGTGCGTTCCGCAGGCACGGCGCTTCCTGCATCCATGCGACGGGTCTCTTCCAGCAGGATAAACGCTTTTCCACCGTTTCCATGATCGAATCACAGCATCCACGGGCAAAAACTCCGTTTCGGTCGGTGTTCTTTGCTTGTCTCTCGGCTCTTGATTCTGCCGTATCCGTGCATTTAAAGATGCGCGTGCATTTGAATAGCCGCGCGAGCAGTTATGGATCCGGCGCGGGCTGAAAGGGAATCAGTATGCAAATTATTTCAGTAACAATCGAAATGTTCGATCTGTGATCTGCGCACTCGCCTCTCTCTCGCTCTCTCTCTCTTTCACATGCATAGCCCTCTTAAAGCACATTTCTCTCGAAATAAAAGAGTGTGTTTTTAAATAAACATTTTAAATATTAGCTGTATACTAAAAACACAAAAATCTGTCAACAAACTATTGATTATTTAAAATAAAATGCAGGTTGAAATGACTCGTTCTGCTTTAGAATATGTGTTTTAAATGTATTTTAATATTTTAAGACAACATTGAATCATATATTTATTATTTAATGCTTTATACGGAGAATAGCACAGCAAAGTCTAAAGAATATGCAAATAGATTATTGTAGCGCACGTGTAAGAAACAAGAACAACACAACAATACATTTAGCCTCGTTCCCAATTATAGAATATCACGTATTCCAAATAACATAATTCTGTCCTTGGTATGTTCTGTTACAATCCACTCATTTGTTAAGAAATACATAAAACAAATAAGCAATAAAATGAATTTTTGATCATTGAACTGCACAGCTAAATATTATCCGCATAAACCATAACAGGTTTTGCGGATTATTTCTGATTTGAAAATAATTATATACAACCCCTGTATTTCAGAAGAAGTCATCTGCCCTATAATCAATACGGTGTGAATAATGTCTTTCTGTTTATCTGGCTTCTTTATTAACAGGAAAAATGCGGTTGTAATTTGGTGCATCACAATAAATAAAGAATAAGCATGTATATTTAATATATACATTCTAAATGTACTGAATGCATTGAAAACATGCTGCAATCTAAATCGTGCAATGCCCATGGCCATAATCCATAATATGAATCATACATTTATAATATTGTAATAAATTGTACTTTTTTTATTTTTATGTTTTTTTCTTGTGACTGGATGGCATTTGAGGACTGATATGAATACAGTACACTCAGAATAACAAACATAAACAGAAACAAAGCCAAAGTTGAACTATTACATGCATTTGAGCTTCATCTTGGAGTTGCAGGCCATCTGCCATTGAGATGGGTTTGAGGATGATGGGTCAAGGGTCACCAGCAGGGTTCAAATGGCAACCAATGGTCACTCCATTGGACCCGAGTCCTCAGTTCTGCTTAATTTAATGCTTTTGGTCATCTTAAAAAAAACACAACAAAAAAAACACTTGTTTTACTGAATCATTCATATGAATACACAACACGACTTTGCAAGGACTGATAATTGCTAAGGCAGCATCCAAATTTGGCTTTAGGGGAAATTTATAGCCCACACACACTGAGCAATGTTTGAATTATTCAGATTTGGTCACATAGCTGATACCGGTGCTGTTTCTGAACCACAGTGCGGTTTCCGAGCAGACCAGAGCTTGTTGATAAATCAGGCTTTGGCCATGATAATCTTTCATCATTAATATTTAATTAACAGGAGGCAGCTTGGTGCCTGAGCTGTACAGAGACTTAATTTAGCAGCTCCATCCATCCTTAAAGACAGTGGCACTGTATAAGAACTTTTACATAAATGCCTGAAATATATTATTTATTGTGTTAACTAATATATAGATAGACAGACAGATAGACAGATAGACAGATAGACAGATAGACAGATAGATAGATAGATAGATACTTATTGATCTGCTAACTGCTAAGGGTCACTATTTTCAATATTTTCGGTAACATTGGAAGGGTTGTTTTGAATAGCATGGACTCAGGAGAGTGAATATGGTGCTTAGATGCACACAGTGTCTGTTTGGAAGAGATTAAAGGGCTTTCAAAGCCATCTGACTGCCATTTATAGACATATTGACACACATAGAGTATAGATCTCTGTTTAGTATAACCTTCATTAGTGAAGACGCTATCTCAGCCACTGCTGTGAGCTATGCGTAATGTGTCAGAGGTATAGTACACACATACTTACTAATGCGTGCATAACTATATAGATTAATCTGATTTCCGGCCTTTCCTGTAAATCAAACTTATTTCCTGTAATAAGTAATTACCCCAGTTACATAGTAATAATAACGTTAAAACAAAAATGCTTAGATTTCCTAGTACTTACATTTTTCCTAAAGAAAAATACCCCATTATCTCACACGTTGCCTCTAGAAATCTTAATCTTATTCTAACATTAATCTGTGCTCATATTTGTGCTAAATTTGAAATTAAAAATTAAAATTATAAACTCACAAAAAATGGACAAGAGGAATAATTTGTACTTTTTGAAAGTGAATGAGGATATTTTTCATTCCCTCTCACAGCAGAGCACTCGGAAACCACAGAGCATTCATGTGAGCCGAAAGTGTTTAGAAAATCAGCTTTCCAAACAATTACCTACAAAGCCCTGGAGATAAATTATCACCCGGTCGCTCACCTGCATGCAGAAATTCTACTGCCGAGAAAACGAGACTCTGATGGATCTGTCATCGGCAGCACACTGCATGTGTGTTCTGCTCTGCCCACAGGTGTCTCTGAGCAAACCCTGTTAAATGCTGCTATCATAGCATGCATTGTTCTCCATTGTTCAACTAATCTGTGTGGTGGTTAAAGCATTACTAAAACAACTAGTGGCAGGTAAACACACTGAAGACTGCATGAAGTAAAAGTTTCTCACTCACAGGGGGGCAACTGCTTTTGTGAGCTGCCAAGTCTGAGAAATACTCCATAGCTTATATCCCAGTCAAAAAAAGAAAGAAAGAAAAAAAAAAGTATAGGATTGAAATGGAAAGTTGTCATGATTTGGACCTAGTCCTAATGGGACTAGATCAGAAACTAATTTAAAAATAAGATTATTTATTTTGTGTTAGATTCCAAATTATGTTAAAAATTCCATTATCAATCTTATTTAATTTTTGGGGGTATTGTGACTATACGCATACAACAGTTTTAGCAGCACACTACGCAACTCTTATTTGAAAAAATGAATGAATTAATAAATGAATTAATTAAAAAGGTGTTCATATATGACTGGTAACTCATAATAATAGTTTCAATAGTAGTAATAATAGTAACTTACAAATGCATCATGAATCATTGAAAGGGTGGGTTGAATGCAATACCTGCCAAACAGTGAACAATTTTAACTTAGATGTTACAAATGATTAATAAATGCATTTATTCATACTTATTTCACTCAGAACCAGATTATTGATTTATTTCACGATGCAGCAAAAATACATTATTATAGTGAGAATGAAGGGTGTTGTAGTTATGATTTTCTCATTTATATCTTATGACTCATGTCAATTCTCTCATGATGTTTCTTACCAGAAGATAATCTGTATCTTACCCATGATACTCTGCAGAAGTTCACGATGCCTATATCCACAGCAATTATACAAAAATAATATATTTTGTTAATCAATATGCTATTGTCTTTGTTTAACTTTATTTATT
The DNA here is from genome assembly GCA_027564155.1 of Gymnocypris eckloni scoliostomus. Classification (NCBI taxonomy): domain Eukaryota; kingdom Metazoa; phylum Chordata; class Actinopteri; order Cypriniformes; family Cyprinidae; genus Gymnocypris; species Gymnocypris eckloni. Next base: position 6,677,928 of record CM050423.1, on the reverse strand, counting down.
TATTTGTTTATTTATTTATTTTTGTTGGGGGTGAGGGGGGATACAATCATAACCATGACTTGATGAGATATGAATGTGAAAAATTGAATTCCAATATTAGTTATCTGTGAACCTTAATCTGAAGTGAACACCTGTGAACCATTAACTAATGAGTCATAACCGTTATTAGCCTGTGAAAGTTATCTTTAATGTAAAGTGGACACATGTGAACCATTTATTAATGAGTTATAAACTTTAATAACCAGTGAAAGTGAACCTTGATGTAAAGTGAACACTTTTGAACCATTTATTAATGAGTTATAAACATTAATAACATGTGAAAGTGAACATTGATGTAAAGTGAACATTGTGAATCATTTATTATAAAGTTATAAACATTAATAACATGTGAGTAAAGTAAAGTGTTAAAGTAAAGTGGATTCACTAATTATTTATTTGTATATTAAATATTTAAGAACACAAAAGTATTTTTTTTGTAGTAAAATGTATTTTATTGTTGCTGAAATAGATCAGTAACTTTAAACAAAACAACAATACTGAGCATAACTTCACATGGAAAGTGGCTTATACAAGCAAACTCACATTAAACAATCGAGGGAAAAAAAAACAAGTATTCCACCAAATTATAAGGTAATGCATTAAAACCATTATTTTTATTAATGCATTTCTAAATGCTTATAAATGATTTATAATTCATTTGTAAATGAGTTATTAGTCCTTTAAGACCACCTTTATAAACCTTTTACAAAGGGAACCTTAATGTAAACTAATTGTAATTATGTAACTAAAACTGTTATAATAATATATGTTTGCCCTTACATGATGACAGCTTTGTTGAGGAATAAACTGAAATGTAAGTCATCATTCACTAAAGATCCTCCTCTCACCCAAAGTTCACAAATTAAATATGGCACTTAGGGAGCTGGCTTCTTGTGTTTCTTGTAATCAAAAAGTCATCAATGTCAAACTTGATGTCTAAATACACCATGCTTCATCTAAGAGTTGCATTAAAGATAAGGACATTCTGTAAACAACACGGAATGTGTTGTCAACTTTTGGACAGCTGATTAGTGCAAAAAAATAAGAAAGATAAAGGAGCATGTGCAATCTGAGAGTACAGAGATAACTGTTCGAAAAATCATGTTTGATAAAAACTGTGTGCCAATTGAAAGGCTACATCATTCGAAGGCTGCATTCGAAGACCGTCACAGTGTCACGACAAAGACTGTACCATTTCAAAGGTTCCTTAAAATGTAGTTTGAAATACGTCCTTCATTTCCCAAACCACAAAGGCTGCAACTATAGGATCCTTCACAGCCCAGATGATCCCAAGACTCATTGCTCGCCAATAATGACAGAAAATGGAGCATTACACAACGTATTCGAAAAACAATATAAATGTAAAAAAAATGATGTTCAGATGTTAACTGTGCACTTTCACAGACTTCTGAAGTCCACATCCTTTGAAAGAAACAGCCTCTGAATTGGGACACAGCCAAAGACTTTTGGAGTACCAAGATGAAACACTCAGATTACTGTGGATGGCAGAATATATTGATAAAAATGTCCCGCCTTCTCAGTAAAACAGCCAGTCTGCAGTTGGTAAAGTCACTGTGCCACCACAAATGCCAAAGAAGCTGTGATTGTTATCTGGTTGCCAGCCAAAGTCCTGAAATGCATGCTTAAGACTGAACGTGGGTATTAGCTGAAATATACATTTTTATAAACACTATTTGAGCATAAGAAAGAACATTTATGGGTCCGATTCTGTAGCGGTTTTGAAATATGTTATTTATATATGAGTGTGGCACTCTAAAAATATGAAATACACTTTTGGGTTTCAGAATGCTTTAGTATTTATTTTATTGATTTGCAATGCTGTGATTTGTGGAGAAATTTGGGAGATGAAAAGAAACCCATAATGATTCTCAAAATAAATATTAAACAAACACAACAGAAGGATTTTCAGGCTATTCACAATTAGCACGTTCAAACTAAATGATTAATACTTTAAAGAATTTGGTCCACAGCTACATACATCTCCCTGCCCCTGTTAAAGACGAACATATGTGTTCAAAATCTGACTAATTAGCTGCTGAACTGATGCAGACTTCTTGTTGAAGCAGGTTGATGGGTCTGGAAGGTTAATGTAAGGTAATGTACAGTTCTGCCCCACAGCTCTCAATTAAGGCTGCTGCATCCATTTCTCACCACAGAAATAGATTGGAAAATGTGGGGTGCTGTTAAGCTCCGGCGGCTCATCATTACATAGCCTAACTGTCTGCTGTTGTAAAGTGGATGCATATTTACTTACTGAAATTTTAGTCTGTTCCTCAAATGAGGATTGAAGGTGAAGAGTTGTATGAAGGTTCTTCAAAATGTATCCCTTTGTTTTATTGAAAAATTGCATCATACATATTTGGAATGACATGAGGGTAAGTAAAATAGTTATATTCATTTTTGGATGTAATTTTCTTGCTCTTTGTTAATTTTTGCTTCTGCGTTCATTGTTTGACAAATTATGATTCAATGTATTCTCAAATTCTCTGATTCAACATTACGTTTCATTTTAAAATAAACTATAGAATAGTGTGTAGAGAGTTAAATGATACTTCAAGTGCTGCATTCCTGTGAGACAGAAAGATGTATGTCATTCTCTGAGACTGAGGCGCACATGCACAGCTTGTGTGTCTTTGTGCCACAGAGATGTTATTTTTCCCAGAAGGGATGATAAAGCCGATCAATACACGCATACCAGCCTGCAGGCATTCAGTCTAGAGTCCACTGAAATATCGAGGTGGACCAGCATGTCTGGATAAACGCTGTAACAGAGGCAGCTCTGTAAAACATTCAAATGAAGAAAAATTACAAAACCTTTACATTCAACAAAAAATGGCATGAAGCAGAAAGCATTTATTAACCAATTTTTATAATGCCAAAGTTTGACCCTAAACCAATAAGCAACAACATGCAAGATCGTTTGCTGACTCGCATTTATGATTTAATTAAAATGACTGTTGCGGATCTGTGTTGTTTTGTATGTTGAAGGATTCTGATTCAAGCTGACCGATTGCAGCTCTTGCTCTTTTTTATTTTCAGTATGGTCAGACTGCAACATTTTATTTCAGGTATTATTTTTTTAAGCATACCCGATTCTCAGAAGTATTTGGGCTATTTTGAAGAAGGGATTGCACTACATATGTAATAAGAAACATTCAATTGGAATGAATGGATCTGGAAAGTACTGTGAATTCAAGGTATTTTTGTTTAGATGTCTGGGATGAGTGAGTTTTAAATAGCTTTTGTTTGAGATGAGTTTGGTATAAGGTTGGGATAAGTTTGGGGGTAAGTTGGGAGGATTTTTGTTTTTGAGATTAATTTTGAGTTTGAGGTAAATGAGGTAAAACTGTACATGTGTTTGGAGAATGGATGGAGTTTGAGGTTTGTTTTGGATATGTTTGAGCTGGGTTTGGGCCAGGGTATTTGAGATGGGATTTTTTGGATAGCCTTGGGATACGTTCAGTATAAGTTTGGGTTGAGTTTGAGATTTGTTTATTTTTCTTAATATATTTATTTTGATTTGTTCAGAATGAGTGTGGGTTGGTTTTGGCATTATACTTTAACAATTTTGTTTGTAAATGAAGTTCAGAATGGATGAGAAAAGATATCCATCTGTCGAGAAACTGTATTAATCACCAGAACGACCAACCTGTGGCATTTCTTTACCAACCCATTTGTTTGTTTGTTAGTGCAGCATCATTTATTGAGGCTCTGATGCAACTACACCAGGAACAACAAATAAATCTCTCACAAAAAGTCCATGTAACCCCCTTTGTGATTATCTATCATGATGCCATGACCAATAAAAAGGCAAAACACACACTGAAATGCTGAGCGGTTGGAAGTGGCCCATCTATTTCCTGCTGTCCCTGCGGTGCTCTGTCTTCCTGCCAGCAGAGCGCTTCCTTCCGATTACACAATTACACATCTAACAGCACTCAAGAGCCGCATCTCCAGAAATGCTAATCTCTGAAAGTTCTAGAGCTATTCAGTTCTTCACAGCAAGTCTTCACACCCCAAGTCTTGGAATGGCCTGCTATCTCCATCAGCAGAAACAGTTGGAATTGCAAATAGTCATGCTTAAACACAACCCAAACCTAAAAAAAAACAGCATTACCCAATTTTTGTCCTAAACACAACATGTATTTGTTATACATCAGCCATTTGTTCAAGATTACCCGTCCAAACACATTTATTTTACCTATGTTTAATATTTAGATTAAAATTCACATTTGCCTTTATTAATGTTTGAATAGATATTCTTGATGTTATTTTGACTGAGTAATTAAATGGCTGGATGTTATTGTATAAATATTTTTATCATTTAAAATCCTGTTTCTGAAATAAGTAAAATGGGCTGTGAAAGGCATTTTGTGTTGAGTTTTAAGTTGCTTTAAAGAAAGCAAAATCTGTGGCATTAGCATCACTAAAAACAAAATGGGAACAATTTTAAATGCATCCAAATAGGTTTCCTGAGCATTTTCCCCTTTTCCATTGTTTGGAGAAAAGGTAGTCCCCTCCCAAACTCATGCACTGAATGTGGCAACGTTATTTTTATTTTAGCTTCGTGCATTGTTTTGTTTTTTAATCAACACATGAATGTTGGTCAGTTACATAAAAAAAGCAACATTTTGAACAAAAAGTAGAGGAAATTGCGCTTGCGTCAAGGACTCCATTAGGAAAGGACAGAACAATGATCAAAATATAGATGGAGTATGAGGTAAATATGAGGTAGTTTTGATGTATATGCTGTTTAATGTTTGATGATAACATTATTTTGCATATGCATCTCCTCACATACAAGACTGCTTATTTTGATAAGATTGTATTTGAGCCAGAGATTTAGTACTGTTTCAGAAGATGTGTAATAGTGCCTCCTACTATAAAACAGCAAAAACACACAAAAAAACTGACAATTCTGTCAATGGTGGGAAGTGTTGTCTCGTTAATGACCGAAAATTCTGTCAGTGGTGAAGAAATAATTAACACGCTAGATTGCTTTAATGTACAGAGCAAGGTTTTCATAGTTTCACAGAATCAGAGTGATTACATTCTTCTGGAAGAAGCATATATAAGTCTTACCATAGGCTAGCGAACATTACAGTACTGAAGACCATCATCCTGCACACAGGGATTGAAATGTTTTGGAGTCGTGTTGGTGCACACACTACACAGCTGCAGAATGAATACGTCAATCCTGGACCTGTCATACTAGTCAACAACTCAAAACATCAAACGGGGACCAGCTTGAGTCGTTTAGTGTGTGGTTGAATTTAGTTGCCTTTATATCAAACAGAGAAAGAAGAAAGCATATTTACATTGAAAAATATACACGCCGCCTTTAAAAACACTGTGCATCATAGTTGACAATATATTGCTTTGTTCAAGAGCCTGGGGACTGTCCAATTAAAGGCAATTCTGTGTGTTTGTGGGTTGAGAAGCAGGTTCCCATCTCCTCTCTTCTCCTCTACCCCCTCTGTAGTGATAAGCTCTTATCAGTGAAGTGTGACGTTGAAATCAGGGTTGTGACCTCTTTGCTCCACCTCCCTGAGAGCGAGCTGAGAGTGTTAACATGTCCAGAGTTTTCTCATGTATCCTTTTCAGCTCCAAGTGTGGGGAAATTCTTGACTCAGCTCAATGAGAGACTTAGGAGGAGCTTCTTCCCTCAAGGCCATCAGGCTCCTAAACTCTAAATAACATTTACAAGACTCAATTTAATAAACTGTTAAATATTCACTATCATCCATACTGCTGCTATGTATATACCCGGTACAACCTGTTTGCACATTCCTCTTGCACATCCCTGCTTATCTGTTATTTATTAAGTCCACAGTATTCTGTATAGCACATTTTATTTTATTGCACATTTTACTCTTAATTTTTTTCTTATTTTTAATTTGTACCTATATATATATATATATATACTTGTGTTGTGTTACATATTTTGCACTGTCCATTGAGCGGACCTGACCTGACTTACATTTCACTACTGATTATATCCTGTATAATTGATTATGTGACAAATAAAAACCTTGAACCTTGGCACTGTTGTAATTACAATTACTTTTATTTTGTAATTAAATTACATAATTACGTTACATGTACTGTTGTCCCAAATCAAGAAGGTCCTCAGAATCCCACAGCCAGGAGACCTTTCTGTGTGGAGTTTGCATGTGTGTATGAGCCCTGTGATGGCCTGGCCATCCATTCAGAGTGTCCCCTGCTTGTGGCCCAAGATGCTGAAATAAGCTCCAAGTCCCCGCGACCCCGCAAATAAATAAATAAATAAAAATGGCACTAGATTTGTCATAAACCCCCCCCTCATAAAATGCATTATTTTTATAAGAGTCATTTATAAGAGTCAAGAGAAAAGGGCGAAGGGATAAAGGGTCAGCATTAGAAAACACGCTTGAGTGAAAAGAATCAGGCCTATATGACTGACTCTTTCTGGTCCTCACATAGTGAAATTAAATCATTGTTGTGCTCAGAGATGCTCAAGGGCCGTGCTACAGTAATCTGCTGCATTTACAGCGACCCAGAGAGAAATGAGAAGACATTATGTGCAATCAGAGAGCTAGAAAAAGACGGGGGAAACAGAGAGCACGCACACATGAGAGAGAGATATGTACCTGCTCAGAGGTACCCAAGAGATGCAAGTCTTTTACTAAATCTCTCTACACAAAATGTCCTTTTTCTTACACTTTACAATCCTATACTAACCTTTATAACACACATACACCACAATATTAGAAAAAAACTAAAATAAGATAAAGTAAAAATGAACATAAATAAATCGAATTGGACATGTTTGTTTTAGTGTATTTTTATGTATATGTTTGCCTATGTGTGTAAGGGTGTGTGTAAAGATAAAATGACGTTTGCCCTTATGATAGCATCTTTAAAATGGACAGCTGGTCATCCTGCTCCCAATGACCTCCGGGATCAAGGTCACTGACCAGACCATAAGACCGGAATGGACACGAAAACGCACACACTCTGACCAATGACAGTGCGACCATGAACAGATGTAGTGTGCTGCTAATTTTAGCTGAAAATCAGTCATTTATAATTTAAAACAGAGTGTTTTCAAATCAAGAGTTTTTGTTGATTGTGCACAAAATCAAATTGCAGAACTGATGCTCTATTTCTTTATTGTTGTCTATCTATCTATCTATCTATCTATCTATCTATCTATCTATCTATCCATCCATCCATCCATCCATCCATCCATCCATCCATCCCTCCATCCATCCATCCTCCATCTATCCATCTATCTATCTATCTATCTATCCATCCATCCATCCATCCATCCATCCATCCATCTATCTATCTATCTACAGTATCTCACAGAAGTGAGGCACCCCTCACATTTTTGTAAATATTTTATTATACCTTTTCATGTGACAACACAGAAGAAATTACACATTGCTACAATGTAAAGTAGTGAGTGTACAGCTTGTACAACAGTGTAAATTTGCTGTCCCCTCAAAATAACTCAACACACAGCCATTAATGTCGAAACCGCTGGCCACAAAAGCGAGTACACCCCCTAAGTGAAAATATCCAAATTGGGACAAATTAGCCATTTTCACTCCCCGTTGTCATGTGACTCGTTATTGTTACATGGTCTCAGGTGTGAATTGGCAGCAAGTGTGTTAAATTTGGTGCTATCGCTCTCCAACATGATCTCATGATAATTCTTATGTATTTTACGTAAAATGTGGTTCTATAATTCGTACATTTACTTACATTTTTACAGGCACTAAAACTACAATACTGACGTATTTTCAGCATCTAAACGTACAAGTGCTTACGTATTTTCATCATTTAAAAGTACAAAACTGACGTATCGACGACATCTAAAAATGAATCCTTATGAATATTGAAATCGCGGCATTAATTGTATTATTAGTTCTCATATCAATTACCTTGTTTCTAATTGCATCATTAAATTGTTCACTCATTTACTTAATATGAAATGATAACATTTCATTTTGTTGTGTGATTTCTGTTGCCAGCTCGTTTCTAATAAAAGGCCTACATAATGTTAAACAAGACTTCACTTTAAACCTTAAAATAAATAACATTTGAAATCGTTTAACCTTTACTTGTCATGTTTGCCATTGGCCACAAAGAGCGTTTTCTCAGACATGCTGTGACTGACAATAGAACTATAAAAACCACCAAAACCACAACATAATTATGACATGAAACAATTTTATTCGTGCGCTGTAATCCAGATCTTCAGAATGCATTCAAGGAAGAGTGCGAGGAAGAGACCCAAATCCAAACCTTCATTCGGCAATCTTCATCTCCATCACGAGCAGCGAGTCCGGTGACTGTTAACAACAAAGCCCGCACTGACTGACGCGCTCATTACGAATTCAAATGTTGCCGCTTCAACAGTGTTGGGGAGTAACTAGGTACATGTAATGGAATTACGTAATTTAATTACAAAATATAAGTAATTGTAATTAGTTACAGTTACTAAGAAAATGTGTGTAATTAAATAACAGTTACTTATGAAAATGTTAAGGATTACAAAGAGGGTTACATTAGATTTTTTTTCACAGACACTCCCACATACAGATTTAATTGCTTTCTTTCATAAATTGCAGTGACTGCTCTAAAATATGAAACACCAATGTTTCAAAGTTTATAACATGCTTTTCCGACAAGTCTTATATTTCCTATATGGGTGTATGTATATGCTTTTTTAAAGATGAACTGTTTTTCTATGGCATCATTAGATTCCAGTGTTTCATGCAATAGCTATGCAAATATTTGATTTCAAAATCAGTATCATAGCTATTAAACTATTTCTTGTTATGATTTTAAATCTGTATTTAACCTCATAAAGATTTTAAAGTAAGTCTGATTTTGAGGTGGCTGTGCTTCAAAGGGGACATCAGATGCCCATTTTCCACAAATTGGTATGATTCTTTAGGGTAATCTTGAAATGGTCTCGTGGGCGTGTAAAAGAACACAGCGACTCGTTTCGGTGCATATCTCTTTATATGCTAATAAGCTCTGCTCACCCCGCCCCTCTCTTCTGTGGAAGAGCAAAGGCGATTTACAAATATTAATAAAATATATAAAGTGGGAGACTTACTTCCTCTGGAGGTGCAGCTGGATCAAGAACAATGGTTGCTGATCCATCCTTTAGTTTAAATTTTTTAACAAAACTTGCCTTGAATTGTCCCTCATTCAGAAAGCAGTCTGGAGTAAAATGATTTGCGCAGCCAGACATAAACTAATTGAGTGAAAGTGAAGTGATGTGTGGCCAAGTATGGTGACCCATACTCAGAATTTGTGCTCTGCATTTAACCCATCCAAAGTGCACACACACAGCAGTGAACCCACACCGAGCAGTGGGCAGCCTTTTATGCTGCGGCGCCCGGGGAGCAGTTGGGGATTCAGTGCCTTGCTCAAGGGTCTCACCTCAGTCGTGGTATTGAGGGTGGAGAGAGCGCTGGTTATTCACTCCAAAATCAAAATGGCTTGATAATTGAGACTGTTTAGGCTTTTGGGGGATTAAAAAAGGAGTGCATTTTTACCATCGTATGGTGGTTGTGTCCACACACTGCAAATACACATTTATGCCACAGCCATATCACCCTGCAGCCCAAGACTGCTTGCCCACTGAAGCTAAGCAGGGTTCAGCCTGGTCAATACCTGGATGGGAGACCTCCTGGGAAAACTAGGTTGCTGCTGGAAGTGGTGTTAGTGAGACCTGTGGTCTGTGTGGGTCCTATCGCCCCAGTATAGTGATGGGGAAACTATACTACCAAAAAGCACCGTCTTTCGGATGGCACCTTAAACCGAGGTCCTGACTCGCTGTGGTCATTAAAAATCCCATGGCACTTCTCGTAAAGAGTAGGGGTGTAACCACAGTGTCCTGGCCAAATTTCCTCCACTGGCCCTTGTCAATCATGGCCTCCTAATAATCCCCATCCACTTCATTGACTCTATGACTCTCTCTCCTCTCCACCTGTAGCTGGTGTGTGGTGAGTGCACTGGCGCCGTTGTCCTGTGGCAGCCGTCGCATCATCCAAGTGGATGCTGATCACTGGTTGTGGTTGAGAAGAGACCCCCCCACATGATTGTAAAACGCTTTGGGTGTACAGCAGTGGCGGCTGCTGATCTTTTAAAGAGGGGAAGCTCATTTTCGGCCTAAATCATAAAAATTGTCCATTTATTTATATGTAAATTCTGCCCTACGTTCCTTTTCAAGAAAATGCTCTGTAACCCTGTCGTACCAACTAGGCGTCTTTTCCAGTGACTTGACCAGTGTCCTCTCAATGGCCAGCAGAGCTAGGCTGCTTAAACGGCCTTGGCCCATTGTGTTACGGTGTAGGACTTGAGCCGCTTTAAACAGGAGAAGCTCCTTTCTACACCTGCTGTGCAGTTTGCTAGCTGGCTAGTTCAGACTATATGAATTAATGAACAAAACGATCTAATATATATATATATATATATATTTAACTCAACGGGAGGAAATGTGGGAATTATGTTAAACTGAAACAATGAATGTGGTGTGAAATTGTGTGAAATATACGATGAAGGTTGCAGCAGTTTGTCTTTCGACTACACATGCAAAAATCCGCGATGGGACTGAGTTGGAAATGGAGACACAGAGTGATACGTCATAATCTGAAGACCACGCCCACGCCCACACCAACCGTCTCTTTGCATTGCGAGAAGCTGCCGCCTCCTTGTCATTTATTTATAACAAAAAAAAAAAAATGTCTAAAAGCTGATATGTGACAATGTGTATAGCAAACAAGCTAAAAACCAATAAATACGTTTTTATAAGCTGTCGCACCCCAAAAAGAGCGTTTTAGGACATAAAAGTGGATTAAAAGAGATGACAGACCCTCCAATCATCACGCAGACGCTCCGGAGTCCGGGCCAGCCCACTCCTCCATTCATCCCAGAGACGCTGGCGTCCGTGGGCGGGACATAATCGCAGCATTATCCAATGACCGTCTTGTTTCTAAGCACTGAAAAAAACTGTTTAAAGCAGCCCCATTGAAGTCAATGGACGCTGGGCTTCAACAGAGTAATGCACTGTACGCTACGGGAATGAATGAGAAGGAAATCGAGTCAGCCGACCTAAGTAGCTGATTCTGAACGAAATTGTTTTCGTTCGAGATGAACGTGTTTATAATATAAATCCATATAAATGCATCATTCATTTATTCATTATATGCAAATGAAGATATTTTGTATCCAATGTGTCCTTTAAAATTTAAATATTATCATCTTAATTCAAGTGATGAAGGCTTTTGAAAGTCTGGCAGTAATTAGTGTGACAGTAGTGTAAAACACTACTGTAAGTTTAACCCTGCCTGCTTTTCATGTTTGAAAATGATTAACAGTTGAAAACATTAGACATTTTGAAAAGTAATCAAAAAGTAATCAAATGTTTACTTTTATAAAGTAATTGAAAAGTTACACTACTTATTACATTTTAAGTAGGATAACTTGTAATCTGTAACCTATTACATTTCCAAAGTAAACTTCCCAACAGTGCGCTTCAAACGACAGGTTTTATGGCAGGATAATCGAACTCATTGGCTCTTGCCTGCATTCGTCACACATTGTGACATGCTGTGTTTCTGGTGAGGTGTGTGTTTGAATGATGCTAACATGCGCACGCCTTCACGAGATCACTGAGAGCGAGAGGATCAGGAAAATATTCTGGATAATATTTTCAGCGATTAACAACATAAAATCTGCTCTGCACCTCACACAAACCGACTGTATTCCACCAGAGAGGACTGCGACTGCAACGCATCATCATTTGGATTACTTTTGGTACTGATTTTGAAATTTTTGCAATAAATAAATGATTGTAATTCAAATTATCTGTCTGTCATTTGTTTCTTATACAATGTATAGAAATATCTATGCTTAGGTTTAGATGTAGGAGTGGGATTAATGGCTGTAAATATATTTAAAATAATATATTGTTACTAAAAAATTTATTTTCCTTCATATTTCGGTCAATTGCATTTTATATCCCATTTTATTTGCTATAACATGGCTAGGTTTAGGTTTGGGGGTAGGATAAGGGGTCTAAAATTAAATTGCTTATTAATAAAATGATAAAAATGCACATTCCCTGTAAAATGGGTAGGTTTAGTTTAAGGGGCCTAAAATGATAAAATGCATTGATGCGAATATCTTAATAATATAAAATATACAATATAAATACGTATCGATTTGTACGTTTTAAACATTGAAATATGTCTAAACTGTACATTTTAGCATCAATAAAAATGTACAAAATTTACTTTTTGTGCCTGTAAATGTTACATATTAATACCAACGTATAAACATGAGACCAGGCTGCGCTCTCACTCTCTCATACTGGTCACTGGAAGTTCAACATGGCACCTCATGGCAAAGAACTCTCTGAGGATCTGAAAAAAAGAATTGTTGCTCTACATAAAGATGGCGAAGGCTATACGAAGATTGCCAAGACCCTGAAACTGAGCTGCAGCACGATGGCCAAGACCATACAGCGGTTTAACAGGACAGGTTCCACTCAGAACAGGCCTCGCCATGGTTGACCAAAGAAGTTGAGTGCACGTGCTCAGCGTCATATCCAGAGGTTGTGTTTGGGAAAATAGATGAATGAGTGCTGCCAGTATTGCTGCAGAGGTTGAAGGGTGGGGGTCAGCCTGTCAGTGCTCAGACCATACGCCACACACTGCATCAAATTAGTCTGCATGGCTGTCTTCCCAGAAAGAAGCCTCTTCTGAAGCTGATGCACAAGAAAGCCCGTTTTAAAAAATTTTTTTTTTGCTGAAGACAAGCAGACTAAGGACATGGATTACTGCAACCATGTCGTGTGGTCTGATGAGACCAAGATAAACTTATTTGGTTCAGATGGTGTCAAGCGTGTGTGGCGACAACCAGGTGAGGAGTACAAATACAAGTGTGTCTTGCCTACAGTCAAGCATGGTGGTGGGAGTGTCATGGTCTGGGGCTGCATGAGTGCTGCTGGCACTGGGGAGCTACAGATCATTGAGGGAACCATGAATACCAACATATATTGTGACATACTGAAGCAGAGTATATCTCCTCCCTTCTGAGACCGGGCAGTATTCCAACATGATAATAACCCAAAACACACCTCCAAGACGACCACTGCCTTGCTAAAGAAGCTGAGGGTAAAGGTAATCTGTGGGGCATCCTCAAACAGAAGGTGGAGGAGTGCAAGGTCTCTAACATCCACCAGCTCCGTGATGTCGTCATGGAGGAGTGGAAGAGGACTCTAGTGGCAACTTGTGAAGCTCTGGTGAACTCCATGCCCAAGAGGGTTAAGGCAGCGCTGGAAAATAATGGTGAACGCACAAAATATTGACACTTTGGGCCCAATTTGGACATTTTCATTTAGGGGTGAACTCACTTTTGTGGCCAGCAGTTTAGATGGCAGCAGTTTTAATGGCGGTGTGTTGAGTTATTTTGAGGGGACAGCAAATGTACACAGTTATACAAGCTGTACACTCACTGCTTTACATTGTAGCAAACTGTTCTTCAGTTTTGTCACATGAAAAGATATAATACAAATATTTACAAAAATGTGAGGGGTGTATTCAATTCTGTGAGATACTGTGGAGATATATATATATATATACACCGAGAGAGAGAGAGAGAAAGAGAGAGAGAGAGATTGACTGATTTTAAGTTGACATATGATCTGTGCATTTTTTTAGGGGATTAGACCACAGCATACTGTAGGTGCCATTACATGCACCCTAGGTACTGAAAGATGTTTATGCAATATGTTTTAGCTCTGCTGCTGTGCTGATTTCTGTTGTACAGTCTGTGATGGCTGGTTTGGACATTAGGCTGGTAAGATGTGGGGTTTCATCAGCGTAATGGGGTGTGTGAAGCGAGTGTGTATTGTAGAGAAGGAGAAAGAATGCTGGCAGCAATTCTTGACGTGTTGAGAGTTGCGAGCAGTCCTTCTTAGAACATTATCATTCCATCATATAACAATCATACGCCAAAGAATAATCAACACTAATCACAAAAGATTTGCACTTAAATCTTGAACACAATGCTGCAAAGCGGATTATGAACAATAACACACACACACATGCACACACAGTCCTGCAGCAATAGATTCGTGCTTGACAGTGTGATACACAATGGCTTTTTAACTCAGCTGATTGATTAGAGTAGCGATAGGGGATAGATTGATTGATTGGCTATTCCAGAAACAGTGGCAGTTGAACCACTGATCAATATGGTTCTTCCCTCAACATTCAACAGCACAAAACAATTAACATGTGGACCGGGAGAGGGGGATGATGGGATACTTACAGTGCAAAATGGCAGCCTACCATTTGGAAGATACAGACTTCAGATTCTCTCTCTCTCTCTCTCTCTCTCTCTCTGTATCTGCACTGTTCAGCGCACGGCTGTAACGAGCCGCTCTTTCAGTTAAAACACAGATATGTTGCTTCTCTAATTTTACATGCAAGTATAGCCGAAATCACAGTACAGCTATTGTCTTTATCTTATGTACAGCCTATTTGATTTTATCAGACGACTGCACGATTATAAATCAGGATTTTTGCGCAGATTAACATCTTGGAAATGGTTTGCGTTTCAGTCACTATTTCATATTCAGTCCACTGTCTGACAACAGAAAGAGTAATATATAAATATACATATACATCTCATTGAAAACAGTTTTATTGATAATTTAGCTGAATCAAAATACAGTATGTGGCACAGAGAGGCAAACAAATGTAACAATAAATAATAAATGTACATTTTGCATGTTCAGAAGAAGTGTGCTGTCCTGTCCTGCAAAAATTTAAACAGGTGTGTGTAAGTAAATTGCTCAGTGCAAAGAAAGAGAAGTAATGGGAACCTGGTGTTTCTATGTTCTTTTTTTAATAAAAAAACGTATGTGTCTAATAGACATGAACAAGTACTTTGAAAAACATCTATGACCTGTGAAACGTCTACTCTTCCTGCTTTATATTAACTATGGTTTCATAAAAGCATATTGCATAAATCATCCATATTTGTCCTTGCCCATGTTGATTAGAACATTAAAAACTTGAAAAGTATTCATTTAAGGTACATTTAGAACAAATAAAAATGTGTGATTAAGTTGGGATTATTCACGAATTAACACATGACAATCATGCGATTACTTGCGATTAAATATTTTAATCGATTTACAGCCCTAAGTTAAAATGACTAAAACTAAATGTAGGCTTACTGGTAACTCATCAATGGACTTTCCTTGTCAAAATAGGCTATATTTTTTCACACTTTTATCATTCTCGCTAATTCAAGTTTTTATTTTAATGAACCTATGAGGGGAACCAATTGTCATCAAAAAAGTTTAGATGGAATTTTTATTTCACTTGATAAAGTATAATTTACGAGCTGAGCACTGCTTTGAGCACTGCTTTGTTTACAGCTGTTACCGTTTTAAATAATTTATATTTCTGACTCATCCTTTTTCTTAAAAATGTAATTATGAGGTTTATCATTTATAATTTATTTAGGTTTGTTGTTAAAACTTGTATCTCAATGGCAAATCAATTGCTATTTCGTGGTCTAAAACATGAAAGAATCAAAGTGTCTGCTAAATTAATAAATGCAAATGAAAGAATCTCCTTTATTACATGTACATAAAAAATTTAGAAACATTGGACTCAACTACGGGGCACCATTGTGCAGCAGTGAGCATCACGGCAAAAAAAAGGAACCTCAAGGTTGATAAATGTGTGCAAATGTATAGGGCCCCGTTCCATAATTGCCTGGGTCCCCAATTTACTAAATCAGCCCCTGGTCATGTTAATGAACAAAGAAACAAAGTAAAATAGAAAGCACTTAACTGTTGGAGTGTTTTTATTGGTATTTAATTCTGATTATTAACTCCACTGTTTATTTGGGATAAATGCATCAAACAATAAATATAAAACATGAAGAGCAGTGTGAACAAAGAAGAGGAAGATGGAGGACAAAGCATGTCATGTGTGCACGCTTGCCACGAAGCACATATGTGTGTGTCAGAGAGACCTTAGAAATTATTACTATTGATTTCTATCCTTGAGACGTGGAAATGTTACCAGATGGCTGCAGGATGATCATGGCACAAACCTACCGTTTGTTCACTGGCTAAAGGAGGTGAACTCCTGCAAATTCATCTATATTCCTTTTAATATGACAGGAAGTATACGTCTTTGCTTCAGAAAGCTCACATATTTAGCAGTTATTTGCTAGCACATACTATAAGACAATGTTTATTGTGTTGTTTTCGTTTTTACTTACTCCTCATCACAAAATATTATCAGAAATTTTGCCCGTGAGCTGCCAGTAAAATGTTTATGTCTCGTTTCAGAAGACCCCGCGTTGCTCTGCCATGTGCCGGGTCCCCCGCACACAGTATTCAAATTACAGCAACAATTCAATAAAAATTAAGTCTGCAAACTGGCTCTGGGTATGAATTACACAGAGGCACAATCTGGCAACTTCAAAACCCTCCCATGTGGTTGGAAATGCTATTGATTTAAATACTTACATGATTTCAATATTGATAAGAAGATACTAAACTCAGCTGAATTATGTAAAGTATTGGATGAGTAATTTATTATTCATGGAGGATATTTTTGAAGTGTGTAAAACTCTCTCTGAATATTTGGTGTGTTTAAATATACGTTAATTAGGGGGGAAAAACTCAAAATATCTTCTTTAGAATTACATTTTTTGGATAGAGTATACCTTTAACAAAATAATTAATACATTTAAATGAGATTGCTGCTCTTTTTTTTCTTTAAAAAAAATGTCATAAATAAATACAAATGAATAAAAATCATAAAAAATACAAACACATCTGGTTTAGTTAGGTAAGTTCCCTAGGTTATAGGTTAGTTTCCAATTGTTGAAAACAAAATCACAACCAATCAATAAAACACCTTGCAGGAACCAAAATACTTCACACATCTTATTGTACGAATGCTAACAAACACAAAGTTTGATTTAATTAATTTAGACAGATAAGAAGCTGAAGTTCATTTCTAGTCTATAACCAACCACGTATCAGCACATTAAAGGCAACTCAGTTTCTGAGGTATAAAGAGATCTGACCAACCGAGTCCATTGTGGTGTGACTTAGTCCTGCATGGCTGGACCTTGAGCTGTGAGACTGTGATCATGAATTCTATTGTAGCTTCTCCACCAGCGTTTGCCACAACACATATGAACGATTCAGCTCTCCCTCCCCCTCTGTTGTCAAAGAGCAGTTTTCTTTGTTTCCATAGAGCCATGATTCTGTCAAAATCCCAGCGAGAGAAGGAAAGGGAGGAAAAATCAATCGCTCTCCATACAACACTGTGCGCCTCTGGCCAGAGAGACAGCAAGAGGAAGAAGGAGAAAGAGAGGAACACAAGAAGAAATATAGAGGAAAAAGTGAAGAGAAGGGCGGATAGATGTAGAAACATGCTACTGTTCGCTCTGACAAAATGACATGCATACTGTGTGTGTGTGTGTGTGTGTAAGTTTGGCATTGACAGGGAGAATGATCCATCTTCCGTGGCATCACTTCACCTGTCTAAATCATTGTGTCTGCCCAAGGGCCAGTATCACACACAAAACATCTGTCTTTTCATTTGATGTGTACGTTTAGCTAGCTATCCCCCTATCTCTAAAATAAAACTTTTTGCATAATACTACAGAAATTAATATTTTACTAAAGTCCTAAACACACTTTTTTTCATTCATTTTCTTCAAATTTTTACTTTAATTCGGAAGTGGGGTTAACACTGCTTTTTACCCAGGGTTATGAAACTCAGCTTTTGCATTGTTGTTCACAGTGCGAAAAGATTTTATTTTTTTAGAATGTAACGACAAGATGCTAGACAGATCACTCATAATCACTTTTTGGACAATCACAGAAAACACAAACAAACAAACGTGAAAAAAAAGAAAACTGTTGCATAAACAGTCATTTCAGCATTTGAGGGGAATAATGTAAAATGGTGATGTACAATTGGATTGAGGAAGAGACGGTTTAATTTTTACCCTTATTGTCTGAAAAGTCCATTCAGCAAACTTCGACAGAATTCATCATTATATGATCAGTCAATAGCACTGACACCACAAATATACAAATAATGTTAACTCAGGGTTTTGGAATGTACAAAGCCAACATATGAATACTCAGGGTTAATTGTTAACCCCGGGCAAAGAATGAACAGTGTGAAACATAAAACAAGATAATAGAGGATTCCATGTACCTATGGTTTTCACACTTCATTTGCATTTTCAATTGCTTATTAAACAAAATACTTTGAGAGGGAACGAAAGTGTATTCAGTTTCTGTTGCAAATGATCTACCTGATAGTAAGTTGGTGGACCCCAAAAAGTACTTTATAGGTTTAGCTACTGTTTATACTTATTATATTGTTCTGCAACGTAAACCCTGATATACTTTCAGCAAAGTTATTTTTAATTCTTCACATAGAGATAAATACAAATTTAAGGTACATGAGCAGTGGTATACAGTAAATTAATATTCCGATGTTGTCCATGATTAATGCCTTTAGATGAAAATATAAATATGTGCTGCACACTTTCCTCTCAATAACACAATAAACACAACAGAAATGACAGCAGTGAGAAAACAGCAGTTAAGAAAGCATCACAACAATGTGCATGAAGTCATGTCAACAGTATCACTGTCACTTTCAGAATAAAAATTTACATTTATCCTGTAAACAGCTCTCAATTTCAAGTTTCTATTTGTGTCTGACCTCAACAAAATGAACAGAAGAACATAACTGAACATTTTCATGTCAAAGAAGGTGAAACCACAGCTCAAACCTACCTATTACTTAACCGCCATGGACAAAGGATTATGGTGGCCCAGTAGAGCACAATATAACAAAATCTCCACAACACAACAAAATCGCCAGAACACAACGCATATGACTAATTTAGTTGTGTTGGTCTAATTTTGTTTCCATTGTGTTGTGCTAATTTTGTGGTGTTGTGGCTTATTTCCGTTGTGTTGTGCACTACTGGCCCACCATTAATGATGGTTATTTTGGCCTGATTTTATTTGAAATTATGTCACACCAGGTTATTGTTTGATTTTCTACCTTTTCCAAACAGATGAGCATGAAAAACTTTTTTATTATATATATATATATATAATTATTAAAATAACAGAACACAAGTATTTTCACCAGCCACATTTTTTTAAGTCAGTTATTTCTGTATTTTGCTGTAGTGTGCCAGTAGGAAATATCAGTTTACATTTCCAAACATTCATTTTGCCATTAATTGTAAGAATCCAGTCAGATTTTTATTTGCACAAGAAGTCTGACAACAGTCACTGTTCCACAAAGAGATGTTATCTCACTACCATCAGTCTGTCTGGAATGACATGAAGAAACAGAACAAACCATGACATAATAAATCCTGAAGAATTGTGGCAACGTCTCCAAGATGCAAAGCTACCTGAAAAACTATGCACAAATGCAAATAGGGTAAACGCTGCTTTAAATGCATAGGATGGTCACACCAAATGTTGATTTAATTTAGTTAATAGAAGTTAATTGATACAGAAAATCTATTTATTACATTGTTTTTGACAGATGTATAATTTTACAGCATCTTTACAAGTGCCTAAAACTTTTAACAGTACTGTAGCTTTGCAGGTAGGTTTTTTGAAGCATCTTGGAGACGTTTCCACAGTTCTTCTGGATTGAGTCTGTCTCAGTTTGTTCTGTTTCTTCATGTCATTCCAGACAGACTGGATGATGGTGAGATTAGATCTTGGTTTGGAGCACTGGCTGTTGTCAGACTCCTTGTGCAAACAAAAATCTCACTGGATTTGTAAAATTAATGGCAAAAACTGGTGAATTAATGGCAAAAAATACTAGTGTTCTAATAATTTTGGCCATCACTGTGTGTCCTAAAATATCCTGAAAATGTCAATCTCTGGACCATTTGGTAGATTTTACGTATCTCCATGTACAGTATATACAATTTATGCCAACCCCCCGCCCCAAAAAAAAGAAAGAAAAGAAAGCAAATATGTAATGTTTCTTAGTTTTCTTTTTCCTCAAACCAAAAGCGGGGGTATTGATGGAGTTGATTCAGTTGTCAAGCCCTGTCAAAGGTCCCTATAACGAGTATCAGGCGTGGAAACACTGAAAACTAGAAACATTTTGGATTTCTCTTGGCTTGGTAGGAATACTCCAAACTGACCCTCTCAAGTCTGGCATCTCAAAAAAGTATTTTGCAACTTGAAGCACAGCCAGGTCTCAGTGTTGGTGAACAAATTCACACGTTCAATAAAACTTTGCCAACAGCTCTAATGATAAAAGCAAACAGGTACGCAAGGGCCTTAAAGGCATGTGAAGAGCGCTCTTCTGTTCAGGACTCTTCATCTTAGGCCGCTAAGAGCCATTAGGTCTCTTATCTCGTTTCCTCGCCTCTCAAAACACTCGTACCGTCTCTCTCGCTGTCTCTTTCAGTCCCTCTCCACATCTTTCCATCCTCTCCCCCTCTCCAAACGCTCCTCCAGGCTTTTAAGACGAGTCTTCATCCTTCTCCAAGGCCTCAGAGTCAATGCAGCAGAAAAACAGCTGTACAAAAAAGAAGAAAACCGAAGACAGCATTCATCCGCCCCTTTCTCCACATCCTTCTGAAGAGCCCTTCAGCTCACGACACAGACATAATGTGAGACTAGAGCATTAAGAAGCTCTCTTTCATTAAAGGAAGAAGATTTGGATGGAGGGATGAGAGGGAAATGGCCTTTTATGTTTTAGAATGTCTCTGTTCTTCCTGATGAAAAAGTTTATATTCAAAGAACAGGAAGACTCTGTATATGTTCTTTGAAAGAATGGTTGCTCAGGTCATTTCTGTGTAAAATCTTTGAACTCTTGAAGATCGGGAATGGGCAACAAAATGGACAGTGAATCTTTAGATACAGATATGAAGAATCAATATTTATTTCAGTTTTACTCTATAAAGAAATTCAATTCATTGTATATGGTTCAGTATGGCTAGAGCAAAAATGTTACTGCTCTTTCATAGCTCAGAATAATTCATTCTCACTTATGCTTTATTGAAGCACCACATTTTCAGATGTTTCTTTGTTCATTAATAAAAACGAAAAGAGATGTGAATGTGTAAACTGTTAAGATACAGTAACAATACAGAATTATGCATTAATGTGGATAAAAACATTACAATGCCAAATATTTGGAAATATTTTCTCACGGTAACCTCTTTTTTAACTTTTTCCACAAAAGATGAATTAGAAGGATTTTAGCTGAGTTCATGAACAGGAATCTCTGCTCTCGCTAAGACATCATACAGAAGGAGAGTCAGCATGTTCTACATTCAACATTAAAGCTTCTCACTCCAGTCACAAAGTACATGTTCAGAATGAGATTTCAGGATTATAAATATTTAAATACATTTTAATGTTTACCTAAAAGATTTTACAACAGTCAGCAGGATCTGTGAGATAGATGAGTATTGCATTGAATTATTTTGAATAATACATGCAAAGGAAAACCTCATTATTATAATTTTGTATTTATTTTGTGCATATTTCATTATATGCTTTTTATTTATTGTTGTGATTCTAACAACGTTTAACATCATTTGCTCTTCAACAACATTTTTGAAAATGAAACATTGAAACATTTTCGACCTTATTCAAAAAGTCAAAATTTATGGTATTGGAAAATGTAATAAAAACCCACTTTTAGATTTTGGGGAAATTTAAAAACCATCTCTTTTAAAACATAGAAAATGCATTATTTTATAGATAAAAGCAAAACTTACGTTTTTCTTGTTATCAGATGCTGCAATCTCTTTCTCCACCCCTCCCTCCCTCCCTCCCTCCATCTCTCTCTGTCTCTCTCTGTGTCTCTCTCTCTCCATCTCTTTCGATCATAGTGGTTGGCTCTTATTGCATCAGTGTTATAAATTCGGGTTTTGCTCATTGATCAGAAATGGCCCCTGCAAATAAAATTTCAAACGTAAAAGCTAATGCACAAAAAGCTTAAAAATCAATTTTTATCCCACTAAAGCATCCCATATTGCAAGAAAACAGAGAGAATCAAAGGTAATATATACATTTTCCTGTGGAATCATTACTTTTTCCTTTCCTGTAACTGAGTTCAAAAGAACATAAAACACATACTTTTTGTAAGATTGCGATTAGACTTTGTTTGAAGTTGGTGTTGTGGAGAGAATATTAGATTTGCGACGCTGGAACCATTAAGGTAAAAGTCTACAGGGAGCAAAAGATATCACATTAAAAACCAATTATAGTTGAACGAACACATTACAGCATGATGTCATCTCAAAAACTCTGGAAATGCTCGATTTCTTTGGAGAAGAGGAGCAAAATAAATTGTGTGGTCTGAGCATTCGCCGAACACCTCACACCTCTGAATGCCGCTTGGTCTCTGTGGACAGGGTTGGGCTTCCTGTCTGCGTACATTCATTACTGTGAGAAAGCTGCAAATATGAAGGGAACTGGAGCAAAACTGTGCCACCTCATGCTTGAGTGATCCGTACAAACCTCCGTGTACTTGAGAGAAAGGTGTGCTCTCCCTGTAGACCGCAGCACCTTAACCGAGCCACCGCAGTGCTGAGACTGCAGGCTTTTCTAAAACTCACATTAACACATTAACTCACATTTTGCTGGCATTTCGTTTTAGTCACGATTCACATGTACCACCTCAAAAAAAGATGCTGTGATACTTTATAAACTTTATAATTCGGTTTCAAATTTAAGGTCAAAATAAAACAGCATTTGCCACACAGTTGACACATTTGCGAGTGAAACAATATTGAGTGTGATATAAGGGATGTTATCCATTGGGATTCAACCGTAAAAGGTGTTATTTTTTTGTAATGCTGCTAGAAAGATTAAAAAAAAACATATCACAAATGAGATCTCTTTAGGGACACGGTGACTAAAAAATGAGAAAAAAGGAAACACTTTTTTTAAATAAACACTTTTTAGTTTGCTCACAAAACTTTTGCATTCCCTTGAGAAACTTTGTGTTTGTTCGCAAAACCTCTGTGTATCTCCTCTAGTTTCAGTTTCAATGTCTCAAACTTCACTCAGATTGGCCATCCTCCCAAAGTCTTCAATCAAAGTAGATTTCAGTATGAACTCTGTGTTTCTTGCCAAATTCTTCCAAGACCAAATGAGATGTGATATCCACATTCATTTGTATAGCTGTTGAGTTACTCATGCTGTGTATTTCATTAGTGTCTTTTCAAGCTATAGGAGAAACATCTAACACAAATGACTGAGACCTCCATCAACTGAGCAATACAGCATTATTTCTCCACAGTCTGCATGGCTTTGGTTTAACATGAAGTTTACATTGATGGACAATTTTGAAATAACACCCACTGATGAATTGTGCACAAAAAGAGCAGGAGCATTTGTAAAGAAAGTAAAGTGAATTTTGATTTCATGTTGACTTTCAGAAGTCCTTTGTCTTTGTGTGGCCGGCTCCTCTGATAGGATTGTCAGTCAGATGGTCTGGTCAGTGGAGTTGAGGCAGTGGTAAATTACATACAGCTCTTTCTGGGTGAATGTGAGGAGCGGAGTAAAGTTCTTCAGTAAAAGACAGTGTATGAGAGAGTTTGGAGGCGTCACTCTGTGAGAGAATCGTTTCGCTGGAACCCTGTGTGTCGTGTTTTTTTATTGATCCATCACTCTTGCCATCAGCATGACCAGAGGTGGCCACAGATCCATCCTCCCGATCCAATTTTCTGGACCTGCAGATGCCTTCTTTGAGATGTGAGTGTGTGAATATATCAACAACCATCAGCATAACAGAGTTCAAAACAGAATTTCAACATGGAAGAGGAACTTTGCTATGGACATGAAACTTAGAAGCTTAGTAGAGTTCTTGCAATTAAAAAAGTTTTTTAATTAAAAAAATAATTTTAAATTCAAATTTAGATTCTCCTATGATTCCTTGGAGAAATTAAAACCGACAGAGTAAATGAATCACTGACATAAAGTAAGAGCACAGCGCTACAAACTAATGTGATAGAATAATTCAAATTAATTGATTAGAAAATAATTTGATGAGAAATGTTTATGAGAATTTGATGCGAGTTCAGCATTTGCAGATCAGTATGCAAATTGTAATGATGAGTCAACAGAGTACAAATATTATAGTTACATTAGCACTGTCAGTATGATTTTATATGGTGCAAATTCAGTGTAAAGAAATTTAGATTTTAATACTTTAATCTTACATTTCTCAAAATGTATAACATTGTTAAAACATAAAAACATATACACACCCTGAAATTATAATACTAATGAATGGATACAATGAATACTATGAATGAACTTTTTTGTATGTGTTTTTGTCATTTTAAAATGTTTTATTTTAAATGTGTATTATTATTATTAATATTATTGACTAAATTAAAGTAAATGAAAATAAGAAATGTTTCCTTGGGAGATTGTTAAATTAAATTTAATTTAAGTTCAGTTTTATGTATGTATGTATGTATGTATGTGTTTGTTTGTTTGTTTGTTTGTATATTTATTTATGTTCTTTATATAACTATACTAACCCTGCAACAGTGCAGTGTCATAATGCCTGGGAACTTGATTAAATCAGGACTTTGCAGACCAAAGATCTCTGTTAAAGGAATTAGACATGAGTTAAAACAAGTTTAACTCCATATTTAAACACTTTATCATAATAAATGCAACATTTAAACTCAGTGAAGGAAAACAGAAACAAATGGGGACAGAGAGTGAACAACAAACACAGAGAGGCAGAGATAGGGAGGGAGGAGTGGCGCGAGAGGTGGTGATCTCTCCTGGCAAATTGGGCTCCCGCTTGGTCTAATTCCAGTCCAGGCCTGTTCTGCTCCCTCAGCTTGAGATGAGAGGAGAAAAATCTATGCAGCCGAGCAGCCGGAGCACATCGAGTCTGCGCTGGTTGGCTTCCATGGGCCGACAGCAATCAATAAATCAATAGGAAATGTTGGTTGGTTGCAAAGAGAACAGGGAGGCGGGCTGCAGATATACGGATGGAGGGATGGCAGTCAGACGAGAGGTCAGAGGTCAGCCTCACCTTCAGTACACAGTGAGAGTACACTTTATGATGAAGTGAGCACAGAACAAGTGATTCCACTTTGAAGCCTGCCTTGATTTTTCTCTATTCTCCGTCAGTCCATCTTTTCTCTGGAAGAGAGAATATCTTCTACCTATCATAGACCCACATTTTGGACAGGAGTAAATTGTCTCATTTGTATTTTTTATTTTTTCTCTCAAATCAATGTAGACAAGAACGGAATATGAAATGACAGCAAATGCTGACTGTTACAAGGTTCCTAGAGAACATTTTAGAGTCACACAGGCACATCAAGGGGTTAATATTGAACAAGTGTTGGGTTTATGACATTAATAGACATAAATTATATCAGTAACACAAAAATCTATAGCACGTCAATACACATTGCACTGAATATTTAGAAATTGTCATATACAAATACTTGTCCAAATTCTTTCACGTTTTATCATTTTAACAACCTGCTTGATTTACATATCAAGCCATGATATGATATGAAGCCAAGAGTGCTGTCAAACAATTAATCGCGATTTATCGCATCCAAAATAAATGTTTTTGTTTTCACAGTATGTGTGTGTACAGTGTACATTTATTATGTATACATAAATACACACCTATATATTTAAGAACAATATGTTACGTTTATGTTACATGTTTTTTATATAAAATGTGAATGTATTATGTGTGTGTATTTATATACATAATAAATATACACAGTACACACAGATATATTATGTAAATAAAACTTTTATTTTGGAATGCGATTAATTGCGATTAATCGTTTGACAGCACTATTCAAATATATTATTTCATATGTTAGGCTATACAGGGTTAAAGGAAGCTGATTTAAGCTTCTAGACTCTAGGCAGTTCCAGTACAGCATAACAGATTGGAAACATTGTTTAAAAGATTAACCGAATGTTTGCATTAACAGTTTCCATATGCGAACATAAACAACCCAAAATGTAAATGAAATTATATTTGATGCATGTTCCATTAACCCCATGTGCTGCTGCTCCATGGTTGCACCGTTCTTCAAGAATTTGGAAGAAATGTTTCATTCAAATGAAACGTATGCCACTGCTCCTATCTGTACTTAATCTCTCCAAATCTCCCCCTCCATCTCTCTCTCTTTTCCCTCTGCCCCATCCATTCTTAATTCCACAATTTCCTTTCATGCTGTTTTCACCCTCCCAGTCTCTTTTCCTCATTTCTATTCGTCTTTCTCAATAATTCCCTTCTCCAATTGAAGTCTCTTTTTTTCCAGATTTGACTGTCTGTCTGTCTGTCTCTCTCTGCGTGTCTGTCTCTCTCAGTGGCTGTAGGGCTGGTAGTGGTGTGATCTACCCCTGCTGCGCTCTGCGGCTGACCCATTGAGGCAGGGGCTCGGTGGGGCAGCTCAGGCTGTGTCCAGCCTTCTGAACGCCTCCCCCTGCGGCCGCATCGATTCTTTCGCTCTGGGCTCCTCAGCCTGTCTCTGGGCCCTCTGTCTCTGTCTCTTTCCTTCTGCTGAGGAGGCAGATAAATTAGCACAGGGGTCTGATGTTTCTCAAGGCCTTCCCTTTGTTACAGTACAGAGGAGTCCCGCAGTGCAGATGGGGCTGGAATTTACTTGTACAATCTTATTATGTGTTACAATTGCTTTCTTTGCACATTGACATTCCAAATCGCTTCAAAGAAAACAAGAACATAAATACATAAACAAATAAATAAATACACAAACAAACAAATAAAAACCATCATTTGAAACCTGTAAATGGTCATTTAAATATTACAATGCCCATTTAAATTAGATTTTTGCATAGGAAATGCATATTAAAATAGATTTTTTTTATTTGTTATAGCTGTCATTTTCTTTAATAGCAAAGAATCCAGAGTTTGTATATCAAACTTTTATTTCAATTTAATTTGTGTATGCATGTTTTGTGATTTAAATTAAAATGTAAAAATTGTGCTGTTAATATGTTTGTCATGAACTGTGAAATACAATAAATGTAATAAATAAATAATAATACAAAATAAATAAAATAATTGACTATCTGAATATACATAAATTACTTAAAATATATTAATGTTATATGTTTCCTTAAAAATTAATATATCAAAACCAGATACTGAGTCATAAGTATTATTACTATTTTTCTGAGGAGCATTTATTTATTTGCAAGATTTTAAGTTAGAAATCTGTTTGAAGCAACTTTTTACACATTTTACAAATATTTTAACATTATTGTAGAGTTTAATCCATAAAACATTAATGAAACTGGGTTTTGATCATGCTTTTTTCTCTAATTATACCATACAACTTATTTCAGTGTGGCAATACAGAGGGTTTACATATCATGAAAAAAGACATAAGGAAATAAGGAAATCTAAACCTTATAATAATAATAAAGAAAATTATTAAAAACACACTGTTTAATTTCCTTTAATTTCATATTTAAACAAATGATTCCATGCAATCAGTAAAGCGTATCAGTTCTCAGTAAAGTGCACCACAGTTTCAGTACAGTAAAGGCACAGCTAAACAGATGTGTTTGAATTTGCGCATGAATTCAGTATGGATTTCAAATGAACTTATTAGATATTAGTAACCGACGCAATCCTTTAATTTCTACAAGCATATCTGCAATGTATTTAGGCAGTTTAAAATATAGTATTAGTTTTTCATTTAATTCTAAATGTGACTGGTAGCCATTCTAAAGACCTGAACAAATATGCCAACAAATCACTGATTACAAACAGATTTTTAGATTATGTAAGTAGCATAATTATTTTAGTGGTACAGCATGTGAACATCTCTTACCTGTTGTTATTATAAACCATGTACAGACCTTTGATTAACGTAGAATACACTTGTGTTTTCAGATGTGATGGCTGCTTTGTCGATCTGTTGTTGTACAAAATAGGACATGAGAACGCTCACTGAGGATTTCATTTTCACCTAATTTATTTCAGTCCAAATTAATGCTGCTCTCTGAGTCAAATCCGCAGCAAGCGGAAACCCTATAGTTTGAGTAAAAACAGAGAGATGTCCGTGTGAATGTGCGGATGAGAGAAGGGCCCTGGAGTGTGTTCATTAGATCAGCGAGAGCGAGATAACAGGGCTGGCGGTCCACACGGGGCCGACCCCTGCATCCTCATAATTAAGATGCATGACATCAGAGCAGAGGAGAGATGCACTTATCAATCGAATTTAAACACACATTCGTTTCACTCTCCTCTGCACAGAGCAAATCACTATTAGTCCGTGCCGAGGCTGTCTGCCCAGTTTGTAGAAATGACTGCACATCTGTAGTTTATTTTAAATAAATGCATTCTTGAAATATTATAGGATCAATTAAGCGGAATTTAAAGGGAGAGTTCCTAACAAAAGAAATGTAATTTACTCACCCTTGTGTTGTTCAAAACCTGTGTGATTTTCTCTCTGCTGTGGAAAACAAAATATGTTTTTTTGTTGTTCATATGTTTTGAACCTCACTGACTTTCATAATACAGACACAAAGAGTTGAAACGTTATTTTTTATTTCAAAATTTCTTCTTTTGCCGTTTTGTAACAACATGTCGTTTTGTAACAACATGAAGGTAAGTGATGACAGAATGTTTATATTTGGGTGAACTATATCTTAAATAAGTAAATACCATAACATATGAATCACACTATTATTTTGACAATGTACATTATGCACATATTTTTTATCAAATTATGAGCAGATCAGAAATGCTTGTGACACAAGTGCATATGAGATGCATGTAACTGTGATTTTACATTAAAATGCTCCATCCTCCCTGATTTAGTGCAAATGTGATAAAAACATTTGACGGAGTCTCGACTGTACTGTCTGAGGCATTTTTCATCATCAGAAAGCCTTTAGTCTGGGTCCAGTCTTTAGCACAATCATTAGTCTTGATTATCTTTAAGAACATGACTAACTACCCGAGACGGGCTAAAGAGAGGAGTGACCTTTACGCCCCTTACAGACCTTTCCTTACCTGCTTCCTTACTGTATTTCTGCTGGTAATTGAAAAATGATTTCATGTTTTTGTCTGAGATATGAACACTGTCTGTCAGAGGACTCGCCGAGCTCATGAATAATCTACATGCCAACGAACCAAGCAACACAACATGATGAACATATCATTCATTCACCACTTGCTCTAGGGTCACAAGATGAGTATATCAATAAAAATAATTTAAAAATAAAAACCAAAATGAAATGTTCTAACAAAAGGAATACAAATGTAAAATCAATAACAAAAAAAAACATGATTAAAAATGGAATCCAATTTTGTAATGTTTATAAAAGGTCTTAATACACTGAATATATCCTCAGACCTAAGAACAAACCTCTGCACTATGAAACAGACTCCATTTTGTATTGTATCTGAAATAATACAGCAGAAACCTCCTCAAAATGGTCTCCTCACCCGAGCATGATCCGTTATGCCGAAGCTGGATGCAGTAAATGATGATTAACATTTGCACAGAGGACCAATAAAGCAAATTTAATTTTCACTCTTCGCAATAAATATTTTCTTCAATTGCTCTTTTGTGCGGCCGGCGTTCAGGGCGTCTTACAGCAGATTACCCAGTTAGAGACTAAAAAAATTCTCCTATTGATTGGACACATTGATTTTTCACAATCTGTTCATTGGTTCAGCCAGCGGAGGGGTGAAAGGTGAAAGTTCATGAGCTTAGTCTGAGATTTTTTTTCCCTCTCTCATGCGTGGAATTCTGGGAGAAGTGCTTTGTGGCAAATCTCATTTACGGCCTGATTGGTCCCGTCATCTCAGAGCGGATTCCCTCAATTGCTCTCCTCTCTATCCCCTTCTTCTCCCTCAAGCAGAATCCTACATTCGGCTGTTTGCCATTTACATTATGACTTCCTTGTTTAATTTTACACTGTTAAAAGCAAATGGACACACTCTTCTCATGATCTTAAAACCGTCTAAGTCATTCAGCCAAATGCTGAAAATTGGTTCCGTTGAGAAATATTAATCATATCTATGAATTTATTTAGAAAACTGCCTTAAAAAAAAAAAAAAAACATAACAAGAAAAAAATACAAGCAGTCTAGCTTACGTCAATACTGAACTTCAATACAATTACATCAAGTTTGATGGTCCCTCAACATCCCTACTTAAATTTCTTACAATTCCATTTGTGTTATTTCACAGATTGTGTGATAATAACAATACAGTGTAATAAAGTAGTAATAAAGCAATAATACTGTAGTAATAACAAATAGTGAGTTGCGTTCTATTGGCTGACACATTCTAATATTTTAAATAACTAACATTACAACATGATCATCTGATAAAGGGATCAATAGGGTCACTTGTGTGCTTTGTGTAATGTATAAAGCAATAAAAATCATTTTCATCGATCACTCAAATCAGAAGCAGCACCAGTTAGAGCGTTCTCTATTCCCTCTTAATAGGTCAAGTTGCGTTATTGACATGACATCAATGTTATTGACACACCAGGATAACATCATTCAGTATTTATGAAACACCAAAAGGGAAACGGAAATATTAATGTTACTTAATATTTACAACAAGCTTGCAATGATGGACTTTGGATACCATGTGAGATAAAGAGAGCTGAGCTGTCTGTCTGGTAGTGGCTGTCTGCATGCAGACAGGACAGAAATGTTCTATCGACTCCATTCAAAGACCCCCAAGTGGCAACATGAGGCCAACGGCCCCCTAGCCCCCCTGACTCGGGCAAAAGAGGTAGTGGCGACACAAAAACCAGACAGGCCCTGGACACATTTACACAAATGCACACACTTACACACAGGGTGTCACTCAGACGGAGAAAATTGTGAAACTGTCCGGAAAGATGATCATTTAAGGCCTGTATGTTTGAGCAGGGGTTGTTGACCAATGCTGGCAGCTGTCTGTCAAAACTCATCATCCAATGACAATCAAGGTCAAGAACAACTACTGGGATATTGTGTGTGGAGCAAAGAGAAAAAAGACAAACGTGCTTCAGGGAATTTTTTTTTTCAGGAAAGAAATTGTAAAGTGGGGGGAGGGTTGAGTAGAGCAATGAAATTCAAAACACATACTTAAGTTACGACCCTTCTCCGATTTGTTGTTAAATAAAATAAAATAACTAAAGCATTTTGTTTGTTTGTTTGTATTAGTGCTGGCCTTGTGCTATGGAATTTCTAGCATTGTGGAATTTTTACCAGGAAAGATAAAACAGATTACGCAATAATCTTTCCTTTGAACAACCTTAAATAATCACAACATTGTTGATAGATTCCCATGAGAACAACCAACATAACGTCATCAAGGAGATAAACAGGAAAAACAAACAAATTGGACAGGTGAGAAAATAAACACACAATTGCTTCACAGATAAGCAGCTAATCTTTCCGTGATTGGCACATATGCTGATGATGATTCAAATGGTAAATAGTAAAAATAACGACAATAATAATGATAATAACTAACAATTTAACAAAGTAATAATTTTTTCTTAAAAAATGCTAATTATTATTATAATTCGTTTTTTTCAGGAGTAGGGTTGTCATGAGGTGTGTGTGTCTGTGAGTGCGTGTGTGTTTGCGCCATGCAGAGCGTGCTCACACACACACACACACACACACACACACACACACACACACACTACATACTTCTTCACAACCATGACTAATGATTAATCTCAATAGGCCGGTTGTTTTCCAGGAGGCAATCAATTAAACCTTTTATATTGTTAACTGTTATTTTATTTGTGTTTAATTCATTGTCCCTGCAGAGCATTAAACATTCACATAATTCATGATTGAATAGCCCAGAGATAAAAAGCAAAACCAATGAAATGTACAACCACACAGATGAAGAGTGCAGCTTTTATTAATGGCAGAAACAAGTTGCTATTCTCAATTTGAACAAACCCCTTGTTCTCAACTTAAAAAGTTAACTTGTTTCCACACAGTGTGCCACCCTTGTGAAATAGTACACTTTAGCATACCTTTCTAAAGAGCACTTATGGAAATAATCTAATTTAAAAGCATAAACCTTATAAGTGCAAACTGAATTCAATATTTTCAGACACTTAACTGAATGTTATTTACAATTAAATAAGAATGTGTTATAGTTTAAATATGCTGTGTATTAAATGCAATTAGCTGAGCTATTGTATTTTGTGTACTTTTTAATATGCTTTTTATATATTTAATACACTTTTAAAATTCAAAGTCCACTACAGATGGACATTCAATACAATTATGCACACTTCTTTTTCACAAGGATATAAACAAAGATTATGCAGTACATTAGTACATTTTTATTGTATTTTCAGTTACAGTTTTCAATTGTTGTACTGTTATAAAGTAAAGTACTTATATGTCATCACATACCCCCCCTCCACACACACACTGGTTTATAGTAGGAATAGGCACGCTATAATTCTATATTTAATCTGACAGTCTGGACGCCCTTTTGGATCAATGCATTATTGACTGTTTTAGTATTCTGCTCTTTGTGGCTGGTTTGATGACACCTGGCCAGGAATGAGTCTTTGGGATCATTCTGAAACATACAGCAGTTCCACAAAGGCTGGTATGGATTACCGTTTCCCTATAACTGACTATTGTGACTTGGTGCTTCACGTCCACTCACTGTGATTGGCTCAGCTGTGGTTGCTGTAGTTATCGGTATAATGGCCCTCTTTACCAGACCTGAGAGAAAGAAAGGCACATTAACAAGCCTCCATTTAAGGACATTCAAAATGCTTTATGTGCCGAAGTGCTGTTAGTTTTTCCAGCAAAGTTCTACAGTTTACATTAAATATGGGGTAAAAGTTCAATATCACAATAAAAAAGACATCTTTTATTTATTTTTTTCTTCTCGTTTCACTGTATGTCTTGGGTCTAAGATTATGTATTTCCAAACTTTCTTAAACAAGGTTTCACTTTTGTCATTAAATGGAATAACTCATAATTCAGTTGCACTTTATTTTACAGTAAATACACTTACAATGCACTTACAGAGTGTACTTGCGCAAGAAAGTAATATTAGGTAACTTGATATGAGTTAAGGCCCCGATATACTTCAAATGAAGTTCGTTTTCATCTTCGTTTGGAGGCAAAAAGAAGTTTGAAAAGGCTGAGGGACGGTATACTGTTTTCAAACATTCCTTTAACCCCGCGCTGCTGGAGGCACATGTCGCGAAGCTCGCGTATCTGGTCTTTTATTAAACTGGATACATTATTACACGTTTTTATATTTTATGTGTTGTCATAATTTGATAAAACAAAGGTTTATTATTGTATGTTCATTTGTAATTTAATTTATTGTATACCTTTTAAATTTGCTTATTGAAAGAACAAAAATAGCAGCAGCAGCTGAAGCAATATGGTGTAACATTTATTTAAAACACATGTATCGGGTACTTGCTACCTTAGATCTTTACTCTTTCGTTTCATTCTTTACATGGCTTTGGAAAAACTTGCATTTGCTGTTTCTCTACATCGCTTTTTGCATAACTCTGGGTCATCGATACCAAGCTTCTTGCAATTTCTTTCTAGGAATTAAATGCTTTCTCTGAATATTTAAAGATTCTCTGCAAGTGATCGTACAGGTGCGTATATATTTGTGGCAACTCAGCTATTCAACACAGTGTATTTACGTTGCTAGTGACTTGAGAGATGTTGTTCTCCTGCCTGACCTTTGTTGAATGATAAAAACATTGCGTGTCAAATAAGGTGGACCTCCAGAACACACCCACCGATAGTGTAATCGCCATAGACCAATGGTAGCTCAAAGGTGTTTAGGAGCCAAAGCGAACTTTCTATGAGCTGTTTCGAACTGCCACGAACTTTGAAATTTGTTTTTGTTCGAAATGACTTCATATCACTTCGTTCTTCAATTTCGTTTGAAGTATATCGGGCCTTTAGTAGACTACCTTAACTGCATGTAAGTACTAATAAGTACATAAGTAGTAATAGTAAATAGTAGTAATACTAAATAGTAGTACATAGTACATACATGTAGAAGAGGACTAAAATTAAGCTTTACCAAAACGTCTGTTGTCGATTACTCATTCTCATGTCTTTCCAAACCTGTATGACTTACTGTATTCCATGGAACAAAAATAAGATGTTCTGAAGAATGTTAATAAAGTTCTTTTATTAACAGCATACAGTTACCAAGGGCTGTCAAGCTTAAAAAAAACATTCTATAAAGTCATACAAGTAGTTCATATACAGTAAGTATTTTAAAACCATACAATAGCAAACATATAACAATTACTGCCAACAATTCTGAAATGTTTTGCTTGGAACTATGAAACTATGGAACATAGCTCTCAAATGGTCCATAATATCAAACACCACTAGTTCTAGGTCTCGTAATTGATATCAAACCTGAAGAGGATGAGTATATAATGACAATTTGTGTGTGTGTACTTGTTTCTGCTACTAAGCAAGGATAGTAAAACCTGACATTTTTTGAAATTGTGGGGACCAGCCTGTGAAAAAAAAGTAAATTATGTTTATCTGAAAATATAACAATGCAAACAGGTTTCCTGTAAGGGGTAGGTTTAGGGTTAGGGTTGGATTAGTGGTAAAAAAATATCAGTTGGTTAGTAAAACAAAAAGAAAAAGAAGTCTATGTAAAGTCTCCACAATTCACAGAAACAAACATGTGTGTGTGTGTGTGTGTGTGTGTGTGTGTGTGTGTGTGTGTGTGTGTGAACTATTCCATAAACAAAGTACCCACTACTTTGATGTTTTTTTATGACCTATCGGTATATAGCTACATTATACATTTCCAAAACTGAATAAATTAGCTGAGCTATCACTAGTATGCCAAAACAACAAACGTCTACAAATTGTTTAGTTTTAATCAGAATCATTAAGTTTAAGAATATATTACCAGGGTACTAAAACCACATGCGGGTGAAAATCTTCCTCTGTTCTGTGTTCAGAGCGATGAACTGTCAATAGCAGATACAATTTATACTCTGAAAAGTGGCAAGTTAGCCAATCCAATCTCCATTAGGTAATTCGGCAGTACGCGGGGCTGTTTAAATGCGATGTCAATAGTGATTGTGCAATTAAGTGCTTTTATTGATGCCCCATTAAATTACCCTTTAGAGGGACATGTTATAAACTCCAGTCCTTCCAGCTTGTAGTGGCACAGGGTTCTTCCAAAACATCAACCACATGGCTAAATGGACTGAATAAGCTGGAATAATGAGCCAAAGATTTTACAGCTCGTTTTGTGGAAATCAAGAAAGTAATTTCTGTCACTCATGAGTTAGCTTGGTTCCAGCTACTTTCTTTGGTTCAAATAGGCATCTACCCTCTTTAACAGCTTCCTGACAGCAATGTAACCTTATAAGTGACTGATTTGGAATGCTACATAGATGTCATACAAAAACAGCTCTACTCTCAATTGATTTCAATAGAGTTCGACATTAGCATGTTGCCAAGATAACAACATGATCATTTCATAAAATACAAAGCAGACAAAATGTTGAGATACATATTTTGGTATAAATAAAGTGTTACTTGTCCTTAGTCAACATATTTTATGTTTAGAACATCTCTTAATAGTACAGTATCTTACCAAAACATTTCTTACAGCAACAGATCACTCTCCATTTTTGTAATTTACTCAACCTCAGTTTGTTCTAAACCTATATGACTTTCAGTTTATTATAGTACACAGAAGGAGTTATTTTGAAGTGTTACTGATTTCTCTTTTCCATTAAATTATTATGAACGGAAAGAAACACCAGAAAGTATGAAAAACTGGTCCATATGGCGCCATATTCCAAGTTTTTATTAAGTTATATATTGTAGAATGAAATTTAGGTCAATACATAATAACATCCTTTTCTCTGTTGAATACAAGGAGAAGGATAACTCAACAGCAATTGTTGATCAGATTTCATGGCAACACCTTAGTTTGGGGACCAATTCTTAGTATTAACTAATTGCTTATTACCATGCATATTACTAGAATATTGGCTTTTTTAGTACTTATAAAGCATATATTAATTCCTTATTCTGCATGACCATAATACATAAACTTGACAATTACTTACTAACTATCAATAAGCAGTAATTTGGAGTTTATTGAGGCAAAAGTCACAGTTAATAGTTAAAGGGTTAGTTCACCCAAAAATACAAATTAGCCCATGTTTTACTCACACTCAAGGCATTCTGGATGTATATGACTTTCTTATTTCAGCAAACCCAGTTTAAGTTTTTTTTTAATGGTTCTTGCTCTTCCACGATTTAGAATTGCAGTTGGCAGGTTTTTTTGAACGGTCCAAAAGGCGCCGAATAAAGCACATCCATCCATAATAAAATGTGACAAACGCGGCTCCGGGGAGTGTATAAAGGCCTCCTGTAGCGAATTGATGCATTTTTGTAAGAAAATATCCATATTTAAAAATGTTACAAACACTTTTCTTTTACAAAAGCCGTTCTCTGACCATCGCCATCCTAAAGTTTGGAAGAGCAAGGGCAATTGTTTTATATAACTCTAATTGGATTCGTCTGCAAGAAGAAAGCCATAAAAACCTAATGCTTTGAGGGTGAGCAAAACATGAGCCAATTTTCCTTTTTAGGCAACCCAGTCTGACTTCCAACTCGTCACATATTGAAGATACCTCCATTGTTTTCAGTTGTTTGGCTTAATTTGATGGTTTGCATGCATTTGTAAAAAATATAAATAATTTGATATACATTTTTACTTTCATTGGAGCACTTAACCCCACCCCTGCCCCTAAACCTACCCACCTCTGAACAATATAAAACACACACAATGTGTTAATATAAGTGCTGTCACAGGTATTTATTGCAAAAACTGACCATAAACAAGCAGTATAAAACATTACAAACAAATCGTGTTGCATTCCATGTTTTCTGAAGACCATACGAAGTCTTTATGCGAAGAAGATAGTAAAACACAAGCTTTATAATTGCTGAAAAGAGATTAATACTTTTTAAATAAATTGTGACGTAGTTGTATCTGCCTACTATATTGTGTTTTTATTGACAGATGGTAGATTTAGGGGCAGGGGTTGGGTTATGTGCTCATAAATGTGTAAATAATGTAATATAAATGAAACAGTTTTGACTGTTTACATTGAAAAATCACATCCCTACATATATGCAATAATGGCAATATTATTACCCAATATATAATTTAATTATGACGATAAAATTCCCAGTATCTCGTCGGCATATTGACGCTAAGGGTTTCCTATTTAAAACAACGGAGGACCCTTCACGTCGAAAGTGATGCTAAAAGGGTCCCTTGAGCATCAAAAAGCGACGCCAAAACAGTCCTGACCAAGCTTCAATATGTGACGAGTTGGGATGAGACTTGTTTTAGGTGAACTAAACCCAAGCTAAAGTGTGACCATTTTCATTTAGTTTGCTATTGATAGTTATCTTTTATTTAAAAAATATTTTTACTTTACATAATACTGGGAATGTAAAAATTATTATTTTTTTATTTTGAAATCAAAATATGCACGGACTCGCATACATACACACAGTCCAAATAAAAAGCTGTTGCATAAATGAATAGCGAGGTGGATGAGGGTTGAAACACAGAGATAAGGACAGACACAAAGCTTGTGACTCAGAGTCTTCATTGTGTATGTATGTGTGTGAGCAAATCTTCGGTTTCATCCTCAGGAGTGGCATCCCTCCACATCCCAGCCTGTCCATCGACCAGTGTGCACAGGGGTCGCCGTGACGACCGGGCTCCAGTCGCCACGGAGACGGACAGACGACCCCGCCCCAGCCCCTGCGCTTTCTCGTGTTACAGAGAGGCACGACCCTGCGCCTGCCATAAGGTCACGGGTCGCACAGTCCCTCCGGTACCCCAGGAGTGGCCAAATATCTCGCACTCTGTCCGCCTGCCAATCTCCTCTGCTCCACAGATGGCTCCATATTTCAGATTTATCACCGAAAAGCAAAGCCCTTCTTTAAAGGTCAGCCTTTTAAAAGCCGTCCGATCAATGGGACTATTCCTGCAGGTGTGGTCATGTAGAGTATGTGTGTGAGTATGTGTGCTTGCCATGTGTTTAGTACGTCAGATTTTTTATGGTAGATAAATGCTGTTGTCTCGCTGATGTGTCTTGAGGTGCTGTATCTTCATAATCTGCCTGACCTCTTTGCCCTCCATCTGACCATCTCCATGGCCTCACGCTGGACCCGGCTACTAATAATATAATAAATATTTTAGAACGTCATTAGCTCATCAAATTTATGTATATTATCTCAAATCCTCTGGGTTTGTTCGGTGGGCTAGGCGAGAGTTATTTTTCAGATGATCAATAACTGAATTGCTTTTAGTTTGGTGCAGTCATGGGTGACATCTGTTCACAAAAACCTAACACACGTCACGTCGCTGATACAAAACCACTTGAATTTCACCAGCTACAGCCATCATTAAAGCAATAGTTCACCCAAAACTGAAAATTCTGTCAGCATTTACTCTCCCTCATGTTGATCCAAAAGGAACACAACATAGGGATTTTGAATATATGGTTCTTTTTCTTTTTGTAGTTGCAATGAATGAAGATTGCATCTTTCAAGCTTAAAAAACTGACAAAGTTCCATAAAAGTATCATAAATGTGGGCTATTTGACTTCTGAAGTTAATGCAGCTTTAATAAAGAAATAGAGTGAAATTTAGGTCAGTCTTACTGAATATTGTAACATTCACATTGACCTTTCAAGAGAGTTTCATGAGAGAAGTAGTGATATTTAAAACAAATTATTATTTTGAGTAGAACATTTTCATTTTTACAGGCTTTTGATTATTTGAATCTGATTGGCTGATAAATGTTCAAAGGAGTTCAATTATTCTCTGGGAAATGCATGGCTAAAGTATAGTTCCAGGCAGGTCTTGACCGCATTTCCAAAACATTTCAGTTATTTCAAAAGTCCTTACAGCCTAAAACAGCAAAATAACCAAAACCTGTTAACAAAAACACTAAACAAGCAAATGAACATAGTGAACAATCGGATAAAAATTACACATTATTTCCACGTTTTTGCCACAAAATTACATTTTATTATGTACGGAAAGCACATACTCTCTTTTTCCACTCTCTCTCCTTACAAACGCACACAAATATGCCGCTGTTGTAGAAGCAGTTGAACTTACAGTTTCGCTATTAGTTGAGAGGCTGCTCTCTCTCTCTCTCTCTCTCTCTCTCTAATAACTTCATTAATCACTGCATTGGTCTGCTATCAACGGCTCAAGACTCTGTTACTAGGTCTAAAATTATGCTTTGGAATTAGATGTTTTATGAGATGCATAAGAGATTAATCCTACACACAAGAGCATTTTAAAGACAACAACCTCATGAAAGTCTTGAAATACAACTGTAGAGGTAACTGTAGTATAAGCGGAATAATTTACTTAATTTAAACATGCTCATTACAATCGAGCATTCCAATTTCTGAATACATCTTTCAGACAGGTTTTGTGAACTAAGTAAGTAATAATTTATGATGGGCTGTTGAATTATTAGAAAATAATGCACACTCTGCTTTGTGTCATGGCCGCATCACCACCTTGGGTGTACATTATTTTCTAATAATTAAACGGCCCGTCGTCAATTATTCCTTACTTAGTTCACAAAACCTGTCAGAAAGATTTATTCAGAAATTGGAATGATCAGGGAGCATGTTTACATGCACACCAATACAATGATATCTACCTAAAATAATTTCATTGAAATAATTTGGCTATTATCACTCTAAAAATATTGTGCTATATTGCACTAAAAGTGGTTCTTTGACTCGTTTTCATAGGGGAGCCACTTTTGGTTCTGTATAGCACCAAATATTGGTGCTTCAGTGGTTCTTCAGCGGTTCTTCACCAGTTCTTTGGCATGACTGAGGGGCTATATAGCACCGCTACCATATACAGAACCTGTTAAGCTCCTGTGGTTCTTCAGTGGTTCTTTGGGGTGATTAAGGTGCTATATAGCACCACTGCCGTACAAAGAACCTGTTAAGCCCGTTTAAATGTTCTTTACGAGCCAAATAGCCACTGTTGGTGCTGTTTAGCATCATTTTTGTTGAAGAAATACAATGTAATATGGCACTTCTTATGGTTCTACATAGCAGCTCTTGACAAAGGTGCTGTATGGCATCTTTAAAGATATGGTACTATATAGCACCAAAAGTGGTTCCCCTATGATTATGGGGTTTTAGTGCGATATAGCACCATTTCTTTTAGAATGTATATTATCTCTTCCACCTATAGCATCCAGTTCTGGTTGGATATGCTTAAATCTGGAGTAAGAATGCACCGATTACATAGCCACCCACAAAAAAAAAAGTGTTTCTAAGACTGGCAAAATCAGATTAATGGGCAATTGTAAACAATTTACAGGACCTCACACATTGTCAGCTTATTATGCATAATTGGAGTAATAATATGCATTTAATGTACATATACATTAAGCTATCAGCTCAGTGAAATGGGAGCTTAACATTGAAATAATTTATCACAAAAATGTATCCTATGGATTTAGAATTCAAAGAAATATATTTCTCAAGTCATATCCACCAATGTTATTATCATTTTATGCTGTATTTTTATCCTTTTTGGAACCTGAAGAACGTATGTATCTCTGTCATCTGTGTACATCTGTAGTAACATTTTGGTTTTCTTAAACACACAAAAGGTGAAGAAGACCATTCAGGGTTTCAATTGTTTGTCCTGGTGATTCACACAGATGCTGTTTGTCAGAATTATGTTAGACCTGCACGTCCAAACATTCCCGTAACGTTCCGCTAAGCCTCCTAGACAGGGGTACAAAGGACATATAGAGTACTGAGTGGGAATTTGAATTCAAAAGCTTTTCTAATTGAATTTCCTGTCCGAACATTCAGGGAGCTTCTCTCTCTTTCTCTCTATCTATCTTTCTAGACGTCTCCGACATGGTCACAATGTCATGGTAGTGCGCCTTCACTATGGGGTTAATTTAATTGGTTTCGTAAATGCCGTAATGGATTTGTTCAGATTCTTTAAGCATTATTGTTCCTACAAGTATTAAATATGAACTCCCCAATAGGTTAATACAATATTACAAAAATATATGGTTGTTTTAGGGATGATACACAAAAGACACTGTCAAACTAGCCCATTGAATTAATGCAAACGTTGTGTTTATACTTTAGATTTCTAGTGACTCACAATATGTCTTACATAAATTTCATTATACAACAAGAGAAAATAACTGTAAACAGTTCCCTTGGCCAACATATTTCTCAATAAAGCAGCTGTTTATTGAATAATGTTTTAATTAGACCTTTTTCATTATAATTCCAGGCTTCTACCTGTCAGTGTTTAAAACTACAGACCCCACTGATGTAGAGTTCAGCTGGAGTTTAAAGAGAAACAGCGCATTCTACGCTAACACAATAACACACATTTACAGCAAAATCACATCATACACAAGGGTTGAGTGAGTAGATGCCGATTGAAATAATGTTGTTTAAGGTCAGACAGACAGAAAACCCAAACAATGGGTATCCACTCCTTCCATATCGTTAGACGTAAATAGAGAGAAACTACAAACTGAAGACTGTCTTTCATGCTGTCGCTCTCAATATAATTACAGTGAAGATATTCAGTTAGAATTACATTTTCCAATGCTCTGGTTAATTTAAAGCTGATGTGTGCAATTCTTTGGATGTTAAAAAACTTTCTCAAACCCCATTTTGGGAAAAAAGGTTTAGCTGTGGTGTCCAAAAGCACACTGCTCTACTCTCTTTTATCAGAACACATGAACAGATGAGAAGACCATACACAAACAGAACTATCAATTTAATTTGATAATTAGATCTTGATAATTAGAATCTTTATTTGAAGAATTCATTATTTGAACTGAACCAATTGCAGATGTTCTTACATCAGAAACTCACTGATTCAGTGATCCGAAAAAACAAAGTAAGTTACTAATGCTGAATTTGAATACTTACTAATGCAAATGAAAATAATATTTGGGACTTAACTGTAAGTTATTTGTAAATGACATTTGTAGGAAAGGGTAAGCTGTTTAAGCCCATTCTATGAAATGCGTGGGTGTTTGCAATGGTAAAGCAATTGTAATAACAACACAATCATGCAATCATAATTTTCAAGTTTCAAGTACACACAAACAAAAATATATAAATACAATTTTGGTAACACTTTAAATATAGAAATCAATTCTCAGTTGCTTATTAGCATGCCCATTATTAACATATCAGCTGTTTATTAGTACACTGTAAAAAAAAATGCTGTAAAAAATAGCTGTTGACAAAGTACATTTCTAAGATTTTAAATGTACAAAAGTTCTGTAAATCAATAATTACAATTACTGTATACAGCAAACTCTTACATGCTGTAAAATTGTTGTGATGGTGTGTAAACATTTGGTTGACTTATTTCATTTGAGTCTACTGAGAGGGAATATTTCTTGATATAAAACTGCAAACACTTTATTTGTAATAGTAAAGTTACTAAAAACATGACTTTAATTTGTTGCAGTTTATCGCCAGCTAAAGCACTTAGCGGAGATATGATCACTGTATCAGTAACTCTACAGTTTCTGTCTTTAAATAAAGCAGCAGACCATCAGTGCTCGTGGCTGAAGCACAGACTCTACTCTCCAGCACAATGGTGACCCACAAAACTCAATTAAATTAACAGATCTCTCTTGTGCAAAATAATACAGTTCCATTAAATATTTACTCTCCTTATAGATAACACCTGCTGTTAACAAGCAGAATCCCTGAATGATAGAGAAACAAGAACTACAACTGACTTCAGCCACAGCCATTGATGAACTCAACTGAAATACAAGACATAATTAAATCTCTCAAGATCTTTTTAAAAGTGTATTGTAACTTATTCCCACCTTATTTTCAATAAAATTAAGTGTAGGCCTGTGAACTGCTTGTTTTTGATAGTTTTTAGTTTTTTCTTAAGGCTGTAAAGTGTGTGCCTAATTCACACAATAATGTTTGCAATAGAATAATCCCTCCTCCTGCTTTCTGGGAGGTCATGCTGCATTGCCTCTCTTGTTTAAGGGTCAAAGTTCACCTCTTTTTAAAAGACCCTGTAAAATCAACAATTAATTACTAATACAATGCGCCACACGCTTCAGCTAGACTGCTGACTGGTTAAAACCAGATCTGGTTAAGGCAAGCAATATGTTTGTGGGTCCTTTTGAAGTCCTTATGAAAATATAGAAGTGTGAGAGTGCAGTAATAAGATTCAAGAAGCTGCGTGTAACGGACATGTTACTATGGTTTAGGGGTGTTGTTTGACATGACAGCAAGCAGACCGTAGTAAAATCAATGCAAAGCCAGGCCTTGAGTGAATCGTTTAGACACACACAGACATAACAACAATATGGTCAACAAAAGAAAACTTAATGTGAATATAGTTTCAGTTAATATAGAAATATAGTTCATTATTGTATATTTCAATCATTTGGAAAGCGTTGATATTTATGAAGCAATATCTTTAAGTATTTTAAAAATAAATGTATAACTCAGATAGAAATCGAAAACAACATAGTTTTTGTAACTCAAATAAGCTAAATTAAATAAAACATTAAAGCAATATAACTAAATATATGCTGTGTTCCAGGGATCAAAATGAATCCTGGAAAACTTATTGGAAAAGTTAAGTTTATCTCATGATAAAACACAAAGTTACAATTTTATAAAATTTGTATCGTATATGATTCATAGGAAAAAGTATGGTTCAACAAAAAATAGAGCATGAACCTTCACTGCTAAATGGTACAAATGAGACTGTACAAATTTGCTAAAACGCAAAACAAATTCTCGAGGTTTTATTGGAATATTTTAAAAACCATCTGAGCTACTGCCACACTACTGAAAAAAATAATTTAATTAAGTTTCCACATTTGCTATATATTCTGCTTCCTATCATGAGAAAGCAATTCACTTGCACAGAAGCCTGTAGAGCACACCATGAGTAGAGCTGTAGCTTCTCTCTTCATCAGATCTCCATTACAGCATTGCACTACTTATTCGTTAGGACACATTTAAAGCAGCCGATAAAATAACAACTAATTGGCAATCTGCTTAATTAAAAGGAGCCTTTGTTGTCACTGTTACTAAGATAAATGAAATAATCAGCTTAACACTAATGAGAGATCATCTGATTGAATTTATAATGGCATTGTCCATGTTAGAAGAGGGAGACAAAACTGCATGAGTGAGTGATATTGCACACACACACACACACACACACACACACACACACACACACACACACACACACACACACACACACACACACACACACACACACACACACACACACACACCAGACTCAGTCGGGGCCAGTTCCCCTCCGGCCAGACGAACCAGTATGGTTTTCTACCTGCAGCAAAAGTATGTAAATGGTCCACTGGTTCCAGGGTCTTTCCCGATGGCTGTCTATACTCTCACTGGAGATCTGTCTCTGGGGCTCATCTATTTATAACTTTGAATTATAGGGCTGTAAAATGTCCTCAGGTGCTGATCCTCCATTGTATACTTTGGTTAAGTCAT
This sequence comes from Gymnocypris eckloni scoliostomus, assembly GCA_027564155.1. Lineage (NCBI taxonomy): Eukaryota > Metazoa > Chordata > Actinopteri > Cypriniformes > Cyprinidae > Gymnocypris > Gymnocypris eckloni. The sequence goes on along the minus strand of CM050423.1, from coordinate 6,633,159 downwards.
TATACAAATTTGTGTCCTCATAAACCACATAAACATGCCTCACACACACACACACATACACATTGTCTCTTCTCAGGTGTTTTAAAGTCATTCAGATCGTTTAACAAATGCAGATTAACTGGAAGCTTGTGTAATTGTGTAAATTGCAACTTTATCTTTAAGTATTTTAAATACATGAAACTCAGATAGAAATCAAAACAACATAGTATTTGTAACTCAAATAAGCTAAATTAAGTAAAACATTAAAGCAATATAACTAAATACAGTGTTTGTTTCTAAGATCAAAATGAATTATGGAAATTACATATAAAAGTTAAGTTGTACTTCAGTATAAAACATATATTACATACATTATATTAATTTGTATATAATTTCATTTAATTCAAGGAAAAGCAATTGGTTATAGGCTGCTAAATGGTATTCAGTTGCACTAAAAGTATAAACATAAAATCTCTTGAGGTTTTATTGGAATATTTTAAAACCATCTGTACTTTTCACACTACTGATTTTCAAATAAATCAAGTTGTCCACATTTTAACATTGTCTGTTTATCATGAAAAGCGATTCACTTGCACAGCCTGTAGATATAGTCTGTAGATCAGATCTCCATTACAGTTACACTTCACTCAATTTAGGACACATTTGGCCGATAGTAACAACAGTTAGGCAATCTGCACTTAATTTTATTTGCATCACTGTCTTTATTCTGCAATAATATAAGCAACTATAATTAGTGATTATGGGCTAGAATCTCCAATGCAGGAGACCTTTAATATGTGCATGTATGTCACACACACACACACACACACACACACACACACACACACACACACACACACACACACACACACACACACACACACACACACACACACACACACACACACACACACACACAGAGAGAGAAACGCTTTTAAAGATTCAGACTGTGAATGAGAACAAATGCAAGACTAACTGGTTTTAAAGAGTTTGTGTTGATGTACATTTACTAAATTGCAACTTTACCATTACAAATATATTTAAATACATGAAATACAGATTAGAAGTGGCATTAAAGTGTATTTCAGCTGACCATGACTGCTTGAGAGCACATTTGGCTTTGCACTTTAACAATACAGTGTTTGTTTCTAAGACAATAGAATTATGAAATGACATATAAAAATGTACTTAAGTTGTACTTCAGTATAAAAAATATTACATACATTATATTAAGCTGTAATATAATTTCATTTAATTGCAATTAAAATGCAATTAAGTGTCTAAAACACATTCAGTTTGCACTTAAGTATATTTATAATAAGTGTATTATTTCTGTAATAATAATTTTTTTAAAGTAAATTGTACTTTTTCACATTAGTGATTTTCAATTATATAAAATGGCTTATTGTCAATTTTAACATTGTTTAAGTTTATTGTAAATTTTAACTGTCAGCTTGTAGTTATAGTTAGATAATATCAGTCTTTGATGATTTTGATAAGCATTAAACAGTTACACTTCACTCAATTTATGAATCTTACCCTGTGGCCCCAGTAGTAAACAGTTAGAATAGTCTGCACTTTTGGATGACATTATTTGCATCATGTCTTTATTCTGCAATAATATAAGCAACTATAATTAGTGTTTGGAGTGAGAATCTCCATGCAGTGAACGTGACCTTTAATATGTGCATGTATGTGTAGACGTGTGTGTGCAGTACAGATTGACTGGCATAATGCTCTGCTCTGATATACTGAGCTGTTGCTTTGATCAAACTTTCATCAAAAAGCTTCAAACCCTTCCAACAACCAGAGCTGCTAAGTATGGACCCCAGTCATGTAGTTTAAAAGGGCAGACACACATGCATATGAATGCACAAACTCACACATTTGTGCTATAACAACACATTAGTTGGTGTGAGCCACATCACTTAAACAGCCGACTGTTTAGAACATGTCAGCGTTTCAAGTAGTCCAAATGCTCCGTAACTGTTAACTCATGTTAACAGTTTAAGATGAGATGCAGATCTCATGCAGTGGTATGTTAAGAACAGATACAAGAAATAAGAGAAATCTAATCCCACACCCAGGCTCAAGCATACAGGTGCATCTCAATAAATTAGAATGTCGTGGAAAAGTTCATTTATTTCAGTAATTCAACTCAAATTGTGAAACTCGTGTATTAAATAAATTCAATACACACAGACTGAAGCAGTCTTTGGTTCTTTTAATTGTGATGATTTTGGCTCACATTTAACAAAAACCCACCAATTCATTATCTCAACAAATTAGAATACTTCATAAGACCAATAAATAAATAAAAATAGTGAATTGTTGACCTGTAAAGTATGTTAATTAACTGTATATGTACTCAATACTTGGTAGGGACTCCTTTTGCTTTAATTACTGCCTCAATTCGGCGTGGCATGGAGGTGATCCGTTTGTGGCACTGCTGAGGTGGCATGAAAGCCCAGGTTTCTTTGACAGTGGCCTTCAGCTCATCTGCATTTTTTGGTCACTTGTTTCTCATTTTCCTTTTGACAATACCCCATAGATTCTCTATGGGGTTCAGGTCTGGTGAGTTTGCTGGTCAGTCAAGCACACCAGCACCATGGTCATTTAACCAACTTTTAGTGCTTTTGGCAGTGTGGGCAGGTGCCAAATCCTGCTGGAAAATGAAATCAGCATCTTTAAAAAGCTAGTCAGCAGAAGGAAGCATGCAGTGCTCCAAAATTTCTTGGTAAACAGGTGCAGTGGCGTTGTTTTCAAAAAAACACAATGGACCAACACCAGCAGATGACATTGCAGCCCAAATCATCACAGACTGTGGAAACTTAACACTTGACTTCAAGCAACTTGAGCTATGAGCTTCTCCACCCCTCCTCCAGACTCCAGGACCTTGGTTTCCAAATGAAATACAAAACTTGCTCTCATCTGAAAAGAGGACTTTGGACCACTGGGCAAGAGTCCAGTTCTTCTTCTCCTTAGCCCAGGTAAGATGCCTCTGATGACAACTGTAGCCAAATTCCTTGACACGTCTGTGTGTGGTGGCTCTTGATACCTTGACCCCAGCCTCAGTCCATTCCTTGTGAAGTTCACCCAAATTCTTATATCGATTTTGCTTGACAATCCTCATAAGGCTGCGGTTCTCTCGGTTGGTTCTGCATCTTTTTCTTCCACACTTTTTCCTTCCACTCAACTTTCTGTTAACATGCTTGGATACAGCACTCTGTGAACAGCCAGCTTCTTTGGCAATGCATGTTTGTGGGTTACCCTCCTTGTGAAGGGTGTCAATGATTGTCTTCTGGACAACTGTCAGATCAGCGGTCTTCCCCATGATTGTGTAGCCTAGTGAACCAAACTGAGAGACCATTTTGAAGGCTCAGGAAACCTTTGCAGGTGTTTTGAGTTGATTAGCTGTTTGGCATGTCACCATATTCTAATTTGTTGAGATAGTGAATTTGTGGGTTTTTGTTAAATGTGAGCCAAAATCATCACAATTAAAAGAACCATAGACTTAAACTACTTCAGTCTGTGTACATTGAATTTATTTAATACACGAATTTAACAATTTGAGTTGAACTACTAAAATAAATTTACTTTTCCACGACATTCTAATTTATTGAGATGTACCTGTACATGGCGGCTAGTGAATTGCAGTTGGAATCACAGTGAGACTAATGCATGGACAGTGTACAGAATACAAAACACTTCTGGATCAGCATGATCTGTCTGTTAGATAGCAGGTCTCCTTTTGAAGAAAAAAATATAACACACCAACTCTATTATGAAACCCAGTGAACTGCCTATGAAGGCAGCATTAAACATATTTTGTGGTGAATGCAATGCACAGGGTGAGAAATATCACAAAAATTATATTTATATAAATAAATGTATATTCCATTCAATACAGAAAAGTATATATATATATATATATAAAAAACTATTAAATCGAATTTATTTATTTTTACATTAAATATTTGTACACTTGCCTTGTGCCTACAGTAAAGCAATACTCATTTTAGTATTTCATTATGGAGTTGTTATGAGTAGAGTCTTCTGTGTGTTTTGCCCAAGGTGTGTTATTTTTGTGGCTGCCTATACATAGTATTCCATATCAGTCACTTATGAGATTATATTTTGGTTAGATTGAAGCCTATGTAGACAGTGTAGCAACTCAATGGGGATTGAATCCATACATTATTTATTCGTAAGAGACAAACAAAGGTAGATTTTCTGAAGAGAAAACATCACTGTAAAAAAAAACGGTAAAAAAACTGGCAGCAGGGTTTCCAGACATATTCCGTAAAATTTTACGGTTGACTTTACAGTCAAAATGTATTAAATTACAGTACATTACTGTTGATAATTGTTTTTTCAACTATGGAAAGACAGATAATGTATGTCAAATTATATAGAAAAACAACACATTTTCAGGTTAATCGCCATAAATTTAAGGTTTTACAAGTTATTTTATAAAACTGCTTTGTCAATCTACAGGAAATTGCTTTTAAAGTATAGTTTTTTCCATGTACAATAACTAAGGAATAATTTATAAAAATGCAGTAAACACGTATTAAAAAAGCTTGTATATTTATAGGATTAATCCTTCTTTTTACAGAAACAATATCTCAACTTCAACCAATCTCTGTAAATTAAAAGGTATTTAGAAGTAATTTTATGTCTACCTAGAATAATTTGTATAAAATACAGATATTATTAACTACAATAACCTTTTATTGTATACAAATGTAGTAAATTCATAATACAAAGACAGATGTCTGTAGATATACATTTTAATCATTCATTTTCCAGAAATATTACAGTTTAAAATGTTTGGACAGTAGAGAAGTGAGCATAGTTACTCAGAATTATGTAAAAAAAAAAAATTGTCAGCCAATTTCTGTAAAATTAACATTGTATTCTGTACCTATTAAAAGAAACCTGCACATTAACAGTATTACTAATTGCACAGAAGCATTGTATGTCAAGTTAAATTAACAAAAACATTACAGGAAATACATTTAGTACATAATTTAGAACATACAAAAATACCTACATTAAAAGGCAATTTCGTATACTTTTATACATTTACAATGACACTTTATTCAAAGCAACATATAAAGCAGTTAGTCTAACATAGTAGACATAGCAGGGTTTTTATAAACGGAAAGAGTTAGTATTAAAGGGACAGTTCACCAAAAAACAAATTGCCCTATGATTTACTCACCCTCAAGCCATCCTCGGTGGGCAGTATATGACTTTCTTCTTTCAGATGAACACAATCCGAGTTATATCAATAAACATCCTGGCTCTTCCAGGCTTTGTAATGGCAGTGAATGGCTGCCATGAGTTTGAAGCTCAAAAAAGTGCATCCATCCATTTGAGTCGTCTCGGGGAGTGATTCGTGCAGTCGCGCATGCGCACCATCCTATAGGTTCTGTACTGGAATTAGTTCACCTGTTTTGAGTCTTCGGGTTTTTCGAGTCATTCGTTCATCACGTGACAGTCCCGTAATATAAACCTATGCAGTCTAAGTGAAAAAGACTTACTACTAATAACAATAACAACTCTTTATTTCCAACTAAATGTGTATTACCTTTATTAATGCATTCAGTGTTATGGAAAATAACCATGATGACAGAAATTCACACATTTATAAACGGTAAGAAATAAAAAGCTACAATTTGAGACCAGAAATGCATCACTGAACTGTAAGAGTAAATAATAATTATAATAATGATACAAATAATAATAAATGCACCAGTTTGTAAGCTTTCAAATTAATTAATTTATCTATGATGTCACGTCACGTGACAAAAGAACGAACTACTCGAAAGACTCAAAAGGTGAACTAATCAATTCTCTTTCCGGCTCTGACTGCATAGGTTTAGCTTATGGGGCTGTCACGTGATGAACGAATGACTCAAACCCGATGTCAGATAAGAAGTGAGCTAATCATAGACTAAAGACCCAGGTAAACAATGAATTAATCTTTTCTGTTTCGTATAGCATTAACATTTTTTATTTTTTGTAGTGTGATCAACGTTTGCATAAGTAGTAGATGTGTTAGGGAAATAACAGGTAACATTTGAATTATGCTTTGCTAAAAAGAACCAAATGACTCAAAAAAAGATTCGTTCATTTTGCTGAATGAGACTTAAATGTCCGAGTCGGTAAAATTATCCAAACTTCCCATCACTAGAAACAGGCTGGCACTGAAGAAAGAGCGCGTTATTTTCTCTTATTCAAATAATTTGTTAGCTGTTAGCTGTTCCGCTGTCGTGCAGAACATCAATCATCATGGGTGGCGCTAAATTGGCGGCAAATTTGAATTTGCGTTATCTTGCGCACACACACACACACACACACACACACACACACACACACACACACACTAAACTAAACATACCATCACGGAAAACAATACCAAATAATTATTAAAATTAGCATTTATTTGCCAGACAAGGTTAAAAGAGTAGTAAAAGAAACAAGGCATAATTTACTGTACATGTACTGTAAGTACAAATACTATTATTTGACCTTAAAAACCTCACTTTAACCCTCACATGATTAACAATCTTAAATGGCAATACAAATTATTTGACTGAATGATTTGTGGTAAAAAAAAGTCCCCTATTTTTACAAGAATAATCCGTAATATTAAATAGCATTTTATGTAAAATTACACATTACTCTATGAAAATAGAGAACATTTCAGTTTAAAAAACAGAAAATGGATGTAATACCGAAATATAAGCAATTATCTGTAAATTTATTGGTGGAACTTTAAAATACAGGAAAAATCTGTCAAACAACAGTATTTCATTGAATATATATTTTTTGAAAATTCTGTTAAAAAATACAGTTACCTGTAAAAAAAAACTTTTTGCGAGCTTAAACAGTAACAATTTTAAATATGAATGCATGGGAATATTGCACTGTTTGATTATATAATTTGTAGTGGTGGGCCGTTATCGGCGTTAACGTGAGACTCTTATCGGGCGATAAAAAAAATATCGCCGTTAATCTATTCTCAAAGTTGGGTTGAGAGTTGGGTCTATACTACGCAAGCTATGAGGACTTTCACCCTGATATTTTAGCGCGGATGTATACCTAGCCGAATTGCACTTTAGGGGGCGAGAATGAGTCTTCGCACTAGAGGCTGGCATTTTTTCGGGAATCCCGCGGGATGGGAAACAAAATCGCTACGAATCACGTGATTGGGACGGGAGAGGAAAATGTTTAATCGGGAGTGGGCGGGACCGGGAACAGTAACGATACACAACTTTACACACAAATATACCTTTTATATAAATAAACTATAAACTGTATATTTGAATTCTGAACTCAATTCTAGTTGCCCTGTCTCTTTATGCTCTCCTCCTGTTTGCTTTGGTGTGGCTGGTTAAGTGAATGACGCAGTCCGTGATGGACAGATTGTTAACGGCTGGTCTGTGTGGTAATACAATCGGGCAGGACATCCAAACGCTCACCTATCATTCATCAACCTCAAATATGGCTTTTCATCTGAAAGATGTATGTAGTAGCAACTTTACATGGCCGCTCAATATGATGTTAACCTAGAGAAATGTGCGCTATTGAAGTGTTTGTGTGGAAGCGCGTTTGCTGCAGGACAGGCTCCGGTGCGCTCACTTGCTCTTAAAATCTCCGTCATTCTTGGTCATACAGATAAAAGTAGCCTAATACATCTTTCAAATCTGTAAAGACTCTACGTTTATTTGTGTGCACTCAGAATAACAACGAACGCGTTAAGCGCTTTTAAGCAAACAGGATGCGCTTTAGGTCTCATGTGAACTTGAGCGAGAAACTTCGAAACTCCGTCTTTGAAAAATATATCTATAGAGAGTGAAATGTCTAAAAAATAAAAATAGAAGACGTGTGTGTTAGCATGGATGATTTACATGAAATTTAATCTGTGCAACACTGTGCATAAGATGGCTTTCAGTTCAATATAATAACAAAAACGACATTTTGGGTTTTATTCAACTAATAAGGTGGGCACGCTGTGATCTGTACTATATTTTTACTGTAATTGATAGTTATCAAAAAAAAAAAAAACAACAACACGGGAGTGGGAGGGAATGGGAGTCATTCTTCCGGGAGTGGAACGGGATTTTCCCCCAGTTTTTTCGTGGGATTGGGACGGGAAGAGATTAAAGTTTGTGATGCATTTTGGAAACAGGAGATGAGCCCCTGGTCTAATGCGCCACCTGGCTTGAGAAACCCGTTCTCAAAGACTTACTTTTCAAGGTTCAAGGTTCAAGGTTTCTTTATTTGTCACATAATAGTTATACAGGGTATAATTAGAAGTGAAATGTAATCGAATCAGGTCCGCTCAGTGGACAGTGCAAAATAATAAGAATACAAATTATATAAAGTAACATAACACAAGGGCATACATACGGTAAGAAAAGGAGAAATAAGAGTAAAATGTGCAATGAAATAAAAAAAGTGCAAAAGACAATAAGATGTGCAAAAAACAATAAGATGTGCAAAAGACAATAAGATGTGCAAAAAAGCAACAAGATGTGCAAAAAACAATAAGATGTACAAAAAAAGAAAAAACAGTGTACTGGGACTTAATAAATAGTAATGTGAATAAGAGGGATGTGCAGACGGGTTGTTCATGGTATTGTACATAGAGCAGCAATGATGAGAATGTGATGATATTTACAGTTAACAATGGGTCTTGTGAGTGTTTATGAAACAGAGTTTGTGTTTAGGAGCCTGATGGCCTTTTAGTCATTATTTGGGTAGCACACATATTCTGAATGCCTTCGGCAGAATTCAAATGAGCCATTTTAATCTAGATTAATCTAGATTAATTCCAATATTACAGTGAGATTAATCTAGATTAAAAAAAATAATCTATGCCCACCACTAATAATTTGTCATAATTAATTTGCAGAAATGATAAGTGGATGGATGCTAGGTCTTGTTTTTCCTCAGATTTGTTAAAAGTCTGTACTCTGACAACTTGCTTGTTCTATTTGTCATGATGCATTTTCGGATAAACATCTGATACATAACAAGGAACTCAATTTTCTTGAGCTAAGAAACATTTTACTCTGGAATAACTTTTTAAAAATGAATTCTACAGAAATAGCTTAAAATTATCACTTCAGTTTCATTAATATTATGATTAAATGTAATATTGTTGCAAGCTATAGCTCTCAGAGGGGGAAACAAGAAAAAAGAATAAGAAAAAAAGAGACATTTAATAGTTTCCTCGCAGAGTTTTGTTTGGCAGAGATTGTTCGGTCAAATTTCCCTACAGTAAATCAAAATCAGTCCAGTCCTGCACCACCTCAGTCAAGCTTGCATATTTCTGAAAAACATTCATCAAGGCACTGCTTTGTGTGTCTGAGCTGGAGAGACAGGGATGGGAGGGAAAAGCTGTAATCAGCTAAAAGTTTCAAAGATTTTCTGGGAAACAGAAATGCAATCGCTCATCCTCATTTCATATATCTTCTTGTGATTTATCTTATCCGGTTTGACAAAAAAAAAGCACATGATGCAGCACAAAATGAAAATAGCCACTAAAAATACAATCCAAACCATTGTAAATTATGAGACCATTTTTAGCCCTGTTTATAAATGCTTTCCAAACATTTACCATGGTAAATAAATTATACAATTATTTGCTGTTGCTAGGGTAATCTAGGTGGTTCCTTACTGGTAAATATGTCAAAAGAGGCCAAGTCTGTATGACATTGTGATCTCCATAGATATAGCTTGGGTCCCATAAGATACATTTTTTGTCTATTTTATTGTCTGTATTAATCTGATTGCTTCAAAACAGTAGGATTTGCAGTATTTGAGGTACAGTACAATTAAGTGGTATGCTGATTCTTGCCTTGACTAATAAAAAGTTTGAGATAAATTCTGGTACTATCACAAACATGCTGACAGGAAAAAAAAATTGACACATTGTCACACTGATACAGTAATGATTACTTTAATATTACAAGCTGCTCAGAAAACCGCTCTCTGCTTCCATATCCTATTTCAAAGCTAAGCAATGTTAGACAAAAGCGGGTGGAATTTTTTATACAAAAGATTTATTTTGCTCTAGAAGTCACATGGTCTAAATATTGTAATTGACCCCTGGTGTATTGATTTTCCGGGGTGCCTTGGAGCACGTCAGGCTGCTTCCGGAGATATAATAGCCTTAAGGACTCAAAGCTTGAGCAATACATCATCATCTGGGGGGAGGATGATGAGGACCAGAGGGGCTTTTCCTAAACAAGGGGAAGAAGACTTGTCATTTTAGTAATATCATGTATTTATTTCAGTTAGCAAGTAAATAAATACAGCGAGAAAGACAGACAAGATCATTACTGTGAAATTCTATCTATCTATCTATCTATCTATCTATCTATCTATCTATCTATCTAGAATTTTACACACAAAAAAGTAGATACAGTAGAGATGTTTAACTTTTTTGTTTTATTTTATTTTATTTTTTAACCTGTTTCAGATCAGCACAATATCTCTTCACAATTACAGTTATGACCATCTAAACGATCACACACACTCAAGGCTTTATCCCTCAGGGGTTTGGTGTTAATTGTATTTATTGGCCTTCTCATTTTCAGAGCATCTAATTCAGCAGTGTGTGATATAGCTATAGGTTCACACATACGTCATAATGCTGGGATGTGTCTCTGGGTTTTTTATGGTGAAAACACAACTGCTTTGTGCAGGAAGACACAAGAAACGGACACATGCACACGCTTGCGCACAGCCTCCTTGGAACCAGCTGAGGCTAGTTCAAGATCAATATTCCCTCCCAGCCCAGCACCATTTAAAGAACCTAATTCAGAATTCCACCTTTCAGCACATACACGCACCATTCCCCCTGCCTCTGTCCTGCTCTTGTTCATGGGAAGTGTATTTTGAGTTGTGTTTGGCTGTGCACATACAGACAGGTTAGCTCTCAAAAGTACACTGCTCATGCAAATCAAACACACAGTTTTGAAATGATTCTGAACACTCACACACACGCACACACACACACACACACACACACACACACACACACACACACACACCTTCCTTTGTTTTTCTGGATCAATCTTTGTATTCGGTGGCCACCTGCGGTCTCTAAGAACAGCAGTTCTTGAAGGCCACGGAGTGTCCGATTGACAGCACCATGACACTGTCCTGTCACACACTCACTCTCACACACACACACACACACACACACACACACACACACACACACACACACACACACACACACACACACACACATACGGGTTATTTACGAGTTACGGATGTGTGTAAGATGCTGTCTTCTTCCTTTTGTTTCCTTTAGCTACACCCTCCATCCTCCTGTTCTCCTCCTTACAAACCCCCACCACTCATTCTTTCCTGTCTTTTCTGCAAGGCCTCATGGGACCAGTCTCTATCGCTGATGACCGCCATGGGCTGGAAGGGGCCTTGCCCCCTTGGCCCCATCTCTCTCTCTCTCTCTCTCTCTCTCTCTCTCTCTCTCTCTTTCTTTTATATCAACACTATGTTTTATTAGTTAAGGCACAATTTAAAATTACATTTAAGAAGGTAAGCAACATACGTAAAAACATAATATAATATATACTTGAGAGTGAGCATATTTGACTTGGTTCCTGTAAGCAACCACCCAGAATAGCCTAGTAACCATAGAAAAACACCTTAGCAACCACCCACAACAACCTAGAAACCACCTGGAAAAAAGTGTGGGAATGCTTGTATAATCAGAGTTTTTAGTGGGTCTGAGTTAGTGTGTGTGTGTGTGTGTGTGTGAAGCAGAATGTCTGGCTCTGAGAATAAGAGGAGAGCTCCCTCTAGCCATAATACACATACACAGCAGGAGTCTCACATTAACACTGCACAATCAATACACCACACACACACACACACACACACACACACACACACACACACACACACACACACACTGTATATTTCTCACATTTACTCTTTACAGTGACACACACACACTTCACACAATACACAGATACACACACACAGCATATAAAGCAATATTTATGTAAAAAATGTTTAAGAAAACACAAATTACAGTCTTGTATAGCTAGACGTTTTATTATTAGCATGTAGTCTGGTCCACTGTCCAGCTTAGTCTGGCCAAGAATTGGCTAAGAACTGCTAAGGAGAACATCGGACTGATATGTGACTAAACACAGTTCATTTAGTTGACATAGTTGATATAAGAATAAATCAACAGAATGAGAAAAACAAATCCCTTTAATTACTATGTAACTATGGTTTAATTACCGTACAATTAATTAAAACAAGCATTTGTTTTAATGGACACATTGCAATTGCATTTTTTCATTCAACAGTTGCTTTTATCCAAAGTGACTTAGAAATGAAAATAAAATGAAATTGAGCAAAAAATATTGTACAACATTCTGTACAATATGCAGTCTGCAATATCCAGTTTCATTATTGTACATGTTACCTGTATGTACTTACACTTTACCTTTAAACCTAACCTCTACCCCTAAACTGATCAGCAGTAGCAATGAATGTGAATCTCTTGAGCCTTTTGCAGAACCACATGTATATACACAATTAATCAGCGATGAAATGCTAAATATAAAGGTAAATGCACATAATATTACACAAGATATATAACAATTATATTGAATAGCACAGTTTGCAACACAGAATAAAACAAATAATTACCAGAAATGAGTAGAATCATTTTTTTTTTTTTGTCTAATAAATAATGAGTATACTTTTCATGGACAACTCAATACCAGAAAATGTGATTCTGCTCAAGAGATATGAATCTTATGTAGTGTTGGGCAAATATTGTTTTTGGTTCAAATATCAATTTCCTCCATGACCTCTGTACACGATTATCCAAACACGATTTAGACTGTCCTTAACATTCTATACAGTACCTGCTGCTGAATCCATCTATACTATGGCTGGCCCAGGTGGCCTGAAGAAGGCTGCTCAGTGAAAAGGGGATCCTGCTGAGAGCAATGCCTGATGGGAAAGTAAAGCTATTGCCTGAGGCAGTTAGCTGGGCCTATAACCGAACAAAGACTCCAAAGTCTCGCCTGGCCGGCACTTTACAGAAGGAAAGTGACATGGTGGGAGGGTTGGCATATTGAGATCTATTTGCAGTGTGTGTTTTAGAGGAATCTCTAATCCTAGAGCTGCTTCAGGTGTCAGAGAAGATCTTTTGAGTCCTGTAGCCTACGGCATGTTCATTACAGCACTGCAAGACCCACACACACTCAAACACATGCTGCCAAAATAAACCTGAGCTATTCGCTGTTTGCCATTAAGTGCTTATTCTGCAACACAACTTCAGATCTTGACAAGATAAGACTTAGGAAAACATGAAATCAATAATACATACCCAAAATTACAATGTTTTTGACATTTGACATTGTATTGTTTGTGGTACCTAGGAGCACAAAGTAAATACCATAGTATATGAATATGGTAATCATTTGGTACCATGTACTGTATATATATAATCCTGGATAAATTCTTAAACATGGTGTACAATTAAAATACTACATCTCAATCACAACTGTTAACAATGAAACAAAGTCAATATCTTCAGTGACTTTGTTTTTACTCAATCATTATTAATTTAAATAATGTCTTCAGTGATGGAAACAAAATTATGTTTCAGTAACACTTTTGCAACCACTGCAGTTTTAAGGTAAATCAATTATTAATACAACAAAGGAGATGTAGGAATAACTATTATTTTTAGAAACTGTCTTAGCCTTTGCATCATCACTAAACCTGTACATGCAGGCTTTAAGTATTACCTCTTTAGTAGAGTGAGAGAGATAAGTGAGAGAGATGCTAAATAATTGTAGCCAACCAACAAGACTACCTGCTCCAGAACTTCAACTCTCTTCTCCAGAAAAATCATGGTGGTCGACAACCTTCACGAACCAAGTTTTGCAAGTGACCAGCTTAGTTTTACTAATCCACTAGTTAAACCAGCAGCATACAGGCACTAACCAGTATAAACCAGTATGGGATCCTGTTGGCCTAGCTATTCTTTTCCACAGGAAGAGAGAGAAGGAGAGAAAGACTCTATCTTAAAGGAAAAGTGCTGGTGTTAGTGCTTAAACTTAATCCCCGAGAGACATGTAGGACTTAATAGGATAATCTCCCTCTTTCCCCTCTCATCCCTTTTTCTGGAGGCCTCTACTGTACAAGTTCACTTAGATCCGCCACAGTGAGGACGTTACAAACAAAATGGTAGCAAATCCAAATCCCTTTTCACCCTCTTTTATCTAATGGCTCAGGAGGGTCCTGCGTGTCTCACCTGGCTTGAAAACTCAATTACCAGCCCATCAGGCATTGCTCAGAGCCATTGAATTTGACTGTAGTGCTGCACCCTGTTAAAAAAAATCCACCCAAAACCAACTTAAGGTCAAAGTCGTGCTTTGGAACATGGTAGTGGGTTTTTAGTTGGTCTAAAATGGCCATTACTTTTGTGCAAGATGTTTAAGGTGCATGATCAGCTGGCTGCCAGCTTGTAGTGACCATGCTACACTAGTAGACCATTTTGATAAAGGGCCCATTGGAAGAATAATAATAAAAAAATCATACCATTATAAGATGGTCAAGCAGGTTTTTGAAACATGGTGGGTGGTTTGTTGTTGGTACAAAGTCATCTACAAGCTCTTCCATGTCCCCCAACAGCTTGTCAAACAGACCAACCACCTACATTTGCAAGAAACTTGATACTATTCCCAAAATATGGTTCCTTTGAGTCTGATTTAAGAACTTTCTTTCTGCTTCCATATTTTAGATCTGCATGGAAACCATGGTCAGAAGTTTTAAGGCAGACTAAATCCTGGAGGTTACTGTCCTACAGAGTTTAGCTTGAACCCTTTAGCTTGAAAACTCTCCTGCCTGTAGCCTTCTAGTAATCCTAAAGACATTGACTAGATTGTTCAGGTGTTTGAGTAGGGTTAGAACTAAACTCTAAAGGAAAGTTGCCCTCCAGGACAGAGTTTACCCATCCCTGTTCTAGGGCCAAGGCTGATGAGTTTGTATTCATTGTAAAACCACGGACAGGGATATTGATGTAAGCAAGGCACGTTCTTGAGGAATAGGAGAAAACACTATTTAATTTCTTGTTATTAAAGTTTATACCCTTCCACTGGTGCAAGTTTAGGCAATTAGAAATAAATGATCTCACGATTGAGGAGCACATTTTGGATTTGTATGTTTTAGTGAAAAGAATCAAAAGCCCAAAGCTGATTGACACCGAGGATATCCATGAAGCAGGTTAACCAAACTCCATTATCTCCTGCGACTTTGTCAGCAATACCAAGGCTTTAATTGAGAAATTGATAATTGATTTAATGTGTTCTCATGAACCCAGACTGCTCAGCTTGAAAGTCTGGCCAAGGAGCAAAATAGGATTTCCTCAAGTGGCTCCATTTTCTAAATAATCCCTAGCAATCATCACAGGAGTTGCTTTTCATCGAGGGGCTCTGGTAGTGGACTGAACAAGGGCTATATTTCAGCTCTTTAAATTAGAGGTGCTTGACCACCACACCAAGAGATTCATATCATTGAACAACACAAACATCACCGCCTGAAAAATGTCCAGCTGACTACAAGCTGCTCTTGTTGAAATTGGGATACGGCACTAAACCCCTCGACATAAAAATGAGCTCTTCACTGTGAGCTATCTGAACAGAGGATTTCTCCATTCTCTCTCTGTCTACCACATACGGGACTGCGGTAACTGTAGGTCAGGGGTATCAAACTAATTTCCACTGAAGGCCACTTCAACATTATGGCTGCCATCAAAGGGCCGGTTGAAACTATAAGACTGTACAAATGTTACTACTCCTTAACATATTGTTAAATAACTGTCTCTATTTAAGTTACAAATATTACATATGCATTTACGTAGATGTAAAAATATATTTTATTGCTCTTTGTTATTTTAACATAAATCCTTTTAATTTATCAGGTTAAGAAATCCAAATGACTCCATAAATCTAAGTAAATAAAGACAAGTATAATAAAACACATTCAGAGCATCGCTGTTCAGCTGTTGGATTGGCTGGTGATTAGTTGTATTTCGCGTTTCTCCATGTGCGAGGAATGTTCATATGGTGAGACCGTGTAGTTCACAGTGATGGAGATTGAGCGTGAGTGTTTATTTATTCTGTTCATTTACTGGTTGATTATCGTATATTATTGTTATGATATTGAGAAAAAGTTTAATGTACCTCTTTCTATTTTAACAACATAATATCAGAGGGGAGAACAAGTACACGTGTGAACACACGTGAGCGATGGCTCCGTGGATCTCTTAGTGCGGTTCAATGCTCAACAGTGAGTGAAGTTTATTTCTGTATTTAATCCAAATATTCATTTTCACTCAGGGAAATGTTAATGAGCAGTGTACTTTTTCTGTGTGAGCCTAGTGTTAATCTGGGTACTCCAATAATCTGTGTTAAGACATTAAAACATTGACAGTAATGTTAAGAAGAATGTGAAAAATGTAACATTGATTTACTTGGGACATAGAATTGTGTCTGGCTTATGCTTATTTATATCATAAATTGTTCTTGTGTTTTTGTTATCTATTCAGAAAAGCATCATAAGCCACTACCGTTTGCTTATCAGGGTATTAACAAGAAAACTTGTACTTGTGTTTTTGTTTACATTTATTTACTGTAATTTGAATTGTCAAGGGAGACTGTCACAAAAGTGATCCTGACTAAATTCCTGTAAGAGAGAGAGTGACTTGAAAGGGGACCATCTTTGAGTGGCCTGTATCAGTTATTTTGATTTGATATTGTATATATCGTTAACTTTGAACTCCCTACTGTATAAAAGAGGGGAAAAACCCAGCAAACTCTGTCGGAAAATTGGGTTTTATTTGTTTTCCTCAGTATATATTTAATTTCTTGATCTTGCCTGGAAATCTCTGTCATTAATGCCACAGTCTTTGCATTTTGTGGTCACACATAAAGAACCCTTTTTGTTATAGATGTCCGATGATATTTGATTTACTCCTGAGCAAGTACATTATCCCGGCCACATCTTTTTGGTACCAGGAGTGGGGCTAATTGACTCAGTAGGTTTCCATTTGTGGGGAGTGCAATTTGTTTTATTTTAAACAAAGTAAAAAAAAATAATACCCTGTTAGTTAAGTGGAAGTATAAGCAACGGTAGTGGTGAAGGAGGGTCACGTTCCGGAGGCTGCAGAGAGAGCTGTGCGCGGCACAAGGAAGGACTGCAGGACAACCAGGAGCCAGTGTGCCAGGACCTGTTGGAACAAGGGAGCCGCATCAGACTTTGTTTGTGTGTGAACTTTACAGAGACTGAGACCCTTTATAACTGAGGCATAGAATTATGGAGGCGGATGGTTCTAAGGAGGGAGCCACCTGGGAGGAGGATCGCCCAGGGGCTGGCGCCGCATGTAGGGCTGACGATGGTGAGGGAGATAACGCATTCTTACAACTGCGGTCACAAATACAGGAGCTGGGGAGGAGACACGATCAGGTGATGTCGACACTCGCTGGGCTGAGCACTGTTAATACCAGGTCTTATGTCTATATTCCCAGAGAAAAGCAAATTGTTCCTTATTGTGGTGACGCTAGTAAAGATTGCCAGACCGTTGATGAGTTCATAGAGGAACTCGAATGAGTTATACGGGTAAGAGGACTAAGTGAAGAGGATCAAGTAGATTTTATTTTGTCACACTTGAGGTGATCGGCTCTGGATGAGGTTAAATTGTGTGTGGGGGAGGAGGATGCAGGGTCTCTGGAGCTGTTTGCGTACTTGAGGAACGCATTCCGGGAGAAGCGGACTACCCCTCAGCTGTTACATGCGTTCTATGCCCGAAGACAGTTAGAGGGGGAGGATCTTAGGGAGTATTCGCATACCTTGGCAACAATGTTAAATGCAGCTCTCAGGCAGGCTGGCAAATGCAGTGCCTGATGCACAGTTTGCGTTAAGGGATCAGTTTGTGGAAGGGATCAAGGACTCCATACTCCGGCGAGAACTGCGTAAGCTAGTGAGTGACCGGCCTCGTGTGACGCTGTTCGAAGTGAGGGAAGAAGCTCTCTTGTGGTGCACGGAAGAGCGCCCACATGGGACGAGTATCGCTAAAAGTCATTACCTGCTGGGATTGGGCAGTGAGGAGGGCGTAGGATCCACAAGGGAGGGTGCATCATCCCCTTCAGGTGATTTGAATGCTGTTTTGCAATAGGTTGTGAAAGCCTGTTGCACAACAGGGAAAAGCGATCAGCGAGTTAACTAGTGCGGTCCGTAACCTTACAACCCAAAGAACAAGTGTAGGCTCTGAAAGGCCCCAAAGAGCTCAGGTTAGGCCCAGATACACTGGAGATGGTCAGCCCATCTGCTTGAGGTGTGAGGTGTGGGACATATAGCCCGCCAGTGCACAACACAGCACAATCAGGAAGGCCAGGGGTCGACCGCAGCAGAAACGATGGTACCGGGAAACAGGGTCCCTCCATTGTGCAGAGCCGAGCATTGACAGGGGGTGTCCATGGCACAAGCAGCAGCCCACTGACTAAGGAGCGGTTCTTGGAACGGGCAGTGGGCCAATGCCCTGAGGTTGAAATCAGCATAGGGGGAAAACGTGTCAAGTGTCTTTTAGACACGGGCAGCAATGTGAGCACATTGGCGGAAAGCTTTTTTAGAGAACACTTACATGGGGAGGATAGGGATATGCACAGCACCTCGAAGTGGTTGCGGATTACAGCTGCTAATAAACTGCCCCTCCCATATTTAGGGATATGTTGAGTTGGATATTCAGGTGATGGGAGTAACAATACCTGGCTGCGGATTCTTCATTGTCCTGGACCAGAAGGATGAAGAACCTGATCATTCACCTCCAGGCATTCTCGGCATGAATATTGCTCAGCGCTGCAAACAGCTGATCTTGGCCGAGTTTGATAGTGCCCTAGCGGGATCACTTGACTCAGATTGGCGGGATGCTTTTTGTATGGTGAATGGGGAGGCCCTGACCGGAGCAAACTTGACAGTTCGAATAGCAGGAAGATATAGAACACGGCCTCAGTGGCCACGGTTCAAGCATGAGCAAGTAAGAAGTTACCCATGACTAAAGGTGTGATCATGCTTGAACCTGGGGCAGTGGCATTGCCAGGGGGTTTGGTTCTTGTGCCCATGGTGGTGTCGGCTGATAGATGGGTTTTTCAAGGTTTCTTTATTCGTCACATACTAAATTATACAGGATATAATCAGAAGTGAAAGGTAAATCAAGTCAGGTCCGCTCAGAGGACAGTGCAAAAAAATTTCAAATATTGAAAAAATGTTTTTTAAATAAAAGTAACACAACACAAGAGCATATATATAAATATAGGTAAAAAAAGAGAAGAGAAATAAAGAGTAAAATGTGCAATAGAATAAAAAGTGCAAAACAAATAAGATGTGCAAAACAGTATACTGGGACTAAATAAATAGTAATATGAACAGGGATGTGCAAGAGGGATGTGCAAACGGGTTGTACCGGGTATGTACACAAAGCAGCAATACAGATGATGATAATATGAGTGTTTCCTGTACGGGTTCTGAATCTGCCACTGGAAGATGTGTGGCTTCCCCTGAAAGCCAGGCTTGGGGTTCTGTCCTGAGGTCATCAAGTGG
The DNA here is from genome assembly GCA_027564155.1 of Gymnocypris eckloni scoliostomus. Lineage (NCBI taxonomy): Eukaryota > Metazoa > Chordata > Actinopteri > Cypriniformes > Cyprinidae > Gymnocypris > Gymnocypris eckloni. Next base: position 6,613,503 of record CM050423.1, on the reverse strand, counting down.
AAAGTGAGGCCTGTGACTTAGCATTCCGACGGATTTCCAGAGATCATGAGGAAGTCACTGTCAACGTGAGGTCGATGACAGAGACCAAAGGTGACTGGCAGTGTCCCTTGGATAGGGTACAAATAGGTGGGACTCCGGTTCAGCAGGCAGAATTGCGAGCATTGTTGAGGAGGTATGCGGATGTGTTCGCAGTGCGTGAAGAGGATCTTGGGTACACTGATCGGGTGAAACACGAGGTTCCTGTGACCGATGACGTGCTTGTTACTCAAGCATACAGACGTATACCTCCCAACCAGTTTAAGGAGGTAAGGGAGCATATTACCAGATTGTTGAAGGAGATTATTAAGGAGAGCTCAAGCCCATATGCGTCTCCTGTGGTCCTAGTAAGGAAAACTGACGGGAGTCTGTGGCTGTGCATATATTAACGGAAACTGAACTCAAAGACCCAGCGGGATGCATTTCCACTGCCGAGAATAGATGAGAGTCTAGACGCACTGTGTAATGCCCAATTGTTTTCAACCATAGATCTGGCGAGTGGCAAGTAGCAATGCATGAGAAAGATCAGTATAAAACTGCCTTTGTCACGCCATTCGGACTGTATGAATATGTGCGGATGCCGTTCGGTCTCTATAACGCACCGGCAACGTTTCAGCGACTCATGCAGGCCGTAATGGGTGATTTAGTTTTCCAGATGGTGCTTGTTTACTTGGATGATCTTTTGGTCTATTCGAGTTCGTTCGAGGCTCACCTGTCTAGACTTGAAACAGAGCTCTGTCGCCTAAGAGAAGCAGGATTCAAGATCTTCTCCAAGGTGGCAGGACCTTTGCACGATGTTGTGAATTTGTGCACCAAAAAGGGCAGTGGGTCCCAATGTGACAAGTTGTTTCAAGACTCTTGGACTTCTGAATGCCAGCAGGTATTTGAGCATATTAAGAAGGAGCTGACCTGCGCTCCAGTGCTGGGATATGCTGACTTCTCACTTCCATTCGTGTTAGAGACAGATGCCATTCATTTGGGCCTGGGTGCTGTCCTTTTCCAGCTTCAGGATGGGAGGAAGAAAGTAATTGCCTATGCAAGTAGGAGGCTGAGAGGCGCTGAACATAATGACCGCAACTACAGCAGCATGAAACTGGAACTCCTGGCCTTAAAGTGGGCTGTAGTAGAGAAGTACAGGGGTTATCTGCTGGGGTCTCGGTTCACTGTTCTCACCGACAGCAATCCGCTCTGTCACCTTAACACTGCGAAGCTGGGAGCAGTGGAGCAGCGGTGGGCGGCACAACTAGTTGTATTTAATTTCGAGATCTGCTACCGACCAGGTCGTTGTAATACAGCTGCTGACGCTCTCTCCCGGAGGCCGGGGCTGGAAGAGGTGGAGGTAGTGGTCGAAAATACCGAGTATGATGGCTGTGTGGCCATTTGTAGTGAGCAACATGGGGGAACAGCCATAGACCCAGATCTCACCGTGTTGGGACCAGCGCTAGGGGAGCTTGCAGAGGGAAAAGTTAGCCCAGACTCTGCCCTTGGAAACACTCCGACCTTACCTGGATACATTAAGGAGGAGCTCTGTCGTCTTCAAGATGCAGATCCTTTCCTGAAACTACTGAAGCAGTTTTGGCATACCAGAAGGAAGCCCTCAGCTCGTGAGAGAAGGGGACTGCCCCGGCAAATGCGGTCATTGCTTAAACAGTGGGGTAAGATTAAGGAAGAGGAAGGATTATTTTATTGTGTGGTGGATGATGTATTTCTAGGCGAGTGTCAACAGCTGTTACTTCCCACTTGCTTAGTTGAGCCGGTGCTGCTGAGTGTCCATGATCAAATGGGACACCAGGGAATTGAGAGAACCCTGAGCTTGCTCAAGCCAAGGTGCTATTGGGCAGGGATGCATGAGGCTGTAGACACCTGGGTGAAGAATTGTCATCGCTGTTTGCTTGCTAAGTTGCCGCAGCCTAAAATTCAGGCGTCCTGGACCCCTTTTTTGGCTTCCCAACCACTGGAAGTTGTAGCTGTTGATTTTGCCACTCTGGAGCCTACCTCTGACGGCCGAGAACACGTCCTGGTGGTGACGGACGTCTTCACTAAGTTTTGTCAGGGATTCCCCACATGTGATCAGAAGGCGGATACCACCGCTAAGGTTCTCATGAAAGAGTGGTTTCTCAAGTATGGAGTGCCACAGAGACTGCACTCCGACCAGGGGAGAAACTTTGAGAGCGCAGTCATTGTGGAACTTTGCAGATTGTATGGGGTGCGGAAGTCGAGGACAACCCCATATCATCCGCAAGGGAATACCCACTGTGAAAGGTTTAAACGCACTCTACATGACCTTCTGCGCTCGCTACCCCCTCATAAGAAGAAGAGATGGCCTGAACACTTACCGAATTGGTGTATGCTTATAACGTGACGCCTCCTCCACGGATACTCTCCATATTACATGTTGTTTGGTACACAACCGCACCTTCCGGTTGATGCGTTGTTGGGATGGGAGTCTGAGGAGGGAATGGAAACCAACTGGTTGTCTGTTCACAGAGAGCGTCTCCAGGATGATCCTGCTAGAGCGAGAGAATATGCAGGGAAAAAAGCCATGGAACGGACTGGACTGCCAAGCATGAGAGTGAGGTTTATTGCCCAAAGATTGCTATTGGACAGCACGTGTACTTGAGGCACCGTCCAGCAGGGAGGAATAATATTCAGGATGCATGGGCACCACAGGTCTACGTAGTGAAGGATGTTCTAGGAACTACATATGTGGTGGAGCCAGACGGAGGTGGTGTGCAAAGAAAAGTCCATCGATCGCATCTTCCAACTTGTCCACAACCAACCCCGGTGCCAGCACCTCGTAGCAAAGTTGTCAGTCCATCGGATGAAAAAGTATCAGTGTCTCTGGCTGTCGAGTGTGTAGTGGTGGAAGAGACATGGCGTACGTTGGAGGGGCAATCCATACCTTCAGGAGATGAATGGGTAGAATGCTCCAGTACACCGGTAGATGTACGGACTTGGTTCCCGATGCTGTTAGGCAGCGTCCAGTCCCTTCCCCGAGAAGTAAGTTGGCTGCCCCAGTTGAGCCAAGAATACCAGTCCCGGTGCCGCATCGATCTCAAAGGCAGACAGCGGGTAAACACAGTAACCTGTATATCCTGCCCAAGTCAGTTTGCAATATAGTTTCCTTCACCCCAGACGTTTTGTCTCAAGTTTTGGCCGGCATGGTAATGTATACGTATTTTATATGTATATATAAAAAAGTGCTGTGGACAGTTAAGAGGGAAGTCCACGAGGATGTTGACTTATGGCAGGGGAGAGTGTGACCAGGGAAAAGGTGTGTGTGATATCACCTCCCTGCCGCTTGGGATGCCCATGTGTGCTTTGTGCAGTGTTGTATTGAGAGAAGAAGAAAGCAGTGTTTCCCTCAGAGTGTAGTCTTGCTGATCCACGTTGAGCACGCACGAGTTTGGAAACGTTACGATACTCATAGGAAAAAAGGAAATTCCCCATTGCAGTTTCAGAGCGTCGCTGTTCAGCTGTCGGATTGGCTGGTGATTGGTTGTATTTCGCGTTTCTCCGTGTGCGAGGAATGTTCATATGGTGAGACCGTATAGTTCACAGTGATGGAGATTGAGCGTGAGTGTTTATTTATTCTGTTCATTTACTGGTTGATTATCGTATATTATTGTTATGATATTGAGAAGAAAGTTTAATGTACCTTTTTCTATTTTAACAACATAATATCAGAGGGGAGAACAAGTACACGTGTGCAGAGGCGAACCAAGATAAAGTGGGGGCCCCAGGCAAAATTAATAGATGAGGCCCTTCTAAAATATTATTTTGTTAATATATATTTGTTACCTAGATATATATTTATACAACATACAAAAAGTAGTCAAAACACATAATATAACATAAATAGTTATTTTTTTTTAAAACAATGTGCTTATTCTTTAACAAAATTGTAATCATCTTCATGGCAGAAGATACAATACTGTACAATACAATCTTCATATTTACAGTAACGGATCGTCACCTTAAAAATGGTGCTTACGGGCTTTAGCTACAGCAAATGCTGTCACTATGTCCTCCATATTCAAAGACCTTCATATGGACTGGGGTATCTTCTGTCTGAGGCAGTGATGATAGGGACTTAAGCAATACTCCTATAGAAATATATGGTTAGCATCTTAATTTATTATTTATTATTAGTTTATCAACTAGCTACGTTAACTAATTTAATAGAAGAGTTGGATAATGCAAGTAATTCTATTGATATAGTAAGTAACACTATATCTGACACTGAACTTACCATTTTCACTGTCAGGAGAAGGGACTGGGGAATCTGGTGGTGAGTGACAGGAACTTAAGTAATGCTCCTGCATGCAGAAATATATGATTACCATTTTAATTTAATCTTTTTAATTTAATTTAAAGTTTATTAACTATTAGTTCATTGTTTGTTGACAACTAATTATGTTAACTCAACTAATTTAATGTTTCATTAAATTATAAAAAATAATGTCAACTAAGTAAATATAATGATATTTATTTATATTGTTTCGTGAGCTCCCCACTGGCAGCAAGACACAGTACCGAAACTTGGTGATTTGCGCGTCTTTCCCGGTACCATCTATTCTATTGCAGCCTACATTAATACCTGCTAATAACACTTACATGGGGAGGATAGGGATATGCACAGCACCTCGAAGTGGTTGCGGATTACAGCTGCTAATAAACTGCCCCTCCCATATTTAGGATATGTTGAGTTGGATATTCAGGTGATGGGAGTAACAATACCTGGCTGCGGATTCTTCATTGTCCTGGACCAGAAGGATGAAGAACCTGATCATTCACCTCCAGGCATTCTCGGCATGAATATTGCTCAGCGCTGCAAACAGCTGATCTTGGCCGAGTTTGATAGTGCCCTAGCGGGATCACTTGACTCAGATTGGCGAGATGTTTTTTGTATGGTGAATGGGGAGGCCCTGACCGGAGCAAACTCGACAGTTCGAATAGCAGGAAGATATAGAACACGGCATCAGTGGCCACGGTTCAAGCATGACCAAGTAAGAAGTTACCCATGAATAAAGGTGTGATCATGCTTGAACCTGGGGCAGTGGCATTGCCAGGGGGTTTGGTTCTTGTGCCCATGGTGGTGTCGGCTGATAGATGGGTTTTTCAAGGTTCAAGGTTTCTTTATTCGTCACATACTAAATTATACAGGGTATAATCAGAAGTGAAAGGTAAATCAAGTCAGGTCCGCTCAGAGGACAGTGCAAAACAATTTCAAATATTGAAAAATGTTTTTTAAATAAAAGTAACACAACACAAGAGCATATATATAAATATAGGTAAAAAAAAGAAGAGAAATAAAGAGTAAAATGTGCAATAGAATAAAAAGTGCAAAACAAATAAGATGTGCAAAACAGTATACTGGGACTAAATAAATAGTAATTTGAACAGGGATGTGCAAGAGGGATGTGCAAACGGTTGTACCGGTATGTACACAAAGCAGCAATACAGATGATGATAATATGAGTGTTTCCTGTATGGGTTCTGAATCTGCCACTGGAAGATGTGTGGCTTCCCCTGAAAGCCAGGCTTGGGGTTCTGTCCTGAGGTCATCAAGTGGAAAGTGAGGCCTGTGACGTAGCATTCCGACGGATTTCCAGAGATCATGAGGAAGTCACTGTCAACGTGAGGTCGATGACAGAGACCAAAGGTGACTGGCAGTGTCCCTTGGATAGGGTACAAATAGGTGGGACTCCGGTTCAGCAGGCAGAATTGCGAGCATTGTTGAGGAGGTATGCGGATGTGTTCGCAGTGCGTGAAGAGGATCTTGGGTACACTGATCGGGTGAAACACGAGGTTCCTGTGACCGATGACGTGCTTGTTACTCAAGCATACAGACGTATACCTCCCAACCAGTTTAAGGAGGTAAGGGAGCATATTACCAGATTGTTGAAGGAGATTATTAAGGAGAGCTCAAGCCCATATCGTCTCCTGTGGTCCTAGTAAGGAAAACTGACGGGAGTCTGTGGCTGTGCATATATTACCGAAACTGAACTCAAAGACCCAGCGGGATGCATTTCCACTGCCGAGAATAGATGAGAGTCTAGACGCACTGTGTAATGCCCAATTGTTTTCAACCATACATCTGGCGAGTGGCAAGTAGCAATGCATGAGAAAGATCAGTATAAAACTGTTTTGTCACGCCATTCGGACTGTATGAATATGTGCGGATGCCGCTCGGTCTCTATAACGCACCGCAACGCTTTCAGCGACTCATGCAGGCCGTAATGGGTGATTTAGTTTTCCAGATGGTGCTTGTTTACTTGGATGATCTTTTGGTCTATTCGAGTTCGTTCGAGGCTCACCTGTCTAGACTTGAAACAGAGCTCTGTCGCCTAAGAGAAGCAGGATTCAAGATCTTCTCCAAGGTGGCAGGACCTTTGCACGACGTTGTGAATTTGTGCACCAAAAAGGGCAGTGGGTCCCAATGTGACAAGTTGTTTCAAGACTCTTGGACTTCTGAATGCCAGCAGGTATTTGAGCATATTAAGAAGGAGCTTACCTGCGCTCCAGTGCTGGGATATGCCGACTTCTCACTTCCATTCGTGTTAGAGACAGATGCCATTAATTTGGGCCTGGGTGCTGTCCTTTACCAGCTTCAGGATGGGAGGAAGAAAGTAATTGCCTATGCAAGTAGGAGGCTGAGAGGCGCTGAACGTAATGACCGCAACTACAGCAGTATGAAACTGGAACTCCTGGCCTTAAAGTGGGCTGTAGTAGAGAAGTACAGGGGTTATCTGCTGGGGTCTCGGTTCACTGTTCTCACCGACAGCAATCCGCTCTGTCACCTTAACACTGCGAAGCTGGGAGCAGTGGAGCAGCGGTGGGCGGCACAACTAGTTGTATTTAATTTCGAGATCTGCTACCGACCAGGTCGTTGTAATACAGCTGCTGACGCTCTCTCCCGGAGGCCGGGGCTGGAAGAGGTGGAGGTAGTGGTCGAAGATACCGAGTATGATGGCTGTGTGGCCATTTGTAGTGAGCAACATGGGGGAACAGCCATAGACCCAGATCTCACCGTGTTGGGACCAGCGCTAGGGGAGCTTGCAGAGGGAAAAGTTAGCCCAGACTCTGCCCTTGGAAACACTCCGACCTTACCTGGATACATTAAGGAGGAGCTCTGTCTTCTTCAAGATGCAGATCCTTTCCTGAAACTACTGAAGCAGTTTTGGCATACCAGAAGGAAGCCCTCAGCTCGTGAGAGAAGGGGACTGCCCCGGCAAGTGCGGTCATTGCTTAAACAGTGGGGTAAGATTAAGGAAGAGGAAGGATTATTTTATTGTGTGGTGGATGATGTATTTCTAGGCGAGTGTCAACAGCTGTTACTTCCCACTTGCTAAGTTGAGCCGGTGCTGCTGAGTGTCCATGATCAAATGGGACACCAGGGAATTGAGAGAACCCTGAGCTTGCTCAAGCCAAGGTGCTATTGGACAGGGATGCATGAGGCTGTAGACACCTGGGTGAAGAATTGTCATCGCTGTTTGCTTGCCGCAGCCTAAAATTCAGGCGTCCTGGACCCCTTTTTTGGCTTCCCAACCACTGGAAGTGGTAGCTGTTGATTTTACCACTCTGGAGCCTACCTCTGACGGCCGAGAACACGTCCTGGTGGTGACGGACGTCTTCACTAAGTTTTGTCAGGCATTCCCCACATGTGATCAGAAGGCGGATACCACCGCTAAGGTTCTCATGAAAGAGTGGTTTCTCATGTATGGAGTGCCACAGAGACTGCACTCCGACCAGGGGAGAAACTTTGAGAGCGCAGTCATTGTGGAACTTTGCAGGTTGTATGGGGTGCGGAAGTCGAGGACAACCCCATATCATCCACAAGGGAATACCCACTGTGAACGGTTTAAACGCACTCTACATGACCTTCTGCGCTCGCTACCCCCTCATAAGAAGAAGAGATGGCCTGAACACTTACCGGAATTGGTGTATGCTTATAACGTGACGCCTCACTCCTCCACGGGATACTCTCCATATTACATGTTGTTTGGTACACAACCGCACCTTCCGGTTGATGCGTTGTTGGGATGGGAGTCTGAGGAGGGAATGGAAACCAACTGGTTGTCTGTTCACAGAGAGCGTCTCCAGGATGATCCTGCTAGAGCGAGAGAATATGCAGGGAAAAAAGCCATGGAACGGACTGCCAAGCATGAGAGTGAGGTTTATTGCCCAAAGATTGCTATTGGACAGCACGTGTACTTGAGGCACCGTCCAGCAGGGAGGAATAATATTCAGGATGCATGGGCACCACAGGTCTACGTAGTGAAGGATGTTCTAGGAACTACATATGTGGTGGAGCCAGACGGAGGTGGTGTGCAAAGAAAAGTCCATCGATAGCATCTTCAAACTTGTCCACAACCAACCCCGGTGCCAGCACCGTCCAGTGTCAGTCCATTCGATGAAAAAGTATCAGTGTCTCTGGATGTCGAGTGTGTAGTGGTGGAAGAGACATGGCGTACGTTGGAGGGGCAATCCATACCTTCAGGAGATGAATGGGTAGAATGCTCCAGTACACCGGTAGATGTATGGACTTGGTTCCCGATGCTGTTAGGCAGCGTCCAGTCCCTGCCCCGAGAAGTAAGTTGGCTGCCCCAGTTGAGCCAAGAATACCAGTCCCGGTGCCGCATCGGTCTCAAAGGCAGACAGCGGGTAAACACAGTAACCTGTATAGCCTGCCCAAGTCAGTTTGCAATATAGTTTCCTTCACCCCACACGTTTTGTCTCAAGTTTTGGCCGGCATGGTAATGTATACGTATTTTATATGTATATATAAAAAAGTGCTGTGGACAGTTAAGAGGGAAGTCCACGAGGACGTTGACTTATGGCAGGGGAGAGTGTGACCAGGGAAAAAGTGTGTGTGATATCACCTCCCTGCCGCTTGGGATGCCCATGTGTGCTTTGTGCAGTGTTGTATTGAGAGAAGAAGAAAGCGGTGTTTCCCTCAGAGTGTAGTCTTGCTGATCCACGTTGAGCACGCACGAGTTGGGAAACGTTACGATACTCATAGGAAAAAAGGGAATTCCCCATTGCAGTTTCAGAGCGTCGCTGTTCAGCTGTTGGATTGGCTGGTGATTGGTTGTATTTCGCGTTTCTCCGTGTGCGAGGAATGTTCATATGGTGAGACCGTATAGTTCACAGTGATGGAGATTGAGCTGAGTGTTTATTTATTCTGTTCATTTACTGGTTGATTATCGTATATTATTGTTATGATATTGAGAAGAAAGTTTAATGTACCTTTTTCTATTTTAACAACATAATATCAGAGGGGAGAACAAGTACAAGTGTGCAGAGGCGAACCAAGATGAAGTGGGGGCCCCAGGCAAAATTAATAGATGAGGCCCTTCTAAAATATTATTTTGTTAATATATATTTGTTACCTAGATATATATTTATACAACATACAAAAGTAGTCAAAACACATAATATAACATAAATAGTTATTTTTAAAACAATGTGCTTATTCTTTAACAAAATTGTAATCATCTTCATGGCAGAAGATACAATACTGTACAATACAATCTTCATATTTACAGTAACGGATCGTCACCTTAAAAATGGTGCTTACGGGCTTTAGCTACAGCAAATGCTGTCACTATGTCCTCCATATTCAAAGACCTTCATATGGACTGGGGTATCTTCTGTCTGAGGCAGTGATGATAGGGACTTAAGCAATACTCCTATAGAAATATATGGTTAGCATCTTAATTTATTATTTATTATTAGTTTATCAACTAGCTACGTTAACTAATTTAATAGAAGAGTTGGATAATGCAAGTAATTCTATTGATATAGTAACACTATATCTGACACTGAACTTACCATTTTCACTGTCAGGAGAAGGGACTGGGGAATCTGGTGGTGAGTGACAGGAACTTAAGTAATGCTCCTGCATGCAGAAATATATGATTACCATTTTAATTTAATCTTTTTAATTTAATTTAAAGTTTATTAACTATTAGTTCATTGTTTGTTGACAACTAATTATGTTAACTCAACTAATTTAATGTTTCATTAAATTATAAAAAATAATGTCAACTAAGTAAATATAACGATATTTATTTATATCGTTTCGTGAGCTCCCCACTGGCAGCAAGACACAGTACCGAAACTTGGTGATTTGCGCGTCTTTCCTGGTACCACCTATTCTATTGCAGCCTACATTAATACCTGCTAATTGCTATATAATACATGCTGCTGCTAAGTGCAACCCTGGCTAACCTGTTTTCCAGTAACCCTATAAGTAATTGGACTAGTATTTAATCTAGCAAATAATTAAAATAAGGTGGAATTAACAACACACACATTTGTTTGTCATATAATTATCATTAAGTCAATCTTATCTCCATCCCTTAACTTACTACTGTCATGTTTCTTCTTTTCCTCCGCTTTTGGCTGGCAGATGGATAAGTCATTTTCATTTTTAAAATAGCCTAGTAAATGCGCGAGTAATTGCTGTGCCAGTTTGGCATCACGAGGAAAAAGAAAACACATCCAGCATAACGCGAGGGATCCCCCTACGGGGGATGCCGATATATTGCTCCATGTTACGTGTATATTATTAATAATGACATTTCTGATTGTTCAAATGGTCAGCTGTCGGGGGCCCCCTCAAAATACGAGACCCCAGTCAACTGCCTGCCTTGCCTGCCCCATTGCTACGCCTCTGCACGTGTGAACACACGTGAGCGATGGCTCCGTGTATCTCTTAATGCCGTTCAACGCTCAACAGTGAATGACGTTTATTTCTGTATTTAATCCAAATATTTATTTTCACTCAGGAAATGTTAATGAGCAGTGTACTTTTTCTGTGTGAGCCTAGTCTTAATCTGGGTACTCCAATAATCTGTGTTAAGACATTAAAACATTGACAGTAATGTTAAGAAGAATGTGAAAAATGTAACATTGATTTTTACTTGGGACATAGAATTGGCTTATGCTTATGTATATCACAAATTGTTCTTGTGTTTTTTTATCTATTCAGAAAAGCATCATATGCCACTACCGTTTGCTTATTAGGGTATTAACAAGAAAACTTGTACTTGTGTTTTTTGTTTACATTTATTTACTGTCATTTGAATTGTCAAGGGAGACTGTCACAAAAGTGATCCTGACTAAATTCCTGTAAGAGAGAGAGTGACTGGAAAGGGGACCATCTTTGAGTGGCCTGTATCAGTTATTTTGATTTGATATTGTATATATCGTTAACTTTGAACTCCCTACTGTATAAAAGAGGGGAAAAACCCAGCAAACTCCCTGTCGGAAAATTGGGTTTCTTTTGTTTTCCTCAGTATATATTTAATTTCTTGATCTTGCCTACAAGTGGAAATCTCTGTCATTAATGCCACAGTCTTTGCATTTTGTGGTCACAAATAAAGAACCCTTTTTGTTATAGATGTCCAATAATATTTGATTTACTCCTGAGTAAGTACATTATTCCGGCTACAAGTATAAAACACTTGTCCTTTTGAGCCAGAAAGCTTGATGTTCCCCTTCGGGAACTCGAGCTGCATCGAACACTAGAACGCCATCAGCGATATCCAGCTCTGAATCATATGTGTAATCAGTCAAATTGAAGGCAAGACATCAGGTGCGGGTGACGTCATGACCAGGAAGCTTAAAAACACGTGAGGTGCAGCCGGCGCCAGCTTTTTGTCATTCAGCAAAGCTCTCTGTGTGTGTCAGTCACGTATATGTTCTGTGAGTCCTATTTACTGTTGTTTGTCAAGTTACACAAGCATCTGAAAGCACCAGCATATCAAAGTAGATCACGTTATAGACTGTGTCCTAATGTGTCTCCTGTGTCCACGCGGCGATGCCTACGTGCCTTGGACATGTGGGGGAAACCTTGGTTCTTGTCTCAGGGCCCGGTTTTGGGAGCTCCTTGTCGCCGTGTAACGCTAGCGACGGACGCATCCCTGACCGGTTGGGGAGCGGTCATGATTAGCCACCCTGCCCGCGGTCTGTGGAGTGGTCGCCATCTCACGTGGCACATTAACTCCCTTGAGATGCTGGCCATGTTTTGAGCACTCAAACACTTTCTCCCGGACGTAAGAAATCACCATGTGTTGGTATGCACCGACAACACAGCGTTGTTTTTTTATATCAACCACCAGGGAGGTCTGTGTTCGCCCCCCTTATACAAGCTGGCACACCAGACCCTTGCGTGGTCCCAGGACAAGCTCCTCTCGCTGAGAGCAGTCTATATTCCCGGGCATCTCAATATAGGAGCAGACATCCTGTCGAGGCAGGGGCAGAGGCCCGGGGAATAGAGGCTTCACCCCGAGGTGGTGAAGCAGATTTGGAGAGTTTTTGGCCAGGCACAGGTGAATCTGTTTGCGACTCGTCAGACATCGCACTGTCCCCTCTGGTTCTCTCTGACTCATCCAGCTCCACTGGGGCTGGATGCTATGGTACAGACGTGGCTGAGGCTTTGTCTGTACGCCTTTCCCCCGATCGCTCTGCTCCTGGTATGGGGTCCATCTATTGCTAAAACCCCGTTCTGGCCGGGCCGAGTATAGTTCTTTGACCTGATTTCTCTCCTCGACGGCTCTGCATGGGGGATTCCCATCAGGAGGGATCTCCTCTCACCGGCAGCGGGCATGATCTTTCACCCCTGCTCAGAGTTATGGAAGCTGTGGGTGTGGTTCCTGAGGGGGTACAACTCATAGCCTCTGGTCTCTCAACTGAGGTTGCTGAGACCATCCTCCAATCTAGAGCTCCCTCAATGAGGAAACTGTAAGCCCTGAAGTTGAGACTCAGGGTGCGGAGACCGCCAGCTTGATCCAGTTAACTGCCTGTTTTGTACAGTGCTGGAGTTCTCGCAGGCCCGTTTCTCTGCAGGGTTAGCCCACTCCACCCTGAAGGTCTACGTGGCTGCTATAGTGGCCTACCACGCCCCTCTTGGTGGCCTTTCAGTAGGAAAAACCCTCTAGTTACACGTTTCCTTCGGTGCTGAGGCCAGGGAGCTTATGCTAAGTGGTGGATCAGGATGCTATCCTATAACCTCGAGTCCTCTGATCTCCCCTCGCCTTTGGTAGTCAAGGCTCACTCAAGGTATGGCGGCCTCCAAGGCCTTTCTGGCAGGTGTACCTATGCAGGGCATCTGTGACGCTGCTGTGTGGTCTACGCCCCTAACTTTCATCAGGTTCTACGACCTGGATCTGCGAGCCACTCCTGGCTCGTCTGTTCTCTTGCCATAGCTGTGCCTTCCACACACTAAGCAGGGATTTGCAAGTCTGGCGGTGTGGATCTCATTCCCCATAGCGTTCGACGCAGCTCGAGCTCCCAATGGGGAACGTCCCAGGTTACGAATGTAACCATAAATCCCAGAGGGAACGAGATGCTGCGTTGCAGGCCCATACTTCCAGCATCTCTACTAGAGCTATGCTTCATTCCTAGAAGCTGGCGCCGGCTGCGCCTCACATGCTTTTAAGCTTCACGGTCATCTTGCCGTCAATTTGATTGATTACACATATGATTCAGAGCTGGATATCGCTGATGGCGTTCCCCATAGCATTCTACACAGCGTCTCGTTCCCTCGGGGAACCATGGTTGCATACTTAACCTGGGACGATTTCTATTTTTTTACTGACATCTTTACATGAGACTATTATCTCCGCCACCTCTGATGACATCGGCCGTGTTTGCGCTGTTTTGAACATATGAATGCATTCGCTTACTGGATCCTTAGATTTTCCAGGAGTTTACTGGTTGTTCTGATCGCAAAAAAACCCTGCTTCTTTTTATTTTAATTTGTCTTTGTTAAAACTTTACTGATTCAAATTTGTAATTAGCCTATTATTTTATTACTCTGCGCTAGGGTGACCACCCTATAAATCTGTTGCAGGACAGTAGATGTGATTTTGTGGGACAATGTGGGACCCATATGAAACAGATACATTTATACTACTACAATTATGCTATGCAAATACTGATTTACATTAGCTGGCATATGCGCCACTGTATGTTTCTGCCAGTGGATGCCCACACTCCAGATTGTGTTTATTAAACTCAGGAGAGAATATATTTTTTGAGCGCACGGATGTAAGTCTGGCTGATAGAAAGCACGTCCGTTTTCTTTGAGTGAATGAATCCACTTGCGAGCAGAGATTTGCGCTCGCGCATTTAATGCGCTCTCGCATAGGCTAATGCGCTCTGGACATTTTCCATTATAATAACTCCATAGAAACCCTCTCAAACAAGCTACAATCGATTTTTCAATTCGAGAATGGAGAATATCATGTTTTTCCGTCTGTGGAGCACTTGCTGAGGTCCAATTTATTCCTTTGAGAATACAGGAACCACGCAGTCATCATCAACCGAAAAACCCCACACCCCAAATCCTAACCACCGCGTATCATATGCACACCAATGTCCATTTCTGCATATAAATAGAACGCCAAATAAAAACAGAAACTTGTGTTACTGATACGCACTTTCATAATTTACGATATAAAGCTGCAGAGATTTTTATTTTTTAAGACAATCATATGCTCTCGCGGGCCACATAAAATGATGTGGCGGGCCGGAATTGGCCCGCAGGCCTTGAGTTTGACACATGTGCTGTAGGTAATAGTGAACCTGAGTATCTGGAGGGGGAAACACGGAACACCTAATATGACAAAACAAACATCATCATGATTATTATATAAAACAAACTAATCCCATATGAGCAACAGTAATATGATGCTCTCCTTAGACTAGTAAATGTACCATACATGTCATGAAAAGGGGCTTCTCCAAAGTTTTCTTTCATTTTCATGTTGTCATCTAAAAATGTATATATGGACTTGCTTATTACTGTGAATCCTTAAAAAACAACCTTTACTTTATTGGATATGCTGAACATGGGTTGACTGTATACATCATCATCCAACAACAACAACACATTAAATAGTTATCTATGCTTTTCAACCACCTTTATTTTGATATGTACACTTACCAAATTCCCCAGTCTAATAAATTAATTATGGACAAAATTAAGACACACCCTGAAATATATCACATTATGGAAGCAACATTTGTGAGTTGAATTTCATGTATAGGGGCCCAGCACAATATAGACTCAGATGGAACCAAAGTACAAAGTACTGACCAGAATAAATACCATCAGAAAACACAGAATATTGCCAAGTTTTCACTCCTTCACTGTATAAAAAGATTCCGTAAAAAAACGGAGAATTTGCTGGCAGAAAATTACCAGGTAATTTTGTTAAATTTACGGACATTTCCTTCAACATTAAAACTGAAAATTCTGTAGATTTACATTTTCTTCTGTCAAGATTCAACCCATTTTCAGGTACATGGGAAAAAATTATTCAAAGACAGGGCTGTCATTAATAACAATTGCTACAGACATAGTAAAGTGAAATGTTATTTAAAAGGACAGTTCACCCAAAAATTTGAATTCTCTTGTACTGCATTTGAAAATAAAGAACAAACATTGCTTCAATGTGAAACTAAGAGAACTATAAAATCTAAATTAAGAGCGAGGCTCCAAGTGAATGTGTGCTCTTAGTATCTCTTGCCATGTGCCATCTTGGGGAAGCTACTTTTTCTTTTGCTGCATGTTCAGTCCAAGTTGCATGTTGAGATTTGAAAAAAAAAACTCAAATTGTACATGGATTCTCGAAGTTGTTCATACATGAGTCTTGGAAGCATAGGTTCCCTTCATCTGAACCTTTGACCCTCGTTCAGGATTTCTTCACAGGAAGACTGGAAATGACAAGAAATTAAATTAATGAATGAAAGTGAAGTACAGCGTGACGTGCAGAACAGGTTGAGATTGAATGATCAATTCCAGTTCAAGCACTGATTATAAAATGCTAAACTTGCATTTCCAGTGGTCTCCAATTGTCATGTGATCTTGTCAACAACGTTTTATGATATATTAAAGGGTTACTCCACCCCAAAATGAAAATGGTGTCATTAATCCCTTACCCCCATGTCGTTCCTAAACCATAAAAGCTTTGTTCGTCTTCGGAACACAATTACAAATATTTTGGCCCAGAAAAGTATGAAAAGCATTGTAACAAAAATGAATGGTTGCCATCAGTGGTTCAATCTGAACTTTATGAAGTGACAAGAATACTTTTTGTACGCAAAGAAAATAAAAATAACGACTTTATTCAACTATTCGTCGCATATGCATCACAGTAGCGCCATTTTGGAGAATATCCGCTGAACACAAACGGAGTATGCTGTTCTGTGTCAGCCGCACCACATGGATACACTGTTTTTGTTAAATAACGACTTGTTGAATAAAGTTATTTTTATTTTTTTGCGTACAAAAAGTATTCTCATTGCTTCATAAAGTTCAGATTGAACCACTGATGGCAGATGCACTGTTTTAACGATGTTCTTATACTACGTTTCTGTGCCTTGGCCATGTAAGGACCCTTGCAGTCTATGGAGGGTCAGAAAGCTCTCGGATTTCATCAAAAATATTGTAATTTGTTTTTCGAAGATGAACAAAGGTCTTATCGGTTTGTAACGACATGAGAGTAAGTAATTAATGACAAAATGACAAAAATTTTGAGTGAACTAACCCTTTGACTATTTCAACTAAACAGCAACACAACAAAATGCTTTATACATAGTTTCATTATTAAGTTCCTTACATTTGTATGAATTCCAGCGTAGGTCCCATCTCCTCAGGATGTTTAATGTTTAAAATAAAACCAAGAGAATATGTAACTCAGCCACAATGGAGGAGGAAATGATAACTTCTTGAATGACAACAATCTGAAATCACCAATAACAACAAACAAATAAGAACTTATAAACGTATAGTAATTTCAGCAAGCCACTCCAAACATTGATTAAATCTTTCCTACACAAACAACTTCAATAACAAAGTCAACTGAATAAAATCAAATGTGAAATATGCAAAATGGCAATGCATTGCAATAGATAAAATTGCAATGTAGTTCTGTATTTTAATTTGCATTTTTCCACACGTGTCCAAATTTTAGTGCACAATTAAAATTCTGTTATATAATTTACATTTGCCATTTTCTACACTCGTTTTAATAATACAAATTAAAAACATATTTTAACACTTTATAAGTTGCAAAATTAAAACAAAAATGTATTACCCATGTGATAATTTGAGGATGCATTCAGAGTCAAAGGTGCAGCAAATGGTTATTTAAATGTATTTTTCGTAAATGCATTGACACTTACATATAAGACGTTTCAATAGCATTTTCATTTAATACTCCACAATGAATATAAGTAAATGTGGAAAGCGCTTGGTTTACGATGAATATTGACCTATTGTGCATCCTGTTGCTGAGCCTGACAACTGACAGGTCAGGGGCATGAAGCCTTTTCAAATGCATTTCAAATCCACATTGAATTTAAATTCATAGCGAAGTATTAAATTAAAATGCAATTGAAACGTCTTATATGTAAGTGTCAATGCATTTAAGAAAAATAAGACATTTAAATCATAATTTTGCTACACCCTTGGCTCAGAATGCATCCTCAAATTCTCACTGCATTTTACTACAATAATCATGCTGTATTATGATGAAAATGCAATCCCAAGTGTCCTAACTCCTAAGTCTAAATGCATTTAGGAAAAACAGCAATTAAATGATAATTTTACTACAGTCTTGGCTTGAACATATTGAGCATATTTAATAAATTTGTGTAATACATTTTCATTTTTCAACTTATAAAGCGTTAAAATATGTTTTTATTTTGCATATTAAAACTAGTTTAGGAAATGGCAAATGTAAATTATATAATAACATTTTAATTTTGCACTAAATATTGCACACGTGTGGAAAAATGTCAATTTAAATACATTGCCATTTTACATATTGCATTGCCATTTTGCATTTTACATTTCAGATTAAATTTTGCTAACCATATGCTTCCATAAAAAAAAACTGTAGCTGTAATAAACAAAACAGAATACAAACCCATGATAAGAATGCAGGGGGTGCTTGGGATGCACAAAACAGCAGCAATAACGACCTTGGAATAACATCATTGGAAAAGAAACAATGCATGTCATGAACTGCGGTCCCTTTAAAACATGACTCACATCGACGCACATCTGACACATCCCAACTCTTTACATCAGTCAATACATTTTAACTTATTTAAGTAAAAAAATTGTCATTTTGACTTTATTTTGTGTGCTTTTGTCCATGCAAGTGCGAGAGAGAACTCGATGCGTTACTGACGCGCTGTCTGAAGCGGCATTATCTGCGCGTGCAGTAACGTTACCGAATTAACTTCTCGTGTGTGCTTAACAAACAAGACAATAAAATGTTTAAACCTAACGTCACCTCGTTTGGCAGAAAAGGTGCGTTATCCTTGAAGAATTCCGCGATGTCAGATCTAGTGGTATAATCTCTTTTAAATAAAAAAAAGTCATAATGGTATCTTCTTTTCTGACAAATCCTCTGCCAGCTTCTTTTGAAGGCACACGGCGCTCTAAACACAGTTGTACACACTTCAGATTTAACATTATCACAGCTGCTTAACATCACCTCAGTAACTTTAATGCTTTACGACACGCAGTAACAAATACACTGCAGCAACAACAATTAAAAGTTAATTCATTTTTATTAATAAAGCTGAAAGTGAGCACACTGTAACACGTAACTTACCTCCACGTCGAGTAAGATGTGACGGTGTGCTGTAAATGTTGAATACGACGGCTCTGACATTCATTTGCCAAACAAGGAAGACAGCAACTAGGTTAACGTTACAGTTTGTTACATTTAACAAAATATAATTTACCACGAAAGAGTAAGAACGGTTCCTCAAACCCGAAACTCGACTTTAAAATGACAGTTTTACCGAGACTATCTCCGTGAATAATGGCGTCTGCTCAAGCACTGTTTTGTGCCGAAAATCGACTGAGCTTCTTGTTCCCACAATGCACAAAGCGTAATTAAAAACATACGGAAAATCACCTGTAAAAAACAAATTATTATGGTTTAATGTACTGTATTTTTACGGACTTTTTTTACAGTGCTCCTGTGACAGTAACTTTTCATTTGTGAGCACTTTATCTAGCCTGGTTCAGTTTTCCTTTCACACCTCCGTATATGGCAGCATGCCTGTAGGCTACAGAGAAAGACTGCCAACACTGACAGTAATAGAAAATTTCACGGTTTGGGAATTCCTCAGACATTTAGTGATTTCCCCTAAGCACATGTGGGGTTTATCTGTTTTGTCATTTTTTCAAAATACCAGAATCATCTACACAGAACTGTAAGATGACAAAACACTCTGAGGTGTGTGCTTTTCCTGTATCAGTAAAGGCCTTTTGAGTGCTCGGAGAGCGTGTGAAATGTACTGTGGCCCAGATACCTCGAGGTGTGTGAGATGAGGCTGTTCGCCTGCAGCCACTCGTAAATAATGTGCGTAAGAGGAGAGAAGTCAATGCCAAGATCTTCTCTTTCCTCTCTGCTCTGACAGGCACAGCCAATCAGAAATCATTTGCTATCTCCCCTCCACCCTTGGCAAGCCACATCCATTTCACTATTGGACACCGTCAAGGGCTGCTCGGCTATCTGATGTCGAAGAGTCAGGTTATTAATAAGTGTCAGGGAGAATTGATGCGGCGCTTCTGGAAGAATCCAGCCCATTCCAGAGCTTTGGGGAGCTGTCCTGGGATATGCAGAATGCAGAATAAAGTCTCGGCTGCTCCTAATGAGAAGCTTTCCATCATTCTGCTCTGCGCCATGTAGCGAGCGAATATTTATTTCTGCAAATGAAGGGTACTGCTCATAGAAAAAGCATGAGTGCATGAACGTGGGATAGCAAGAGAGGACCAGAAATCATTTCTGTCATTTATTGGGACACCTTTTTACTTCCCTCTACAAAAGCCAGTGCCAAATATCCTCTGCAGAAATACATTTTATAGTTATCAAATAAAAAATGAGTCATTGGTATCTCCAAAGCACATTATTTAATAAAGCCCTAGTGTTTTTGCAGAGCATGCACTGTCGTTCATCATAAGTCTTGACTCTCTTTAATTAATGAATGTCTCTGTCGAAGCCGCTCATGGCTGCTGATGGACACAGCCAGTTTCACATTATAAAGCTTTTCATTATTACAGAGCTTATAGCTGGAATAAAGGCACTAGGGCAGACCCCACTCTAAAGAGATATTGAGAAGGATTTCCATTGACTCGTTGAGTATTTCTACTGAAAAACTTCTACTGGAAGACAATTTAGCATTTTGAATTGACCTATCGTGCATGTCTTTGGATTATGAGGGAAAGTGGAGCATTTAGAGGAAACCATGGCAACACGGGGAGAACATGCAAACACCACACAAAAAGTCCTCCTAGCTCAGCCGACCTCAAACCAGGAAACTTCTGCTGAGGTGATAGTGACCCACACTCGTGACCCACTGAATTTAAATTTTTAAAGTTGTGTCTTAAACACCCTCTCCTTGTGAAACAATAAACCCCAATCACGTTTACACTGCTTTATCCTTCAATGATAGTTTCTTTGCAAATCATCACATTTATTACATTTTGAAACATTAGGATAATACAGAGAGATAGACAGAGCTACAGCTAGGTGCTACATACAGAGCCAGAGAAGGGACAAATTTGAAACTCATACATAAAAATCTTATGTTTGTAAAAAAAAAATTTTTTTTTACTATGATGCATTTTGATTTGTCATTATAAAAATCTTCTCTAGCAAAAAACACTCATAAGGAGTCCAAATCCAAAAATACACTTAACTATCAATGACACTAAGCCAAGCACGTCATCTCAGTCAAATGCTGAAAACATCGATGCACACTTATATCAACAGACAGTAGAAACAATCCTCTCCACTGCCCATGCTCGGAGAGGTTCCGTATCTCCTCGCACTCTAAACTGTAATATATATTTAGAGATGAAGGATTCAGTGGCCAGGTTGAATTGGGTTTATCACTGAGAGATCTCCAGATTTAATTGGGTTTGTGAGCAGAGAGAATGGTGCTCCATTAGTTCTGAATGGAACCTGGGAACTGCAATCACTCTGTCAGCAGAGAGAAGCACTATCAACAGGTCTCAAAGCCACATGAGAATCACCCACACCTTTATTTGTGTAGTACTCTTTGTTTGCTTTGAAACTGAACACACGTTACACAAAATTGATATGCAAACAAGCAAATTGATGACTGTGAATGAAAGTAAATATCTGACCACGGAGTGCTATGATTGAAAACCTTGACTACCATTATAATGAGACTTCAGGAAAAAATCAAATGCTACAAAAGTGCATGTGGCTCAGTTCAGGTGTGTGTATATTTGTTTTTGTCTGCAGCTGTCTGGAAAAGGTGTCTCACATCAGCATGGTGAATATCCAGCAGCCTCGGACACTTCAGGAGGAAATCAATGCCTATGACATGCTGACATTTCAATCCAAAGGTCCTGCATATTTGTTTTTCAGGGTTTTGGAGATGATCTCCAACATAAAGTACACAGCAGTGCCCAGAGGAGGAACGACCACAAAGGAACTCTCATTTTCACTCTCATTTTCTCAGACCATAACACAACCCCCCTCTCTCCTCCCAGCATCCCCCATTCCTCTTTTTTCTCCCTCCCCTTACATCCCCTCGCTAAGACAATCATCAATTACCCTTATCCAGCAGCACTATCTCATCCCAGCTCATTTTGGAGATGAGGTTTCCATGCTACATGGTTACTGTCCAATCCTCTTTCTGTCCATCACCTCTATTTCTTCCTCCCTGCACACGGCCTGAGATTGACAGTCAGTGAGCAAATCAATAATAATTATGGAATTGCAGAGGCTGGTGTTGGTCATGTGATTGAGCAAACAATCATTTGCATATGTAGTCAAGTACACATTATGGCCCACATCAAACACAAAACATTAATGTCCCAAGTGGATTAATTTAGTATCTGATCAATATAAGATTATATTTATTGTGTCAACTGTGTGTTATAGGCACACCATACGCATGCAACACAACTTGTGGGTCCATGCAGACAGTGCCATTCAACACCACATGTGTGAGATTAGAGTATAACATGCATCTGGTAGAGTATAAAAAAGTGATTGTATGGCACATGTGTCAAACACCATCCACACTAATCCGAGGTCAAGTATACATTGTAGTTTCTAATGTTAAGTAGTTCAAGTCCACACTGAAAGATACAATAAAACACTCTGCAATGCAACACAATAACAGTCAATCAGATGTTGCAGGTGTATTTAATTGTTATACAGTTTTGTTTAATATACAGTAACTGCGTTTTAATAAAAAATGCCACATCTGGAAGGAAGCAGGCATCTTTCAGAGGATTAACATGCTTTGGTCATCACCATCCATCTCCCTCAAGATCAAACTATGATCTTTCACTTTCATTGTGATCCCAATGGCGATATACATTGGCGAGACCTTGCTTAAGGCTTCAGCAAGTATCAGCAAGAAACTCAATACCTTCAAGTAAAGATGCATTCACTGAATTTGAAAATCCAATAACATGATCACATCACCAACAAAGTACTGCAAAGCAGTGGCACATGCAGACTCCATATAATCAGCCCAAAGAAGACTCCAAACTGGTTGGCCACATACTCTGAATATAGAACCATAAAATCTTGAAGATATCAATGAGATGTTTCCCTCAAGTTCATTGCCAGATGCCGACAAGGACTGACACTGAATATCTGGAGGCCCCTCAACACCACATGGAACAACACAGGCACTCTCCAAAGACTGGAAAGGCTGGAGAACACTTGCTGCATGATATGCTACCTAGCATAGGAGATTCTACACCAAGAGTGTCCAATCCTGCTCCTGTAAACCAACTTCAGCTTATTTAAGCATGTTTTCCCTTTCAAGAAGGAAAGCATTGTAAAACGTATTGTAAAATTACAATTTCTTAGCATCTATGTTCTTGCAGATTTTTTTTTTACTCAGCAGTCTGTATAGGTAGTTCAATTAGTGTAATGAGTGCTAATGTTAATGTATCTGTCACTCCAGTAGTCCATAAAGATTGGGCGAGATTTAGGTTTTCTACACTGCAGCACCATAGAGACCCGCGCATTTACAAGGGAACCAGGCTAGGATCAAATCAGGGGGAACAAAGGCAGAATGAAATGGTTTAATTGATGCTACAGTACATGACTTTATCAATTCACACCCAATTCTATCCATACTTCAAAACACTACAAACATTCTATAAAAAAAAACAAGTCCACCAAAAACAGTTAGTGCACATTAGGTTTTAAAATACTTGTTCGTTTGACCTGTCCTTTCAGATAGAAGACAATGCTAGTTGATGGGGTTTGACACGCTATTCAGGTGTGCATTAAATTAAGCCTTATCTATGTGTTGTCTGCTGGAATCATGCAGATGTGTATCAATTTAGTACGATCAGAGAACAAAAAGTGGACACTGACCATAAAGGCTTTCAGTAGATAATTAACCCAGCAGAGAGGGTATGTTAAACCTTGCAATTAAATGTGCCAATTAAAAGGGTTTTATTGACAAATGCATTATCTAGTCTTTTACAACAATCCTTAGATCATGCATCCTCAATGGTAAACAGATATCTTTGTAAAGATGTGTTGCAAGACTTCTCAACTTATAAACGTGAAGCATCCGTTTCACAGACGTTCCTGCAATGCACCTGCCCCATTGCAATCAGTGTAGTTCTCTGATGTAGCATAAACTCCAACAGTATATGCCCTGAGTAAAGCCCGCGTAATAACAAGGACGATAACCATAAAGATAACGATATTAGCGTCCACACCAGCAAATTATATCGTATGTTTATTCTAATCAAACATGCATCTACCACTTTAAATTCTCTATAGCAGGATGGATTCTGATTGGCTGTCAATGTTTGTATCGTTCATAAGCTGTAAATAAAATCACTCTAAAAATGATTCCAAATATACAATTTCTCTGTGCATTTATCGTTATTGTGGTGGTGTGAACAGGCCTTGACACTGGTTGTTAATATGGTTCCACTTTAATTTCATGGTCCCTTTAACACATTCAGGTAACTATAAGTAACATTGCACCTACATTTCTATTAACTCTCATTAGAGTGTTAGTAGTGTATTAGTAGACTGATAGAGAATAAGTTGACATGTACTTACAGTCAGTAGAATGCCTGTTGGGAGACCATCACAATACAAAGTTAGCAGATATGAATCTGACAGTCTACTAATATTCAAATGAGAGTTTGTTGACATGTAGCTGCAACATTACTTAGTGTCAACAAAATATACAAAATGGACCATCAAAATAAAGTGTTACCGTTAATATTAATGCACACCAGCTGTCCTATTCACACCTCCAACAAATCAATCAACCATGTGTTCTCTATTTATTTGTCTTTCTTTTTTGCCCTCTCTCATCATCTTATCTATCTCTAACTTCTTGTTGATGCAATCTGGAGTGTTTTAAGGCCAGTTATTAATAGACGCTGGGGTCAAACCCATGAAGATCGCTGGAGGAGGTCTCTTTCCCGCTGCTGGGTCACACAGTTTCTCCATGGCTCTTAGCAATCAATGGAGGTGATGGCAATCCAGTGGAATACCAGAACCAACTTATCGATATGCTTTGCGTCCAAGACCATCCTGGCAGGAGACATCCGGTGGATGCTCTCGGGATAATGAGCAGCTAGTCTAACTCACAGCTGGTACCACCAATCAGACCATGGTACAATATGCCAGAATATTGATTACATTAATGCTGTGTTCAGTGAAGTGAGGAAGACTAATTTGAATGCATACATTCTGTTGGGTGCGACAAAGCTGAAATATATTGCATTGACAATTCCAGGTTTGTTCTCTTTTAGAGGAACAATAGGGCAATGGTTTTCAACTCCTAACCATGAAGCTATTCCAATGTCTGTCTTGGAAGATGACATAAAAAAAACGGAATTGTTTAACATCAACTGCACAAATCTATTTGTTCTGCAATGTAACTATAATGTCATACAACCTTTATTTTAAATCTGAAACTTATCTAACCTACAAGTTTTCAAGTTGTAAGTCCGACTTAAAGTAGCACTCCATTGCACTTTTCCAAGTTGGAAATTTGTACTTACCAAGTGTAAATGAAATCACAACGCCCCAGAATCACCTGGTCTCTCTCAGTTAGACTTCAATGTTTTTCCTGTTTGTGTGAAGTTGAATGCTGATACTACAATAGAACAGTCTGCTAGGAGTGTCTACGAATAGCAGGAGCTGGGTCCTCAGGTCCAGCTAAAGGTCAGACCACTGCTGAGAGGCATGAAAGGTCTCATGCAGCGGCTCAGTGATGGTCCAGCGATGGCCCGGTGGGGAGGGGAGCAGGGTGCAGTAACATCAGTGCCACACTAGGTCAATAGCACTGTGGTTTCAAAATAGTTGTCTCTGCTGAATCAATGTACTTGCAAAAAGATCAAACCCAGCAACACAATTGGGGCTTTCCGGTGATCTGTCTTTCATTCAGTTTCGCTATGTGCCTTCCACCTTTTTTTATTTTCTAAGGACCGAAACATAAATACATAACTATTGAACACCTACAGCACACAGCTTGTTTTGCTAGTTTTGTTTGTGTTAGGTGTCAGTTGTAGTGTGATGCACCGTTTTTTGCCCTGATATTTTTGGTGAGTATATTCGGTACGGGGATGATCTCTTAAGCCACACCCTCTCTTGTATTGATGATCTGTGCCCTTTCAACGGTTTCCCTGCTGCTTCAGGTTCCCACCCCGCTGAGGTTCCATCGGACTGACAGAACCGCAGGGTTCTCTATACTTCTGCCCCGTAACTGCGCTTAGATAAAGGTCAGGTATTGTGCTTCTGTACAGGCTAAATGGGCCCAGTTGCCTCAGTTTCACACAGCTTTTAGAAGTCTAAACAAAACAGCCTACGCAGGGGTGCAACTCTCTGGCTCAGATACATACAGAACTGATATTCTTCAAACTGTCTTTTCAAAAGTTACTAAGTTGCTCAGACAAACTGGAAAAAATAGAAGCTGTGCTGTAGAGTGGCCACCTAAGCTGCACTTGACCTTTATACTCAATAAAACATCAAACTTTAAAACTTTATGAATGCATTTATATGTTGGATTGATTTGGAGGCTCCAATAGCCAGAATGTTAGAAGGTTATGCATTGATTCAGGTACAACCCCAGTCAGGAACAGCAAAACATTTGATAATTATCCTCTATATTTAGCAGTAGTTATGTAAGACTTTTTAAGTATCTTTTCTTGGTCATTAGGAATAATTACCCAATTACTTTACCTTGCCTAGACAGGCTAAATGACTGAATAGTTACTAGTCATTGATATGTAAATGTGGTCATGTTTGTGGTGTCATAACAGAAATTATTTCTGAATTACTTAATTTTGCAGCTTAGTTTTCAAAACTGTTAATGTTTATGAACCCACAAAACAACAACAATGACAATAACAGACTGACTATGATAAAAAAAGTTACAAAGAGATGTGTGAGGGAAAAACAACAACAACATAACATTAAAAGTTGTAGTGCATATTGGTGCTCTGGTGTAAAAACTCCACTGTATCCACTCACAAAGTTCTGAAGAAGCTGACACAAGTGAGCCAATTAAGTTTAGATGAAAATCGAGTCAAAAATTTACAATTATGATTTAGCTAGTCATCAGAAATGGATCATGGGTCAACTAATTAACACATACACAGTAAACCCTTTTTAGAGAAGTTGCAATCAATCATTGCATTGTGTCTGGCTGTATTTTGCCACAAGTGTTAGAACAAATCTTATGTAAAATACTAAAAATGCAGGTAAACTTGAAACTTTATAGTTATACAGGGATTCCTTTAGATTGTTTAGCCATATTGATTAGTTGTGACATTCAGAACAAAATATATCTTCATCATTTCAGTAGAAGTATAATTGTTTATTTATAAGGAATTCTGGCTGCTGTATATTCTGATGTATTGCACACATACAGATCAAATGCAATAGCAGTAATAGTAATTATATAAAATTTTCTTTTTTATAGAGATATATTAATCATAACTGTATTTGCAAAATACAGCGTTATATGTTGCATTAGAAGAGCTAACAACACTATGGACAAACTGCTTATGATTCTCTTCCATTAAAAGATAAAACTGATCTGGCTTGGAAACGTCTTGGCCCAATTACTCAAAGAGAGTTTAACAGATAAAGCTCCAATAAAACTGTGAAGCCTTTTAATGAGGCAAAGCGGAATCAAAGTTTAGCAGAAAACTATCAAGCAGGGCTTTGGAGGCCTGACACTCTGTCCCTGCAATTCATTATGGCTCCAAGCTGTCAGTCCCTGGTTCATCTCTCTAATGGAATTAGCCGCTGTCATCCGCTCAGCCACACGACTGCATTAACACAATGGAAGGTGCAGATATATTTCCCTCTGAGTCTGCTCGTACTGTCCCTGGCACATAAATTATGAAATGTAGTGCTTTAAAGGTCAGCAGAGAGATTGCTTCTGTGTAGAAGCGTCGGTTCTGTATAGCAGCAAAAGCTATCATGTTCTATTAATCGATCTTGTTTATACTGTTTATTGGAACAGAACCTGTTTGTTTAATTGAAATACTCATCGACAGCAAATGAGGGATCAAATTAGACTTTTCACATAGATGTATATTTTTTTGTCCTATTGTTTACTTTCAAGTTTTTTTTAATCTAAAATCATAATCCCGATTTTGGCAGCACTAGTGATTACTAATGATTCTCTACTTGTGATTTCATCCATATAGCACCTGTCATTTTTTTCTTGCCTAACCTCAATATAAATTACTGCCCAAATTAAAACCGATCACTAGCATTATAATCAACCAATATGTATATTTAAACAACTGATACAGCAATGCAATGACACACATTTGTCATAAGCAAATGCAATATTTGTACATATTAGGTTTCTACATAATAAATATATTTTCATATGAAGTAAAACCTTTCTGAAACCTATTAGAAACTGGATATAATAATTGAATGCTGTTGCATCAAAACATGATGCATGATTCCAATACAA
This sequence comes from Gymnocypris eckloni scoliostomus, assembly GCA_027564155.1. Taxonomy (NCBI): domain Eukaryota; kingdom Metazoa; phylum Chordata; class Actinopteri; order Cypriniformes; family Cyprinidae; genus Gymnocypris; species Gymnocypris eckloni. Next base: position 6,585,450 of record CM050423.1, on the reverse strand, counting down.
TCTGCTTAAAAACATAAAAAAATGTAATTCCATATTAACCGACAGCACAAGATGTATACGGCCCATCTTTTGATCTTATGCCCAGAGCTGGTGTAAAATAACGCAGTGACGGACAATTCCACGACTCATCTCTGTTTCTCTATAAAAGTCCAGTAACCATATATCAGCAGCATCTACCCCCACCCTGACTTTCTTTTAAAGGAAATTCAAACTGCTAGAATCCAGTGTTTCCAAAGGCCCCTTGAACCCCCCAAAAGCCCGCAGTGGCCCTGAAGTGCTGTCCCTCCATTAGATTAACCCATGGTCATGACCAAGGGGGGCATGATTAAGTTGCCGCAAACTCAATTGTAGAGGGTTACATGTAAGATAATGGTTAGTCTGCAGAGGAGACAGGCTAAAGCTAACATCAATCCTGCGCTAATCTAAAACTCTGTCCCTCCTTTTCTCCATGGGTCATACGCAATCATACCCCATTGATCTCTCGTCAAAACATTTCAGCTGCGAATTAGCTAAGTACGGCCCATTGAGCAGTTGTGGAATCCATAAATTAATGAGATTACAAGATGCTGTTTATGCACAATTATATAAAATGTATCTTCAATAAACTGATCATGCTAATGTGACAACACTAAGAATATTTCAGAGGGAGGCAGGATTCAACTATCTTTTGAAGCTTTATTAGTGCTGCTGCTTAAGCTTATTTTCTTTAGTATTAAACTGCAGAGCATAACTCATCCCATATGAAATACAGTTTAAATTCTGTGGCACGGTAATTTACAGTAATTGTGCTTATTTCTTCTGTGGAACACCAACAGAGATTTGTAGTCAAAGTCCATATAATGCAAGTGAATTGGTTCCTTAAAGTTGATGCTTCAAAAACTCTGCAAAGCAAACTTGACAGTAACCCATGCAACTTTTACCAACCGTCGGCATGCTGTGAATGTCAGCCCATTATTAAGTGAAAGTGATGGTTTGTTGTTTCAAAGGTTTATCAACTTTATCAACTCACACACACGCAAGACATTGATTAACAATTGGGTTGCAGTAATTGTGTTTGTTTTGCGTGGTTTTTCAAAGTCATTAACTGTACACATGGGATGACATGAGGGTGACTAAATTATAAAATAATTTTCATTTTTTGGTGGACAATCCTTTTAAGAGATCAGGCTTATGTTTTTCATTGTAAGTTAATATGATGGAGGAACTCAAGTCATACCTAGAAGGCAAAATATCATACATTTTCGGGATTTGGCCGTCTTTGACTTAGGAAATCCGACAACCACCAAGTAACAACCCAGCAGTGACTTTGTGTAAGGAATATATAAACATCTGATTAATTTCAGTTGTTTCCATTTTTATAGTATATTACTCAAATATATTGGCTTTTTCTTTTGAGAGCTGGATTTTGTCCCAGCAAATTCATTTTTTTGGTCATACGCAGAGATGCTGGCTCTGATTTTACCTCATGGTCTTGATGTAACCCAGCACTGCACCGCTAACCTGGCCTTTCTCCTCTGCCGTCCTTCCGTTTGCAGGATTATTGATCAGGCTCAGGCTGTAGGCGGCAGGAGATTTAATGATGTTCCCCTTTGTTTGAAGGAGGAGGAGGCCATTTCTTCTTTTGACCACTGAAAAGGCCGCCAAACCTCTTAAAGAGGGGATGTCTCATGGCTGTGTGACTGGCCCTGCTAATTACCCCTCTGTGTGTGGGTGTGTGCAGTAAATGAATGCCGAATGCACTATCCCCTCACAGCTACTCAGAAAGTGCATTCAACGTCTTTGACCTTGTGCATGTTTGTGTGTGTGTGTAGTTTCTCTGAGGTCTTGAGATTTCTTCTTGCCCTCTTTTTCTGCCTCAAGTCATGCATCAACTCAGATGCTCACATATTCATTAATGTCCATGCAATAGCACATGCACAAACCTCATTGTAAAACATTTTTACCTTTTGGAAATGCACAATTGCTGTAAACTCATTATTGCGAGGGTCAAAGCTTGTGGCGATTGTCGTGGTCAGCATTAGAAACCAATTTCAGCTGCCTTTGTGTGAGTGACCCCTGAGGTCAAAGGTCATTGACTCTGCAGGCAATCCCCAATTGCTAAAAGGCCATCTACAAAACCCCCTAAAACACACACAGCACAAAGCAGTAGAAAACACAGATTTCGAAGCTGAAGATTGAAGTAGATTTCCTTACAGAGCTTCTAATTATGTTTGGACCAGTTTAAACTGCCATTTTGATCCTGAATGAACGAATGATCCTGATTGCTTGAGTTTGGATGAATCTACACCAATTTGACCATTTATTATGCTTTTTATTTTGGGCAAATCCTTAATATGAAATGATTATTCTCTTCCTTGTGGATTTTTAATATGCTGATGGTTATAATGGTTATGTGGTTGTAAAAATGGTTATAATAGTTCAATAATTCTCATCCATGCTGTTGAAGCAGTATATAGATCAAGATGTCACATTTTACCTGTTAAGGCCCAAATGTACTTATGCCAAAGTGCTTTTTCATTCTTGATTCAAAGTTTCAAATACCTGAGCAATGGTATATATCATTAGCAAACATCCCAATGCTGTCCACAGCCCTGGAAATGTCCTGGTGTTTAGATGAATATGTATATATGTGCTACACACTTTCCTTTGAATAACAAAATAAGCACACAACAAAAATGACAGCAGTGAGAAAACAGCAGCCAAAAAAGCATCTGATCATAGTGATGTGGGTATATTTACAACAGCTTTGCAATTCAGCACTCCAAACAAATCGCATCACATTTATTTATTTAGCACTTCATACAATAGCTTGCTTCAAACCAAGCAGCTTTACAGCGTAACATGAAAAAAGTAGTTTCCATTAAAATTACCAATTCAATTCCTGCTATGAGTCATATTTATTGTCCATTCAAATTGTCAGAGTGGAAATTCAACAAAGTTTAAGACCATACAATCAGACAAATTCGACCTGTGTAGAATGAAGACTCTACCATGTAGACATGACCAAAACTCAACCAACTGCTTATAATGCAACCTTTTCTTCAAATTTGAGGTCAAAAGTCAGACAGTATTGAATGCTGATGAGAAATGCATCCATTATATCAAAATGATGCCCCCCTAATAGTCAAACTGAAATTCAGCATATAGGGTACTTGCCTCACAGACATGAGAAATATATCTATAGAAAGCTTGAAATATCTACTTTTAAATAGACCAATATGTGTGCGCTTGAGTGCAGAATAGGCTATATATTAAATATTGCATAGTATATATAAATATAGTATATATTTAAGTAATTAAATGTATATAAACGTGCAATTATTCAACTAATATCTTAAATTAACCACTAATAGTCAACTAGAAAAATCAGGGACAGCCCTACAGCCTTCTGTATTAGGGTCAAAGAGGCATATAGTGCTCCGATCTGACAAGTAAGCAAACTGTAAGGTTGTATTTTTATGATTATGGTGATTTTTACAGATTGACACTGCCAATCTTTTTTTTTGACATTTCTTTTGACATTTTAACATTTTAGTCACTGCCAACATTTACATTTTTTGTTGAAGAATTCCTTTAAAAGCGAGCCTGTGTGTGAGGGTCAGAATGTCTTCCACTGCTGGTCAATAGTGTGATGGATGGCTGTTGAGTTGAATTGCCTCACACACACACACACACACACACACACACACACACACACACACACACACACACACACACACACACACACACACACACACACACACACACACACACACACACATGCTCCCTGTCAGACAAGGACACCCGCTCAACAGACTGCTGTCAGAGGCTGGCAATAAACAGAGCAGAGCTTCAGTATTCAAACAGAGATTTCCTTTATGCAGATGAATGAGGTTGAGTAGATTACCACCGCTAAAACGTAGTGTGAGCGCATGAGAGTGGCAGCAAACATGTGTCTGTTTGTTGAACCACAGTCTAAGAGCTAAACTGTGCAAATAACATATCCCATGTGCACGGAGGGATATTCCTTTGCTCATTTTACTCTCTCTTTTTAAATGAGAACAGGTGCTTGCTGAGCAAACAGCAGCATGTCGAGGGGAAGCTGGCTCTGGGGTCCTGGGACTTTCGTCCGGCATATGGCCTGATTGAAAATCATTCTGATGTGGCAGCTGGAAAGGTTATCTGTGAAATGAGTTCAGCACAGGTCCCCATAGCTCCCTGTACAGGGCCAGGTTGTGTGTGTGCTGCTTAAAGTGTGTGAAAGAAACTGCACATTAATAGTGAAGGAGAGAAAGTGCAAGCATGAAATAAAGATAAAGATGCAAGTGCACTGCACGCTGCCCTTGCCTCAGGGTATGAGGGTGGGTTGTGTGTGTGTTTACCTGCATCAGCCTTGCATGCATGCATTGGTCTGACTGATTATTTACTTATGTTGCTTTGTGTGGGTGGCTTGTGTGCAAGTCTGTGTGTGCAGTGCATGCATGCATCGGTCTGTATCCATATAAAGCAGCAATGTATTGATGTGCCTGAAATGTTCTGGTTAGGGTTTATTCTAAACAGTTTTGCAGAGCAACTGAAGGTCGCAGGCAGCACAACATTGTTAGTACTTTTTCCAATGAGTAGGCTTAGCAGTGTGTTTAGACCGCTAGCCTAAGAAAAAACTGAATGTGATCCTTTGTAAAAGTTCATCTTGTGTAAAATACCTTGTAACTTTGGAACAGTTTCAATTAAAGAACTTGTGTAAATTAACAGTTCCTTTTTTCTTCTTCGCTGATTTAAGTCCATAGGGTGTTTTGTTGAATATAGCATAAATGTACCTGATTTGTTAGGTGTCTAATTAGGTTAACTACTATGTACTTAAGTGCTTAATTAGGTTTACTGCTATGTCGTTTAATTAATTGTTTGGTAAAATTTACATATTTGCTCATGTTGCATTATAAAACACTTTTACTGCTATTGAGGGGGAACATGGGAAAGGTTAGGGACATGTTTTGTAGTTTGGTTAGGTTTAAGGGTGGGTTAAGGGGTAGAAGTAGGTTCAACAGTGTATGGATGTAATTAAAGAAATTATATACAGATGTACAGATTAAAGACACTTAATATAGAATGAATCCAATTGACCAGTTTTATATATTCACTCAAATTATTAATTAATTCATAGCCAACATTGTTAAAAAAACATTTCAGTGTAGCTATCTATTTTACTCAAAACAGTAGCTTGACTGCAGTTGTAACTACTTCAGATTATGACAAACTTGTAGATTGGCAAGGTACCATTTCAAATAGTTTCTCCAACACTGGTTCAAATCCCCTAACAATAAATATAAAACATCTGCAACTAAACTGATTGGTAATATTTACATGCTGACTTGCGATTGTTCAACTTTCATTTCAGCTTTATTTTTATTATTCTTGCCTTTCTTGAATATATTTAGAAAAACATAGCCACTAGTGCACATGAGACTGTGCTGGTGACTCATGTTATGTGATGCCATTAGCCAGTAACCATTGACATGATGTTGTTTTCCTGAAACTCATTTACGGCTCAAGCATTTATTCATGATATTGGTCTATAGGTTATATTATAGGATATAGGTTTTAGAGACTAGGTTTAGGTCAGGTCAACAGCAATGCTGATCTGATGTAGTGTTGCATTTATATAGAACTAAACCTTTTGCTGCCTTAAAAGCACTGTTATTTCCTTCTGGCAGGGGATTTCTCATTTGCTTATATTCTAGTTGTGTGTTCATTTGAGTGCACTGTTGTAAAGAAGTATGTATGTTACCAGAATAAGTTAACCAAGCATGCATTTATACGTTATTTGAGTTTACTGTATGTGCGTTTTGACGTTTTTGTTGGTCTGTTATCTCTTGCATGCAGCATCCGCTGATTGGCTCGTGGCTGTGGGGTCCTTATTCAGCCTTTGAATAGCATTGACCTCTGTCATGACCTCCAGCCGGACCTCATCTCTGCCTCTCCTCTATTTCTGCACTTGTGTTTGCAGGAAAAGAAAAAGAGAGGTGATTGTGTTGTCCACTTGAGAAAGGTTTAATAGAGGGGGTCATCTGGCGGGTGGGTCACTCATAAAGCCACGGGTCCAGCCGGGCTGAACAATGCATAACCCATATGACCTCTGACCTGACACATGTGCTCCATTTCTGCAGCAGTAGAACAAAAGGTGTTTTTTGGTCATAAAAAATATCAAATCCAAGATCCATCATAACCTCTATGAGTAATACATTACTGTAATAAAATGATAATTCATGTAATGATGTAATGTAAGATAAATTCTCATTCTCAGCAGCAGCGCCAGTTGTATTTTCCCATGACTTAGTACTAATATAATTAACAGGACACTGAACCTATTCAGATATCTGTTTAGTGTGTAATGCAAAACAAAATCATTTTAAATGTTTGGTTTTCATCAGAATGTTAGCCAATTTGCATGTTGCCATTTATCATTAGGTTACAGTTACAACAAAAAAGCAACATCAAATCAAGCTTTTTGTTCAGTCCCATTGTGAGGTTGACATTTCTTCCTTTGAAAATTATATTTCAGTAAGCAACATTTTATTACTTTTTTTTATCTTCTTTGTTAAAGTTACATTAATAGTAAAGTTTCAGTAGCCTGTGTTTGCATTAATATTGGGCTTATCAAGATCAGAGTTCAACTTTGTTATGGAAAAACATCAAAATGCCGTCCCAAAAATCTAATTTCATTTAACAGGGAAAAAAAAATGTTTGGCAAAAATAACTAGAATACAGACGGTAGTTAAAAAATAATAATAATAATACTAATATCTTCCATGCATAATTTCCTTAACTCATTAAGTATGTGATATAAATTACAAACTAACTTTGATTGGGTTAAATAATGTAGTGATTTCAGTTATTTTTACGAGTATTAACAATACATATAGAAAGGGAAAAGGAAATCACTGCCATAATGCTCTCAAAATATTTCTAATAACACATAGGAAAAATATTTCACCTGTTTTTTTTTTTTTTTTTTTTTTTGGGGATCCTATTAGCAAGAAAGAAAAATAACAAAACTGTATCCACATTTAGAAAATCAGCCATTGGAACACTTTGTCATTTAATTTGATAATTTGTCAACTTATATTTGCTTGTTTATTTTAACATTCAATAGCAAAAAATACAATGTAGCAACTACAATGCAGTTAACATATTCTGATTAGTAGCCTGATAACTGATTGCTGTTTTGGATCAATTTCCCAAATACCAAGCACAATGATACATGATCAAGATGACTGAAATGCCATAATCAAATTAGTTTTAAAGAAACCGATTAAAAGTTCCATAGTGTTTTAATTACGCTCCATTATGTTTTAATTATTAATCGTTTCTGTCAGCCATGTCTAATGATGAAATACAGTCAATACCATCTAATTTAATGCAATTGTTTTATTATGAATATCAATCATAACGTGAAAATTAAAAATGTACATACATATGATATATTTAGTGTTCCTCCATCATGCAGTCTTCTTGGGTTCAGATGGAAGATGCAGCACACCTGCAAAATATAAAACGTGGAAAAAGGTGGACGTCTCTTTAACTGAAAAATATAATTTGTTATTTAATACAAATCATAAATTAAACATGATTATTGATATCTGAAAAAAGACACAAATAAAAACTGAATACTATAGGTACTGTGATGCCAATAACTATTTTATTTTCTAAATTTGTATTTTTATTTAAAACAGTCGAAAAGCATGAAACCAAATTAAAATGTCATACAAACCTATGGTGTAAATTACAAAGAAAGGTTGCCTCATCTAAGATGAGCTTCTGTGGATAATGATGGCCAGTCCTCAGGGGCTGATTGGGGCAGTTCTGAATTGATCTGTGTGTGAAAGAGAGCACTGTCACACAACTGCAGGATGTGTCCAGCCACAAACGTGACCCTGAGAGCCAGCAGCTGAAGGGAGAGATGGTAAGATGTACGCTCCATATGGTGATGAACTGTGTCTGCAAATATGCACTAGTGTGTTTGTGTGTTGATGGTGCTTTCTATCTATCTCTCTCTCTCTGTGTGTGTGTGTGTGTGTGTGTGTGTGTGTGTGTGTGTGTGTGTGTGTGTGTATGTGTGTGTGTGTGTTGTATGTGTAATGTTTCCCACCTACAGGGAATGTGAGGTGAGAGAAATGGCAGGTTTTAGGACACTGAATCACCTTGACAGTTGCATGCACTCTGCTAAGAACTGCACAACTACACACACACACACGCACGCACGCACACAGCACACACTGTACTTCTGTCTTAAATGCATTCTCTACCGTTGCTTTCTATCTATTGGAAAAGTGGAAGCTAAGTAGTAGGTTATAAAAAATGTAAAATAATGTTAAAAAAATATATTTTATACATGACAAAGACGATAGATAGATAGATAGATAGATAGATAGATAGATAGATAGATAGATAGATAGATAGATAGATATAGATAGATAGATATAGATAGATAGATAGATAGATAGATTATTCGGACATTTAAAAATACCAAATGACAATAAATCGGTTGGCATAACATCAAATTATGTAAAAAAGAAAGAAAGATAAAGTATGCTAAAAAAACTTTTATGAGGCAGTTATTAGGTTAGAATTGACTGTATATGAATATATGAACAGATATAGTCCTGCAACTAACAGACAGACATCAGTTTTATGATTTATTGTTATTATTATTGATATTACTATTACATTTCTAACGGGCCGCAGTAGTAATTAATTTATGTAGCAGTATGTAATTCATTTTTAAAAATAGGGCCACACATATGAATAAAATATTCAGTTTTATCTAACCACACATTAATTGAGCTTAAACATAATAATAATAATAATAATAATAATAATAAGCAAAATGTTTAAAAATATTAAAGTTACATTTTGTTCAAGCTTTTCACTCTTCAAATTCACAAGTTTAAGTGTGGCTGAAGTGTCTAAATATTTTATGGTGTCACTGTAAGAATACAAAACACTCTGAACTTCAGTACTCTATAATCAAACATTGATACTGCAGTGTCCCGAACAGTGATTTTATGTGCAGTCTATCATTGCAAATTGTACAGGCTGTTATTCATGCTGTATCCTGCTGATTTCTCCTCCGAGATGTAAGTCAATCTGTCTCTCTCTCTAACCACCTTTAAAATGCTCTGGCGGTTTCCAGCGCTGCAGCTGCATTTATTTGGGACGGGGTCAAAAAACTGCTTTAGCTGAGTTCAAACGGAGGTACGATGAGGATTCCGTAAATGCATCTTTATCCAGGAGCGATTATAGATATCATTGACTGAAATAAATCTCAAATCACAACTGATGTAGTTGGAACTGCCCCCAAAGGGCCCTCCTGAAATGGTTGCCACAATTAACCATCACAAATGCACCTGTTTAACTGAAGAAGGCTGGTTACCCACAATGCATCAACATAATCCTCTGTCTAATAACGTTCTCTCTGCGGAGCTTTCATGAAGAACCTAATGAAGAGATAACCAACATGGCTCGCGGGAATACAGCCACCATTATCAGTCCAAGTATATGAGAAAACATGGATCTCAGCATTTACTGATTTTATCATTTGTAATTTCGTCGCTATTTTAAGTTCTTGTCACACGAGAATGGTTAAATGGCTAAATGAACCACAGGCATGTCCAGTGCCCTTGACTGCCTGTGTGATGGATGGGCCTGTCAGCCAATGATAGTGGCTAGACAATGTCCTGAGATGTTTTTGGAGGGCTATTTTGCAGTGACACAGGGGCAATGGGGCATGTTATTGGGCAAAGACGAGGAGTGGGACTGTCATGCTCCCCTTTCACTCAAGCTATTGAGAACAGAAACCTCTCTGGACGCAACATTACCAGTCAGTCGTCATGGGGAGACCGTGATAGGGTTTCTGAATGCTTTTTTAAAGCTCTGGCTATAAATATTGTATTTCTCAGCTTCCACTGTTGTCCTGCTTTAGACATTCATTATGATGGTTCAGCTGGATCTGTGGATTTGATATATGTGTTGGCTGTGTTTTAAAGGTCTTACTCCTGTCTAGGGAAATGCAGCAAAATTTCAACAGTCAGACTTTGAAACAAAACTATATATATATATTTTTTTTTTACATTTTCTAAAGAAAGTGTAACTTAACCATGCACAAACTGCTGCTAAAATTTTGGAGTTTTACCAACTTTCCCATTATCTGCAAATCACTTGCTTACTGCAGGTGCTCAAAAATGTTGTTAGGACATTAGTAGGATGTTCTGGGGGGTCACTAGGGTGTTTCTCTGAGGTTGCTAGGGGATTGGGTATTCTGGGTGGTTACTAGGATGATTGCTCGGGGGTTGCTAAGGTACTGTTGCTTACTGTCCCAAGTTTAAAGAGCCCAATCTAATGTCTCTATGATGTTCCGTTCCATACCAACATACAATGAGACTATTTTTTTATATTAATTTCATAAATTTACATTAATGTAATGTAAAAGCAAATATACATTGATAGGTAATATTTAAATGTTCTGGGGTGAAGGGCATCATCTCATGGCAGAACTCAATGCTTGAAGGCAAAATGAGAATCAGGAGCACTAATGGATCCCGACATATAGAATGTTTTAATGGGCTTGATATACTTGGACAAGTCAAGTTTGTCGCTTAAAGCTGATGTGAGTGTTTTCTGTCTTGCTACCGCTGCCCGATGGAAGTGCAAAGACTAGGATTGTTTTCACATCAGTTTCCTCAATCCTCTTCCTATCTTCTATTGATTGGCCAAGCATAAATTCCTGACCCAAAACTCGCACTATTGGTTGAGTGGTGGAAGGGAATATGTCAGACCACTCAATTTGAAATCTGACATATTTCCGTATAGTAGCTTATGGATGATCATTTCTGCTGCACGATTGATTTGAGCAAATAGAAAACACACCTGAATCATTTGTTTGTGCGTTGTATAAAAGTCCAATGTGAATCCCACACACTACTTAAACTTGCATCACTACGAAATGCATTATTTGCAGTATTTTGATCAATCAACATTCCTCGTACTTACTAGATTGCTTTGAGGAAAGCCTGAGCTATAAATGCATTGTGACTAATTGAAGCACATGAATATGACATCATGATAATGCTGACAGGCTGATGGCGTCACAGAACGGACACAGTTCCAAAATATAACTATCTTAAGCTGTGATGTAAAGGGCATCAGATAAAGAAAAATACACACTTTAGTTTATGGACCAATTCTCACCATTAGCTAACTATTAACTACGACTTTTGCCTCAGTAAACTACAACCGGAATTTTGGAAAAGTTGGGTAATTTTTTTTACAATTTTTTATAATGTAAAATAATTTCAAATCACCTGAGCCAATATGTTATTCACAATAGAACATAGAGAACATAACAAATGTTTAAACTGAGAAATGTTACACTTTTATCCACTAAATGAGCTCATTAAAAAAAAAAAAAAAAAAAAAAACAGTTGGCACAGGGGCATCAAAGGGCTAAAAAAGCAAGACATTTTGAAAAGTTTCAGTTGGGAAAACATCTAGAAACTAATTAAGTTAATTAACATCAGGTTTGTAACATGATTAGCTATAAAAGGGATGTCTTAGAGGTGGGCAGAGGCTCTCCAATTTGTGAAAAAGTGTGTACAAATATTGTGGAATATTTTAAAAACAATGTTCCTCAATGTAAAAATAGCAAAGGCTTTACAAATCTCATCATCTACAGTGCATAACATCATCAAAAGATTCAGAGAAACTGGAGAAATCTCTGTGCGTAAGGGACAAGACCGAAGACGTTTTTTGGATGTCCGTGGTCTCATCGGCATGATTCTGTCATTGACATTTACTAATGGGCCCAGGAATACAGACTGCCAAACACAATCTGCCATGTCATCTGCAGACTCCAACTAAAAGCTCTGTCATGCAAAGTTATTTGTTGATGGTTCAGCTGGATCTGTGGATTTGATATATGTGTTGGCTGTGTTTTAAAGGTCTTACTCCTGTCTAGGGAAATGCAGCAATATTTCAACAGTCAGACTTTGAAACAAAACTAGATATATATTTTTTTTTTTTACATTTTCTAAAGAAAGTGTAACTTAACCATGCACAAACTGCTGCTAAAATGTTGGAGTTTTACCAACTTTCCCATTATCTGCAAATCACTTGCTTACTGCAGGTGCTCAACAATGTTGTTAGGACATTGGTAGGATGTTCTGGGGGGTCACTAGGGTGTTTCTCTGAGGTTGCTAGGGGATTGGGTATTCTGGGTGGTTACTAGGATGATTGCTCAGGGGTTGCTAAGGTACTGTTGCTTACTGTCCCAAGTTTAAAGAGCCCAATCTAATGTCTCTATGATGTTCCGTTCCATACCAACATACAATGAGACTATTTTTTTTATATTAATTTCATAAATTTACATTAATGTAATTGAAAGCAAATATACATTGATAGGTAATATTTAAATGTTCTGGGGTGAAGGGCATCATCTCATGGCAGAACTCAATGCTTGAAGGCAAAATGAGAATCAGGAGCACTAATGGATCCCGACATATAGAATGTTTTAATGGGCTTGATATACTTGGACAAGTCAAGTTTGTCGCTTAAAGCTGATGTGAGTGTTTTCTGTCTTGCTACCGCTGCCCGATGGAAGTGCAAAGACTAGGATTGTTTTCACATCAGTTTCCTCAATCCTCTTCCTATCTTCTATTGATTGGCCAAGCATAAATTCCTGACCCAAAACTCGCACTATTGGTTGAGTGGTGGAAGGGAATATGTCAGACCACTCAATTTGAAATCTGACATATTTCCGTATAGTAGCTTATGGATGATCATTTCTGCTGCACGATTGATTTGAGCAAATAGAAAACACACCTGAATCATTTGTTTGTGCGTTGTATAAAAGTCCAATGTGAATCCCACACACTACTTAAACTTGCATCACTACGAAATGCATTATTTGCAGTATTTTGATCAATCAACATTCCTCGTACTTACTAGATTGCTTTGAGGCAAAAGCCTGAGCTATAAATGCATTGTGACTAATTGAAGCACAGGAATATGACATCATGATAATACTGACAGGCTGATGGCGTCACAAGAACGGACACAGTTCCAAAATATAACTATCTTAAGCTGTGATGTAAAGGGCATCAGATAAAGAAAAATACACACTTTAGTTTATGGACCAATTCTCACCATTAGCTAACTATTAACTACGACTTTTGCCTCAGTAAACTACAACCGGAATTTTGGAAAAGTTGGGTAATTGTTTTTACAATTTTTTATAATGTAAAATAATTTCAAATCACCTGAGCCAATATGTTATTCACAATAGAACATAGAGAACATAACAAATGTTTAAACTGAGAAATGTTACACTTTTATCCACTAAATGAGCTCATAAAAAAATAAAAATAAAAAATAAATAAGTTGGCACAGGGGCATCAAAGGGCTAAAAAAGCAAGACATTTTGAAAAGTTTCAGTTGGGAAAACATCTAGAAACTAATTAAGTTAATTAACATCAGGTTTGTAACATGATTAGCTATAAAAGGGATGTCTTAGAGGTGGGCAGAGGCTCTCCAATTTGTGAAAAAGTGTGTACAAATATTGTGGAATATTTTAAAAACAATGTTCCTCAATGTAAAAATAGCAAAGGCTTTACAAATCTCATCATCTACAGTGCATAACATCATCAAAAGATTCAGAGAAACTGGAGAAATCTCTGTGCGTAAGGGACAAGACCGAAGACGTTTTTTGGATGTCCGTGGTCTCATCGGCATGATTCTGTCATTGACATTACTAAATGGGCCCAGGAATACTTTCAGAATCCACTGCCGGTAAACACAATCTGCCATGCCATCTGCAGACTCCAACTAAAGCTCTGTCATGCAAAAAGTTATTTGTAAACATGATCCAGAAACACCGTCGTGTCCTGTGGGCCAAGGCTCATTTAAATTGGACTGTTTCAAAGTGTAAAAGTATTTTATGGTCAGACGAGTCCAAATTTGACATTCTTGTTGGAAATCACAGACGCCGTGTCCTCTGGGCTAAAGAGGAGGGAGACCTTCCAACATGTTATCGCTGTTCAGTTCAAAAGCCAGCATCTCTGGTGGTATGGGGGTGCATAAGTGTATACGATATGGGCAGCTTGCATGTTTTGGAAGGCACTATGAATGCTGAAAGGTATATAAAGGTTTTTGAGCAACATATGCTCCCCTCCAGATGACGTATATTTCGGGGAGGGCCTTGTGTATTTCAGCAGGATAATGCAATACAACAGGGCTTCTCAAAGTCCGAGAATTCAATCCGGACCCGCCCACTTGATATTTCAGGCATATAATCAGACGTTTGGCGTGCGTAACACACACACACACACAACATTATAATTAAAGAGGCGCATGAACCAGTGTTGCAGGGACTGCAGGTTACATGAAGTACTATTTCAGCAAACATAAAAGATAAACCTTAGATTTCATTCTAAAAAAGAACTGCTTTATTGGGCATTTAGTTTGATGATCTTTCTCCACCGGCAGAGTTAACAGCGTGTTCAAAGAACCGAATAAAAATAACCAAGCAAACTTCTGGATGAACGAGTACAAAACAGCATTTCCTAAAATATCACTGTTGACTGTCTTGCATAGAACATGAATGTAGTTTGTCTGTAAAGGGTTGAACAAATATGCACATAGTTCTATGGTTTGTGCTCCATTAAATATATATAATAAAAAATTATAAAGATTTTCATGGTTTCAGTCAAGGGACTGCAATGAAGTCAAGTACTTTTCAGAAACATAAAAATAAATGGAGCCTAAATGAGAACTGCTTTATTGGGCATTTAGTTGTATATAAAATGCAGTACTGTTGAGTAATATGAATAACCATGGTATAATAAAAGTGTAGTAAAATTTAAAATTGTTCTCTAAATCGTGTTGTGCTCTAGGTTTACTCACGCCTGTCTCGTCTTACCCCAGGACGCGTAGAGAGAAGGACTGCCGCTCTCTTTCTAGCTCCACTCTCAGGTGGTTCACCTGGGTTCGTGCTGGGTCCTTTCTATTTCAGCTTGTGGATCCGCATCTTGCTGCCGACCGGAGCTGCATCACCCCAGAGACTGCTCACCGTTCTCTGTCATTTTCTGTTTTGCTCACTTAGCGAATAAACGCTGCAAATTCATCTGTCCTCTGCATTTGTGTCCTCTGTTCTCCTTGCGCCGTCACAATATCAAGTTGATTTGTTATATAAAGTTATAAGCATGTTTATAAAAACAAGTTTTGTAATAACAATTATTTCGGACCTTTTGAGGTTGATGATAATTCCGATTCGGACCTTTGAATGTAAACTTTGAGAACCCCTGCAATACAACATACTGCAGCTAATAAAACAGAATAGCTTCGTAGTAGAAGAATCCGGGTGCCTGCAGAACGGCAAATATGTCAAAGACGTCCACAAACTCTTCAGCAGCTGGAAACATATATCACGCAAGAGTGAGACCAAATTCCAACACCAAAACTCCAGAAACTCCTAACCTTGATGCCCAGACATCTTCAAACTCTTTTGAAAAGAAGAGGAGATGCTACACCATGATAAACACGCCCCGTCCTAATTATTTTGAGACCTATAGCAAGCATAAACTTAGAAAGGAACTCATTTTGTGCATAAAATTTTAACATTTCTCAGTTTAAATGTTTTTTATGTCATCTATGTTCTAATGTGAATAAAATATTGGCTCATGTGATTTCAATTTTTTTTTTTTTATTCAAATTTAAAAAGACCTTGCAACATTTACGGAATTCGGGTTGTACTTTATTGATTATTAATAGTTAGTAAGGTAATTGTTAAGTTAGGTATGAGGTAGGATTAAGACGTGTGTGTGTGTGTGTGTGTGTGTGTGTGCGTGTGTGTACGTGTGTGTGGCCTGCAGGTTTGAGCTGGGCAGCATGATGAGGGATCGATCAGTGGAGGGGACAGCAAGGTATCATGGTCAGATGAGGGTAGTGTTGCTGGCCCCTGGAGATCCAGGTAAAAACTCTGGACATCTGCAATCTCACTTAGGACATGAGAGCACTCCATATACCACTGCAACCTTAAACCTGTCACCCCACACTTGGGAGAACAAGAGAGATACACAAAATATAGAGACTGCGAAAGATCCTAAGATGCCAGAGTACTGAGGTAAACATCTGTTCAATGGGCAATGTTTAACAAGTCCTCAATGGTTTATTTGTCAAACCAAACCCTTTAAGTGGACCAAATAGTGAAAACAGGTGAATAATGACTGAGCTCAAAATGTCCTTGAAAGTGAATTCACATCTCATGCTGGTCCACTTTAATTGTGAAACAGCCTGCTTTCCAATCATGTTATATGTGACCCTGGACCACAAAACCAGTCATAAGGGTCTTTTTTTTATCGAGATTTATACATCATCTGAAAGCTGAATAGATAAGATTTTTATGGTTTGTTAGGATAAAACAATATTTGTCTGAGATACAACTATTTGAAAATATGGAATGTGAGGGTGCAATATATATATATATATATATATATTTTTTTTTTATAAATATACAGTATCTCACAGACGTGAGTACACTGCTCACATTTTTGTAAATATTGTATTATACCTTTTCATGTTACTACACTGACGAAATGACAATATTAATGTAAAGTAGTGAGTGTAGAGCTTGTATAACCTTGTAAATTTGCTGTCCCCTCAAAATAACCCAACACACAGTGATTAATGTCTAAACTGCTGGCCACAAAAGTGAGTACAACCCTAAGTGAAAATGTCCAAATTGGGCCCGAAAGTGTCAACATTTTGTGTGGCCACCATTATTCTCCAGCATTGCCTTAACCCTATTAGGCATGGAGTTCACCGGACCTTCACAGGTTACCACTGGAGTCCTCTTCCGTTCCTCCATGATGACATCACAGAGCTGGTGGATGTTAGAGACCTTGCGCTCCTCCACCTTTCGTTTGAGGATGCCCCATATATTACTTTTACCCTCAGCTTCTTTAGCAAGGCAGTGGTCGTCTTGGAGGTGTGTTTGGGGTCATTATCATTTTGGGATACTGCCCTGAGGCCCAGTCTCCGAAGGGAGGGGATCATGTTCTGCTTCAGTATGTCACAGTACATGTTGGCATTCTTGGTTCCCTCAATGAACTGTAGCTCCCCAGTGCCGGCAGCACTCATGTAGCCCCAGACCATGAAACTCCCACCACCATGCTTGACTTTAGGCAAGACACGCTTGTCTTTGTACTCCTCACCTGGTTGCCGCCACACACACTTGACACTATCTGAACCAAATAAGTTTATCTTGGTCTCATCAGACCACAGAACATGGTTCCAGTAATCCATGTCCTCAGTCTGCTTGTCTTCAGCAAACTGTTTGCGGGCTTTCTTGTGCATCATCTTTAGAAGAGGCTTCCTTCTGGGACAACAGCCATGCAGACCAATTTGATGCAGTGTGCGGCATATGGTCTGAGCACTGACAGGCTGATCCCCCACCCCTTCATCCTCTGCAGAAAACACAACCTCTGGATATGACGCTGAGCACATGCACTCAACTTCTTTGGTCGACCATGGCGAGGCCTGTTCTGAGTGGAACCTGTGCTGTTAAACCGTATGGTCTTGGTCACAGTAATGCAGCTCAGTTTCAGGGTCTTGGCAATCTTCTTATAGCCTACGCCATCTTCATGTAGAGCAACAATCCTTTTTCTCAAATCCTCAGAGAGTTCTTTGCCATGAGGTGCCATGTTGAACTTCCAGTGACCAGTATGAGAGAATGAGAGCGAAAACACCAAATTTAACACACCTGCTCCCCATTCACACCTGAGACCTTGTAACACTAATGAGTCACATGACATCGGGGCGAGAAAATAGCTAATTGGGCCCAGTTTGGACAGTTTTACTTAGGGTTTACTCACTTTTGTGGCCAGTGGTTTAGACATTAATGGCTGTGTGTTGAGTTATTTTGAGGGGACAGCAAATGTACACTGCTATACAAGCTGTACACTCACTAATTTACATTGTATCAAAGTGTAATTTCTTCTGTGTTGTCACATGAAATAATAGTAAATAGTAATAATAAAATATTTACAAAAATGTGAGGGGTGTACTCACATCTCTGAGATACTATATGAATGAATGAATGATACATTTTGTTATATAGCGCTTTATTGTGTATTTTTGTACACCCAAAGCGCTTTACAATCATGTGGGGGGGGTCTCTCCTCAACCACCACCAGTGTCCACTTGGATGATGCGACAGCAGCCACAGGACAACGGCGCCAGTACGCTCACCACACACCAGCTACAGGTGGAGAGGAGAGTGAGTCATAGAGCCAATCAAGTAGATGGGGATTATTGGGAGGTCATGATTGACAAGGGCCATAGAGGGAATTTGGCCAGGACACCAGGGTTACACCCCTACTCTTTACGAGAAGTGCCATGGGATTTTTTTTGACCACAGAGAGTCAGGACCTTGGTTTCACGTCTCATCCGAAAGACTGTGCTTGTTGACAGTATAGTGTCCCCGTCACTATACTGGGGCATTAGGACCCACACAGACCACAGGGTGAGCACCCCCTGCTGGCCTCACTAACACCTCTTCCTGCAGCAACCTAGTTTTCACCAGAGGTCTCCCATCCAGGTACTGACCAGGCTCAACCCTGCTTAGCTTTAGTGACCGTGACGGTACATGTATTTGTACCGAACCATCACGGTACTGACCTCTCGATTCGGTGCATGAGGCTTTAAGACGAATACAGGCAATTCACCCCCAATCCAGAAAGGGGCGCCCACAGTAATGCAACGCTGTTTGATAAGCACCAGTGCCAGCAGAAGAACAGCGAATGCTGTGAGTTGCACGCTTGAGACAGTCACCATGTGCTGATTCTTAACGCATCTCTCACATAGACTGTCAAAAGCTTCTCACACGGACTGACAAGAGCTTTGTGCTTGTGTATCCTACTTCTCTCATTCGGCACAAATCCAAATATTCCATCATATTTCCATGTAACTTTTGCATTCAGATAAGTAACTTAGCAATGCATATAACTAATTAAAAATTAAGTTTTGGTATATTTACATGAAATATCTTCATGGAACATGATCTTTACTTAAAGTTTTTAATTTTCAACTGCTAGCACACATTTTCAAAACGTTGCCTCTTTTTTCTAAACTTTGCACACAAATCAGGTTTCAGAAATTGTGTGACAAGTAAAGATTCTGTGTGTAAGCAGTTGAAAAAAATTAATATTTTAATGATTTTGGGCATAAAAGATAAATTGATATTTTTTATTTGAAATGTATTTTTGGCTATTGCTACAAATAAACCCATGCTAATTATGACTTGTTTTAATGTTAATGATTAAATATGTAAACTTACTGCTGTCAGAATTAACTTGGTAAAAAAAATATATATATATATATATATAATATAGTTTTCATGTTCAATAAAACTTATAATATTGATCTTTGGTAGTTATAAATATTTGTTACATGTTCTGTTTTTGCATTATATATTTTTTTTAACATACTTAATCATTTAAATGTTTACATTATTTTATTTGATTCAGTTGAATAATTTCAGTACAACAACATAACAAGTGAATATAGGTACAAAATCTAGAAATAAGCCAGCCAGTTACATAAATTTAACCACAAATAAAATGCTTTTTGGCACAAAAATAATTTTGCTTTCATAACCATTTCAAAGAAAGTTCCAAAAAAGTTCTAATTAACAATTTGTCTGCAACAAATTAGGGCATTATTTAGTTAGTTAGTTAGTTTGTCTAAAGTAAAGTATACATGTATGTTTATTTATTTATGCATCAATCCTATACCACAATCTTGCCCAAAATATTTACTATTATTTTTATAGTCATACAAATACCATAGAAACAATACCTTGACAAGAAATGCTTACAATACACGAGTTTCAGATTAGCGTTTGATTATAGAACATGTGTGTGTGTGTGTGTGTGTGTGTGTGTGTGTGTGTGTGTGTGTGTGTGTGTGTGGGTGGATGAGTGAGGTAAAAAAAGAGTTTTAAATCTGTCTCTTGTCAAGGTCATGTCTTTTATTGGATGAGTTTGTGTGAGAGAGCTGTCCAGCGTCATGGTGTAGTGTATTCTTGGCCTTCAGTGAGTCCTCTGATCTGAGAGTAAATTATATCTCTGTTTTTTATGTGTTTCACCTTGGCTCAGGAAGAACAGCTTTTGACTTCACACTTGAAAGAAGACTTTCATAAGCACACTAGGTGCTTTATAATTTTGCCTCTCTAGATTGCAAGATATGTACAGTTCAATACATTTCAATGTGTGGTCTCTTTTCAGAGGGATGAGCTACCTATTTTACTTTATTCATACATGGCATATAATATTCTTGAATGTACCATGTACAGAGCTGTACTGTAGTAAACTTAAGTTGAATCAAAATGATGGACAGAGCTGAGCTTTGTCCCAAGTGAGCTGCTGATCTCAACATCATTTTAAAATATGAACTCCCAGCACAAAGGCTCAATGTCCCACAAAATAGGCAGCACCATTATTCTGACTTTGAGATACAGTATATACAGTAGTTCTGGCCAAATTCCAAGGCAGCATCACATAATGTATCATTTGTAATCCCAGGACATTGTACAAATTTTAAAATATATATATATTTTTTACATGTGCCTCATGTGAGGAGTGCAATTGTATGTGGTGTGCATGCAACTGGAATAGAAATAGAAACGGTAACACTGTGAAGCCCATATTTATAATACAGTATTCCTAAGGCATTATAATGAATGCATAATGCATTATAGATTTTTTATATTTTATATAATCTTATAAATAATCATAACAACATTTATAATACATGATAATACTTACGCATTTGTGTTAATAACTTTTAAGATTATTATTATTTACAACACTCATTAGAGTATTAGTACACTTAGGTTAAGGTTAGGGTAGGTAGAATGTTGACATACTTGCAAAGTTACTTAGAGTCAGTTTTTCTGTTGGGGAACCATCAAAATAAAGTGTTAGCAGATATTTACCAGACATCCTACTAATACTCTAATTATGGCTAGTTGACATGTAGTTGCAGAGTTACTTATCAACTGCTGTATAAAGGGTACCATCAAATTAAACATACTGATATTACAATACAAATAGATCAAAGCAAATGTGAACACATTCATCTGATCTGATATCTGATCTTATGGCTCTTTGAGAAAAAAAACACAACTTCTGCTTCTTCTTCTTATTATTATTATTATTATTATTACTATACTTATAAGGGATCTTTGATTGCTTTAAGTAAAGTAGCATAAGAAAAAAAAAAACATGGGACTTATAATACATTATAACCATGATAAACATAATCCATTGTAATTTAAGGGGACGCAATGTGTTCTTAAAAGCTATAACAACAAGTAAATATTATACTAAATTAAAATTATTCTTATGAATATTCCTAAGATGATATAACATACAGTGCTCAGCGTAAATGAGTACACCCCCTTTGAAAAGTAACATTTTAAACAATATCTCAATGAACACAAAAACATTTTCCAAAATGTTGACAAGACTAAGTTTTATATAACATCTGTTTAACTTATAACATGAAAGTAAGGTTAATAATATAACTTAGAGAATAACAATCGAACACCTATGGGGAATTCTGAAGAGACAAGTTGAGCATCACTCTCCATCCAGCATCCAATCTCTAAAAGAGGTCATTCTTGAAGAATGGAAAAATATAGATCTGGCAAAATATCGCCAACTTGTTCATTCCATGCCTAGAAGACTTGGTGCTGTCATTAAAAATCATGGAGGCCATACAAAGTACTAGATTTAGTAGTTTTTGTTGTGGGGTGTTCTCATTTTTGCATCACCCTAATTTGAGTAAAACTGAAAAATGTGTAATCTAAGTTATGTTATTAACCTTACTTTCATGTTATAAGTTAAACTGATGTTATATTAAACTTAGTCTTGTCAACATTTTGGAAATGGTTTTTGTGTTCATTGAGATATTGTTTAAAATTGTACTTTTCAAAGGGGGTGTACTCATTTACGCTGAGCACTGTATATGGTTATTTAATAATAATTTTTTTATAATAAATTATGCATTCATTATAATGCCTTAAGAATACACTTATAATGTATTATAAATATGGGCTTCATAGAAAGTGTTACCATATTTCAAACATTTATTTAGTGTGATGCTTTAGAAAGAACCTCACTAGGGTTGTTTTATACAGCATTCAAAT
The DNA here is from genome assembly GCA_027564155.1 of Gymnocypris eckloni scoliostomus. Lineage (NCBI taxonomy): Eukaryota > Metazoa > Chordata > Actinopteri > Cypriniformes > Cyprinidae > Gymnocypris > Gymnocypris eckloni. The sequence goes on along the minus strand of CM050423.1, from coordinate 6,563,213 downwards.
GTGTTGGTTTCAGAACTTCTAAGATATGTATGTATGACCAAATTTTTCAGCAGCATCAAATGTATCTTTCAATAAAAAAAAAAAATCCAAGATGGCATGTGAAGCAAAGTAGATTGTGGATAATAAAACTCTGAAAAGTATACAAATATTCTTCAATATGCATACAAATGGATTAAAAATAATAATTGTGTTTAGGAGTGTGCAGTGAAGACAATATCTGTATCTGTATTTCTACGTAAAATGATTTGCATCTTTCTCGGTTCCTAAAGTAACCTCGGTTCCCTGAGATACGAGTACTGCGTCTGTTTGCTAGGGGAAATTCCTTTTTCTCCGATACTGCAGACATTTTTTAATAACGCAGGTACTGCACGACCATTGGTTTGTGCGGTTACCGCATTTAAACCAATGGCGGCAGTGGAGCTGCACAGCCTATGACTGGAAAGCATGCCAAAGCCCGCCAGAATGGGCAGGGCATCTGGCTATATAATGCGGGCATCCGCCAAGGCTCCTCAGGTTACTTCGACTGAAGCGATGACTGAGTCATGCAGCCGCATAGCATGGCAAAGTACGCAGTACTTTCTCCATGTCTTAGGGAACCGAGGTTACGTCAGTAACCAAGTATGTTCCCTATCGATACTAAACTTCGTATTGCGTCTGTTTAAGACGATAGGGGAACCAGTATAATCCCGCCGTGTCTATGCTAGGGGAACGATCAAAACTTGAACTTACCTTAGACACCAAGAGGGGCCCAGAGGGACCAAGTATTGTACAGAGAAGCCCTGCAGAAGGTCAAAGGGTCAAACTCATCGAGGTTGGGACGGTGACAGGGCGGGGCGGGTTGAGCCTCCTAGACCCCCTTCAGAAAACGAACAACTAAGTTGTTCCTGCCCACTTATTGGCCATCTACAGGAGCGTGTGAGGCTACTATAGCTGCTACATAGATCTTGAGCGTGGAGGGGGAGCTACTATTTTCCAACAGCTCTTGCAGGAAGGACAATATGAGCAATATGTCACATACCTCTAGGTTTGCGCCATGGGTAGTACACCAGGCAGAGAAGACAGACCACTTAAGGGCATAGAGGCATCTCGTAGACGGTGCTCTAGCCTGAGAGATAGCATTTAGCACATTCTCGGGGAGGACTGAAGGCTCCCATCCAAAGGCCAAAGATTTAGCACCCATAGATCGGGCTAAAATCGTTCCGTTCACCTGAGAGAGGATGTCTCATCTCAGGGGAATGGGCCATGGGGCTGCAGTGAGCAACCACGCCAGCTCCGAGAACCAATGCTGGCTCCTCCAGAGCGGGGCCACTAACAGAACTCTGTGCTTATGTTACCTGATTCACCTGATTACCTGCGGTCTCAGGCCGATCAGGGAAAAAGCATAAAGGAGGAGGTTGGGCCAATCGGGGGCCAACTCATCCCTGTCCTTTGAAAAATAAGTTTGGCAGTGAGTGTTGTCTTCTGAGGCGAAGAGGTCGACCTCTGGCCTTCCGAAGATTCACAATATTACCTGAACCGTTTGTGGGTGGAGTGTCCACTCGTCTGAGGGGACATTGCTCCGAGATAACATGTCTGCTCCCAGGTTCAGTTTGCTCGGCACGTGCGCTGCTCTTAGCGAGCTCAAGTTGAGCTGAGCCCAACTCAAGAGGTGCTCTGCTAGGGTAAAGAGGCACCTCGATGAAAGACCTCCCTGGCGATTTAAGTAGGACACCACCGTCATACTGTCCGAACAGACTAAGATGGGTTGTCCCCTCAGGTCTGACATAAAGGTGCGAAAGCCTAACCATACTGCCAGTATTTCCAGGCAGTTGATGTGAAGGTAACCTTCCTTCTCCGACCAGGGGCCGAAGAACGGTTTGCCGTCACACAGAGCCGTCACACAGTTGATAACTGTTCCCAGGAACAAAATTAGTTGGCTAGAGGACAGCGCGATCTTGGCAAAATTGACCCTGAGCCCTAGGCACTCGAAGTGGCTGAGGAGCACGGATCTGTGACTCGGCCAGGATGAGCCAGTCGTTGAGGTAATTCAAGATGCGGATTCCCAGCTGTCTCAGCGGAGAAAGAGCTGCATCCATGCACTTCGAAAAAGTGTGGGGAGCTAGGATCAGCCCAAAGGGAAGGACCGTGTATTGATAAGCCACTCCATCAAAGGTGAATCTCAAGAACCGCCTGTGGTGGGGGGCTATCTGGATTTGAATGTAGGCATCTTTGAATGTAGGCAGATCCAGCGAAAAGAACCAGTCCCCTGGGCATACTTGAGAGAGGATCTGTTTCGATGTGATCATTCTGAACAGCCGTTTCATAAGGGCGCGACTCAGATGTTTGTGATCTAGAATGGGTCTTAGACCACCATCCTTCTTGGGGACGAGGAAGTAACGACTGTAGAAGCCTGACTCGCTCTGGGCTGGCTCCTTTCTCCAGAAAACTCTTCACTTCGGTACGCAGGACGTGAGCGGTGCTGCACTGAACCGATATGGAGACCACACTGCCAAAATGCGGGGATCTTCGAGTGAATTTAAATTTATAACCTTGTTTTATTATCCCCAGAACCCAGCCTGACACTCCGGGGATGGCCTGACAGGCCACTACCCGTGTGGTGAGGGGTTGAATTGATTTGAGTGGCAGGCCGCCTAGCGGGGGCCTAAGGCTCATGATAAGGGGAAGAGGAAAAGTGCTCTCTTTTTGAATATTTTTGTGTTTTATTTTTATCGCTATAACAGCGATTGGCTGTGTGGGCGCAATGTGAAAGGACCCAATGTTCAAAACAGTATTTTGCACAAAAACTCTGCCGTCCACACCCAGAAATGAACGGGGCGCTAGGAGGACATGTCAGAGGGCGATTGGGGGATGCTAGACTCGATGCTTTCATAGTGCGAGCAGTCAGCCCCGCGGGCGTGACGCAGAGTCTCAAAGTTTGAAGCTGTCAGTAAAAATCATAGTGACAGCCTTTTCCTCTTTTATCTGCCTAAAAGACTAAACCACTCATTGGAAGGTTTTGATGGTCATTATGTGTAAATTCACAGGCAGATCAAAGTGCTATTTATAACCTTGTTTTATTCAGATAGGCGGCGCGCTCAGCTACTTTTCTGACCACACTCGCTGTGTGAGAAATTTGATCTTTTATCACTCACCTCTGAAGGGAGAGTCGCCGGATAGCGGCAGGGAATCCGAGGACCAACTGCTGCAGGCGCTGCGGGCTGCTGAGAAGCGGCAAGTCGGCCGAGCAGAGAGAGGTCTGGTTCCGCTGCGATGACTCGTTTAACGGCGAAGGCTTTGAGTCTCGAAGAGCGAAGATCTTGAAGTCATCGCTGAAGGAGAAGAAATCTGAGGAGCCTTGGCGAATGCCTGCATTATCAAGCCAGATGCCCCGCCCATTCTGGCGGGCTTTAGCGGGCTTTCCAGCTATAGGCTGTGCAGCTCCGCTACCGCCAATTATTTAATTGTGGTAACTGCGCAAACTAATGGCCGTGCAGTACCTGCGTTATTAAAAAAAGGCTTCAGTATCGGAGAAAAATGAATTTCCCCTGGGGTCTTAAACAGACGTAGTATGAAGTGTAGTATCGATAGGGAATTGTATTTGGATAAAATCAAATGTGGGCAGGACTTAAACTGGAAGTTTGTCAAAACTACATTAAAACTACATTTTAAATGTAATTTCATTTTTGAAAATCATGCTTGCTAAAATCATGCTATGTACAACTCACAGAAAAAAAATATATCTGCAACCCCTCGTTCTTCCTCATTTAATTCATGCATCACAAGTAATTGATTTACTTTACACTCTCATTGTTGTGTTATATTCAATTTTTATTTAAAAATAAACCTTTCATTGGATAATAAGAATTTAAAATGGGATGGAATATAATTATGAAATAACAGTTTTTGTCTCATACTCATTGGCCACAATTAACGGCATCGTTTTATTCAATATTTTTTTAAACCTCCATTTGGCAGTTTAACAGCTCTAAATTTTCTCCTATAATGCCTGATGAGGTTGAAGAAAACAATTGACAAGAGATCATTCCATTCCTTCATCCAGAATCTCTCAAGACCCTTTAGATTCCCAGCTCCATGCTGGTGCTTCTTCTCTTCAGTTCACCCCACTCATTTTCTATAGGGTTCAAGTCAGAGGACTGGAATAGCCATAATAGAAGCTTGTGTAACCCCTAGGGAAAAGAAAAAACAAATATAGATTATAAAGAAATAGTAAACTATATTGGGGTTACTAAAAACACAAAAGTTGGTTTTAAAATGAAGTTCTTTACTATTATTTTAAAAGGTTAAATATTCAGTATTCAGTGCTCAATTTAAAGTACATTTTATTTCATTTTTTATATCATGGATGTAATAAAATGTGTACTTGTTAATTTTTCTGTCATTTGTTAATTTTCTCTGACGGTAACGATGCATGTGAAATATGGAGTGTTGCCTTTAAGAAAAACGTGAGGAATGCGATGTTGACCAATCAGGTGAAGACAACGTGAGCAGCGTGATGACGAAAGGATCAAGATGAGAGAGGAAGGAGATGAGCAAACACGGACAGATCGGCGGAGACATTTTTGAGATGAAATAAGAACTAAACGGAAAGTTTGGTAAAACGTTTATTTTGTTTGAACTTTAGTTTTTGTGTTACAAGAGATTGAGATTTCATTGTTTTTGACACGAAAGACGGCGATGACATGGCGTTCATCATCACATAGATCAAGATGGCGAGTCACCCTAGGAGTCTCGAACACTTTTAAAACGCCGAAAGAAACGGGAAGGATCCGTTGCTCGAGTTTTCCCCGGACGGAGGAAAACAAAATCGCTGGAAAACGGAGCTAATTAATGTGAAACATTCCCTCAGCATTCACGTTGCACATTGCTTTGTTCATCAGGATGGTAGGCCTGAACTGTTGCATTACAATAAAGACTTTCTCAAATCAGAAGCCGTGGGTGGACAGAACAATTCGTGACGCGGTTAACCATCGAACTGCCGCATACAATGCCGGTATTCTGTCAGGAAACATGAGTGAGTACAAGGCATCTTGTTATGCTCTCCGTCGTGCAGTTAGAGCCGCTAAACGCCGATACAGTGAGAGAATTGAGTCACATTTCCAGCTCAATGACTCTCGACGCATGTGGCAGGGACTAAAGACCATCTGTTCCTCTGGAAACAACTCCTCTGTGGAGGTGAGAGTAGATCCGCTGCTAGCCGAAGAGCTAAACACCTTCTACGGACGCTTTGAACGTAATGGCGGTGCGACTCTGCCGTACAGCGCGTCAGCAAGCAGCAGACAGAGCAGCAATCATGTATTCACCGTGTCAGAGGATGACGTTCGGAGGGAACTAAAGAGAGTGAACGTCAGAAAAGCAGCAGGACCCGATGGGATTACTGGCCGCGTTCTGAGGTCCTGTGCTGATCAGCTTGCTGGTTTGTTTACATCCATATTTAATGAGTCCCTCGCTACCACTGTGGTTCCCACCCCCTTTAAAAAATCTGTCATTATCCCTGTGCCTAAGAACAGTAAACCCTCTTGCTTGAATGACTATCGTCCAGTTGCCCTCACATCGACAGTCATGAAGGTTTTTGAGAGACTTTTAAAGAAACACATTTGCTCCTCCATCCCTGCTACTTTGGACCCTCTTCAGTTTGCCTATCGGCCATATAGATCTACTGATGATGCCATCTCCCAGGTACTGCACTCCTCCCTCACTCACATCGACAGCAAAAATGGCAACTATGTAAGGCTGCTATTCATTGACTATAGCTCCGCTTTCAATACTATAGTCCCCACCAAGCTGGCTGTTAAACTCTCAGACCTCGGCCTAAACACTTCACTTTGTGACTGGATTCAAGATTTCCTCACCGCCAGACCACAAGTGGTGAAAGTCGGCCAGTTCAACTCCATCTCCATCACCCTGAACATAGGAGCCCCACAGGGCTGTGTCCTGAGCCCCCTGCTCTACACTCTATACACCCACGACTGCGTGTCCTCTCACAGCTCCACTTCTTTCATTAAATTTGCTGATGATACTGTGGTCCTGGGCCTCATTAACAACGATGACGAGGCCGCATACTTGGATGAGGTGGAGAGACTTACATCATTATGCCAGGACAACTGTCTCTCTCTCTGAACGTGAGCAAAACCAAAGAGCTGATCGTGGACTTCAGGAAGAGACAGCAGCGGCCCTACACTCCTCTTATGATCAGCGGGACCCCTGTGGAGAGGGTGAGCAGCTTCAAGTACCTCGGTGTAAACATCTCCGAGGACCTGACATGGTCTACACACATTCAAACTCAGGTTAAGAAAGCCAGGCAAAGGCTGTACCATCTGCGACAGCTGAGGAAATTCAAGGTCTCACCAGCTATCCTGAAAACTTTCTATTCAGGGGCCATAGAAAGTCTATTGACTCAGTGCATCTCAGTGTGGTATGGAAATTCCTCAAACCAGGACTGCAAAGCTCTACAGAGAGTCGTGCGCTTAGCTGAGCGCATCTCAGGGTCTACTCTCCCCTCTCTGCAGGACATCTACCTCAAACGCTGTAAAAGCAGAGCTGCTAAAATCATCAAAGACTCAAATCACCCCGGTAACCATCTTTTCCGTTTACTGCCATCTGGCAAGCGCTTCAGGAGCATGATGGCAAAGACTGAGAGACTGAGGAGGAGCTTCTTCCCTCAGGCCATCAGGCTCCTTAACACAAACTCAGTTTCATAAACATAAAAAAAAGGCGTTTGCACATCCCTCTCATCCCTCCTGTCGTTTGCACATCCCTCTCAGCCCTCCTGTTTATAGTACTATTTATTAAGTCCCATATACTGTTTTTGCACATCCTACTGTTTTGCACTTTTCTTTATTCTACTGCACATTTTACATTTTATTTCTTTTTTTACCTATATATATGCTCTTGTGTGGTGTTACTTTTATATAATTTTTTTATTCTTTGCACTGTCCACTGAGCGGACCTGATTTGACCTACATTTCACTTTTGATTATACCGTGTATAATTTATTATGTGACAAATAAAGAAACCTTGAACCTCATGATTGCACGCATTACACAGGACGCCGATGGTTGTTTATTTTCAAATTGGAGATCGATCCTTGCAGATTCATAGACTGTTCTATTGAGCAGGACACACAGATTTGAACTGTGAACTGATTGCATTTAATTAATCATTATTTTTGTTGTTTATTGACTGTAACATTGTACCTACAAAGACAACGAGTTGAATTTTTGGTTTTGAAATGTAAATGTTTTTGTTTTGAGGGTTTATGTGAATGGAGCTGTTGATTTGAATAAGCCAGTCAAATATAAAATCAAGGGTAATTCAACGAGTCTAAATTTTACATTTAAGAGTCTAAATAGATAACGAAGTAGGATCAGTTAACGTTAGTTAAGTTTTATTGTTGCTAAACTAATAAAACATTGCAGGACTATAAAAATAAATAATAGATTAAAAACTTAATACTAATCTAAAAGTCAATTTAGATCTACCAAACAAAATTCTAGAAAACAAAAATAAAAGTAAATAGAGAAGGAAACTAAACCCTAAGTGAAAACGTAGTGAAACAAAGAGACTCAAACACAACGTTTAATTTGGTTTATTTCATTTTATTTATCCTCTTTTCATTGTGAATCAGTGAGTATTTAATTTATTTTCTTGTTTTCCACACGTATGTTTCCTGAAATCAGAAAGCAAGTTAAACAGTTCATACATTCATTTTTTTATATAAGCATTTCCATCATTATTATTCATACTTACCTTGTCTGTCTGTTCATTTATCTCTCCCATTTGGCTCCATAAGAACCTAGAGCACTGGTCTACTTTACCTTTAATATCTTTCACCCTAGATGCTATGTCATTGGTGGTGTCTATTGTGCTGAGGGTTGGAGGGGAGGGGTTACACTTGGTTTTTTGTGTTGTTTTTTAGGTTTGTGTTTGGATTATTGTATGGTTGGAAGATCCAAACATGGCCCATTATAAGATTTCTGACAGAGTCAGTAACTTATTGATTCTTATCTGTTGATATTTGATAGAATCCATGATGCCATGTGTCTAAACAAGATGTCCAGGACCTCCAGCAGAAATAAAGGCTCACAACATCAAAAAAACAGCAGTATATTTCATTGTACACACGGGGTACGTTTTAATCCCTGTGTTCACCAAACCCATCTTGAGTGTTTGCTGCTAAAAATGTCATTTTTAGTTTCATCTGACCATAGAAGCCAGTCCAATTTTAAGTTCCAGTAATGTCTGATAACTGAATATGCTGGAGTTTGTTTTTGGATGAGCCAGAATTTTTCTTGAAATCCTCCCAAACAACATGTGGTGATGTAGGTGCTGTTTGACAAGGTTTTCTGACCCAGAGACTCAATTATTTTCTGCAATTCTCCAGCTGTGGTCCTTGGAGAGCCTTTACATTTACATTTACATTTATGCATTTAGCAGACGCTTTTATCCAAAGCGACTTACATTGCATTCAAGTTACAGTTTCTACATTTTATCAGCTCTTGCTTTCCCTGGGAATCGAACCCATGATCTTGGCGTTGCTAATGCCATGCTCTACCAGTTGAGCTACAGGAAAGCTTTAGACACTCAAACTCTCCTTCTCACCATGCATTAGGACAATATAGATACGTCCTCCCTGAAGGTGGACATGGAAATTGTCACTGCGCTAACTCTTATCCGAAGCCATGGCTGGATAATTTCATGTTCATAATCACCCTGGAGTGCTCAAAATTGTGAATATGAATGGAAATATATTTTACCCATAAGAATTTGAATGCAAGATGAATGCAGATGAATGCAAGATGGCCCCGAGTATAGCAGCCGTGTTGCGAGCTCCTGGAAAACTTTGCAGTTTTTCGTATGGTCTATTTGTTTTTTTGTTGTTTTACGTGTTAGATGTTGTTAGTATAACTGTCTACGATAGAGACACGCTTTTAAACATTGGTTCCTCCGTCGCGCAACGCAAACCGGACTTTGAGTTCTTGAATGGTGGTGGATTGTTCACAGACACGGCATCAGAGCCCTTTGTCTGGGCCGAGCAACCGAGGAAACGCCGCCGACGCCGAAAAAGAGGAAAGAGAGCTGGTGTTCTCGTCAGACTGAGACGCCGTGCTTTCCGACCTCCTCTCCCAACCATTTTGCTGGCTAACGTTCAGTCACTGGATAACAAACTCTGCAAACTGCGGGCGCGCATCTCATATCAATGAGAAACAAGGGTCTGCTGTGTTATTTGCCTCACAGAAACCTGGATGTCTGCAATGGTTCCAGACTCAGCCATCGAGCTCACGGGCTTCTCCGTGCACCGCTCGGATAGATCAAAAGAGCTCACAGGGAAAAGCAGAGGCGGGGGTGTTTGTTTCTATATCAACAACTCGTGGTGTGATGGAAGGAACATGCACTCTATTAAATCCTTCTGCTCGCCTGATCTGGAATTTCATACGCTTCTGTGTCGACCATTCTGGCTACAGAGGGAATTTACAGCGATCATAATCACAGCTGTTTATATCCCCCCTCAAGCCAACACAGACCAGGCACTCAAGGAACTGTATGGGAATATAAGTGAGCAGGAAACCGCGAACTCAGATGCGGCATTTGTTGTTACGGGAGACTTTAATAAAGCCAACTTCAGAACAATAGCTCCAAAATACTTTCAACACATCACCATCAACACGCGTGGAGATCGTATACTCGACCTTCCGGGACGCATACAAGTCCCTCCCCCGCCCACCTTTCGGCAAATCGGATCACTCTTCCGTTCTGCTTCTGCCTGCTTATAGGCAGAAACTGAAACGTGAAGCACCCGCCCTCAGGACAATCCAATGCTGGTCGGACCAATCGGACGCTATACTACAGGACTGTTTTGATCACGTGGACTGGGACATGTTCCAGGCAGCGTCTGATGACGACATAGAGGCGTATTCAGATACGGTCATGTGCTCTATTAGGAAGTGTATAGAGGATGTAGTTCCGACCAAAACTATCCGTATCTACCCCTACCAAAAACCGTGGATTAACAGCGATGTTCGATCAGCCTTGTCAGCGCGGACATCTGCCTTTAAATCTGGAAACACTAACAATTGGAAACAAGCCAGTTACGATCTCAGGAGATCCATCAAAGCAGGCAAACGACAATACAAAAACAAAGTTGAAGAACATTTCAACAACAACAACCCAAGAAGCATGTGGCAGGGCATCAACAACATCACAGGCTTAAAAGGGAATAAACCAGCTACTGTGAACATTGCCGCCTCTCTACCGGACGAGCTCAACACTTTTTATGCTCGTTTCGAGGCTGATAACACTGCCCACACAGAGAGCGCTCCCGCTCCCGCGGCTGCTGCAGAAGAGGTGAGTCCACTCTCGCTTTCTGTCGTGGATGTAACCTGATCCTTCAAACGGGTGAACATCCGCAAAACCGTGGGCCCGGATGGCATACCAGGCCGTGTGCTCAAAGCATGCGCTTTCCAACTAGCCGGGGTTTTTACAGACATTTTCAATCTGTCCCTCTCTCTGTCAGTGGTTCCCTCATGCTTCAAAAAATCAACCATTGTGCCCATACCTAAGAAAAATAAAATCACATGCTTGAATGACTGGAGGCCCGTTGCTCTGACCCCCATCTTCAGCAAGTGTTTTGAGAAGCTCGTCAGAGAACACATCTTCTCTGCGCTGCCTGCTTCACTGGACCCACTGCAATTTGCATACCCCAGTAACCGTTCCACAGACGATGCTATTGCCTTCACCCTGCACACTGCTCTCTCCCACCTGGAAAATAAGAACACCTATGTGAGGATGCTGTTCGTGGATTATAGTTCAGCATTTAACACCATAGTGCCTGCCACACTGGTTGCGAAGCTCCAGACTCTGGGACTGAACAGATCTCTGTGCAGCTGGATCCTGGACTTCCTGACAGGCAGAAGTCAGGTGGTCAGAATGGGCAACAACACCTCATCTCCCCTGACCCTCAACACTGGGTGCTCCACAGGGCTGCGTCCTAAGCCCACTCCTGTACTCCCTGTACACACACGACTGTACAGCAACACACAGCTCCAACGTCATCGTCAAATTTGCCGACGATACAACTGTGATAGGCCTGATCACCGACAACGATGAGACGGCCTACAGAGAGGAGGTGAGTACCCAGGCTAAATGGTGCCAGGAGAACCACCTCTCACTCAACATCGACAAGACCAAGGAGCTGGTGGTGGATTACAGGAGACAGAGCAGAGAACACACACCCATCACCATCGACAAGACACCTGTGGAGCGGGTAAACAGCTTTAAGTTCCTTGGCGTTCACATCATCGAGGATCTCACATGGTCTGTTCACACAGATGCAGTGCTGAAGAAGGCACATCAGCGCCTCTTCTTCCTGAGAAGGCTGAGGAAGTTTGGAACGAGCCCCAGAATCCTCAGATCCTTCTACACCTGCACTGTGGAGAGCTTCCTGACCGGCTGCATCACCACCTGGTTTGGAGGTGAGCTTCCCTCCCTCCAGGACATCTACACCAGGCGGTGTACAAGGAAAGCCCAGAGGATTATCAAAGACTCCAGCCACCCGTCCCACAGACTGCTCTCTCTGCTGCCCTCAGGTAGACGTCTCCACAGCATCCGATCCCACACTAGCCAACTGAGGGACAGCTTTTTCCCTCAGGCTATCAGGCTAATGAATAGTCAGAAATAACTCGCCCTACATCACACTCCCACTCACACAACATGCCATGCACTGCACTTTAGCACAGTTCAACCGGACTACACGCACACACTGCACTAACACATCTGCTATCACTGGACACCATACAAAGCACATCCATGACATTGCATATGCATAATCTATTGCACCTTTGCACAACTATCTGTTGCACAACCAATCTGCTGTAAATGTATAATCGGTTGCACCTTCACATATTACTATGCATAGATGTGTACATAATGCAGACGTGTACATACGGTGTATAATGTGTATTGGTAACTAAGTATGTCTTTATAGTACACTGTGTGTACTGAGTATATTTATGTGTATTTTGCACATTGTCTTCTGTACAGTCTGTAAATATGTACTGTCCATATGTAAATTGTTGTGTTTTGTTTTTTTGCACTGTCTGGAGCACGCTCGTAAAAATTTCACTCACCAAGGCACTTGTGCTGTGGTGATGTGACAATAAAAAGTGATTTAATTTCTTTGAGAAAAACATTTATTTCATGATGATACCCCCATTTTAAATTCTTATTATCCAATGAAAGGTTAGATTTTTCTGAATTTTGTAAATAAAAGTTCAAAAGGTCAAATTTTCACAGACTTGTTTGTTCATATTTACCAATATATGCATATTATGTTTTGTTATTTATTATTTGTGCCTTTCTGAATAATGTTATTTAGCTTAGGGCACATCCTTAATTTATGTACTGTGTATTTTTATGACTAACATAATATTGGTTCATTAGCTTTGCAATATGCTAATAGCAAATAAACTTGCCCAATGGACTCTCACAAACTATTTGTATTACACACATGTTTACATGCTACGTAGATACGCAAGTTTCCATCTGTGTAGACAACTCCAAATCGGACACTTGTGAGGTTTTATTTAAGTTCAGGACGATACCTTAGAAGTTAGCAGCCTATGTAGTGTAGCTTACTATGTTTTTTTTGTAGAGAACCTGTGATTCTTCCACAAAAAACACACTAAAAACCAAATTCCTCTGAGTACCATGTCCGGATGCTTTTTCTGAGAGGTTTTACAGTCTTCCCAGAGGATCTCATTGGTGTACGGCAGTAGTCCAAAACAGGAGAAAGAGGAGAGATCAGGACTGACCTTCAGGTTCAGATGGGCTGGGGGGGTGGGAAAGGACCTGTCTCCACTCTGCAATTAATACAGTGTTTTTAGCGCTGTACTGTCAGCGTTGTCCCCAGGGCCAAGAGCAGAGAGCGGGACTTTCATATTACGCTACATGCTTCTGCTCTCTCCGAAAGGTCACGGGTCTGATCTGTATTCAGAAAGCTTTAGATCTCGGAGCTGCCATTGTAAACGGCAGAAAGAGAATCTGCAAGGTAAGGTGTAGGACGAGAGGGCGTTTGTGTCAAGTGTGAGGTCAACAGCATTTAAGAGTCTCAAACTGGATGTGATGCATGGAGAGACACAGAAAATACAGCGAGTGAGAGAATGAGAGAGAGAGAAATAATAGAGCTTGCCTGCACCTCACTTGACTAACAGAGTTCTTTCTCAATTTTGACCCTTTTAATTAAAAGAAGAAGAGGTTCAGTGCTCTCAGACTCAAATTAAAGGCTTTTAGTGCTATATAAATAACAAGTATTTTTGAACAGACAAAACAAATATTAACCAAGTCTATGCCATGTTCCTTTTATGAAGGTGTCAAAGTGGGATGTGTTATATTCATACTTGATGTCTCTTATTTTTGACCTTTTTTCCTCCAGCAATGAATTGTGTACAGTAAGCATAGGAACATCCATTAACAATTTAAAAGGGTTTCATTGAGGTCTGTATTAAATTTGATGTAGTCTATTGACAGTGCATCGAACTATCTTTAGATTTTTCAATTAAGAGTCAAGTCACCTTTATATTTATAGCTTCACAGTATTAAACAGGAAAGTCATAATCGATGCAAACTTAAAAAAAAATAAGGCAAATAAAAAATCTGCTATAAAGAAGCTGTAGCAAGAAAATAGCATCATTATTCAGCTCCAGTCAGTTCAGTAATGGTTCACTTCAGTTAAAAAGCTGAGTAAAGTTTATTCATTATGAAACAAGTTTAATTCAACAATAACCTGCTCTAGTGAAGACAGTAGTGGCATATTCAACTTGAATCAGTTCAATGTTGATTCATTTCAGTTCAATAACAATATGTGTTGCAAAATCAAACAATGATTTGTATGGATATTTTTTTAGAAAACAACGTGAGCATGAAGGTTAATCTCGAACCCCAAGTTAACCGTCAGTGGGGCATAAGCAGATTGTATGAAAATGTATGAATGAGATTGTTCGAATTTATATGAATTAGCCACAAATTCACCAAAACGTTAAGTAGTTACAAATTACCATTAGAGTGTGTTGGTTGGACTCACATAAGAGTAAGTAAATGATGACAGATTTTTATTGTTTATTTTATTTTATTTTTGGGTGAATCCCTTTATAACAATGGGACATATTATTTTTCTGTCACTCACAGGTTCATTTAAAATTTAAAATTTAATAAGTTGTCTATTCTGACTAAAGTCTGGTTCATATTGTTTAATAAGCTAAAACTTTGTGTTACATAATAATTCATTCAATAACACATGAAGGATTGGGTCGGGCTTCAGTGTCATAATCTAATTCCTGCCAGTGAAAGGAGAAATACATGCCCACACACTCATAACAGAGTTACACTGCAGCTACAACTGTCTTAATTCAATACACATTACATCGACCTGGGGACACCATGGAACCTAGAGCAATTACAGGATTGCTTGTGCAAAATCTAGTGGGCAAAATATACACTCGGCTGTCATCAAAGTGGATTAGAAAGGATTATAGTCTGCATTGCAATAAAATCAGAGGAACTACATTGCTCAAATTATGCATGTTAAGAAAAAAAGCCATGAGCTTGCAAAAACACTACAGCTAAACACACAAAAAAATCATTTTTTCTCACACACTAAACAACTTCATAACTTAATCTCCTATGAAAGACAAACTAATTTTATGTCTGGTAAAGTATTTATATAAGATAAATTCAAAATGACCTGGTCAAGATTACACTGCATTCATTCTCTCAATCAATTAAATGAGGTACATCCTGGGATTTATTAACTGTACTGAAGGAGTTCACATGTATGATGGGCACTTTGTGGTTGCTTTTCCTCCAATTATGTGCGCTAGGTCATCAATTATTTTATTTCATTTCATTTCATTTAAATAGATAAATAAATTGTATTTTTTATTTATTAAAGGGGTCATGACATGGCCTTTTTTACGTTCCCTGAGGTTTACTTACAATGTTACTAAAGCTTAAAAAAAAACATGGAAGAAATATCCTTTTTAAGGCTTGTCAGGAATCAGCCACTGTTATGTTTGGATAACGTCATTGCATAGGAAGCAGTATCAATGCCCTGCCCCCTCGCTATTGCATGAGAGTTTTTTGACAGCATGATCCCCAAAAAATTGTAATCTCCAGACAAATCATTATGAAATCATTTACTTATGGTTTGTGATGCAGCCGTAGATCGATCTAGAATTGCTTCATCTTGCAACAAATTTTTCTTTGTGAACTCACCATGATACTGTGCCTCGTTTACAAATAAAAATTATTTGGACAATCCTGTGACACGATTTGGGATGCCATTAAAAAATTAACTATCCACTTGTTCCTTAAGCTGGAAAACTTCTGATATCTATACAAAGACTAACAAATTGTTTAAACCAAACACGTCAAAGCGAACATTCTTTCTCTCCATTTGTCCGATTGACGACAGTTTCAAGCTTGTGGAGTGTGTCAGAAAGCAAATGCACATCTGTATACTGTATCCAGTGTAGACAAAATAGCAGCAGTGATTGTAATTTCTATTTGCTTTGACATTACACGACACTCTCATTCAGCTTAATCAAGTGTCAGCTGTTAAGCGACTGAATGCTAGTGAACCGGGCCCATGTGGTTTCACTATGGAGGCAATATTTATGCAAATGTAGTTGCACGGAGATGTTATCTGGCACCTCAAATCCAAAACGAGCCATTTTGGGAGATTGATTAAATAAATGCATTATATATAATGAGAATAATATTTTAAGCTACAAAACTTGCAGGATGTTTTAATGGTACAAAGACCTCTACTATGGCAAAAGATCAAGGCAAATTTGATTTCTCATGTCAGGACCATTTTAATAGTTTATTTACAATAAAGTGTTAATATTGTAAAAATAAAGTTAGAAAATAATAATACCATTTGTAATACAATAATATGTACATTTGTGTAAAAAACTAGATTCCAGCTTCTACACATACTTTAAAATTGTAATTAAAAAATGTTGTGGATCTTGAAAAAAAATAATTCCAGTGTGTCCACAAGGTATATAGAAATATTTTAGAACAAAACATAAGACACCTTTATTGAAGTAAGCATGAATAAACTATTTTGAAAGGCATATTTATAAAAGGTGTGTGGTTATCTTATCTCAAAGGAATGCTACAATTTTAAGAGGAATCCAGTAAACTGTCTTTGGTTTCTTCAAGGTTGCTCTCAGAAAAAGCAACACCCTGCAGTCAAATTACAGATCAGTGTCCAAACACACCCTCTCTCTGTGTGTCCTGGATAAGGACATATGCTGGTTGTCCTTTAAGACTAAAACTGCCTTTTCTATTCATCTCACTAAAGGCCGTGACCTCTCTCATAGTGTGCTGTAAATAGGTTAATCAGAAGCTGAGACATTAATGTACACACACACACACACACACACACACACACACACACACACACACACACACACACACACACACACACAATGCTGAATGCTGGTTGACAGTCTGTGTGTGTTAATGAGCGAGTAGGAGTGTGTGTGCCAGGGCCTGGCGACCTCAGCATGTCCAGCTGCTGTTGGGTGCTCTAGTGGAGGCAGATAATCGCTGGAGGTCTCAGCTGGGCAGCGGGGGCATAGTGCGTAAAAAAACACAAAAAAACCCAACCTTTATAACCCCCCACTGAAAAAAATACCTAAAAACAAAACCCTTACACCAGTAAGACACTAGCTCCAGACAGTTTTTTTGGTGGTTTGTGCTGGTCTGGTACTGGCTAGTTGACCCACCAGGAGGTAGCTAGTTAAATTCTCCTGAAGTAGCAGGGTATTGCTGGTTAATCTGGTCAACTATTGTCTCTTCCTGGCTATGCTGGTTAACTGATGTGGTCCTGCTTGAGATGGTAATTTGGATAAAGCAGTAAACCCTTGAAGATTTTATTTTTAAAAGAGTTATTTTTTTTGAAGAGTGACCAAAGATGATAAAAGTCCATCAAATAATACTGCATATATATATATATATATATATATATATATTAGGGGTTGCACGGTACCGAACCGTATGGTTCACGGGGCAAATTCCAAAAGGAAGTGATCATCCTTATCCCCTTGTAGTGGGGACTTTGGAGTGAACAGGGCACATGCCTGCAATTATTTAGTTGTTTGAAATGCACTTGGCAAATTGAACCATCTAATGTCCTCATAATCTTCAACTGGGATGTTCCTTTGACTATACTGCACGGTGTTCGCCAGCAGATTTGCTGACGGACACCTGCATAAAAAAAATATTTTATATGTTTTAAAGTTGTATGCATATTAGTTTTTTATATATATTATATAGCAAAATAAACTTTTTTTTTTTAAAAAATGTATGTTCATTTGCAACTGTTATGCAAACAACAATAAAAAGACATATGACATTAAAACAGCGACATCTGCTGACACACAACGTGTCACTTACATAAATTAACTATAGTGTTCACCAACAACTAGTAATAAAAAATATAAAATCTGGTGTCGAATATTTTTGGTTTGACTGTGGAGTAATTATTATTAAAACTATAAAGTAATTCAGTCAAGAGCAGTGAGTGATTTTCTTTCTTTCATTTTCTTGGATTAACTTTAAGGACATCGACAGCTGTAGTAAATTAGACACGGTCACTTTAAGAGACAATGCATCCAATATTATGATGCACATCCAATTTCTTGCAAAACTGTTTACTTTCACTTAAGACATAACTGACAGATTTTTCGGATACTCTCCTATTACGACAAATTTGTGTGTATTTGTCGGTACAAAAGCAAGAAGAGTCAAATTCGGTGTTCAAGTACTTTGAGACACATCTCTCTGCCCGCGCTCTGTGCGCACAGAACACCGCTCACATCTTTTTCTGTTTGCATGTTTAAACTGCAATTTGTGTTTGTTCGTTCAGATGCAGGAGGAGGCAAAGGAGAGCTTGGTTCGGTCTTGCTGTCTGTGCTTTTCCACGTCTTGTGTTTAAATGCTTTGAACTCTTTTGAATGTTTAAATTGGCAAGGCTTAAAAACACGTGAAAATTATAAGCTTTCATGACGACGTGCAGCAGTGGCCTGTCAACTGTCCTGCGTGTCTGAGTTTTAATTATACACATATTTTGTATTATGTATTGAATTGTGTATTTTAGGGTTGAGGAAATGTCCATACAAATATCGGAAAAGGTACTTGTAATTTTCTGCTCGCAAATGATCTTTTTTGATAATCTAAAAAAAAATAGATTAGCTTGATTATGGACCTTTTTCTTGTGTGTATTATTGAAATAAAAACTTTTGATATGTCACCTCATGTCAATGTCCTGCCTTGTGAATTTGTGTCCAGTTTATCGGTTGTTAGAATAGCTGGTTCTGCTTTGAGGCACAGATGTGAGGTGCACTAATTTGGCACCAGAACTGCTAACCAGCAGACTAAACCAACCAGAAACCATCATGAGCTGAGGTCTAATCCTTCATGACTGCTTTAGACCTGGGGAGATGGAGTTGGCTGTCAGTCTGTGCTGTATTGTGACCACAGATGGCGGCTCAGGGAAGAAAGCACGAAAAAGAAAGAGAGAGAGTAAAGTGAGTCAAAGAGAGCAAGATAGACAGCCAGGGGTCAGTATATCAGCATGTCCGTTCTTTCTTTTCCTGCGGTGGTCAGATGTGGAGAGAGAAGCCCTTTTTGTCCCTCTCAATGGGGGATCCATTCTGCCTCTCATCCTGAGTGCACCTGCTCGGGCTGTCACAGCGGTTTGCTCACAGCTCACTCTAGCCTCATCCCTGGCTTTACCGCAGTACTTTATAGGAAACAATAGCTTTGATTTTCTCAAGTCGCCAGACTTCATTTTACATCCTTTTCATACACTAGGAATTTATAGTGGGTATTTGTTATAATCTTAACAGAAAACTAATTTTTTGAGAGTGGTGGACATTTTTTTAATTTACTCTCCAAATTTTGGAGAGTATCTGGCAAATCTTGTTAATAAATACCCTTTTTGTGCTGATCTCAGATCTGCTTGAGTTTTGCATACCCATTTCTAAGAAAAGAAGTGGTCCCAAACAAGCAGGTCACACTTTTCTTTTACTTTCCTTCACAAACCACCTGCCTGTCAGTGCGATTTCACGGTTCTGAACATCTTCAATTTAAAGACATTATATATACACACACATATAAAGCACTTTGTCTTGGTGGCTTATCACTGAACAAAATGATCAATTTTATGGTAAAAAAGACCTGTTAAGTGATTAATGATACGTTCCCTTATTATACACAGTGAATGGTTTCACTTTATTGTCATGGTCCCTTTAAAGGTGCCATAGAATGAAAAACTGTCTTTACCTTGGCATAGTTAAATAATAACAGTTCTGTACATGGAAATGATATACAGTGAGCCTCAGACACCATAGTTTCTTCCTTCTCATGTAAATCTCGTGATTAAAAAAGACCACTGAGAAACATGCGAATCAGAACATAACACTGACTGTGACGCAACAGTCGGGATCACCAAGCCCAAACATTCCATAAACCCGCCTTTGTTCTAGGCCAGCGCCAGCTGAACCATCAGAAGTACTGCAGGTGTTGTAAATAAATAAGCACGGACAACAGTGAAAATGGCAGATAATGGAAATAAATGTAATGTTCCAGGCTGTGCAGGGGATGTGAAGTGCACGGATGGGTTGGTGTCTCTATTCAGAAAGGCACGGAAAGCAAATAACGCATTATAATAAAATAACGCGAGCCACTAAAGGGACATGGTTAGCTCCTTGTTAGCTGTAGCCTGTTACAGTACATACGATTTCACTTACCACCATAAACAGAGTAAGGAGAGATGAGGATGATGGCGAATGATTTACAGATCCTGAGCACCACTGACAAGCGTCTGATCTTGTGAAATCTGTGGTAAGTACTGTTGCTCCATAATATAAACAGAGTTTGTGCATCGCGTCTCTTGAAAGTGAAACTATAATGCGATCGAATGTTCATTCAAAAGCAGTTTCAATATTTTGCGTATTAATAACGGCTCCCTAATGCCCACGTTTTATATGCAGTACAATTACCTGATGATATAACTGTGAGAGAAAGTATTTAGATATGTATTTTCCTCCCTGTGTTTCCTTGTTGCTAGTGAGTATCACTGTGAAACAGCCAATCAGAGCAGAGCTCAACTTTAAGGAGCGCTGTGAAACAGCCAATCAGAGCAGAGCACATTATTATGCGTGACCCTGTCAAATAAGCCAATAACAGATCGTTTCATTCTAGGGTTGTAAATGGCATGACCATAATACACTACGTGATTTTCTGTGGAATCTGTCAGCAGTAATCTGCAGACTGGCTCTGACTTTCCTCAACTAGCGTCAACTTGTTCAGACTGTAAAATCGAGGGGAAATCAGGGCAAAAATCACGTAGTGTATTCCAGGCTTAAGTTAACATGTATTTGCAGTTACTTATAGTCAGTAGAATGTCTGTTGCAACGCCATCACAATAAAGAGCAGATATCAATCAGACAGTCTACTAATATTTTAATGAGAGTTTGTTGACCTGTAGGTGCAAAGTAACTTATTGTTCATAAAGGACCATCAAAATAAAGTGTTACCTGAAAAACTGTAAAACAAATGTAACATTAGAATTCTAATGCACAATGTACAGTTTTTGGAAGTGAAAAGGTGTTTCTGCTCCCCCACCCCCCTTATTAGTTACACACATTAGGGTTGTATGCTATTATTTATATTTGTGTGAACCTTCTGAGTATTAGCATTAATCTCAGTTTGGGGTAAATATACTTCTGATGAGCTTTGATCTAGTACATGTTGCTTTTATTAATTAATTAATTCATGCAGTCACTTATTTATTCATTCATTTATTAATTCATTCTATAAATAACACATTCTGTAGACAGAATGTTCTGTCTCCATCTGTCTCTGTCTGAGAACACATTCACAGTGTTCCTGTGGCTCAGTGGTTAGAGTATTGTGTTAGCAGTGCAAAGGTTGTAGGTTCGATTCCCAGGGAACACACACATACTGACAAAAAATGTATAGGCTGAGTCGCCTTGGATAAAAGCATCTGATAAATGTAAGTTCAGCCTGTAAAACTTTTAACAGTGTAATTCATGAAACTTTCAAATTTATGATGGTAAATTGTCCACAGAGATAAAAGTACATAGATCATAACATACATTTTCATTATGGGTGACTTGTGTCCTTGATTATTTTAGCAGCTCTGCTTTTGCAGCGTTTGAGGTAGATGTCCGGCAGAGAGGGGAGAGCAGACCCCGAGAGGCACTCAGCTAAGCGCACAACTCTGTGCAGCGCTTTGCAGTCCTGATTGGAGACATTGCTATACCACACTGAGTCAATACACTTTCTATGGCCTCTGAATAGAAAGTTTTCAGGATTGCTGGCGAGACCCTGAATTTCCTCAGCTGCCGCAGATGGTACAGTCTTTGCCAAATCACATTGGATAGTTCCTAACCACAGTGTTAGGTGTAAATGCACTCAAGATGCATTGCGATTTGATCACTTAAACTACATTTGGAAGCAGTCCGAAAAACTAATTGTTATCAATAATAGATGTATTAATATATTACTAATAACATATTAATACAGATTACAGGTCTGTACAGGTTACAGATAAACTGTAACCTATCTCAGCAGATTGGATCACCCAAGACAGATGTGAAATATGGCATTTTATTTGAATCGCTTGTGTTGCTTATATGTATCATGCATATTATGTGATTTACATATCAACATTCATTAATTGTTTCAAATCAAAACCTTCTTTCTAGAACATTGAGCCTTTGTTAATTGTAATATATATGTTTAGATGTAACATGTACATGCACTGCAGCCCGAAACATCCTTCAGTGTCCCCAAATGCATGTGTCGCCTTGGCCACTGACTCTTGTTTCCACAGGACAGGCCTGGAATCAATACTTATCGCACTGTCATTTGTCACATATTTACAAGGCTGAGAAGCACTCCATTTTAAGACAGTGTAATATATCAGTTCAGAGTATCTGGTTTCTTTTCCTCCATCTTTCTCTCTCTTTCTCTCCCATTTCTTCTCTCTTGCATTGACTGTCCTGTCTGACAGATGGGATATGAAAGCCACTGGAAAAGGATGGAGCCCCAAAGCTTGAAGATTTTTTATTTTATTTGTTTTTGCTCAGAATGGTTTCTCTATGCTTATCTGTATTGGGCTACATTTTAAACAGCTATTAATCTCAGTTTGAAGTAGATTAAAATATAGTTATCACTTGAGTACATAGCTTTTGTCACCACTACCTCGAAATGTTATGGCCATTTACAAACAAATTGCAACCATGGGAAAACCATATCCTAACCTTTCCACAGTATGAGCTATGAAATAAGCCAGCAACACAAATTGAAGGGGTTTTGAGGCACTTTAAAGGAATATAATCAATTTCCCCCATTTTCTGTGGAGCACTTTACAAAGGGCTTGATCTCATTTCATTCAGAGTGTCTAGCCTGTATGTAACACATCTTAAAGGAGGAACATTCTGCTTTTATGAGATTTTCCATCACTTAAGATGAAAAACTTGATCTCTTATGTTCACCAATAAGAGTAGGGAGGTAAGGAGTGTGGTTGGAACCTTTTTAATTTGGTTGATATTATTAAATATAATCTTTGGTTGGAATTATTTATGCCAATTAAAGATGTAGTTTCTTAAATGTTCTGCAATTACTTTGAAATTATTATTTTAAATGATTTTTATACCAACCCCCAATCAACTCCACTCCATTTGAAATGTTCATTGCTTTTACTAAATTGCAGCTGCATGATCTCAACATGCACACGTGAAATGTGGTTCTCATTTATAGCTCACAGTTAGTTTCCATTTATATTTTTGTTAATGAAAATATTTTTACACCTGTCAGCATAAATGTTTAACAATGGTAACCTTGCTCTAGATTGGTGTAATTTAGTGGTTTCCATTAAGCACAGGGTAATTGGTGTGGTGTAAATGTATATTCTCTGAATACAGGCCGCACAGGTCACACCAGAGGAAGCAAATCAAGCAGTTCCAGTAAGTATTTCTTCAGTAAATCACATGTGGGGGGAGGAGAAGAGATGCGACAATATCCATTAACACTACTACAGGGGTCAAATAGCCCACATACGGCATCCCAGCATTCAAATGAGGATGAACGCCTCTCCCCTCTTTCTCCCCTCACTGTCAACAGACCCATGGGTCTGTTTGGTGTGACCCTACACCCCTACAGCCATTACAGCCTAATTGAAACACATCCACAGGGACATAAGCACACCCACAAACACAGAGAGATTTACAGGAAACTTCACCACTTACCAAAACACAGGATTCCGCTACCAGAAACAGCCGTGAATTCCAAGAAGAGGGGATCCATTAATAATGGATTAGTTCAAAATCACATCCGAACCGTATGGATTTTCTGTTGTGAGGTGAACGACAGTCAAAGATCTCTTGCTGGAGACCTGGCTGGGATTGAGTGAGCTAGCATGGGGTGAGTGCTGAGTTTTGAACATCACTCATTGATTGGCAAAAGCCTCGCATACTCCTGTTATAACAACATGTTTGACAGGCTGGAGCACAAGGGCCAACTTCTTGTCACCAGTTTCTAAGCTAGGCTGGGCAGAGCTCTGTTAAATATTAAAGATTAACCTCAAAGCATCTGGCTTCTAAATACAGAGCAGGAGGAGTCACACCTAAAACCTGAGGGAGTCCAACTGTTGGCTCCACACCGTTTGTGTTTAGCGGTGCAACAAAGAAACATGTTTTCTCCATTTACGTACATTGATTTTGTCTACGACTCATGTGTTGCGGCTGTTGTGATAAAAGGTTGCCATTTGATAGATGACATCCTCTTCATTTTAAACACTGAAATATCCTGTATCATCTGTTTGACCTTAAAGTTGAAGTGTGTAATTACCGCCACTAGTGGCACAAACAGGATTGCAAAGCAAGTTGTAAAAGTGCAAACCTGCCCACAGCCAATTTCATTGTCAACTCAATGACAGTCACCTCTATAGTTCATACTTCAGAAAAATCATGGATTGATCCAATCTTAAAAAGTAACACTATCTATTATGATAATGATGCTATACTAAGGTTAAAGGCACAGTTCACACAAAAATGAAAATAATAATAATAATTTGTTACATTTATATAGCACTTTTCTAGACACTCAAAGCGCTTTACATAGTAAGGGGGCTATCTCCTCATCCACCACCAATGTGCAACCACCTGGATGATGCGACGGCAGCCATAGTGCGCCAAAATGCCCACCACACACAAGCTTATTGGTGGAGAGGAGACAGAGTGATGAAGCCAATCAGTGTATGGGGATGATTAGGAGGCCATGATGGTCAGAGGCCAGTGGGCTAGTTTGGCCAGGATGCCGGGGTAACACCCCTACACTTTTTCGAAGGACATCCTGGGATTTTTAATGACCACAGAGAGTCAGGACCTCGGTTTAACGTCTCATCCGAAGGATGGTGCTTTCTCCAGTATAGTGTCCCCTTCACTATACTGGGGCATTAGGACCCACACAGACCACAGGGTGAGCACCCCCTGCTGGTCTCACTAACACCTCTTCCAGCAGCAACCTAGTTCTTCCCAGGAGGTCTCCCATCCAGGTACTGACCAGGCTCAACCCTGCTTAGCTTCAGTGGGCAACCGGTCTTGGGCTGCAGGGTAATATGGCTGCCAGGCTGACGCGGAGGAGACAACTTGTTGAATAAAATAGTTGTTTTTATTTTTTTTGCACACAAAAATAATCTCATAGCTTCGTAAACTTAAAGTTGAACCCCTGATGTCACATGGATTATTTTAACGATGTCCTTACTACATTTCTGGACCTTGATCGTGGTAATTACATTGCTGTCTATGGGAGGGTCAGAGAGCTCTCAGAATCAAAATCAATCAAAACTATCTTGATAAGTGGTCCGAAGATGAATTGAGGACTTATGGGTTTTTGAACGACATGAGGGTGAGTAATTACCCCTTTCAGGGGTGAGTTTTAAATATTCTAGCGGTCTCCCCAGAGTGAGTTTTTTAAGGCGACCGTTATTTTAGAACGTTTGTCCTTACCATGTCATGAACAATCTGATATTCCGATTCACAAATATGTGTAAATGAGTGTGTTTTGTCGTTTAAACACCTTTATAAATGATCTTGATCGTGATCTGTAACGTGAAAAGGCCCCGCCATGTTTGTTTGCGCCGCAGTTCAGATAGTCCTGTCAGTCGGATTTACATCATGTGAATTCATCAATTTCTCCCAAAATACATGCAAGTAAGTGGCCGGTGAACTGGGTGTAGAATTGAGTGAATTTTATAGTAACTTACACTATGTGTATCTGATATTAATAAAACACATCGGCAAATTAAATTAGTCTAATCTGTGTGTATTTTACAAGCCTTTATCCTTTAAGATTGGGTTTTAGGGTAGTATAAGGGGATACTATTAGTTGGTGCTGACATTACCCCACCACTTTGGCATTGAAGTTTCATTACCTGTTCACAGCCTACAACTACCTTTCTGTTGTGAAAATACATGGAATGCCTCCAAATATGGCTCTAGCACCCTGTTTTTGAAAAAGACTCGGTTGAGCAAAAGTTGTTCATCTCAGAACCTTTTGAGCTCCTCAAACAAACTAACAAAAACATTGCAGTTCCATTTGGTGCTGCTAGTAGAAAAGTTAGACACTCAACCTTTAACAAAACCAGAAAAAAAAACATATACCTATAGGTCAAACCAGTGAGGCCACATTTGAAATGGACCCTTCACAATACATCAAAGTACAATCGTATTAGATAAGTCTTGGTGCTCTGAGTGCTATGTATTTATATTATGTATTACTGTCGGCTTGAGTCTTTGCTCTGTTTATTCCAATGAATCAAGACCTTATGATTCAGTTGAACTTTGGGAAACCTGGGCCAACATCTACATGCATCAAATAATGTCATCTATCTTTGCCTAGAGGTTTAAGTTACGACAATTAACCTTATAGAGCTATGTGGAAGAAAGCCGTTGTGCTCAACCCAAAGTGCAGTATTGAAATGTCATAGTCTTGAAAATGTCAGCCATTGCAGTTATATCTCTGATCCACATCTATACTTTCAGAAAACTAGGCCCTTAAAATGAGTTCCCGTCAGCTGAGCTGGTCTTAAATGAACCATATGAAGGCTGTCTCTCTACGCTTGAGTTGGAAAAAGTCTCTTTGGACTGGTTTAGGGCTTTACTGTTCACCGTTTTAGATTCTCCGGCAAAATCTTGGAGCTCCTTAGCAGGTGAACGTTCATGATCAAGAGCCTGAGTGGGCTAATAGCCGAAAGTTATCCAGAGCTAGCAAGTCCAATAAAACCCAATTACCCACAATCACCCTGGAAAATACTCGACAGGCAATTTATGCAAGTCTTTCTTTTCCTCTTTCTTTCGCTTCATCTTCTGTCTCTTCAACTGCAAAGTCTTTTCAAGCTGTCATTTGTCATCATTAAACAACAATGCAAGCAGCTGTCTCAAAAGCCATTACTGAAATTGCTGGAGATGATTTCTAGTGTCCTCCTCATATGGCCGAAAAAAAATATTTTCCCCAATGGAGGCCTTTACACCCTTCTCTATGGATTCTCAACAGCATCCTCCTTAATTTGAGAGAGCAGAGCACTGGGCTTTTTGTCTGGCAGTTCGAACTAACACAAATGCTAAACGATCAAAACTTCATACTTGACTGGCTGTGGGGAGCCATTGAAACAGTCAGGAAGCTCCATCTCTCAAAGAGTGAATGAATAGTACTCTCAGCTCAAATCTCAGCAACTCCTTAATTACTCTTTTCATATGGCATTATTTTAAAAGGACTAGTTGATTAAAAGTTATAAACAGAATCACCCGCATCATTTTAACAAACCTAAATTAAGCATTGAACTTTAACATCTAACTTGTTCCATATTGCTTATTCCTGATCTTACTGACAAAAAGCAGACATTGTTGGACCATATATTTGCATAAAACTCCCTTGCGATTTTACTGACAGACCAAATCTCTGTACCATAATATTAGGCTAGTAAAGTAACTTATCAACTAGCCAAAACAACCTAGCAACTGCATAGCAACATGAATGAATGAATGATGGATTTATATAGCGCTTTATTGTGTATTGTTGTACACACAAAGCACTTTACAATCATGTGGGGGGGTCTCTCCTCAACCACCACCAACATCTGCATAGCAACATTTTTACATGAGAATAACACATGCCCAATGTTTTGTTTAATGTAAACCCACGTTTTGTTAAATGACTTCCATACAGGAGCAGAGGTAGGTAGTAACGAGTTATATTTACTTCGTTACATTTACTTGAGTACAGTTTTTCGGGTAACTAATACTTTTCGAGTATATTTAAAAATGGGTACTTTTACTCTTGCTCAAGTAAAAAATTTGTGAAAAAACTGTACTTTTACTTCGTTACTGTGGGCGACGCTCCTCTCGTTATTTTATCTTAATGCGATACAAGTTAAAAATGCTTCAATGTATTCCAAATGTGCTGTCTACTTTCTCTGGGCAATGAGCGATGCCCATTCGCCAGAAGCAGTTTTTATATTACGTGACATGACATCTTATGCACAGACGCCATTGGCACATGCCACTATGCTCTGTGACACTTCCGGTTTTCAGTGGCATGTGTCACTAAAACCTGTGACATGTCAATGGATGCCATTGGCACATGCCAAAAACCTGTGACATGTCAATGGACTGCGTCTTGTGTCACATTGTCACGTTGTCGCACGCAACGAGACAATGTTCCAGGAAAAATGCCTTTGCCTAGACACAAATAATATTAATATTTTCACAATATTTACTCTTGAAGAAATATAGGTTACTTTTGTTTGCATTTTGCAGAACAGATGGAAGAAGAACCGTCAATGTCGATTTGTTTCATTATGTTCAGAGGCGGTCATGTGAGAGGATTTCACTCTTCTCCATGTCAGATTATATATTACATATATAATTAATATACTTTGAAGTAGCCTATAATATAATTCAGAGATGCAAATCTGATGATTTTCGTCAGAGTCGATCCTTCAGAAATCATTCTAATATGCTGATACTAATATTACCAGTGTTGGAAACAGTTTTGCTGTTTATTATTTTTTGGAACCTGTGACATTTTGTTCAGGATTATTTGATGAATAGAAATCTAAAAAGAACAGAATTGATAATAAATCAACATATTTAAATTATTTCTGAAGGATTAGGTAAGACTGGGTCAAAGGCAGATGGAAATTCCGATTTGCATCACTGAAATAAATTACATTAAAAAAACTTTACAAATCTTTTGAACAGCAGTGTGTGTGTGTGTATACACACCGAACCACCCACACACACACACACACACACACACATATATATATATCTAAATAAAAATAGATTACTGTATATATATACAATATATGATCCAAAGTAACTAGTAACTAATAGTAGACTAGTAATTAGTATAAACTCATTTTTTTAATCCAATACTTTTTTACTCTTACTCAAGTAGCTATTCAGACTATTAATTATACTTTTACTTGAGTACAGTTTTTAGGAACTCTACCCACCTCTGTACAGGAGCCCCTGGTCAATGGTGTGATTACTCAATCCTAGTTGAATACAAGTAGTTAGGAAGCAGTCTAGGCTCAACAACATGAAGACATAGGGCCACATCTCCACATTGATTTCAGATCAGCTGCTGTAATGAGCTTTAATGTCACTCTGCCCCTTGTTGAACATGATAAAAGCTCAGGCATCCACCCTCGTTTTCCCTGCGGAAATCACATCATTTCACTCACAGATCCAAAAAATCCACTCCAACCCTGGCATGATAATTTTGAAGATGCACTTTGACAATTTTCATAACATAAGATAAAGATATTGAGTTGTATGTAATTAACTGTTTTTCTGCACATTTACAGGTTATTAATTTTATGTTCAGACTTTAGTTTGAGGGCCAATTCTCACAATTAACTAACAATTAACCTCAACTTTTTCCTCAACAAATTCTTAATTTGCTGCTTTTTGCAAAGTTTATGAGTTAGGTAACACACATTTATGTTCAAACAACATGTAAAGTGAATTTTCCATCCTATGACTGCTTTAAATCGAAGCATATATTAAAGAGAAAAGTTTAAAATGTTAAAATAACCTTGAACCTTCAGCTCAGATTCATATTTAATTGGGTACTTTGCTTACCGCCATGTAGAGTAGCTCCAATTTTCACTCAATTTCTGTTGTTTCACATTTGATCTTTTCTCATCTCGGACAATGACTCCAAAGTCATTTTGGAACTTGCTGACCATGGCCTCATTTATGTCCGTTTTTAAAAATCCTGCACTGGCCAGTTTGCTGACAGATGAGACTAAATGAGTCTATCAGTGGTGTGAGCTCCTCGGCCATTGGCTGAATCCTCCATGGTCATCCTACCTGCCTGACACCCGAGAACCATGATGAATCGGCCTCACCTGCAGCCCCAGATTGTTTTTTAACATTTAATTCAGTTTCTTCCTGTGCTTGGATGAACATGGGCCGTGTTATGGATTTCTGGTCTAATGTACTCCAGCAGGTTGGGAGAAGGGCCCCAGTAAGCCATGGAAATTATGGAGGCTTGGATCAATACTCAAGGTCATCACCTCCACACAACACCCACACCCCCGCCATCCTATCTGTGGTCCAGCCTTTGGTTCAGTGCCGTGCCCTATGATTCTTCTTGCTTTGGTCACTACGATCGCCACAACCAAAGAGCAAAGACCTCCTCTCTTCGAGAGACAGGGAGGAGGCAGTGATGAAACAGAGAGAGAGAAATCTGAATGCATTTAATCCACACCATCAATTTATGCAATCACTGTGAAAAACAAACAAATGAATGGATAATCAGAAAACAAGCAAACCCCATTATTGCAACAAAAAATAATAATAATAATAACCACTGTAAATATCTGAAGGAAAGACTGAACAAATAAACCATAATTTCATGCAGTCATTATTTAAAACACAAATATCTATGAAATATGGAACGAAGGGAGGGAGGAATGAACAAACAAGCTGAAATAAAACAAAGCAAAACAAAACAAAACACAAACTCCATTCCATACAGCCACTGTAAAAGAAAACAAACAATTGAACAAACCAACATATTTCTTGATAACAAGCAAATCATTTTAAGCAGTCATTGTTAAATTGATACAAACAAATAAACGAACTAACAAACAATGCAACTAATTATTATTATTTATAGAATAAAAAAACAAGAAAAAATATAATCTCAACTATATAAACCCCCACAACAGTAATTATTTGTCTTGAGTAATATTAAAGACTAAAATACTGCATATTACATTTTCCGCACATAATATTGTTTTTATACTGTATGTATTTTCCCTTTTTTTAAGGTAGATAATAAAGGAAAGCCTGTTTTTATCTTGATATCTGAGCCTCTCAGATCGCTACATTTGAGCGACGTTAAACCCTTTAAAACCTTTAACGAGAGCTGTTGTGTCTTTTACTGCGCTCAGTAAACTATCTGAATTACAGTGCATTATGACGGCCCATAGCAGTGGCTCTCTGGCCTGTCTGCGGGACATTACCCAAGTCCGTCTGTCTGACTAGACAGACAGTCAGACAGACGGACTGTCTGTCAAGGTGCCGCCTCAAAACCCTCATCATCATCATCATCATCCACATCACTGTCCTTCCACAAACTCTCCCTTTATTTAGCTCTTTTTTTCTTGGCCGTTTATTTCAGAGTGCCGTTCTCCTCCTCTCTCCTGGGGCAAGATTACCCTTTTATTTTGTTGTGGTGGTAAAATTACTGGCTTGGGAAGATTGAACCGTGTTTGCTGTTGAGGAAATCAATTTTCTTTCCCCCTTATATGATCAACATGTCAGAGCCATCAGCTGGATAATAGCAGTGTGGAGCTGAAAATGGCTGCTAATACAGGACTACAAGGGGGATGGGGGTTCGCAAAAAAAATAACACGTCCACCCAGCTGGACACAACACTGTGGTTACGGGGAGGCAATAGCGGGCTGGTGTCACAGGGCAATCTGCCCCCCGGCCTTATCCAGCCCCCGTGATGTTAGGAAAAGGGTCCCTGAATGATGTTTCGGGATGAGCGAGATGGTGGCCACGGAGATAATCTTTTGTTTGGGTCATTTGGATAGCTTTCAATCAACCTTTAAATGGGCAAACGAGAAGTTCAGGGGGAGTGTCCCAGAGGCATGATGCTGGCTTGTGTGTGTGAGCGAGTCTTAATTTGTCCATCACAAACTGAAAGAAACATCCCTGCGTGACCTTGGCGCTGGTGTTAATGGTTTCTCTGTCCATCAGTAGAGCCTGTTTAGTGGTCTGTCCACATCCTGCGCTTAGAGTTTACTGACAGCAGACAAAAGTACTCATTTGTAGCCACCAGCCCACTTAAAGGAATAGTTCACCCCAAAAGGAATTACTCATGCTAATACTGTATGATTCCATGCATGAAGCATGATCATTTTTATATTCTTCACACTACAATCTCACAATCTCCACAAAAAAAAAATACAAGTAGGTTGAAGGTTCTACTATGAAATACACTACATCATTTTTGTCCATTTTTTATTTACTGAAAGTCACAGCCAGTCTGCAGATTTGAGCTGATAGTTTTCACAGACAATCACATAGTGTGTGGTGGGCTCAGACATATTTGTTTAGAGATTTTTTAAGCGATTCAATCCAGTTTGAGGATATCAAAGGTTTAATATGATGAGGCGGTTTTAAAACACATTTTGTTTCCAGTTGTTGTCACCTAGCAATAATTTGTGTGTTTCTGTGTGACTTTGTTGTGTTAGGAATGACTTTAAGGGCGTAATATGACGTTGCTTAAAATAACATTATTTTGTGTATTTGATGAGATGCAATATGTTTATTTTCCACATACTGTACATTATTTTTGCTCCTCTATGCTCCGCCTTTCTAAAACTTTTTACAAAGCTCATCGTTCTGAGAAGCAAAGCGTGCTCTGATTGGCCAGCTATCCAGTGCGTTGTGATTGACTGAATACCTCACGCCCCTCACCGTATTGTGATGCCGTGTTCCAGCACGATGACATAAAAACAATAAAACCCATTATAAATGAGGCATTTGGTGCATCCAGTGCAGACATACACTGACCAAAATTATGAACGAAACACTTTTGTTTTTGCCCCCATTTTTCATGAGCTGAACTCAAAGATCTAAGACTTTTTCTATGTACACAAAAGGCCTATTTATCTCAAATATTGTTCACAAATCTGTCTAAATCTGTGTTAGTGAGCACTTCTCCTTTGCCGAGATAATCCATCCACCTCACAGGTGTGGCATATCAAGATGCTGATTAGACAGCATGATTATTGCACAGGTGTGCCTTAGGCTGGCCACAATAAAAGGCCACTCTAAAATGTGCAGTTTTATCACACAGCACAATGCCACAGATGTCGCAAGTTTTGAGGGAGCGTGCGATTGGCATGCTGACTGCAGGAATGTCCACCAGAGCTGTTGCCCGTGAATTGAATGTTCATTTCTCTACCATAAGCCATCTCCAAAGGTGTTTCAGAGAATTTTGCAGTACATCCAACCGGCCTAACAACCGCGGACCACGTGTAGCCACACCAGCCCAGGACCTCCACATCATCATCTTAACCTCCAAGATTGTCTGAAACCAGCCACCCGGACAGCTGCTGCAACAATCGGTTTGCATAATCAAAATATTCTGCACAAACCATAAGAAACTGTCTCAGGGAAGCTCATCTGCATGCGCGTCGTCCTCATCGGGGTCTCGACCTGACTGCAGTTCGTCGTCGTAACCGACTTGAGTGAGCAAATGCTCACATTCGATGGTGGCTGGCACTTTGGAGAGGTGTTCTCTTCACGGATGAATCCCGTTTTGCTGATGTCAAAGTTGTCGATCGAGTGGCCCATGGTGGTGGTGGGGTTATGGTATGTGCATGCATGTTATGGACAAACAAACACAGGTGCATTTTATTGATGGCATTTTAAATGCACAAAGATACCGTGATGAGATCCTGAGGCCCATTGTTGTGCCATTCATCCACGACCATCACCTCATGTTGCAGCATGATAATGCATTGCCCCTGTTGCAAGAATCTGTACACAATTCCTGGAAGC
Organism: Gymnocypris eckloni scoliostomus; assembly: GCA_027564155.1. Taxonomy (NCBI): domain Eukaryota; kingdom Metazoa; phylum Chordata; class Actinopteri; order Cypriniformes; family Cyprinidae; genus Gymnocypris; species Gymnocypris eckloni. The sequence continues at coordinate 6,530,025 of CM050423.1, read as the reverse complement.
TGAAAACATCCCAGTTCTTACATGGCTGGCATACTCATCGGACATGTCACCCATTGAGCATGTTTGGGATTCTCTGGATCGGCGTATACGATAGCGTGTTCCAGTACCTGCCAATATCCAGCAACTTCGCACAGCCATTGAAGAGGAGTGGACCAACATTCCATAGGCCACAATCAACAACCTTAACAACTCTATGTGAAGGAGATGTGTTTCACTGTGTGAGGCAATTGGTGGTCACACCAGATACTGACTGGTTTTCGAACCCACCCCCCCGGACCCCCCATACAGTAAAACTGCACATTTTAGAATGCCCTTTTATTGTGATCTTAGATCTTTGAGTTCAGCTCATGAAAAATGGGGACAAAAACAAAAGTGTTGCGTTTATAATTTTGGTCAGTGTAATTACTGATTATAATGACTTATACTGTCTTTTTACGCATTGCATCGCACCGCGTAAACATTACCATGTCTGCTTTTGTGATCGGAGAAACAACAAGCTTTAAAAAAACGCTAATCTACAATGCACAAAACTCGCGTTTGAATCGTTAGTAGCAAATTCTTTAAATAAGAAAAAGTACTTACAGGCTGTGAGTCAGAAGTGCCAGACTGTCCTTGCAAAGTTGGAATTGCCCCACTTTATAAAAACCTTTGAGCACAGCTGGCAGGCTATTCCCAGGTTGAGGAAATAGTCCTTCGTAAAATGCTCTGCATACACTCTAATATTTGGGTTGAACTGTTCTGGAGCAGTGTTGTAAATACAACTTTAACCACTGATTTCTAGATGTGTCCTCTTTTGGAAGCCCAAACAAAGTACTTTCGCTTTCACTACGAAACACAGCATCTCCACGACATGGCACCGGCAGCAGCAACAATACTACAGCGAGACTAATAGTTCAGCCTTCTTTCAATACGTATACATTTGGCCAGTGTTTTGCAAATCTTCCCACACAGTGACGTAGACATGTGGGGGCGTGTTTGAATGATCCGTTTTAGGTGGGAGTGGTCGAGTCTTAACTTTTATAAAGAATATCGCTTTGGTTTTGAGACTTTAGTCTTTGCAACTTCAGGGATCTTATCTATGCACAAACAGCTTGTAACACTCCAAAGAGAAAGGAAAACTTGAAAAAATATCATATGACCCCCTTAAAAGTCGTGTGAGATCCTCAATTGCTTAGTGTATGAGCCTGGTTTTTCCCCTGTAACCATTTAGAAAGTTGGCAATATTACACCTGATGTTTTAAAATCTGTTCAGATTTTAAAAGTCATGTAATATATTCCAGCCTTAACTTGTGTGCTACATTCCAAGTTTTTCTAAATCATATGATAGCTTTGTTTGAGTAACAGACCTGACCTCATAAATGTGACCAACAGGCAACGTGTACTGACTCAAATATACTCAAAGACATTGTAATGACTGGTCTGAGGCGAGTGGATTCACTTGCAGCAAGATGTTTAATGAGCAGAGGCAGAAACAAACGGGCAATGGTCAGCAGGCAAAAACAGGAATATCAGAGGCAGAGCAGAGACGTAAACAATACCAGGCAGGGGTCGAGGTCACAGGCACAGGTTCAGAGTTCCAAGGTCGGGCAGTCCGGGGTCAAACACAGAGATGGCAGGAAGAATAACGCTCAGAATGTCAGCCGGTGCAAAACAAGACTTCGCAGTGAGTGAGTGTTTGTGTGCTGCTTTTATGTGAGTGAGTGAATGAGGTGCAGGTGTGGTGAGGCAATCAGGGTTGATGAGTGAATGGTGACAGCTGTGTGATTGGTGTAATGGTGGACGGGAATGTGTGAGTGCAGTGCATGATGGGAGATGTAGTCCATGGGTGATGTGCAGTTTGAGTGAGTGGTAACCAGATTCATGACAGAGCCCCCCCCCCAAAGAGCGGCTTCCAGACGCTTACACAAAGCATACTCCAGGAGGGTGGTGGTCCATGTGGGGCCAATGAGACAGGAGCCCACCAGGGCGGGGCGGAGGAGACAGCAGAGACGTGAAGTGACACTGGGTAAACTGCTGTGGCGTGAGGTGACTCTGGCAGGTCGGCGGAGACGTGAGGTGACTCTGGCAGGTCGGCGGAGACGTGAGGTGACTCTGGCAGGTCGGCGGAGACGTGAGGTGACTCTGGCAGGTCGGCGGAGACGTGAGGTGACTCTGGCAGGTCGGCGGAGACGTGAGGTGACTCTGGCAGGTCGGCGGAGACGTGAGGTGACTCTGGCAGGTCGGCGGAGACGTGAGGTGACTCTGGCAGGTCGGCGGAGACGTGAGGTGACTCTGGCAGGTCGGCGGAGACGTGGGGTGACTCTGGCAGGTCGGCGGAGACGGGTGACTCTGGCAGGTCGGCGAGACGGGGTGACTCTGGCAGGTCGGCGGAGACGTGGGGTGACTCTGGCAGGTCGTCGGAGACGTGGGGTGACTCTGGCAGGTCGACGGAGACGTGGGGTGACTCTGGCAGGTCGACGGAGACGTGGGGTGACTCTGGCAGGTCGACGGAGACGTGGGTGACTCTGGCAGGTCGGCGGAGACGTGGGGTGACTCTGGCAGGTCGACGGAGACGGGGTGACTCTGGCAGGTCGACGGAGACGTGGGGTGACTCTGGCAGGTCGACGGAGACGTGGGGTGACTCTGGCAGGTCGGACGGAGACGTGGGGTGACTCTGGCAGGTCGACGGAGACGTGGGGTGACTTGGCAGGTCGACGGAGACGTGGGGTGACTCTGGCAGGTCGACGGAGACGTGGGGTGACTCTGGCAGGTCGGCGGAGACGTGGGGTGACTCTGGCAGGTCGACGGAGACGTGGGTGACTCTGGCAGGTCGGGAGACGTGGGGTGACTCTGGCAGGTCGACGGAGACGCGGGGTGACTCTGGCAGGTCGACGGAGACGTGGGGTGACTCTGGCAGGTCGACGGAGACGTGGAGTGACTCTGGCAGGTCGGCGGAGACGTGGAGTGACTCTGGCAGGTCGGCGGAGACGTGGAGTGACTCTGGCAGGTCGGCGGAGACGTGGAGTGACTCTGGCAGGTCGGCGGAGACGTGGAGTGACTCTGGCAGGTCGGCGGAGACGTGGAGTGACTCTGGCAGGTCGGCGGAGAGTGACTCTGGCAGGTCGACGGAGACGTGAGTGACTCTGGCAGGTCGGCGGAGACGTGGAGTGACTCTGGCAGATCAGGCGCCCACCAGGGCGGAGCAGACGAGACAGACGCCCACCAGGGCGGAGCAGACGAGACAGACGCCCACCAGGGCGGAGCAGAGATAACTGGCCGAGACTGGGACCTAGAGGAAACGGAGACACAAGAGGCAGAGAGAGCACATTTGGTTTCAGGAACCGAGGCAGGAGTTTAGCGGCCATGGTAGATCCGGGGCCTCGGGCAGCCATGATGGCTCAGGGAACCTCATGGGCCATGGCGGGTCCGGGGTCTCTGTGAGCAATGGAGGAGCTCCTCCATGAAAGTTCTTGGTGAACTCCACCACCTCGAGGGGCACTCTGGAAGCGCTGAATCTCGGTGGCGCCGGGCGGCTCTGACTCTCTTGGGCACTCAGGTGGCTCTGACTCTCTTGGGCGCCGGTAGAACTGGACGGGACCAGCGGAGGCATCGATGAGCTGGGCGGGACCAGCGGAGATGAGGGAGAGCTGGGCGGGACCAGCGGAGGCGAGGGAGAGCTGGGCGGGACCAGCGGAGACGTGGGAGAGCTGGGCGGGACCAGCGGAGACGGCGAGCTGGGCGGGACCAGCGGGCGAGCTGGGCGGGACCAGCGGAGACGAAGGAGAGCTGGGCGGGACCAGCGGAGGAAGAGCCGGAAAGGGCCAGCAGGGGCTCTGGGGAACCGGACGGAACCAGGAGGGGACCCGGAGTGCCAGACTCTGTGAGCTCCTGGATCGGAGCGGCCTCTGGAGCGGACTCTGCGAGCTCCTGGGACGGAGCGGCCTCTGGAGCGGACTCTGCCTCCTGGGACGGAGCGGCCTCTGGAGCGGACTCTGCGAGCTCCTGGGACGGAGCGGCCTCTGGAGCGGACTCTGCGAGCTCCTGGGGACGGAGCGGCCTCTGGAGCGACTCTGCGAGCTCCTGGGGACGGAGCGGCCTCTGGAGCGGACTCTGCGAGCTCCTGGGACGGAGCGGCCTCTGGAGCGGACTCTGCGAGCTCCTGGGACGGAGCGGCCTCTGGAGCGGACTCTGCGAGCTCCTGGGACGGAGCGGCCTCTGGAGCGGACTCTGCGAGCTCCTGGGACGGAGCGGCCTCTGGAGCGACTCTGCGAGCTCCTGGGACGGAGCGGCCTCTGACTCTGCGAGCTCCTGGGGACGGAGCGGCCTCTGGAGCGGACTCTCGAGCTCCTGGGACGGAGCGGCCTCTGGAGCGACTCTGAGCTCCTGGGACGGAGCGGCCTCTGGAGCGGACTCTGCGAGCTCCTGGGACGGAGCGGCCTCTGGAGCGGACTCTGCGAGCTCCTGGGACGGAGCGGCCTCTGGACTCTGCTCCTCTGAGACACCCACAGTAAATGAGGAGCCAGCACACAGCAATGCGTAGTCAAAAAAGTCCTTTAAACTACAATTAAATTTCCGGCAGGTAAGCATGATTTAATAGGCTCGTTTACTCCAAAAGCGAAAAACGTCCTTTAACATGGCCTCATCAAAGTACGTTGTAGGCTATCTCACAGAATTTAATGATGTAGTCCACAATCGATGAACTCCCTGTCTCAGGTCGAGCAGCTGGTCGAATGGATCCATACCTGGCCAGGGTTCCTTGGAAAAGCTGCTGAATCCTCGTTGGGCGAAGTCTTCTGTAATGACTGGTCTGAGGCGAGTGGATTCACTTGCAGCAAGATGTTTAATGAGCAGAGGCAGAAACAAACGGGCAATGGTCAGCAGGCAAAACAGGAATATCAGAGGCAGAGCAGAGGCGTAAACAATACCAGGCAGGGGTCGAGGTCACAGGCACAGGTTCAGAGTTCCAAGGTCGGGCAGTCCGGGTCAAACACAGAGATGGCAGGAAGAATAACGCTCAGAATGTCAGCGGTGCAAAACAAGACTTCGCAGTGAGTGAGTGTTTGTGTGCTGCTTTTATGTGAGTGAGTGAATGAGGTGCAGGTGTGGTGAGGCAATCAGGGTTGATGAGTGAATGGTGACAGCTGTGTGATTGGTGTAATGGTGGACGGGAATGTGTGAGTGCAGTGCATGATGGGAGATGTAGTCCATGGGTGATGTGCAGTTTGAGTGAGTGGTAACCAGATTCATGACAGACATTCACAGGCTTGTCTATAAGCCACTCTCGCTGTATGTGTAGGTCCATTGTCCTGTTGGAAGGTAAACCTTCTGCCCAATCTGAGGTTCAACATGCTCTGGACTTGGTTTGTGTGTGTGTGTTTTAAATAAAAAGTGCAATTTCTGTGCCATTTACCTAATCCTACCACTAAATCTACCCCTCACACAAACTCGTTAGCATTTTTAGATTTTTTCTTTTTAAACGTTACTCTGTACGGTTTGTAAGCTTGTTTCCTCATGGGGACCAAAAAAAAGTCCCCAAAGGTCAAAATGTACTGTTATTACTATACTTGTGGGGAAATTTGTTCCCCGTAGCGTAGGGAATAACAAGTATACATACAAATTACACTGACAACATTATACATTCACCCCATTAGAAAAGAAAAGCACTCCTTAAAACTCATACATGCTACAACTTACTCCTAAGACAAACACTGTATCTTCCAGGGTGTTAATATGAGAAGGGTGATTCTAAACACCTGCAGTTCAGTGCAAGGCATGAAGTAATAGGCTATGGCCTTCTACTGAAAAGAGAGGGAGAGAGAGACAAAGGGAAAGAGGGAGAGAGGGGTTCAGGGTTTCTGTGCCGATTGCCTGACTGGAATTGGAATGAAAGGGATGAAAACCTATAAGTGAAAATCAATAGCAGAAGACAGCAGAGGAAAAGAAGAAAAGGCCATAAAATACAATACAGATAAATGCAGAGAGCCGGAGAGAAAAGAGGATAGAGACAGGGATTATTTCATAGCATCAGAAGCTAATGCAGATTGTGTTCACTGAAACACTTTCCTCTCTGCGCAGTCTGCTGCTCATCAGGCAATTTTAAACTAATTTTTCAAATGTGCAGCTCATTATACATCCAGAGTGAAACAAGTAGATAAATAAATAAAATTAATGTTTAGCAAAAAGTTATTGCAGTTAAAAAAATATCTTTTTTTTGTCTTTTTTGGTGTGTATTGTGAGTCAGTTTTAATTTATTAGGTGAGTTCGGTCTCTGAATTCAATATCAATAAAAAAATATATATATATATATTATCAAAAAATATATTAAGTAGTGGTGGGCATAGATTAATTTTTTTAATCTAGATTAATCTCACTGTAATATTGGAATTAATCTAGATTAATCTAGATTAAAATGGCTCATTTGAATTCTGGCGAAGGCATTCAGAATATGTGTGCTACCCAAATAATGACTAAAAGTAAGTCTTTGAGAACGGGTTTCTCAAGCCAGGTGGCGCATTAGACCAGGGGCTCATCTCCTGTTTCCAAAATGCATCACAAACTTTAATCTCTTCCCGTCCCAATCCCACGAAAAAACTGGGGAAAATCCGTCCCGTTCCACTCCCGGAAGAATGACTCCCATTCCCTCCACTCCCGTGTTGTTGTTTTTGTTTTGTTTTGCGATAACTGTCAATTACAGTAAAATTATAGTACAGATCACAGCGTGCCCACCTTATTAGTTGAATAAAAACCCAAAATGTTGTTTTTTGTTATTATATTGAACTGAAAGCCATCTTATGCACAGTGTTGCACAGATTAAATTTCATGTAAATCATCCATGCTAACACACACGTCTTCTATTTTTATTTTTAGACATTTCACTCTCTATAGATATATTTTTCAAAGACGGAGTTTCGAAGTTTCTCGCTCAAGTTCACATGAGACCTAAAGCGCATCCTGTTTGCTTAAAAGCGCAACGTTTCGTTGTTATTCTGAGTGCACACAAATAAACGTAGAGTCTTTACAGATTTGAAAGATGTATTAGGCTACTTTTATCTGTATGACCAAGAATGACGGAGATTTTAAGAGCAAGTGAGTGCACGAGCCTGTCCTGCAAGCAAAGCGCTTCCACTCAACACACAAACACTTCAATAGCGCACATTTCTCTAGGTTAACATCATATTGAGCGGCCATGTAAAGTTGCTACTACATACATCTTTCAGATGAAAAGCCATATTTGAGGTTGATGAATGATAGGTGAGCGTTTGGATGTCCTGCCCGATTGTATTACCACATAGACCAGCCGTTAACAATCTGTCCATCACGGACTGCGTCATTCACTTAACCAGCCACACCAAAGCAAACAGGAGGAGAGCATAAAGAGACAGGGCGACTAGAATTGAGTTCAGAATTAAAATATACAGTTTATAGTTTATTTATATAAAAGGTATATTTGTGTGTAAAGTTGGGTATCATTACTATTCCCGGTCCCGCCCACTCCCGATTAAATATTTTCCTCTCCCGTCCCAATCACGTGATTCGTAGCGATTTTGTTGCCCATCCCGCAGGATTCCGGAAAAAATGCCAGCCTCTAGTTCGAAGACTCGTTCTCGCCCCCTACAGTGCAATTCGGCTAGGTATAGATCCGCGCTAAAATATCAGGGTGAAAGTCATCATAGCTTGCGTAGTATAGACCCAGCTACCAACCCAACTTTGAGAATAGATTAACGGCGATATTTTTTTTATCGCCCGATAAGAGTCTCACGTTAACGCAGCACATTAACGCCGATAACGGCCCACCACTAATATTAAGTATATATATATATATACAGTGGGGCAAAAAAGTATTTAGTCAGCCACCAATTGTGCAAGTTCTCCCACTTAAAAAGATGGGAGAGGCCTGTAATTTTCATCATAGGTATAACTCAACTATGAGAGACAAAATAAGAAAAAAAATCCAGAAAATCACATTGTAGGATTTTTAAAGAATTTATTTGCAAATTATGGTGGAAAATAAGTATTTGGTCAATAACAAAATTTCATCTCAATACTTTGTTATATACCCTTTGTTGGCAATGACAGAGGTCAAACGTTTTCTGTAAGTCTTCACAAGGTTTTCACACACTGTTGCTGGTATTTTGGCCCATTCCTCCATGCAGATCTCCTCTAGAGCAGTGATGTTTTGGGGCTGTCGCTGGGCAACACAGACTTTCAACACCCTCCAAAGATTTTCTATGGGGTTGAGATCTGGAGACTGGCTAGGCCACTCCAGGACCTTGAAATGCTTCTTGAAGCCACTCCTTCGTTGCCAGGCGGTGTGTTTGGGATCATTATCATGCTGAAAGACCAAGCCACGTTTCATCTTCAATGCCCTTGCTGATGGAAGGAGGTTTTCACTCAAATTCTCACGATACATGGCCCCATTCATTCTTTCCTTTACACAGATCAGTCGTCCTGGTCCCTTTGCAGAAAAACAGCCCCAAAGCATGATGTTTCCACCCCCATGCTTCACAGTAGGTATGGTGTTCTTTGGATGCAACTCAGCATTCTTTCTCCTCAAAACACGACAAGTTGAGTTTTACCAAAAAGTTATATTTTGGTTTCATGACATTCTCCCAATCCTCTTCTGGATCATCCAAATGCTCTCTAGCAAACTTCAGGCGGGCCTGGACACTGGCTTAAGCAGGGGACACGTCTGGCACTGCAGGATTTGAGTCCCTGGCGCAGTGTGTTACTGATGGTAGCCTTTGTTACTTTGGTCCCAGCTCTCTGCAGGTCATTCACTAGGTCCCCCATGTGGTTCTGGGATTTTTGGTCACAGTTCTTGTGATCATTTTGACCCCACGGGTGAGATCTTGCGTGGAGCCCCAGATCGAGGAGATTATCAGTGGTCTTGTATGTCTTCCATTTTCTAATAATTGCTCCCACAGTTGATTTCTTCACCAAGCTGCTTACCTATTGCAGATTCAGTCTTCCCAGCCTGGTGCAGGTCTACAATTTTGTTTCTGGTGTCCTTTGACAGCTCTTTGGTCTTAGCCATAGTGGAGTTTGGAGTGTGACTGTTTGAGGTTGTGGACAGGTGTCTTTTATACTGATAACGAGTTCAAACAGATGCCATTAATACAGGTAACAGTGGAGGACAGAGGGCCTCTTAAAGAAGAAGTTACAGGTCTGTGAGAGCCAGCAATCTTGCTTGTTTGTAGGTGACCAAATACTTATTTTCCACCATAATTTGCAAATAAATTCTTAAAATCCTACAATGTGATTTTCTGGATTTTCTTTTCTTATTTGTCTCTCATGGTTGAGGGTATACCTATGAGTAAGTACAGGCCTCTCTCTCATCTTTTTAAGTGGGAGAACTTGCACAATTGGTGGCTGACTAAATACTTTTTTGCCCCACTGTATATTGATTTGAAATACACTATGTGCACATTCAATACAATTAAGTGCATATTTTTCACAACAATAATCTTTCAAAAATGCTAAAAGATGTTGATAAAACAATAATATGTGAAGCAGCGGCCTACATCAGTCTACAAAATGTTTACAAGATCAACAATTAGGAGAAAAAACAGCATAGATGGAATACATGAACACATTCTTTGTGAACGGACAATAGTCTAACCTGCTAAATGGATTGTTGACTATGGGCCAACAACAACAATAGGCTAATGTTGTGAGTGTGTTGCTTTTCTTATCAATTTATCATCATATCATGTGATTAATTCAATTATGGCGAGACACTGCAGGTGAATAAGGTAAAACAAACAAAAAAACTATTAAGTATCGCCTTACTTACCTAGCTGATTGAATACATTGATAATTGCAAAAAAAAATTGTATTACAAGTTTTCTAAAATGTAAGGTTTAAATATGCCAATTAGTAATTATTTACTGAAATATGCACTAATTTGCATACATTTCTAGTACAACAATCTAAACACTGGATGATGCCAGTTTCTAAAATCTTGTAACAACATTTTTTTTGACATTAGATTCAAAGGATTTTGGGAATTTGGGGAATCTCATTTTTGTCATTCCACAATCTAGAAAATGCATAGAACGGACAGAAATCACTATGTTTTCGGAATTTTGGGGCTGTATATAATCAAGCAAATTGTATATGAACAAATCCCTCTGTAAAAACCTTCAGCATATAGACAGGAATAAAAATGTAAAGTTTGGTGTGTGTAAGTGCTACTGAAGTGGAGGTTTGTGGCTCAGTGTAGGAGAAAAACTCATTTTGAGAAAAAGGCCTTTAAAAATATATTTTGTAATTAAAATCTATTGACACACATAGATAAAGCACTACACAATAAACACTTTATAGTGTATTTTGCATGTTTTCTTTCCAATAGTCAGAAAAAAAAACTATTTATGAAAAACCAAAAGGCCCAAAATCTTAAACTTGACTGGTGCATGAAAAAACAGTGTTTTTGCCTGCAGTGTCTCCCCTTAAGGGTTTTAAGAAATTGACAGCCCTATTAATGTCATTAATAAAACTTTATTTAAGTGTTACCTTGTAGCTAACGGACCTGAATGTTTTAGTACAGTGGTTACAGTTTAGCAGGGATATTGAGTTGATAATGAAAACTAGAATCCAACGATACTCCAATGCCAACAGAGGTCAGGAGGTTTTAACAACAAAGTTGAGCGATGCATCTAATATTAGAACTCCCGGCCTCCCTCCTCTTCCATGCTAAAGCCCTTCTGTTGGACTTCCCTTTGATAAAACACAAGTCAATGCCTGGCTGTGTGTTCAATGTCTCTGACTGTGCTGAATACGACAGTGTAATTGTATTTGAAAACAGAATGCCGGATGGGTTCAATGGGAAGCTCATTGATCTGTTTATGCAGTGGCATGCCTGGAATATCGCATCCCGGCCGTGAGATATTTAAAAACGCAGTTATTGATCAAAAATGGGAGCGAGCTCTGATCACATGACCTCTGAAACGATTACATGAAACTCGTTTTTTTTGGTGGGATAGCTGTGGTTCTCTAGGCATCAAAGAAAAGCATTCTTCAGGGAAGAATGTTGTCAGGAAAGTGTCATGTTGCAGCGCGGACTCCACATTTCCAGTGTTGTATGATATTAAAATTATAAGAATCATTGTCAAGTAAATAATCAATTGTCATGTTCAATTGTCTCTAATGGTTTGTTGACTGAAATGTGTTATTTTTACACTGACAGATGTCAGGCTAAGAGAAGATGTCAGTCATGAACCTATTGAGCTTTCTTTCTCTTTCTCTCAGGGTACAAGGACATGACAGACGCTTGTGTTTATCTGAAAGGTTAGATGGTTTTACCTCACATCTAAAACTCTACGGCAGCCTAGTGAAGAAAATAAAGACAGAAAGGGACATTCTAAGAGGCATTAAAACAAAAAGAACAAATCCTTTCAGCGATACTTTTAACGATCCACAAGTTTTTGTGTGAATGTCTGCAACCATTATTCTCTTTCATTTATGAGAACTTGTGTTCCGTTCTTAAACAGTTTCAATAACTTTTAGCATTATATAGAGTATATATGTATATATATATATATATATATATATATGTTTACTTACTTTACTTTTAGTCATTTAGCAGACGCTTTTATCCAAAGCGACTTACAAATAAGAAAAGGTAATTAAAACTATGAGTTAAAAGTCTATAAATACTATATATACACATTTAAGAACATAAAGAAATTAAATAAAAATGACAAATGCATACAATAACATTTAAAAACTAAACATTTAAATTAAAACAAAAAGCTAAAAACTATTCAAAATATCAAAACAACAAAAGTTATGAATATAATAATGATTCTAACATAACACTAAGCCAAACAGAAGTGAAATAATAGTAGGGAAGAGGAAAAATAAAAAGCGATACTTATGTCCCTTGCCCGGTGGAGTCGCACGATAGAGTCGATGGTCTTTGCACGATATAGTCGATTGTCTTTGCACTCTTTGGTCTTCACACGAGGAGGGCTTCACATGGCGGCTGCCGCGGCCGCTGTTCATATGTATATATATATATATATATATATATACAGGTGCTGGTCATATAATTAGAATATCATCAAAAAGTTGATTTATTTCACTAATTCCATTCAAAAAGTGAAACTTGTATAATGTATACATTCATTCCACACAGACTGATATATTTCAAGTGTGTATTTCTTTTAATTTTGATGATTATAACTGATAACTAATGAAAACCCCAAATTCAGTATCTCAGAAAATTAGAATATTACTTAAGACCAATACAAAGAAAGGATTTTTAGAAATCTTGGCCAACTGAAAAGTATGAACATGAAAAGTATGAGCATGTACAGCACTCAATATTTAGTTGGGTCTCCTTTTGCCTGAATTACTGCAGCAATGCGGCGTGGCATGGAGTCGATCAGTCTGTGGCACTGCTCAGGTGTTATGAGCCCAGGTTGCTCTGATAGTGGCCTTCAGCTCTTCTGCATTGTTGGGTCTGGCATATCGCATCTTCCTCTCCACAATACCCCATAGATTTTCTATGGGGTTAAGGTCAGGAGTTTGCTGGCCAATTAAGAACAGGGATACCATGGTCCTTAAACCAGGTACTGGTAGCTTTGGCACTGTGTGCAGGTGCCAAGTCCTGTTGGAAAATGAAATCTGCATCTCCATAAAGTTGGTCAGCAGCAGGAAGCATGAAGTGCTCTAAAACTTCCTGGTATACGGCTGTGTTGACCTTGGACCTCAGAAAACACAGTGGACCAACACCAGCAGATGACATGGCACCCCAAACCATCACTGACTGTGGAAACTTTACACTGGACCTCAAGCAACGTGGATTCTGTGCCTCTCTCTCTTCCTCCAGACTCTGGGACCCTGATTTCCAAAGGAAATGCAAAATTTACTTTCATCAGAGAACATAACTTTGGACCACTCAGCAGCAGTCCAGTCCTTTTTGTCTTTAGCCCAGGCGAGACGCTTCTGACGCTGTCTTTGTTCAAGAGTGGCTTGACACAAGGAATGCGACAGCTGAAACCCATGTCTTGCATACGTCTGTGCGTAGTGGTTCTTGAAGCACTGACTCCAGCTCCAGTCCACTCTTTGTGAATATCCCCCACATTTTTGAATGGGTTTTGTTTCACAATCCTCTCTAGGGTGCGGTTATCCCTATTGCTTGTACACTTTTTTCTACCACATCTTTTCCTTCCCTTCGCCTCTCTATTAATGTGTTTGGACACAGAGCTCTGTGAACAGCCAGCCTCTTTTGCAATGACCTTTGTGTCTTGCCCTCCTTGTGCAAGGTGTCAATGGTCGTCTTTTGGACAACTGTCAAGTCAGCAGTTTTCCCCATGATTGTGTAGCCTACAGAACTAGACTGAGAGATTATTTAAAGGCCTTTGCAGGTGTTTTGAGTTAATTAGCTGATTTGAGTGTGGCACCAGGTGTCTTCAATATTGAACCTTTTCACAATATTCAAATTTTCTGACATACTGAATTTGGGGTTTTCATTAGTTGTCAGTTATAATCATCAAAATTAAAAGAAATAAACATTTGAAATATATCAGTCTGTGTGGAATGAATGTATACATTATACAAGTTTCACTTTTTGAATGGAATTAGTGAAATAAATCAACTTTTTGATGATATTCTAATTATATGACCAGCACCTGTATATATTTCAGTTAACTTCTGATTCCAAAAATTGTAGCATTGATAATGATTAGCTAAATCTTTGCTTTAAATATTTTGTGTCCCTGCTGCATAGAATATTTCCCAGTAATTACCAATGCATTGCTAAGGTGTTCTGGGTGGTCAATAGGACAAGCTAGATTGTCCTGGGCTGCGTTTCCCAAAAGCAAGTACGTAGACCCATTGAAACCAATGGAGCTTACATGCTTTTGGAAAACCCTGGTTGGTTTCTAGGTTGTTACTAGGCAGTTATTAAGGTGTTTTGGCTGCTAGGTTGTTTCAAATGTCTTCTGAGTGATTAAGTTGTTGCTAGGCAGGTCCAAACGTGTTCAGAGTTGCATTTCACAAAAGCATTGTTATGGTCACAAGTTCTGTATACTAGTTACTAGCAGTGTTGGCAGTAACCAGTTACTAGTAATTTAGTTACTGTAATAATATTACTTTTTGCAGTAACTAGTAGTGTAACTAATTACTAATAAGATTTCAGAAATATTACAGTTACCATCCATAAAACAGCTAAGTTACTCAGTTACTTTTGATGCCTCAACCCCGCTGATTTAAAATCCAACAATCAATTAATTCCTAGATTTATTTTCATAATTGTTCAAGACTCGCACATGCATGTGATGTCCTCAGTGCAGCAGGCAACTTGGAATATGGAAAAGCTTACATTCAGCAGATATAAATATTGCATTATTTAGATTTTGTAAGGAGAAAAGAGGATCTGAACACTGCTGTGTAAGTTGTGGCTTTACTTTACTCTGGCATTACATCCCACCCACATCCTTCTGATCAGCATGTACATTACATTGATATAATTAAACATCTTTTTGGAAAATTAAACAGTTTCTTACAAACTTATTTGATTTGATAAAATACATAACGAAATATAATCATATATGAGTAACTGAAAAATTACTTCAAGCTACACATGACAATTAATGAGATTGATACAACACTTGAATGTCAACATCAGTCACTACTGAGGGTTTGTAATAACTTCTGACTGCGATCCAATGTGGATTTTGGTCAAATGATGATGCAGAAATATATTGGTAGTACCATTCTAGAATAATTGTATGTGGAAGATACTAGGGCTGGGCAAAAAAATAAATAAATAGATTTTTCAATTAATCGGTTTTTTTTATGACGTCGATTCGATATCGATTCTCAAAAGCCGCGAATAGATCTTTTCCTGTATTTATATCTGCACACATTTAAAAAAATATCTGATTAATGGGATTCTTATCATTAGTCTTTTCCACTAGATATCACCCTTTTATTTACCAGAAAGCCTGTCATTTATTCAGTGCTTATCATGGTGGAGATACTGTTGATGATTCGTAATGCTCAAGTGAAATGCTATAGTAATACTATAAATCTGTGGAAGCATTTGATATCATGCATAAGGCGCCATGATTTCCGCAATGAATGAATGAATGAATGGCGTATGGAGCGACGCACTGTTTATTTACTACACACATACTAAAGCGCGGACGACGCTCGCTGTGTTTTCAGCCTCTGCCGTCTCACTATATGATGATATTAACAAACGAATACCATCACCAGCTGCTCTGAGAGTCAGTTCATTAGCATTGTACCGTTTAATTTGAGAAAACTACCGTCATATCACATAATACACAGCAGCTGCAAGTTCCTCACGGCAACCCGTCAAAATAAAAGTTTAGTTTAACATTAAGAACGTTAACGTTAAGAAACTGTCAGAATATGTTACTATTTAGCACTTTTAAGACTCAATGCTACTACTACTAATAAATATTAATAAATCTTTATTTTTAAAGGAATAATCTCATTTGTTTTCTTTTTCATTTTAACTGAACCTCTGTTGTGCAGCACTTTGTTTGCCAAAAAATAAAACGTTTTAATTTTAATTTAATTAGGATAAATTAAATTAATGTTTTATGCCTTCATCTGATTACCAGAAAAATAAGAACATTGTATAGGGCCCTAGTATTGTTTAAGAAAGGACCCTATACAAAAAAAGGATAGGTTTTAAAATACAGGCCTGTGGCTTAATTTCTTTGTATTAATTCACCATTTGTAAACTGATGTTTACTGTTAATTTTTTTTTTGAAATATCAATAGATGTTGTATTAAAACTATATTCACTGAATGTAATAAAAAAAATAGAGGATTGAATCGAATTGAGAGCTTGCGACTCGAATCGGGACACCTGAATCGATACCCAGCCCTAGAAGATACACAGTAACAACTTCTGTGGGGCGTGAAGAAAAAGTAATGTAACAAGTAGCGTAACTAATTACTGTTGCCAGAAAGTAATAAGTAAAGTAACAATATTACTTTTGAAAGGAGTAACTAGTAATGAGTAATATATTACATTATATGAGTAGCTAGCCCAACACTGGTTACTAGTTACTAGTTAATTACTAGTTCAACTATTCAGTCCAAAACCATAGTTTATACCAGCATTCATGCAAAATATTCTGCATTCTGTTATTTGAATGTTTTTTAATTCCACAGAAGGTACTTTATAGTGGAACAAGTTTATTTAGAGTATTAAAATGTTCATTGAAAAGAGTTATTCTATTGCTGTGAAAACCCCCTCTTGGAACTATTATTTTAAAAGAGTGTAGCGTGTCAAAAATCAGCACCTTTTGAAGACTGGATGTGCAGAAATGTGTAAGAGAATCTCTAATGTAAGAAGGAACCCACAATAAATCAAACATCAAACAAAGCAAAATGACAGGGATAAAAACAAATCATTTAAAGTGCTGTGTTGATAAACAGGTTTACAGTTTATTTCCACCATATTTTCTAAGAACGCGACAAGCAGCAAATATATGGTCTGTCCCGGAACAATATTTTAACAGATTGCTAAATGTTTATTAAACGCTTATTAGACTCAGTGGATCAGTTGCTAGATAAATTCTAGTAAATCTAGATAAATTACATTGTATCCTACTGCCGTATCCCATCATGCACCTGTGCTTTGAGCGGCGTGCAGCAATGGCTCCAAACAGAGTACCAGCAGTTATTACATTTGTGATTCTTCAAAGAGTTTTGCCTAGTATTGATTTTGTGTCAAGGTTGGGCGCTGGTTCAGCCAGAGAACTCTGCTTTTTAAAGCTACTGGACCAACTTGAAACACACTGTGTGTAAATGGAGAGCCGGCAACCTTGAGGTGAAGAAAGAGAGAGAGAGAGAGAAACAAAAGGACAAAAAGAAGGTGGAAAAAAATAGACTTGAAGTACTGTGGGGCCTCGTCTAGTGCTAAGTTGGGAAGCTTTTCAACACACACAAACAAAAGGGAAGTAGATAAATAAATAAATGTGGAGTACATATAATTCAGCCACTGGTTAGGTAGTAATCACCATTTTCTGTGGTACTGGCAGAGCCTGATGGGAAGGGGTTAAAGGTGGATGCCGCAGGGCCTTCTTTACTGTCTGTCTGACTGAAATGGAGAGATTACTGCACTATGTTTATTGGAGATGCCGGGGCTGCAGTGTTGCTTGTGTGCAAGGCATTTTATTGCATTCGAAGCCTTTTGAGGTTTCTGAGGTTTTCTTGCAGAAGATGAAGCAGCGCTGGTTGCATGTGAATTAGCTGCTGTGTTTGTGTGAGACAGGTCCCAGATCAGTGCAGGAAACACTACGGCCGGAGGCACTGACCTCATCAACTCTCTGCCAATGTCAGACAATGTTCTTCAGCGGAGGAAAAACAAGCTGAATGATTCCTCAACGTAGAGGAGTTTTTCCCATCAAGAAAAAGAATGAGCGTGACAATTCTAAAATAAATCATATTACCACTTTGTCAAGTAAATAGGCCACGGCCCGATTTCCAATCCAATTATATACAAAAGCAACAATAAAAAATAGGGTCTATATTACGCAAATAGCATCTATTTGAAAAAGTTATTGCTGAAATGTAAATAAATCACATTTCCCACCTCAGGCACAAAATACTAGGACTTAAGCCAATATAAAACTGGATGGAACACCATAGAGGGTGAATGTTTCCCTCAATATTCAGATTAATGATTTTTACATGTGTAAATGTGTGAGACTTAGTAGGCCAATATAAGTGCCATTGAGCCTCAAGAGTGACTGGAATGATCTTAGGCAGCAACTCTGACATTTGATATTAGCAAGTTGCTAAGATAATTATGTGATACTCTAATAAACTTTCAAATAAATTTTACACAAATGTTGGGCATTTTATATTAGCTTGAGATATTTTTAGTAGAAGAATTTAGTAATGTATTAATTATATTTGTTATCAACATTCTTCTCACTTTTTGTTTCTTTACTGAGTAAAGCATTAAGGCATTGTTTGTGCCACAAAGGAATTATGCCATACTCTCATACAATTGGACTAAATTCAGATATCTTGAAAGGCCATATAAATTTGCTACTTTCTGGAGCAGACTTTCCAACAAGACTGTACTTTTTGTGCCTTGAAATACTTTCTACATGGGGAGTTCCCTTGGTTATGGAACAGAGCAGTGATTTCAACTATGTCAGGGTTGTTCTCTATCTGTGACTGAGATTGTATTTTAGAGAGTCTCCCCCCTGATAGTGATGGATTTCCTTTGGGCTTTATCAGGAATAAAATAGCAACAGTGATAAAATAATCTCTTTGAGGCTCAGTGGGCGCCACCTTTGAGTAAAGTACAAAAGCAAATATTCTTTCTTTTTCCTTCAAATGCAATACATCACGGCGATTGTTTGGCACATGAAGTCTGTCTGAAGGTGTAGTCACATTCATGAAATTTAGGTAAAAATTAATTGGCAAAAGTACATTTTCCATTATCAATAGTGTGAAGCACTGCTCACAGAAAAGTCACTTTCAAACCAAGCAACTTTCTGTTGATCAGTGCGGCAAATTTTTTGTGACCAATTTAAATATGAGCTAAATCTGCATGGGGAACTTCTTCGCCCTTATGCCAATCGCACAGATTCATTGAAATTACAGGAATTTGGCTTATCTTTTGCAAACCAACAGTAAATTTGTCCGCACTAAATCAGAATGTTAATGAATATTTAACAGGTCATTCCAGGTGCTTACACAACAATGCTGAATAACAAAATGGCCCTACAACAATTACAACATACAGTACATTACTGTACTTTACACTGTTTTTGCAAAAATGTGATGTGGTGATGCATTCCTGACTTTCTAGATGCGTTTGGATTAATGCAGTTATACAACTCTATACATTTTAAAGATCTGATCTGTGCATATTCAGTGTTAAGGAAACTGAATTATAGTTTGATTATTAACATAGAAAATTAAATATAATGCCTATAAGGTGTTACAATTAACTGTTGTTCAGTGCCACTAAACATCACAAAATGTATTGCTTATAAATGTGCTGCTATTTTCCCACCAAAATGGCATCAATTTCGGAAACTTTTTGTTTAGTTAAAGGGACTTTTACAAATAAATAATAATATGGATATTAGAGAGAGAGAGAGAGAGAGAGAAAAAGATGGTAAATTAAAACATGTTTTTGTTATGAACATGTTTATGTTATGAACATTACAAAAAAGTTGTTTTATATTGTCATATGAGAAAATGTATTTATATAGTTTCCATCTTTATAAATTCATTTTAGTACAATAAAATGCACTCCACCATAGTAATAACTGAATTTCCCTTGTGAGAATATGTGTGCTTGCATCGAAAGTGAAATGGAATAAAAGGCCACTTCCTGTAAGTGTACTTGTAGTCAATGGTCTTTTGTCATGCTTAAATAAGTACACTTTCCATACATCCTAAATGTACTAAACTATTTCCCCATTACAGATGTGTAATTGCAAACACATTTAAATGCATGGCAAACATGTTTCAATAGAAATTACACTGAATCAGTGCACTTTAACCAAGAAAATAGTAATTCTGAAGTTACATATAAAGATGCACTTATGTCCCACTTACGTGTGTAAAACGCATTCTAAATTTCAATTAATAAAATGTAATATCAATTTAAACTATAATACATTTAAAAGTCCAAAAGCATTGCCTTCAATTTTTACTGAAGAATATATTCTATTAAAGTATATTATTTTCTTAATAAGTACCCTTTTTCAAGCTAGGCTAAAGTGTACTTTTACAGATGGTTGAATAATAATCAGATCACAGAAAAAGATCTGGATCCCGTTGACACCCATTTTTAAGATTGTGCAAGATTAATATTAATACCAGGTGGAATTGGGGCCGATAAATATGAGTTCTTGTCATGTGAGCTCACAGATAAATAAAAACACGATAATTGTGTAACGTGAGATCTCAACGACTGTCGCCTGCATGTTCTCTTATTGACGTCTGGTGAGACTAAAGTCACCCTGAATATCAAACACCCTGAATATCAGACATCTGTTTTGACATGGACCTTCTGCTGGACTGAAAGACCCAGAAGCCCTTATGGGCACATCTGTGTGTGTGTTCAATTATTAATGCCGTGGAAGCTGGTGGTGAGTGTGTAAAAGGAGCAGGGGGGGTCTAACGGATGACAGCGATGTCAGAACAAGCTCCACAGATACGACATGACAAGCAGCTAACACACTTCTGCTGCTCTGAAGACTGTGTGTGACCAGCCGTGTGGGAAGTCACATGACAAATTCATGATTTGGTGAAATTTTGTCAATGTGACAATTGTTGTGTGCAAAAAACACAATTCTGACAACACAAAAGACTGATGAGGGTGTTTGATATGATGTTGCAGAGTTCCTTATTATAGGAAATTGTAAACAAACACACAGGCGAGACATGTGCCATGTCTCATGGACATGCACCGCCATATTTTTCACCTTTTTTTCTCACATTGCTGGGTCGTTCACGCTTGTCCATGGATCAATATGAGCAATTCTAGGAGAACTACAATGTTGCCATGGTAACCGAGCCACAAATTTGGCGCAGGAGGTGTGTGTGTGTGTGTGTGTGTGTGTGCGCGCAGTGGGGGACAATAGCTTGTAGCATTTACACTGCCCAAGTCAGGGGATATAAAACGGATAAAGCAAAGATATCACATACAGATACACACACTATCAAAGTAAAATAGAATCCATGAGACTCCATCAGTAAAATAGTCCATGAGATTATTGTGAAAAAAGTACACTTTAGCATACTTTAAGCTAAAATATTTGTAATTGCACATTTTTAATGATAGGGTTTCAAGATAGTACATTTAAAATATGTTTACTTTAAATATATCATTAAATAACACACTACATTTCAAATATTTTGGGTGTACTTCAGTGGGGGACACCAGGGACAATTGTAACTCACCCAGTTCCTCCAATCAGAAACAAGCTAGAGTGATGGCACTTAATCTACACATGTTCAGTAGGATTCTCTCTTTGCCCGTGGAAAAGGAGCAGGATAAATTTACCTCAACAGAAGTTTTCGACAAAATACTGATTTTGAGGTATGAAAGTTACTTTTTGGCTGTACAGTATTTATTTGTATTTTTGTGTGTATGTTTATGACTGTGAATTTAAACTCACATAAATTTGATCTCTATGTTATTTATAAAAATTAACAACCTATGCTAATATAGCTGCTAGCATGTCAAATGTCATCATGGCTGCAACATCGGGGGCAAGTGTAACATCGTTTAAGCACCTTGAGCCTCATTTATAAAATGTTGCGCAGATAGCATCCTAAATTTGATCTTATGATCATCTCTCGAATATGTGTACGTATGATTCATAAAATGAACGTACGAACAGAAAACGCACGTACGTGTCTCTTTCAGATGCTAAATCTACGAATCGCAAATTATCTTGAGCTTGCACCGAATTGAATGGTTTCAGCTCTTTGCTTGTAAAAGTCTCCTAATTAATGTCATTAATATATACAATATCACCAATCATCATAATTTAGAACAGCGAGCTGCAAGAACAGCTTACATTAAAAAAACCTAACATGACACTAAGCCAAACACCCATATATATATATATATATTTATGTGTGTGTTATTTCATTTCCATGTAGTATGTTGAAGTAACGTTACTAAAATACATACAATTTCTTAAAACTAAAACTAAAGAAAATATCTATAAAGACATATTAAATTCATACACAATTTATCTAAAATTAAAATAGATAAATCAAATTACATTACATCCCATCATTTTGATGGCAGAACTGAGGCAGATGCTACCACATTCATTTGCCAACAATTACAATGGGCTTTAGGTTTGGGCAGATGAGCCAATTGCACTTATCCATCTCAACCCACTAGCTGCTCAGACAGAAACCCAAGGGATTCTGCTGAAAATCGAATAGTTTCTCTTGGAAAGCCCTTGGAAAACACACAAACTGGACTTTTGCTTTCTGTACTGCTTTTGGGACTCTGCCATCATACTGTCCTACTAATTTACAGTCAACAGATACATACTGACAAAAATAATTATAGCCTGAATGCACTGTAAGTCGCTTTGGATAAAAGTCTGCTAAATGCATACAAGTAAATGTAAATGTAAATGTCATCTGGCCAGGTGGAACAAAGAGGACATAATAGTAAAAAAGGAGATTTGATTAGCTAGCTGGTAACCAAGATGAAAAGATTCCAGCTCCTTTTATTAGACAGAGATACTGTAGATAGATAGATAGATAGATAGATAGATAGATAGATAGATAGATAGATAGATAGATAGATAGATAGATAGATAGATAGATAGATAGATAGATAAATTAGAATGTCGTGGAAAAGTTAATTTATTTCAGTAATTCAATTCAAATTGTGAAACTTGTGTATTAAATCAATTCAATACACACAGACTGAAGTAGTTTAAGTATTTGGTTCTTTTAATTGTGAGGATTTTGGCTCACATTTAACAAAAACCCACAAATCATCACAATTAAAAGAACCAAAGACTTAAACTACTTCAGTCTGTGTGCAATGCATTTATTTAATACACGAGTTTCACAATTTGAGTTGAATTACTGAAATAAATCGAATTACTGAAACTTTTCCTCAACATTCTAATTTATTGAGATGCACCTGTATTTGTGTAAAATGTGAGTTAAATAGCTTAGGTGACATGCAGTTGTAATATATATAGTACTGTCAAGGCAGACAAACATCAAAAAGTTTTTTTTTTAGCTATATTGCCAAGCCATATATATAGTTATTATATTCCGATCAATATGTTCCACATGTGGTGTAGCTGTATGCTACCAGTGATTTTGTGTTTGCTCGCTTGCGCCATAACTGGGAATGACAGAAAAAAATATCCTCCCAGCTATATTCACACTATATCAGAGAATGATGGACAGAGAAGCCCTCTCTATTCTGGGCTTATGTGTCAGGTTAAAACTACTCATTAAAGTTGCATGGTCCTGAATTGGATACAGGAGGCTGTAAACAGCAGGCTGAGGATCAAGCTATGAGAGGTCAGCAAACCCTAAGAGTCCCAGCACAGGTCTGAAAACTCTCTGAGCTTTCACACTCACTCCAGAGCTCAGTTTCTAGGCTTTGAAGCGATCCAGGACCCCAGCCGCTGCTTTGATTCTCTGGCCTCTGTCTGACTGAGCCAGAGGGCAGAAGTTTTTCACAACACCCGGCAGACAAATGCATCTCTCACACTAACCTCTAAGAAATTGACCTATTCCAAGAAATAGAACATCCCTTACACCTAATGTTGTCTGCAACCATCGTACCCCATACAGCAATATATATAGTCAGAAAAAAAAAAAAATATATATATATATATATATATATGAAGAGTTCAGATGCAAAAGCCTCTAAATGCCATCTGAAATCTATCTATCCATCCATCCATCCATCCATCCATCCATCATTTAAGCTTAGCTGTTTTTTAAGTCTTGACCCCCACCATAAAAATCAAACCCAGAATATTATTGTAGTCTATTACCTATTATTACTTATTATCTATTACATTACATTAATGTATTTCTTTCGATTGAAATATATAACAAAAAAATATTTTGTAATTTTTAAATATATATATATATATATATATATATATATATATACTAAAAATAGCCAAAATATGTTGCTAGGAAACATATTTAACAAATATATTTTTGTGCGATTTTTATATTTTGAAATATATCTAAAATATATTTGAATATGTTTTTAAATTAATAATATATTTAATAACGTTTTTATTAATAATGTTTTACAGATTATGAAATAACAAAAGTAACAGTTTAATTATAAAAGGAACAGTTCACCCACAAATGAAAAGGGGGGTGGGGGCATTTATACACTTCTTTCAAGGTGTTTTTGCCCTTTTTGTATCTTGAAACACATGGATTTTTTGGAAAAGTGTTGTGTAAAGATTCATCAAAATATGTCCTTTTGAATGAAAGTTATACATGTTTGGAATGACATAGATCAGTGAATGAAAGCAGAATTTTCATTTCTTGGTGAACAATTCCTTTAAGACACCAGAACGCCAAAGTCACGGTTTGTTTAAAACACAGTAAATCTGAAAGACAATAAAGTCCATCCCTGAGGAACAGCCACCCTCTGCTGACTGCCCATTTATAGAAACGCTTCAAAACAATCTAGTTAAGACTCACTTTAGCACTGAGCATATCTGGAGAGCAGAGAGAGAGAGAAAGGGAGGAGGAGGCCCCCGGGGTCCCTGAGGAGCCGCCCCGTAGAGGTGAGGTGCTTTAGAAAGCCTGTAATGCCTTGATGTGGTTTGAGCTCCAGTGATTTGAGATTAGCTCCACTGAGAAATATGAAATATGTGCTCAGAATTGTGATACCAGGCCAGGAAGTCAATCAAATTGGCCAGGACTCTTTGAATCATATAAGAGAGAATACCGTTACTGCCCAGATTTGGATCAAATCCCCCCTTTTATAGGTTTATTTTGATTATTAATTTGAAGAATTTATTTTTAACTCACATCCCTAATTTATTAGTAAATTTACTAAATATTGTCTGTGATGGTTATGTCATCTTATTTGAGTCAGAGAAAGAAATCGTTTGGTTTCAAAACTAGTAAAGCTTCATTGACATTTATTCATTTAGCAGACACTTTTATCCAAATAATTTAAACAGTTTTTTTGTTTTTTTTATTCATGCATGTTTAGCTTGGTGGAATCAAACCTATAAT
The DNA here is from genome assembly GCA_027564155.1 of Gymnocypris eckloni scoliostomus. Taxonomy (NCBI): domain Eukaryota; kingdom Metazoa; phylum Chordata; class Actinopteri; order Cypriniformes; family Cyprinidae; genus Gymnocypris; species Gymnocypris eckloni. Next base: position 6,505,311 of record CM050423.1, on the reverse strand, counting down.
ATTGCCGGTGTTAGGGCCATACTGTTTGAAATTCTGGGAGTGATATAAACTAAATAAACAAAAATAAAGTTGTTAAATACACATTTACAATTATATGTTCCTATGTTATCTATCTATCTATCCATCCATCCATCTATCTATCATTTAAGCTTAGCTTTTTTTTTTGTCTTGACCCCCACCATACAAATCAAATCCAGAATATTATTGTAGTCTATTACCTAGTATTACCTATTATTTATTTCTGTTCTAAAAATGCAAAAGATTCTAAGAATTCTAAGATTCTAAGAATCTAAAAGATTCTTTAGTTCTTTCCACTAAAGAACCCCCTTTCTCTCTTTCTCTCTCTGTCTCCCCCCTCTTTCTCTTTCTCTCTCTCTCTCTCTCTCTCTCTCTCTCTCTCTCTCTCTCTCTCTCTCTCTCTCTCTCTCTCTCTCTCTCTCTCTCTCTCTCTCTCCCTCTCTCTCCATGTCTGCTGCCGCCCCCTCTTCTTCACCCGTCCTTCTACACTATTTGTCATTGTACTGTTCTGTAGTGTGTGGTTTTAAACGACTCTCACCTGCACCGCCAGTCTCCTCAGGGGTGCATCCCTCACATACACACTCACACAAGCCTATTTTCTGTTCACACACACACACACACACACACACACACACACACACACACACACACACACACACACACACTTCCTGTCGGGTGGCTGGCGGAAGGCCAGTGCTGAAATACTGTCATGCTCGACCGAACCGGTGACTTGCTGTTAAGGATCAGTGAACAGAAAAGCCACATAAAATATTTGCTGCTAAATATAAACCACAGCCCTTGCTCAGTGCCCACTCCTCCTATATCTCTGTCCATCTACACACACACACTGGCCCGTGGAAATATTTATTTATTTATCTATTTGTTGACTGATTGATTGATTGATTGATTGATTGATTGATTGATTGATTGATTGATTGATTGATTGATTGATTGAATTATAACTCGGAAAAAGGAAATAAAAAAATTAAAATATAATAAAATAAAATCTGCAAGAAGACTGTTGTGAATACAAGCAATTTAGTGACAGTGTACTAATGTCTTTAAAATCACTCATCTAAATGTGTCAGAAACAGACTTGTTTAGAAATGGGAATTGTACATATGACTTCAGTGGTGTACTAATAAAATATGGTGATATGGTGTTTAATAAAAAAATAATAATGTCAAAAGGGTTGCCTACGCCTAGTCTTGAACACAATTGGTTATATTGGTCAATTCTTACATACTTACATTTGTTTAAGATACTCTGTTCAATAAATAAATAAATCACACCTATTTTTCAAACAGAACATGACCTTAATCTTGAACTCTTGTTTTGGATTTTAGAACGCTATTTATACAAAAACTCTGTTGCACCAGTAAAGAAAACACAGAAAACAACATCCTGCTGAGATCACACAAACAGAAAAACAAGTAAAACTTTAATTGCTAACAGCTTTTCTTCAACAGCATGGATAAGGAAACATTGTAAAAGCATCACATGGATCAATCAAAAATCCCCTGCAAGGATATAAACAATCACATTGAATTATTACAATACCATTCCTACAACCACCTGTCAACCACTGCCAAACAGTTCTAGATCTGTTCCTTTGCCAAATACACAACAGAGAATTAATGTTGGTTCAAAACAAGCCAACAAATATGGATAAGCAAGACAGGCCAGGCAGATCACGCTCCTGTTCGATATTATCAATAACACATTTATTACAGCTAACAAAAACATTCAGCCTTTCCCAACAGCTATCTATCCTCTAAATTAGGAAATATATCCATTAACGTTGGCTAAACACTTATTCAGCATGTAGCTGCATGTTTGCCAATGAATCATGATATTGCAGATATCCCCCCCTCCTCCCCAAGCAACAAAGCAAACATCTTCTACTTCAAAGAATTTACTCAGCAGGATTTGAGAACACTTTGCATGTGTGTTTTATTGATCTGATATTTAAGTGTAATTGCAACTGTTTAGGCAATTGGCAGCGAAGAATATGACTTTTGAAATCTTTTTTTTATAACAATCATTTAAAAATATAGTTTACAATACTGTATTCAGTCATGTTAAATAATAAATATTGAAATAATGTACTTTTTTTATATGAAAATTATTATACAGTTAAATATATATTGCATAAACAAATAATTTGTGAGTATAGATAAAACAATAGACATTAATCAATGATGAAAGGTTTTTATAGTATTTATATATATACATTTTACAATTCATGAAAAACTAAGAAAAAAATACAAAATTATAATATGATGCATGTCCTCTGTCAGACATAATAGATAACATAAATAAAATAAATTAGAGTATGAAAAGTTTGAGTTACAATCTGCCATGCCAAACTTGTCCTTAGTTAAAGTTGTTATATTTATTTGTATTGCATTATTTGCATTATATTAATTGTTTCACATTTCAGAGATTACCATGGCACTATATGATGGTAGTGTAAAATATAAAAAAAGAGTTGTACCCAGTGCTGGGTAGTAACTGATTACATGTAATCTGGATTATGTAATCAGATTGCAAAAATTAAGCACTTGTAATTAGAGTATAGTAAAATGTTAAATGTTCCCAATCAGATTACAGTTACTTTTTTATGGATTACATGATTACAGATTATTCACACACATAATTGATTGATTCTCTGTAATTGTGCATTTTTTCTCTTTTAAATTTTAATTTCATTGTTGTTTTCATGTTTATTAGTGTGTTTTCAAATAATGCAGGGATTCCCATAAAAAAAAATTGTCAGCCAAACCCCTTAAAATAAAAAATTTACTCTAAATAATTTTGAATAATTTCAAATAATCGCACAGTTCACTGATGTCAGTTAATGGTCATATGGACTGGCAGCTATACAAATAAAATATGTATATTTTAGTGTTCAAATGTTTAAATGAATTTTATTTTACATTTTTTTATTATTTGCTTTTTTATCAACCCACAATCCCAATGCAATTATTTAACCCTCGTTTGGGAAACCCTGGTGTAATTTGGTGTAATTAAGTTTTATTTTAAAAAAAAGTAATCTAAAAGCAATCTATCTATCTTTTATCCAAAGCGTCTTACATTTCAGATTATACATTTTCTTTGTCAGTATGTTTTCATCATGTAATTTGTAATCGGTTACAATTGGAAGCAATATTCAGTATCAATATATATATTACCAATCTGAGCTAATCAAAGTAGTTTTTGCATATAGCAGACAAAGCGTTTTATATTTTCTGAGGAAAGTGTATGCAGAACACACAGACATGTGCCAGAATGTCAGTTCCAGCAATGCTGTTGTGGGTGGATGCTTATAGGTCCAAGACCTATAATTTGGGAGTTGACTCTTTTCACCTCCCAAATCTCAAAAGAATCCAAGGCACAAGATACTGGTCTCTAGATATGGTTTGGTTCAGTTCTTCTCGGTCTGTTACACCTGTTTTATTTTTACTCACCAAGCTAAAATTCTGATTGCTTAGCAAGTAATAATATATCTCTCAAGCCACATGCCACACTTGTTTATTCTATTACAGTACATTATAGTATGGACAATAGAAGTGATGCTTATCTTAGCGAACACCACTAACAAACACATTAACACAACCGCATATATTTGTATATACTGTAAGTCTCTCAGACTCTTTCTCCATCTGCAGGACTAATCATTTGCGAGGACAGTCTCTCTCCACCCTGCTGTTATGCATTTGCTGGCTGGGCGATTCGTCATGGCAACAGAGAGAGAGAGACAGACAGAAAGATCCTAGAAGAGATCAATACTCCAGCGCCCATCCCCCTAACCCGTACCTATACATCTCATAACAGTTTAACACAGGACAACACCACGTGAACCAATTCATACACTCACAGGACTAATATCACCTTCAAAAGCTCTGTTAGGGAGAGCTCACATGGTTTTGAATTATCCTTCACATTTCAGTATTAAAGGACCAAAAGAAACAAAGAAGATTCAGAAAATTCTGTCAAAGTATGCTATAATAGAACACAGGCCTGGCATAAGCAACAATTGTATGACCAGTTTTTCTGGGGTCCAAGATCACAGCCACTGATCAAGTCTAGCTGTGTTGTTTTATAATACTCTGTGTGTATGGACAATATATACATAGTGCCTAAGGAAGATGACCACAGTGAACAGACTGGTGCTTTATCTGGCTGCTCAAGGCCTGAAAGACAGAATGCAGCTAAAAGGCAGGACAGCCTGTGCCTAGATCCCTAAAGGTCTGTGTGAATAATGAATGAGATATACTGACCCTTTGACCCTGGAGCGAACAGAGGTCATGAACACAAATATACACATACAAACATACTGTATACAAAACAGCAAATGCACTTGCTAATTGCATGACATGCATCTTTTCCACAGAGAATTTTATGAGAGTACTCCACTGAGAATGTTTGTGAGCTAATGGAATAGCATTTTATTTCCTGTTTTGTGACAGTAGAGGACACAAAGGCATGAATTATCCAGAAATCACAGAATGTGTGTGTGTGTGTGTGTGTGTGTGTGTGTGTGTGTGTGTGTGTGTGTGTGTGTGTGTGTGTGTGTGTAGAGCTGGGGGAGATAATAATATTGTCTGTTTAAAGGTGTAGTATAAGTAAAACTGCAAGGTGCTCACCAAGGAACATTGTCTTGATAAATACTTGAGTTGGGCTTCTGTTTAGCTTTTCAGCATGGATGAATATGAAGGCTTGAGGTGTAACAGTCTACCAGTGATTACAGGAGCATATTGCTATTGAAAACAATACATAAAGACAGACAGATTTACCAGCACACTACTGTTGAATTGAACTGGTTATATCACAACACATCTGACAAAGACTATTTAAAAAAAATTCCAAACACTCCTGAAATTGTAATTGTAAACAATGCTTTGAACACTGTATTTGTTATTGAGTTTGGCTATTCTTTTGATCTGTATTTGGATACCTGCTATCTTTCCAAATTGCTGAAATATCAGCCTTCGGTTGAAGCCATCCATCAACTTGACTATCAGTGCAAGCTAATTACTCTAGTGTTTGGAAGTTTAGGTCATGTGCACAAGAATGTGATTAAAGGACTGCAGTTGGGTGGATTGGAAACAAAGCAAGCAAAAAAAACTTGAAAAATGTTCAGTTTCAGCCATTATTGGGAGTATGCAAATATGGAAACGAAGATGTTTTGTCTATCCTTGAGTGTTGAATGTCATACATCTAAGACTTGCGAATGTATGTTAGCCATGTGCACCTGTCATTTTGCAAACTTACTTCCCAAAGTATTTTGATTCTGTTTTTGTTGCTTCCCTTGTGGATCCAAATAAAAGAAGAAAATGTGTTTGTGTGTGTGTGTGTGTGTGTGTGTAGGGCTGGGGGAAATATTAATATTGGCTGTTTATAGGTGTAGTAAAGTAAAACGGAAAGGTACTCACCAAGGAACATTCTCTTGATAAATACTTGAGTTGGGCTTTTGTTTAGCTTTGCAGCATGCATGAATATGATGACTCACAGCCAAGTTGCCTACTCGTAAGGCCCTGCTTGAGGCAGACACTACACTCACCTTCCTGGATATGGAAGCTATTCCTCCTCTTCCTCTGCTGGCTCTGTGCAGATATCTTATCTTTGGCAATCTAGCATAATTGACTCCCTAATTCCATCCAGCCCCCAGACCCTTCCTTCTTTTCTGGTTCCATTTGACAGCTATGAATAACTGTTTGTATCCAGTTCGCTAGCCCTTCCTGATCCAATGGTTCTGGCTCTGCCAGACCCACAGTGGCCTGCTGAATCATGGCCCAAGCTAAGAACTTCCCACCCTCCAACTCCACCTCTGCCCTTTGAGCCCTTGACTGCACCATGACGCTTTCCATGTGACTTGCCACTTGAGAGTTCATAAGAAACTCACATAGTACAGCCTTCACCTTCTTGATCTGTTCCTTTCATGAGTATTGAAAATTATCTCCTTGCACAAACAAAATTTATGGTCAAATCTTAGTTATGAAAGTGCTTGATAAGTAAAGCTGATTATTTGGTTGTTGGGAGTATTGCCACTTACTTCATGTACAAGTGTACTGTGACTTGACTTAGCTGCTAGACTTGTTAATGTCTTTTTTAAAGGAGGTTTATTTGTTTTGGAAGATTTATCTAATAGCTGTCTTTTTTGAGCAATTAATTGTGTTATTGTTGATAATTTTATTGGAAAACGAATATACTGATTAAAGAAATATATAAATTACTTCATGCAATAAATATTTTTAATCATTAACATAATTTATAATTGCTTCATAATTGTGTTAAAATACTCTTATAACCCCAACTTCAAAGTGTTTTAGCTTGGCCAGAGAATAAGAACATATGTGACCCTCTCTGTGAAATCCAGGCCTAAAGTCTCAAAATCGAATTATGAGGTAACAAGCATCAAAGTTTTATTATATAATTAATAATTCCACTATAATTTCAATCTTTGATATAACTTTTACTCAGTCAATATAAAAGATATAAAGGTAAAATTTTCACAGAATGTTCTTTGATTTTGAAAAAAGATTGTTTTGTAGAAAACAGCAAATCACAAAAAGAAATGACTTTAGCTGGGTTTTCACAGAGAGTCACATATTTAAAACAAAGATCCTATATTAAAAAAACCTTTTTAAAATTTAAAAAACATATGAAACATAACTTTAAAGATTCCTAGCAGTGTCATTTCTAAGACCTCAGTCTCTCTCATAGAGTTTATTCCAACTAGATTTTTACCAGAGATGTACCTACATGTGCAAAACAAGCCTCATTGGTGCTAAGGCGTGAATTGTGTTTGCCAAGGCAATTCTATGTGGTTGCTATGAAATTTTGGACGGTCGCTACTCGCTAGGTGGTTACTTACTGACCCCAAGTGAAAGCATTCTCCCATGTCTCACCTGGATTGCCCACACTCCCCATCAAGGCACCTCTGCAGAGCTGCCCAAGCACATTATGGGATACGAAGTGCCTTCGAACTGTTTGCTAAACATAAGGTGTAGAAATATCATTGGTAATCCCATTGTGAGTCTTTTAACATAGAAACATGCAGACTTCGTATTGAAATATTGAACCAGCTGTGATGATTTGAAATGCTTCTGTCTGTCTGTAGCAGCTATGGAAGCCAAGAGGATGCAATCACCGCACACACTCCAAGGCCCTGGCATCAATAATGAAAGCAAATTTACTTTTATTTGATATATCACAGGATACTTCATTCATAGCAGTCTATTCATCATTGCCAGCATTTGCACTCTCAATGTGAGCAGAGAGAGGTGCATTAGAAAGATGGAGGCGGTTATTAGATTACGCCAGGCCTCTATGTCACCCCACTCTTCACAAGCTCACAACTTCTCCTCTATTAGGCCTTAATGCATTTATCTGCTTTCTTTCACACACACAGCCACACACACGTTTGTTTTTCTATCATGCTGGGGACTTTGCATCCACTTATTTTTTACACTGAGATAACAATATTTAACCTTTGCATTCTGGGGTTTTCATTAACATTTCATATAGTTTGTTTATTGAACTGTTTTCCTCTAATCACCCTGACCATGAGCCGAAGTAGCACTCCGAAACCCGGAGGAGCTAGAATGGGGCATGGCAAGGGGGATACCCCCTCATTTGGCGAGGATGTATCTGGAACGCAACATCGCGATGGTCATGTTCCTGCAATGAGAACATGACTCATCCATGAGCACTGCCTCAGCGTGCTGATAGTCCAAGCACGAGGGACAGTGACATCCATAAACACACGAGCGGGAACCCATCTTTAAAAAGACGCCTGTTGCTCGTGGAGCTCTTTTAGATTTGCTCTTTCAGAAAAGAAAAACTCTTTCAGATAAGCGCTAAAGCACCCAGGGGAGGTCGCAGTGCGACCGCAGAATGAGAAGCTGCAGCACGCTGTCAAAAGCAGCATTGGACAGCAACCTCCGCTGACGCACCTTAACACCACCGCCGTTTGCTGTCTTGCAGACACTCTTGGAGATTCAGGGGAGGCTCGGCTCTTCAGCGAAAAGCTGTTGTGCATTTGCACGCGCTCTCCTTTTATACTTGCACTGCGGGGTGGGGTGCGCATGGTGAAACATACACGCCAACTGTCATTAGCTTGTTTCGTTAACACTCGAAGGTGATTGGGCTCTCGGCGAGATCCCATTAGTCAGTCACACTGACGTTACGTCGAATGTGACTGACTGATAGGGAACCCATGTTAACGTTAATGAGTTATTGTTGATTTAACTTGGACAGCCCCAAATTTGACACATGAAACATTTTCTTCACAAGTTGCTTGATAGGATATAATCGGCCCTGATCATCAGCTGTTATTAAACACTTGGCCGTTGGCCAGTAGTGCAGATGATTAGTTTTATCGGCCGATACCGATTATTATAATGTCAAATATCACTAATTTCAGGGCACAAAAATAAATCCCCACATACACAAACTACCACCAGAGCAACGGGTCTGTGAGCTCACTAATACAGTGGCGGCTGCTGATCTTTTAAAGAGGGGAAGCTCATTTTCGGCCTAAATCATAAAAATTGTCCATTTATTTATATGTAAATTCTGCCCTACGTTCCTTTTCAAGAAAATGCTCTGTAACCCTGTCGTACCAACTAGGCGTCTTTTCCAGTGACTTGACCAGTGTCCTCTCAATGGCCAGCAGAGCTAGGCTGCTTAAAGCGGCCTTGGCCCATTGTGTTCTGGTGTAGGACTTGAGCCGCTTTAAACAGGAGAAGCTCCTTTCTACACCTGCTGTGCAGTTTGCTAGCTGGCTAGTTCAGACTATATGAATTAATGAACAAACGATCTAATATATATATATATATTTAACTCAACGGGAGGAAATGTGGGAATTATGTTAAACTGAAACAATGAATGTGGTGTGAAATTGTGTGAAATATACGATGAAGGTTGCAGCAGTTTGTCTTTCGACTACACATGCAAAATCCGATGGGACTGAGTTGGAAATGGAGACACAGAGTGATCGCGTCATAATCTGAAGACCACGCCCACGCCCACACCAACCGTCTCTTTGCATTGCGAAGCTGCCGCCTCCTTGTCATTTATTTATAACAAAAAAAAAAAAAATGTCTAAAAGCTGATATGTGACAATGTGTATAGCAAACAAGCTAAAAAAAAACAATAAATACGTTTTATAAGCTGTCGACCCCAAAAAACAGCGTTTTAGGACATAAAAGTGGATTAAAAGAGATGACAGACCCTCCAATCATCACGCAGGCGCTCGAGTCCGGGCCAGCCCACTCCTCCATTCATCCCAGAGACGCTGAGCGTCCGTGGGCGGACATAATCGCAGCATTATCCAATGACCGTCTTGTTTCTAAGCACTGAAAAAACTGTTTAAAGCAGCCCCATTGAAGTCAATGGACGCTGGGCTTCAACAGAGTAACGACCTAAGTAGCTGATTCTGAACGAAATTGTTTTCGTTCGAGATGAACGTGTTTAACGCATTTTTGTCAATAAAATGTTAACATAATAGTACATATATTTGACCATTCATTTTTTGACAATTATAGGGGAAGCTGAGCTTCCCTTGCAGTCTTAAAGAAATCGCGGCTGCACTAATACCATGAAACCCATAAACAGCACATATCAGAGTATGGGACTTAGAAGAAGAAGAAGAAGAAGGACTTAATAACCAACCAAGGCTAATATTGCTCCCGCTGCTAAATTACAAACAACAGCCTCTAATTCACTTCTAAAGAGCTTGATCCTGTCAGATATACCTCTGCCGAGTTAAATCGGTGTTGATGTGAGTGTGTTTTCATGCTGTCTGCCTGCCTGGGCATCTCTCTCTCTCTCTCTCTCTCTCTCTCTCATCGTACTGATTGCCCGATGCAGTGGTGAGCAAACTTAAGTGAATTGCACATCTTCAATCTTCTCCAATCACTTAAGGCTGCAGCACAGCGAAGGCCATCCATCATCTGTGGCCTGAAACATCTGGTGGAGAAGCAGCGTGGGACCCACAACAAAATGATAGTAAAAGGTATGGTACCACTCAGGGAAAAGAGATCCAACAGCACAGGAACTGCAAAACTCTTGACTCGGGGCCAAAGCTCCACTGTACCACATCAACGTGAACAAAGTTCTGTAAATGTATTATGGTCAATTCCATAAATAGCATAATGGCCCCGAAATGTATTCGGACATTTAAGCAACACTTTGTCAATGCTCAAGTATACCTGGCTCTTCTCATCATAGGAGCACATATAACCAACACATTCAGCACAGCACACAGCATCGTTTTGGATGTCTGATGACAATTTTGCTAAATTTATGTCGTAAAAGATTGTCTGATGAGGTTGTTACTGTATCCTAATGCCTTTTATTTTGTAACTGAAGTTTGGTGTAGAAACTTACAGTGTAAACGCCAAGCGTACCAGGACTAAATTGTTTAAAATGCAATACATTTTATTGACTTTTAATCACTGACGGAATAATTTGTTTTCAATATTAACCTTTTCATAATAAATTCAGTTAATTGATTTTCTGTGTACATGCTATGACCACTAACAAATCACAAGAATTTATAAGAAACAAACAAGCAGTTTTATCGTGTGAGAGACATGAGTTGTGGATCACCTCCACTGACTGCCATTGTTTTATAGATCTCTGTCCGAACACAGGCCCTGGTACAAGGTTCTTGGCCACATGACACTAGGACTACAGTGGCTTATTACTAAATGCTTGATCTGCTTTCAACCCCTTTTAAAGGGTGCAAAGAAGCTATCTGCTGATAGCTCACACCTCATTTCATGATGGCAGCAACATAGTAGATTAATCTGTTCCATAAAAAAAGCTATGAATACACCAGACACAATGCCAGTGAGATATCGCTTGGTAAAAAAAACAGCTAAACGAAAATAGCTAAATGGTGACATTCAGCTGATGCTTTATTATGCTTTAGCTTGGGTTGAACAAATAATTTTTGCTTGGATGGAACAACAGCTACGCTAAATATGTCTCTATTTGTTTCTCTGTTTCTGCCACGGGGATCCAACCCTTAAATGATCCGAGATGACCAAACACCTGAGAAGAGATGATGCCAACCCCTCAGAGAATATAGAGAATTAAACTAATTTTGCCATAAGTTAAATACAGTAACTTTCTGTAATATATAAATCTATTGTAGAAACTTAATTTCCTGTAAAGCTGCTTTGCAACTAATGTTTCGTGAAAAGCGCTATACAAATAATCTTGAATTTAATTGAATATTGGACAGTTAAACCAATATTTTCTTACGTTTTTACTGTATTTGTGTGTTGAATCTTTAGTGTGTTTGACAGCTACTCTGCAATGAGAAATACCAAAGAATTCAGTAATATTCAAAGAAAAATATTTCCTTTTTTTATGTGATACTTGATTTCATGGACATGACTAAGCTTCCTCAAAGGGAAAAGTTGCTCTTTCATAGCTTGCATACTTGTTCTTGTTCTTGATTGTTTCTCGTAAAATTCTTTAAATAAAAATATAACAAAATCAGATACAAATATCATTTTCATATGCTGATCTAGTACTCAAGAAACATTTCTTATTACCTTCTTATATTACCACGAATAATAATTGATAATATTTGAGAACAAATCAGCATATTAGATGATTTTTGATGGATCATGTCACATAAATCTAGATTAAAGACCCATCTCTTCAACCTGGCGTACACATAGCACACTAATACACTTCTAATATTCAAATCCGTGAAAGGATTGTTAGGCTGCATTAATTAGGTCAACTGGAACCGGGAACACTTCACATAAAACACGATATACTTGTGAATCATAAGAAGATTGACGTTAATCTACGTTAATATTAGTCTGTTTCTTTCTTATTCCGAGGTCACCGGAGCCACCCGATCCGGTCCTTATCCAGCCAGATGATCACTGGAGTTAACAGATCCAGTCCTTATCCAGCCCAGATGACCACTGCAGGCAACAGATCCAGTCCGTATCCAGATCAGATGGTGGATCAGCACCTAGAGACAACCTCTACAGCCCCTACAGCCCTGAATGTCAGCGGAGTCTAGGACACCTAGATGAGCCCCAGAGAGATGGGACCTAGTGAGGACCCTGTCACCTAGACAGCCATTGGACAGACCACTGGAACCAGTTGAGCCCTTACAATCTGACTTTGCTGCAGTTGGAACAAACTACTGGTTTGTCTGGCCAGAGGGGAACCCCTCGACTGAGCCTGGTTTCTCCAAAGGTTTTTTCTCAATTCTGTCACCGATAGAGTTTTGGTTCCTTGCCGCTGTCGCCTCTGGCTTGCTTAGTTGGGGACACTTCATTTCCAGCGATATCACCGACTTGATTGCAGATACTATTTAAACCTAACGGAGCTGGACGATGACATCACTGAATTCAATAAAGAAATGCCTTTAATTGAAAATGGACGTTTATTCTTGTCATTTTACATTATTGACATACTATTTTCCTATTTTGATATTGTGCAGTTGCTTTTTTAGAATTTCTATTGTTAAAAGTGCTATATAAATAAAGGTGACTTGACTTGACTTGACATACTAAATACAGGAGTAATTGCCACAGTAAATTCAGTAAAATTACATTTTAAAATAAGTTAAAATTGCAAAGAAATCAGAATATGAGTTTTATGTATTTTCAAATAAATGCAGCTTTTGTGACTTTGATACTTCTTTCAAAGAAAAAAAAAAAAACATTATTCCAAACTTTTAACTGATGGTATATTTGAATATGACCCTAAATACTATATTTATCTCTATTTCCTAGGCTTTCTCTCTCATCATTGTTTTCAGTGGATATGTGTCCAGTCTGGGAGGTGAGACAGGTGTTTTTTCCAACTTTTGTCTATGAATGGCTCAAATGGACAACATACTGAGGTATTGAAAATGAACTAAAAACCTGGCCATCATCTCGAATCTGTGGTTAATATTTCAGGCATGCAAATGAACAATGTATCATTGATTTATTGTAAGTGAGCACCAAGCCACGCAGGTCAGCCATGTCTCCATGACATGAACAGCATTCACCTCATTATGTTGACTTGTTTGGAAGGAGCTAAGCAGCCACAGACATCTTTTTTTAGGCTGGGTGGTTCACAACATCCTTTTGAGTCGAAAAAAATCAAAATATAGTAGTTAACATAACAGATGACTGGAATCTTGTTAAAGGTGGTGTGTGCAGTTTTGTTATTTATATGCTAAACGATTTTCTACAAGTATAACTATACCTTAGCATTTAATTGACTGACTTCTTGAAGAGGATAAATGCAGTTGCTCTGTGGTATTCAGAATGTTTAATCTTAATTTTTTTTTGGATTGCTAAGCAGGCTGACATGTCAAGCATCAGTGTATAACCCCAACTCTAAAGTTCAACACAAAAAAAATACCTGCAAGATTGGTTTTATGGACCTAATTGAAAGCTCAAATTGTGCTGCTTTCTTATAAATGAGTCATATACTCATATTGGTCACATTTTATTTTAAAGTTCAATTTTCACCATTAAATAACCATTAACTGTTACATTTGTATCCTTAATAAACTCTTAATTTGCTGCTTATTAAAGGGTTAATCCACCCTAAAATACAAATTTAGTCATTAATCACTTACCCCCAAGTCGTTCCAAACCCATAAAAGCTTCGTTCGTCTTCGGAACACAATTTAAGATATTTTGGGTGAAGAGCGGGAGGTTTGTGACTGTCCCATTGACTACCAAGTAAATAACACTGTCAAGGCACAGAAAAGTATGAAATACATCGTCAAAAATTATGTAAGGTCAAAATTACATCACCTTAATTTTATACAGCTACGAGAATACTTTTTGTACGCAAAGAAAACAAAAATAACGACTTTATTAAACAATTCATCTCCTCCAATTCACCTGTTCAATTCACCTGTTGAATTGTTTATTCAACAATTCGTCTCCTAAACGTCACCGTAGTGCCATTTTGGAGAGTATCCACTGAACGCAAATAGTGTATGCTGTTCTATGTCAGCTGCGCCATACGTTTTCAACGTTTATTTACACTTTGATTTGAACGAAAACAGCGTATCCATGTGGTGCGGCTGACACAGTAGTTTTCTTTACTTAAAGGGAACCTATTATACAAATATCACTATTATAAGGTGTTTGAAAACAGTTGTGTGGCTTCAATGTGTGAAAACAACCAGCCTGTAATGGTAAAAATCCACCATAAAGAAAAATCATAAAGAGTCTCTCAGAACGAGCTGTTTCAGATTCTCCCTATGTTCACTTCACAGAGGGGGAAAAGTCCCGCTCATTTGTGATGCTGCGGTCCGCCTCCATTACTGATCACTTGCTGTAGCTGCTGGAGATATTCATGGATAGTCAAAACAAAGTTTTAAATGTTAAAACAGCTTGCCATAATGTCAGTGCCAAAGAGGCTTTTTAAGTGTTGTGTTTTGGGATGCACTAACAAACATAGGAGTCTCCATAGACTCCCTCCATCTGAGCCGACGACACTGTGGTTAAGTTTTATTGTCTGAGAAAAAGTCCCGGAAAAAAATCGGTAAAGTCCCCAGTACGAATAGGAATCAATACCAATGCTTCATGCGCGAACGTCAGCTCCAGACAAAGTAAGTGTCACGCATTTGTTTTACAAATTGCCCTTCTGAAAGAGCTCTTGGCACTCTGTAAGGCTAATGATGCTAAAACTACCATTGTCTCTGTTTTCACTGGTGCTGTCTTCATGAATGATCATGAATATGAATGTGGTGGTTAAAAGTTGCATATGAAAGTCGATCGCTTGAGTTTGTTGATCTCATAATAACGAGTGGGACTAATAAAGTTTGTGATAGCATGAGACCAGCTATGTTGTTATTTTTATCCTGTGCTAATTCCTAAACGTAAATGTATTATACACAGAACAATCAGATGACTGACTTTGAAACAGAGTACGTTTTCTTTAGATAACTGGAGGGAACTAATAGTGGAATGTTTATTTGCAAATGCTAGCACTGCTAATGTGGGAGCTGAGCTTTTGAAGCTTCGCCTCTTCTCCAGGAGCAACAGCACATTTTCATTTAAAGCAACATACTCAAAATCAGAGCGTTTGAGCTCATACCCTAAAAGTCGCAATTTTAACAAGCTATAAAAAATTTCATGTTGGGTATTTTGAGCTAAAACGTCACATACTCTGATGAGGACATCAGAGACTTATTTTACATCTTGTAAAAAGGAGAATAATAGGTCCCCTTTAAAGAAAAATCAATAATTTTGACCCATACAATGTATTTTTGTCTATTGCTACAAATAAACCCCAGCGACTTAAGACTGGTTTTGTGATCCAGGGTCACAAATGGGAATAAAAATACAGACTTGAATATCACAAAAAAAAAACTGCTCCAGCGACCACCCAAACCACACTGACAACTGCATAACAACACCCTGACAACCGCCCACAACATTCTAAAAACAGCATAGGGACATTTTGGCAACTACCCCTTTGCTCTGTATGGTTAATATTTACTTAAAAGTAAAAATGGAGTTAATTGTGCATACCGGTTAATAACGCTAATGTGTCTGAAATTAGTCAGCAGCTTTAAATGTACATATTCACTCACATGTAACACACATAAAGTGATTTTCTAGTCAACCGTCGTAAGCCACCATGTGGTCCTCTGTCAGACACAGTTAACACAGTTACAAAGAGCCGACACACTCCTGGCACCTGCAGCCACACTGACCCACATTCAGACACTCGTGGCCCGCAGCCCTCCCTCACAAACCCACCACGGGCCACAGTGCCTGCTCGCCCCAGCCCGTGCCTGGACACAATGGGGTTAGCGGCAGCTGCTCCGATGTAAATCTTGTCAGAGTCAAATGGCAACTGTTGAATAGCGAACAGGCCGGTGGGGCACGAGTTTGGGGGTGTTGTGGGAGGGGGCCGGCTGCCCCTTAACACTGCACCACAAGCAGTTCATGTTTTCCTTCTCTCCGAGAGCTTTCGGCTCGTGCTGGTACAGCACAATAGAACATAATAGCTGGCGTCCGCCAGAGAGCCAAATCACTATTTCCTAATCTCCCTTCATTAGGCCCCTCTCGTCCACCAAAGGCCTGCTCCCTTTCATCCCCCTATGGCTTCGTCCCGTAACTGGACAATGCTTCTGTCCTCACAACCTTCTGTCCTCACAAAGGGCCCAGCGGAAGTTCAGTTAATCTTGCTTCTCTTCCTGCTTGATGAAGAGAGCGAATGTGGCTTTATTCCGCCTATAGTCACTTTACAGATCAAAGGACATTTTATTCTGACTTTACGCACACACACACACACACACACACACACACACACACACACACACACGCGTCTTCCTTGTGTTAGAATATACTAGACTATAAAATAATAGTTGCACTGATTGTTGAATGGTCAATACAGCATTCAAGCTGAGTACAAATTCACAGTATCAGATATTATGCAAAACACTTTTTGTGCCTTATATACTGTCCCCATATAACTATATTTTATATATAGTTTTGTAGTAGTTTAATTAACTTTTATAAAGCAAAAAAGTGTGTTTTCTGCTGTAATGTAATTTGTGGAGAATCAAATGCAAGCAAAAAAGTACTGTTTTCAAACAGGTTTCCTGAAACATCTCTCATTGGCTGGATGAATAGATAGTCCGCCCCAAACTCACACCATTGGTTAAGCCATTGCTGCTATGTCAGGCAGGTTGGGAAGAAATCCAGCAAACAACCAGAGCAATGTTTTGAAAGTTACTCCTTGTTCGTGTTTATGTTTTTCAGACAAATCAACCTCATATCTCAGCATATCAAATTAGGGAAAACAATTACACATTAACATTTAAATATCCTAAAAGCTAAAATCACACACACACACACACACACACACACACACACACACACACACACACACACACACACACACACAAAGCAGATCAGAACAAAACTCTGGATAAAATGATAAGGGGAAGTCCAGAACATCATACCTGCCACAGCATCCATGAATCTTCCTTAAACGCTCTCTTGTTTGAGAGTTTGATGTAGGTGAACAGGAAAGAGCCTGTCTGATGTCTTCAGCTTGCCCCCTAGTGTTCACTCCTGCACACAGCATGCTCTCTAAAGGCCTCAACAAATGGTCCCTTGACAAACAACAAATACAAATTAAGCTCAGATGAGCTTTATTTGTCACATACACAATTATACAGAGTATAATGAGGAGTGAAATGTGTTCTCTGCATTTAACCCATCCAAGTGCACACACACCTGGAGCAGTGGGCAGCCAACATTGCGGCGCCCGGGGAGCAGTTGGGGGATCGGTGCCTTGCTCAAGGGTCTCACCTCAGTCGTGGACACTTACTTCCTGCCAGAGCCGGAATTTGAACTCACAACCTTGGGTTACCTCAGGTTTCAAGTCCAACGCTCTATCCATTAGGCCACGACTGCCCTGACATTGAGTGACACAATAACAAAAACAGGCACCAGATCAAAAAAACACCCTGTTTTTGAGAGTGTGTGTATACATAATTAGACTTCTAATAGGCATGACTGACTAAAACAAGAAAAGGGTACAGTCCAAATTGACAGATAACACCATACAAAGATGGTGATGTGAATGTGTAGTTTACGAGGAGCTGTGGATTTTCATGCTGAAAACGATTTCCCATCGATTCAGTTAAAAAAATTGAATCAATAAATATGTTTTATCAACCTAAAAACAGTGTTACAGTGCAGTGTTTGGGAAGGTACTTTGAAGCTACAAGCTAAGCTACAAACTTAAGATCAATTTAAATTGCTGACATGGTACTTCAAAATTGTTTCTACACCAAATTTCTTACAGAGTAGATAAAGTAGGCTATAAAAAAATATGACATCAAAATGTTTTCTCATGTTACACTTCCACCTGTTCCACCAAAACATTGCCACATCTCTCTTTCATAATTACCTGAGTTTTATGTAGTGAAATATTTACTCATGCACTGCTGTCTGTGGCTATGTTTTGGATCATACGTTTTAGTTTGATCAGCTGTAATTTGCGTGAACTAATCTCTTCGCTTTAGAGCTGATGTTCAAATTCGCATTGCTTTTCATGAAGATAAACAACGCCCTGGGTGTAAAACATTAAATATAGATACAGAGCATCTTGGGAAGCTACATTTTCAAACTAGCCCTGTAACACAGGTAGTTAAGTAAGAAGCATTGCTTCGAGATGTGTTGTTATTTATTTACAGACAAGGATGACTGCAAAGGAATCACCAAACACATGCCTCTGTTCCATAGCAAAACAGTAAAGCAAAAATGGCCTTACACCCCACATTTAATCCGCTGTTTTTGTGATGGAGTTCAGGTAAATCAGCTGGTTTATTCTCTTTCATCTGCTGAATTTGCACTCTCTGCACTCTTGTGTTTCTGACTCGCTGAAACTTGACCAGGATGCATAATTAAACACACACTCTTTAATGTTCAAAGCCTGATTGATGGGCTGAACAGGACTTTTTGGATGGACAAATCTTCTGGGAGAAGTCAAATCAGAACCCAGATACATAAAAGAGCTCATCTCCAGCAGGACTCACCCTGAGCATCATTAAAGATTCACAGACGCTAGCATGGATAGGTACGAGAGAATTACAAAGAGAATACTCTGGCTCATCATTACTACACACATTGGGCGATTCAAAATTTTATTCAAGGCATTCGCAGACTGCTGTGTCAGGTCTCTGCACAGCCATTTTTAACATTTCGCTTAACAGCGCAAAGGTTTATCATTTGGGCAGTAAATTACTCTTTGTCTTTCTCTGTGCATATGTAATTATTTCTGATGGGTGAGTGGAACAGTATCCTGGTCCCTCGGTCAGAGAGACAGAGGTGGCGTCTCTGCAATGTAATTTAGTTTAAAAATACACCCTAAATCTCATTTGCCCTGCATTAAAGGATCCCGTGCTAAAACAGGCAAGGGAACAGCACTAAATCATCTCTCTTTAACATGCTGCACGTAAATGTCTGAACACTGACAATACTAAAGTGATGCATCAGGATTTTTGATGTTTCACATTTAATATTTACTGACTCAAGTACACCCCACCCAGGCTGTCAATGACCTCTAGATCTAAACTAGATTTTCCATGTAACATTTATAATAGCTTTTCCTTAATAATATTAAACATGTACAAACATGATTTTCTATAATGCTACACATATGTACACTGAAATTCTTTTTTTTTCAAAGAAACAATAAGTAAACACATAGAAGTGTGAAATTTTGAATTAGAAATTCCAATAATCATTGTTTTACTTCACAAATAATATTTTTTTACTGTGTAACACATTAAATGCCCAGTAAATGTATTACATTAACAAAAATATGTTTGTATTTGTAAAGAAAGTCAAAGAAAGCCTTTCCCCATGGGCTACCAGTTTTTTTATTTTCTGAACTGATTTTTCAGAAAATGATTCTGTGGAAATTCTGTGTAATTCATTTAAACATGGTCAAGTGTTTTAAGTAAAACTGAGGGTACAGTAGGCCTGCTGCACTTTTACAGGTATCTGACAGAATCAACTGAAGGTATATATTTGTCAGACTTTGTCTTCCTCTACCTGTGTTTCCTTACCCTTATGTGCCCATATTTGGTCCGTCCTGTTCCCCATCATTAGTTAATTAGTCTCCGGCTGTGTCTTGATTATGTCCCAGGTGTTTCCAGTTATGTCTCCCTATATATAGGCTGTTCTGCCCCATGTGTCTTGTGGATTATTGTTAATGTCTAAAGCCTGTATCGATGTCCTTACCTGTGTTCCTGTGTCTCCTCCGTCTGTTCTACATTAAATACCCGGTTTGTTATACTCCTCGTCTCCTCGTTCCTGGATCCCCCATGCAGCAACGTGACAATATTTAACAGGCAAGAGACAGGGGACTTGAATCATCTGCAATTTTTCTTTGCATTTCTTTGAGTTATTTCAATGAGAACGTATTCAGGTGGTCTGTTAGCGAATAAAGTTTGTATATTATGAATATCACAAGAATTTGTTATTAATTTTATTGGTGAAAATGTGTAAATATTGCATAAAGGCTCTGAAATCTTGAACAGTCCAGCAGCAGATGCGTAGATGATGTGTTCTTCATGCTGAGGGGTTTAGTTCTAGTTTTATCCAAGCCAGTTATTGCATCAAAAACCTAGCTATCACAAAGGCTTACAGCTTACATATAAAGCTAATTACAATTACTATTGACCAACACAAACATTAAGCCTACCCCTATAAGAAAGAAATCACTA
Organism: Gymnocypris eckloni scoliostomus; assembly: GCA_027564155.1. NCBI lineage: Eukaryota > Metazoa > Chordata > Actinopteri > Cypriniformes > Cyprinidae > Gymnocypris > Gymnocypris eckloni. The sequence continues at coordinate 6,485,039 of CM050423.1, read as the reverse complement.
AACTGACACACACACAGCAAGGGACATGCAGTTTTCAGCATTAGCTGTACAAAAGTTGTTACTGCTGCAAAATAAATGAACAAAATCAGTAAAGAAAATCCCATTCGTCTATATGGACAGGTCTTTAACAACAGACAGTGGGTTATAATGAAAACTAATCCACTAATGCTGCTTTCGGAACTTTGAATGAGCTCTTTTTGAACCTCAGCTGAGTGCCCATTAAGGAATCTTATTTATTTATTTTTTACTTAGATTTCATCCTTTCAATCTCACTCTGTCCTTGGTTTCCAGGAACAACTGCTCCACCACACACTTGAGGCCTGTCTGCTTCATGGTACTGCGGTCGTGCCTTTGAGTATGGGGTTATGGTTCATGGACAGCGGGAATAGTGAACAATCCAACACTTAGCCCCACAGGTTTGGAGGGAACACAAATTTTTATGTATTGCTATAAAGGACATTCATCCTCAAAGGCTTTTCGTAAAAACCCCACACAAAACATGGCACAGACACACGCTCAAATGAGGCCTGGCGTGAGATCATTGTGTAACGCATTTCTCAAGGCCACCAGATTTAAGTGATGATCGGAAATGAAGGGTCCCTCAATGTCCTTGCCAGGTTTATTATCAAAAAGCGAACAGTAGCTGGTTATGTCTTCTCTTGAGATGGAGATACCTGTCATCACCAGAAACAGTAGACTTTAAAATGATGGTGCTGATTATTCTTTACAATGCAACAGATTGCAAGGGGAGAGACAATGAGCCAGATATGGACAGCTGCATTTTTAATTGCAGGTATGGTTTTATAAAAGAGAGATGTGTGCTTCATTATTCACCACCGGGCCTCATTATTGTTGATGAAACTAGGTGCTTAGAGCAAAGCCTCTGGCTATAAACCAACAACTTCTGTCCCACAGTCTCAACACTGTATTAATAAGATGAGAGATGGACAGGAAGAATAAAGGAAGGAGACTTGCAAATAACTACGTACCTGTGTGAAAGCAGTTTCTGAGACCTGTCTAAATCGCTAAGTATAATCCAATAAATTCTGAAATACTTAGGGAAACAGTAGTTCAGCTGGTACATATACAGCCTGGAAGTATACGATCTGGATTCTTCCTTGGAAGTTGGAATTTTTCGTTTTATGCTCAGTTATAAATACCATTTTGTTTATTCCACACTATTAGAAGTTCTAAAATGGAAGCTATGTGCACACAGTTATTTTTAAAGCTGATTTTTTAATCGTCTTGTTCATACAACAGCTCACATTAGTGGCTTGAATACTTGTTTGCACGCATAACTAAAGTCATGCTCATTTTATTCTCACAGCAGAAATGAACAGACTGAAGTAAGGACTTGTGGACCCCAGTACAATAAATAAATAAATAATCACAGGTCTTATTGCGTTTACGTTCCAGTTGAAATCGCATTGCGGTGGGGGTCCCACTTGATTGAAAGTGTAATTGTTCCACCGGCCATCACTTTGAGTTACCGAAACCACACATGAAAAAGCTTTTTTTTAATGTGTGTACTGCAGAGCGGCTGCAGAGTTGTCTGTCAAGTTCCCAGCTAACAAAGTATGTTCTAAAAACGTTTTGCTATTATCCACATTAAGTTATGAAAACAATATTTTTGATTGTTTTAAATGTGCTAACATTAAAGGGATAGTTCACCCAAAAGTGAAAATGTAGTCATTAATTACTCACCCTCATGTTGTTCCAAACTCGTAAGACCTCCTTCACCTTTCTTAAAACAAATTAAAATATGTTTTATGAAATCTGAGAGCTCTCAGACCCTGCATAGACAGCAAGGGTCCTTACACGATTAAGGTCCAGAAATTTAGCAAGGAGATCAGTAAAATAATCCATGTGACATGAGGGGTTCAACCGTAAATTTTTGACTTTATTCAAAAATGTCCTCCACGTCACCCTATGCGGCTAACACAGAAGAGAGTACGCAGTTTCTCCGAAATGGCGCTACGCTGACGTAGTGGAGACGAACTGTTGAATAAAGTCGATATTTTTGTTTTCTTTGCATACAAAAAGTATTCTCGTAACTTCGTAAAATTACGGTTGAACTCTTGATGTCACATGGATTATTTTACCGATCTCCTTGCTATGTTTCTGGACCTTGATTGTGTAAGGATCCATGCTGTCCATGGGAGGGTCAAAGAGCTCTCAAATTCCATCAAGAAATATCTTAATTTGTGTTCCGAAGATGAATGGAGATTTCACGGATTTGAAACGACATGAGGGTAAGTAATTAATGACAGAATTTAAATTTGGGGGTGAATTAACCCTTTAAGGGAAAATTGCATTCTAGAATTTTGTAACAGGAATGTTATTTTTAAATGTCTCGGAATATTCTGAAACAAGTAGAAACAACTAAAACATTTTTTAGATGAATGTCCAACTAAAGTGTTCCATAAGTAATTTATTAATAGCTCTTTTGTGCTAATATTTTGAGAACATAATCAAAGACCAGAGAACCCTGAATGAACTTTTAGCGATTGTGTTGGTGTGTGTCAGGAGTGTAGCCAGAAAGGAGACTCTGGGTGTGCATCAGAAAAACTGGGTGTGCCACATTTATTGTCAGATTAATGCGCAAAAAAAAACTAAAAAACAAGCATGCTTATTGGGTATTAATATGTTAGTTTAACCATTTCATTTTGTGTAGGCTACATGTGTCTGTTAACCTATTCTCCGTTTTGGATGTCTTTGAAAATCACTATTTTATATCTGCAACAAAGTGAGTGTGTGTGTGTTAGCATGCGTGCTGTATATTTAGTATTATTAAACCTTTCATTTCTGCGTATGTCTGTGTGTCTGTGTTTGTATGCTTACTGTTTATTAAGCATTTTTAAACCTTTCATTTCTGTGTGTGTGTGTGTGTGTGTGTGTGTGACAGAGAGAGACAGTTTAAATGAATTCTCCATTGTGAATGTGTTCAATTGTCAGCCCTGCATTTCACATTGGCCTACCAGGGTCTCAACCCTTCTCCTGGAGAGCTACGTCCTACAGATTTCAGCTCCAACCCCAATCAAACACACCTGAACCAGCTAATCACAGTCTTCAAGGCTACTTGTTAATTTCAGACAGGTGTGTAGGAGCAGGGTTGGAACTGAAATCTGCAGGATGATAGCTCTCCAGGAGCAGGGTTGGAGATCCCTGATATAAACTCTTAAAAAGAGAAGACTTGCAAAGAGTATTGTCACCTGTCATTTATTTCAAATATCTATATCTGCAACAAAATATGTGTGCATGTATATGAGTATGTCTGTGTAAGCAAGCTTAATGATTATTAATATGATAGTTTAACCATTTCATTTCTATTTGTGTGTGTGTGTGTGTGTGTGTGTGTTTCTGTGAGCCTATTGTCCATTTTCGATGAGTTTCACTGTCAGCTATGCATCCAGCTGTTGGCCTAGACCCTAAAAGCATACCACCTTAGGCCTTAAAATTCTTGAACCCTGGTTATCGCTGCTTGCAGCTATATTGTTTTGTTGTTTTTTTTTTCATTTTCCGAAGCTTTCTCGCTCAAGAGTGTCACCGACAATCACATACAGTATAACCTACAACAGCTCTTTAACTGCGCTCTAGTCAAACGGCTCACATAGCCTAATCATTAACTACACACATCATAAACCCCTTTTAGGCAAGTACAATTTATGTCACATATTTTAATAAGACTAAACTCCTATTTAACCTGATGATCACAGGTTTAATAAAAATACATTTTAAGTTTCTAATTAACACCGCATTTCCACGATTATTCAAACAACGAACAAATTATACAGTGAGCAAAGCACATTTACTTTATCAAAGAATAATCATTGACTTCAGTGACTAGGCTATGTAAAATCTATTATGTAAAACAGCTGTAGCTGCTAAAAACAAAATGCTTTTAAATAATCCCTCCTTTTATTAAATCATTAACATCCTGCAATGGCGACTTAAACTGTACATGGGCCTACATATATGTTCCTTTGAAATTACTTTTGGTGCAATAAACAATCTTGGATAGATGTCTTGCAAGACACATTAGAGAAAGCAGTAAAATATTTTTATACATTACATTCAGGATCGCCAACAACATAGCACAGTACATTTAATGGTGCCTGTTAGCTGCTCAAAGGGCAAGGCAGGCGTGGTCTGGCCTTGAATGCCTCAATTATGTTATTATTATTATTTTTTTTTTTTAAATAATTCAAAATTTGAATTTAATTTTAAATTAACAAATATTGTAAGCACTGCTTAATCTGTAAATTGCGAGGTCCCGGAACAAAGCGAGTAATGAATCCGTCTGGCAAGTTTTTTTTTTAATTATTATTGAACTTTCAAAAATACAAAATTCAACTGCCAGTTCATATATATATATATATATATATATATATATGCTTTTATTTATGTAGGCTACACAGAGAAACAATACATAGAGAAACTGCACTTTCTGCCGTCTCATGCAGTCTCCGTGAAATGGAGCGCGTCACAGCAATGAACCGGATACTTTATTAAACGAACGAACCAACCAAAAAATACAAATCTTTAATTACGTAGTCGGAATGAAAAGGTGCATTTCTTTATTAAAGTCAGCGTCGCATTCTGCAACTTTACATTTTCAGCCGACACTGACTGAGAAGAAATCACTAGTTTATTAACGAATAATTCAAATGTTTTATTTTGCCTTTCCCCCAACATTCATAATCATTAGCCTACTTTTGCCGTTGCAAGCTTTAGACGTGCGCTTGGGCGCGAAATAGGCTATACGCCTGTATATTAAAGGATGGTTAGTAGCCTAAGTTATTATATTAATCAATTTATGTGTGACTAGTCAAATCTTTAGTCGGGGACAGGCCTTCTTGGCACAAGGAACCGATCAATTTTTAAATGAAATGCTGTCAATTCGAAAAGTGCGCCTGCTAATCACGTCACGTTATATTGCAATGCAGAGTTATGAATGCGTAATAATAAGTAAAATGTTTTTAATTTATTTCATTTCTTATGGGTGCAATGGCGGTGCTTTGGTCTTTCTTGGGGGTGCTGAAGCATCTGCTAGCCCCTCCTTTGCGCTGCCCTTGTTTATTACGATTAAAAAAATAATAATTCTGCATCTGTTTTTAGGTGTGCCAGCTGCCACTGTGGGTGGCACCGGCACACCCTGGCACACCCGTGGCTACGCCCCTGGTGTGTGTGTTTCGCTTGTACTGAGTAAGTAAATGTGCATTATGCTGTTTTGCTGTGAGTACCACCCCCTTCAAGCACATTAACAATCTGCTGGTCAGGGGCCATTCAACCCCCCTGAGGGCCATGATACTTGACCTACTGTATCCTCCATTCAAAGTGCATGAGGAAAATCCACAGTAGACACACAGAATTATTATCATGAATGTCTTCACAGATATAAGTGTAATATAGTATTGTTATTGTCTACTTTATCTATTTTAACTATGTTGTTTTTGGTTTGAAATATGATCAAAGAACTATATCAGCTCTATCTAGTACTGTTATTTGGATGGTATCATGATCATCAATGCTGCATCTGCTTTAGTGTGTATCTCTATATCTTGCAGATTTGTTCATTAATCAGTAATCGTAAAGAAGTGAGCCAGCCTGTAGCTGAGCTAGCCCTCACAGACACACGCAAACACAGACTGAAACAGCTAGGTTATCAACTAGTATACCAGCACCCCTCAGACTCTCTGAAAAATCAATGTATCATCAGATCATCTGTATAAATACCTGTCCAACTCTGCAAAGGCTAATGCTAACACTCTGGCTCTGCTCCAACGATGCTAATGCTAATAAACTGGCTGTAGCCCAGCTATGCTAATGCTAACATGTTGGCTGTAACCCAGAAATTATAATAATACATTCTGTCTCCAGCAGCCATATTCAATCTGTCCAGTTTTGGTATAAAAAGTATTCTGTAGCATTATACACAGGCCCGGTTCTTGGCGGCTATGGAAGGGTGGGCTGGTAGATATCCTGGGTGGGCATTTTTTTTGTCAACATGTCATCACATAGTCTAGAAGATGTGTATACTGTAGATATTACTATATTAACTATATTATATGTACACTAAAAAAAGCTTTCATGGACAGCCTAGATTAGAATATCATGCACTTTCACAGCAAAATAAACTTTTTTCTTTATTAAAAAAACGCCCTCTTTGATCTGTTTTTCTGGATCATTGATTCTACGCTGGTGATTCTTTTCAACTAACTTATTTATTTATACAAAACAAGGCCGTAATCATGTCTAGAACATTGGGAGGACCAGTCGTTTTGAGGAAAATATAGACCAGACCACTATGGTAATGGTATTTATTTAAAGAAACTAAACAACTAAAGGATTTAAATTGATGTAGGGGAATAAATTAAAAGGAAAGAACACTTTCTAATTTAATATTTTTTTGATTGTAAAATATGCATCCATTCAATTTCAGTTGTATAGTTGAAAATGCAAAACAGGAAAATGCTATTGTCATCATAATCAATTATGAATTACATGAATCACCTAAATGACAGACCTACTGTCCATTCAAAACTGTGGAATTTGAAAAAAAAAGTCAAATAGGATATTGCAGGATATTACATCACTGGATATTGTTGGTCGTTTACCATCTGTGGTTGTCAAACTTTTTATGCCAAGTACCACCTCAGAAAACATTTGGCTCTCCAAGTACCACCATAATGACCAACATTAAAATACAGTAGCTTAGTAGGCCTAACTATTCAGCCACAGCTCTGCACAGTTCAAAAAAGAGGCAGTTTTATTCCTAATAACAGTATTTATTGTTGTCAGCCACTTTAACATTGTAAATACACAGTTTGAACATTAACACTGCACAGTGCTTACAAACAGGTAAATACAATTATTAAATTAAAATGTGTTGTACCTAAAAGTTAAATAAAAACTGTACTGTACTTAATTGTAAAAACAAAAAAAACTTTACTCAAATAAAGATTCAATTAAAATGTGTTGTTTAAAAAAAAACTATTATTTAGTGATTCCTCTGCGTACCACTATAGTGCTACTCATACCACACTTTGAGAATCACTGGTTTACGTCATATAAGGGGAACGCTACATTGAGCAGACTGTTGCTATAGTAACAAACACATTTTAATCGCAAAGGCTCTTTACTTTCAATTTTCCTTCTTACATTCAGCATAAACAGCAAGCCAAAAGTGGTAAGCTTTCAACTGAACTGTATAGCCTACATGCATTTTAGATGCGTATATTATGTTCTTGCCCCAGCCATGAGCGGGTGTTTTAGAACATTAAAACTGAGCCTAAGTTGATCGTAGCTCCATTGGTTTCAATGGGTCTACGGTGTGTTTAAGCTTACTATGCTTTTTGGGAAATGCAGCCCAGGTAATTTCAGTGGCAGGCTATGATACATATTCATGTAGCCTATAAAATTCCCCATAACTCACAAACTTCCTGTGAAAGTGCACAAATATTTCTGCCCGTCTTCGCTCGTTGTTAGCCTCAGCTTTTCAGCGACAGACTGAAGCTCCGCGTGAATTCAGCGCGCCTTCATTTCAGCCGATAAAATAAAAAATTCTGCAATTTTCTGTTGTTATTTTATTATTGTTGGGGCAGTCTCCAGCTATATTTTAAACTTCTCAAAATACAGTTCACTTCAGATTGGTTTGAATCACTGCATAAAAAAATAACGCAATCTTTGTCTAATTTTGATTGGGTGGGCAAGGCAGTCATTTGGGTGGGCTTAGCCCACCCCTGCCCATGCCTGGAGCCGGCCCTGATTATACATTTATGATCAGCTCACATCATGACATGTGCTGTTTTCTGCTAAAATTGTATAGTTCCAGTTAGAACTAAATGTTAAACACCAATTAAAACTCCCAGTTATCGTACCTAGTATTATACAACATTGTTACATTTACATTTACATTTATGCATTTAGCAGACGCTTTTATCCAAAGCGACTTACATTGCATTCAAGTTACAGTTTCTACATTTTATCAGCTCTTGCTTTCCCTGGGAATCGAACCCATGATCTTGGCGTTGCTAACGCCATGCTCTACCAGTTGAGCTACAGGAAAGCATTGTTCTCTTATCAAATTAATAATTTGAATTAATGAGATTTGAATGAGATCAGGAACAATAGTAACTAAGGTATTTTGATTAACATTATTTATTTATAAAAAAAATATGAGCTTGCTTTTTTTAATCCATAACTAAAAATACAAATGTGAATAAATACTTAGGGACCTATAAATGTCTATGTAATGCTCTTACATCACGTATGTTATAGAGTGGTGAAAATGTAATGGTAAAGCAGTTGCATTATATAATGTGTTGCATGTATCAAATCATTAGATCTGCAATTAAAATTGGTATAATGGTTAATCGAATAAAATCACGTCTACAGTTACAGTCCATTACCCTGGCAAGGACATATTGCTCATAAAATATGACACTACTTTTTTCAAATGAGACTCTTTATCTTAAAAAAAGAGGGAAAAATATCCTCTGCACGTGGCAGACCATATTGTGCATGTGTATTAGTGATGGCTATGCCCAGATGTCCACTGCACTCAACTAGCGGCCATAAGGTCAAGGGTCATCCTGACCTTTGTCAGTTAGGATGATCAGCGTGGTCACTGCTTTAGTGCCATATCTGGGGGAACAGATGGACAGAACGACTACCCCCTTCCCCCTCAAAAATCCCCATCCCACTTAAGAACCAAGACAAATGAAGCTTCGCTCATCCAGCATCTGATTTCATAAAGACGTACAGCAGGAAAGCAGCTGGAAAAATCTTGTAAATATGAAAATAAAGACCTTTTGTCAAACATGCTCCATAAAGCTATCTACAAAGTTCATATAACATCAATATGTACTTGATTCGACATATGGACCACTATGGCATTAGAATGGCAGTAATGTTTTATTACACTGTATATTTTCACTCCTAATATGTATGATGAAAATGTACAAACACAAGCCATCAGTGCAAAATGTTAACAATTATAGCTTGTACAAATATTACCCAGTAAATGTGTACATCTGAATATGTCATAATTATGGATTTCAGTTTTCATTTCTAAACTAACCTACAGGATCAAATTGAGTTATTATGGTAAACAATTAAAAATACAAATATAAATCACAGGAAGCAGGTAACATTTATTTTTAAATGTACATGCAAAATCATATTTTCTAAAACGGTATAATAAAAATATACAGTTTATACAGTTTTGTCCTGAGATTGTATTGTTTTCAAAAATATTTTAAATGGTCATTTAATTAACAATGTTAAATATTATTAAATTAGCCTATTTTGGTATTTTGTAGTCTCTGTTTATTGTTGATATGATACATTCATAGTGTGTGTGTGTGTGTGTGTGTGTGTGTGTGTGCGCATGTGTGCTTATGTGTTTCTGTTTTAGTACTTTATGATGTATTAAATATTGTAAATGGTTCTACAACTAATCTAAAAATATATAGTAATTATTGCGTATTGTGAACAATTGTGTATTACACAAAAAATCTGCATACAAATTCCCTACATTCAGCTTTCTAAACACTAAAACTCACATAAATATACACAAAACTGTATCTTTCTATAGCATTGCACATCAAAAAATAGTAATTTATTTTAAAGATATAGATCTTAATATCACAAATATGAGTGTTGTTGTGTGCCGTCACAGACAAATGTCACAGAAACACTGTATGAAAGTCGTGAGTCTTTCACTCTGTTATTAGTGGAGTGTGCAAGACAAAACTATAGTATAAGTGACAATTTAACCAGTAGGGTCATTATCCTCTCACTTTAACCCTCTTGCAGTGTAAGTGTGTGTGTGTGTGTGTGTATGCCATCCCCCTGGCCTGATAGCCATTGTAAAGCCTCAGGGAACAGCTCGAAATCAATACTGTTCCACTCCTCTATCTCTCTCTTCATTTAATAACTTGCAACCTTTGTATCATTGTTCAGCTTATCTTTCTTCATCTACAAAACCTCATTGTCTAAAATGTATCCTTTTCCCATTTTGACTCAAAAATGTCTATTTATTTCATTTAAATTGTCATGGTCAGTTAGTTGCTACAGTAGTTATTAAATTACAGGTGTTGACAATAGTTGACATATAATCTTTTTATTAGCATTAAGATTATATGAATGCTTAACGGGGGGAAGAAACTCTTAGGTGATGTAAATTGTAGCATTATTTTACAAATAATCCATGTAGACTCTTGGTAAATATTGAATCATAAAAGCTGCATTGTAAAAGATTGAGTACAATGTAGTTTAAAAGATTTTTAATAGAGTGGGAGAAACAGAGGAAAATATACAGACCAATGGGACAGTAGCCGTAAGCTACACATTAACTAAATAATTAAATAACTAACAAAATTTTAGGCCAAGAAATTACCATTTCTGATCATCTTAATATTAGTAAAAGACAAAACTGGTATAACATGATGCAGTGGATTTTTTATTTATTTTGATACAGAATTTCCAAACAATGTATAATAATAATAAAAAGTGAATACCACACAATTAATGGCTTGTAAAATTGCTGTTTTATTTATTCCTATATATTTTTTTCAGTTAAATTTCAAGTAAATTTACACAATAAATGATTGCACAAAATGCATTTACATAGTTTAGGCATACAATATAGATTTCTAAACTACTGAATGTGAGAAAAAATACCAATGTTTGAGATGCATAGATAAAAATATAAACTATATATATTTTTATTTTATTCAAAATTTGAAATCTCAAGTTAGTTGGTAAGCAAAGGCTTGCTTTTTTTAATTGTATTGTTATGTTTTTTTCTGAATTTCTTTTGATATTGCACATTTCATGCAGTGATAATCGCAAGGATCTCAAAGCAGCGTTGAATTTTTTTAAATAACACTTCTCTAAAAGTGTTTTTTTTTCTTCAGTTTTTGGCATCTCATGTCTGGATGTTGGGAAGAGAAAGCTTGGACTAATGCAATAGACAAAATTTACTCAGCTTTTTGAGGTGCTGGTGGGTGAAATCAATAATGAGACACACACAATTTTGAAAATTGTATATATTCATACATACACCCTTTCACTAAAAGACGAAAGTGCAGTCTACGTTGTTTTCCTGAGGAGAAATTCAGGCAGAAGATTTCGAGAACTCATTTTCAAAAAGCGTTTAAACCTTTCTTCACACAAATGTGAGCGCCTGCATTCTTTCCATTGGAAAGCCCAAAGGTTTTCTTGTATAAATCAGGGGAGGGGAGAGACGCAGGCTGCCATGAACAGGAGTCCAGTATTGATTTCTTTTTGTGGTGCAGTCCTATTTAGCTGCTGTCAAAGCTACTTTCCACTAGCTGGAGTCAAATTGCCGTATTTACAGCAAGAGCCCTTGTGGAGTGGACTGCAAGCGTTCGAACAATAAGCCTTTTCAAACGGCACCCTGGCAGACAATCCAGAAGATCTGACAGAAAAGCACGTAGTACAAAAGATTTTGCTCCAACTTTATTCTAAACAAGTGTATCACTTATTATTATACAAAAATAAGATAGTAACGTTCACCCACACACGTGCCGGGCTGAGCAGATTCCGGGGTCGCGTGTGTGTCAGATGCTCAGAAACTTTACACAAAAGGATGTGTGTGAGGAGAAGAGATTTGTCACACTGCGTGAAGGGGCTCCTTATTCTTCCCTGACACGTGTGAGGAGAATAGGACACACGGAGGAAGGCGTTGAGTGTGAAATCCCAGCACTCGTCCATTGTGTGTGTGATTTATTCTGGAGAGAGGCACCCCTTTTACACACACACACACACACACACACACACACACACACACACACACACACACGCAGAGGGTCATGGGGTGGTGGAGGTCATTGTCACTGGGACACACACACGCTACTCTTCTAAACACAATTTCTGGTGTATTACTAAAATTATAATAATCTATTATACAACATGTACAACCAATTTCGTTGCAAATTATCTGAAATTAACGAATGCCTTTTTAAAAATCTAATTTTAGCACAGTAAACTGGTTATTCTCTTTCTGCTAGAATTCTCTATATTTTAAGCATCTTTTGTTACGTTTTTGAATACTAATAATAATAACATAATAGTTTGTTTGTTATTGTATTTTTATTCATTACATTGTTATTATACTTTTATCAATTACATTTGTCTGCTTGTGTGTGATAGTCATTCTTAAAAGTCTGAATTAATTTAATAATTGAATTTTTTCATTTTTAATAATGTAATAATTTGAGCCTAAAATACTATTCTTTTGAAAAGAAAATAATTTATTGACTTAAAAACTTTATAAATATCACACACGTTTTGGTCTTTTACTCTCTCAGTTTCTAGATAAAGAGGATTACAGACATTATCACTGAAATCATTCATTTATTTTTTAACATTATTATTATTATGATTTCTGTTGTCAGATACATTTGTTGAAAGTGCTCTTCTTCAGCTTTGTGTGTATTGTGAATGAATTGAGTGTTTGTTATTGATCTAGACATACAGTTCTTTTTCGGTGCTCCTTGTTAATTTGTAAAATGTAATTATACCGTAATTGTGTTTTAATAGTGAAGTCATTCTGTCACTATAAAGGAATATAAAAAAGAAGTGTTAAATTTAAAAACATGTACAATTCTTATATCTTGAACTATATTTGTATTTATTTTATTATTTCCTAACATTAATAATATTTGGAGTGTTGAAGTTTTAACTGTAAACAATGTATTTCACGGAAAACAAGATGTTGCACTGCATGTAATTAATTACATTTTTCTAATTTTATTCTAAAAACTAAATAAAATAAAAAATCAATATGGACTATGAAAGCGAAATTAGAATCCAAACAAATTTGTACAGGTGTTGAAATCTAAATGCCATACGAGAGGAAATACTGAAAAAACAAATATATATATTTATTTATTTATTCATTTTTACCTTACAATTCTGTATTCTCATTTGAGTACATACTACTGCTTTATTAAAACACAACATCACTGTGTTACAGTATGAAATGCAGAAAAAATAGTGAGTACACACACAGATTCATTGATCTGCTCACACACTTCCCTCATCAGCTACACATTTGGCTCCTCCCCTCTCACCAACATGACAGTATGTTTATCTCAGACACTCATACACACACAAGACTGCATGTCGCATCTGCAAATCCTGGCTGATTCTTGTGTAGATGGCAATCGTTTTTGTTTCAGTGTGCATTTAATATGATTTCTTCAGGCTTCTGCATCAAACACAGAAGGGAAAAAAAAATCCAGCACTCTTACCTGAGATCGTAGACTGGAGCTGTGTTTGATCCTGTCGCCACAATCTCCTGCATATTGGCTCTGTTTCTCTGCTTCACTCTCTCTTTCAGCATAATGCTGAGAGCCCACCAATCAATTAGCCCTGCCTTTGATTGATCAAGCCTTGTTTTGGTCACCATTTGTTCAGCCACACACACACACACATGGTTTCATCACTCTGCGGTTTCATTGACACAATGATGGGATCAATGCGTCTTTGCAATTCTGTGGTGTAACTAAGGGAAAATAAGTATAGGCCTAAGACAATGAAACTTCAGGCACACATACATATACATGAATATAGCCTACAAACAAGCAATCTAATACAAGAAACAAGCTTAAAAATGTCAAATGCAATTCATAATGCAGCACAAGTGCCGGTGGCATTCTCAGTCAGGTTTTTCTTTCTTTCTTTCTTTCTTTCTTTCTTTCTTTCTTTCTTTCTTTCTTTCTTTCTTCATTTATTTATTTTCTTTTGAGTGAATTACTTCAGCCATAAATAAACTATAAGCAATTGTTATGCAGTACATTTTAAAAGGTTTTAAAAAGTTTATTTTTGACATGAATGACATTACTACTCAGGACACGTATAGTATTTTCAGAATTTATGGTGAAATGCCCTCTTGAATATTACTAATCTAAATGAATTCTGCTCATTCGGGGGAGAGTATGCAATCGTCTCCTCGATGAGTGGAACACAGTGTGATTTTTCACCATTCACAATTTTTTAACTCTGAGCCAGATAAATAAAACAATACACTTATTTTACAGTCCATGTCAGAATGGGAGATGATTCCACTCGTTACTTCTAGACAAAGCAAGGAATGGACAGGGGGTTGTTCTCTCAGTGTGGTCAAGTCTTTGCAGTGCTTTATCTTTGTGTGGACACTGACCATTGTGGTCCTGATAACTGACGTCCCATTACAGAATCCTGACAGAACAGTGGAGTACACCAGAGATCTGCTGTAGTTCTGGGTGGTTGTAAATCTTACAGTCCTGTTGCATCATTTTCACAAAGCAGAGGGTGTATTTCAGTGCAATATATACTTTCTAACCAGTTAAAATATTGCAACTCAAATTAAATTCACAGCTCATTGTGTCAGATAATATAATAATTAATATGATCATGCATAAATAAGATACCAAAATAATAAAAAAAGAAAGAAAGAAAATGTAATTTTATGTGTGTGTGTTCAATCAAAAATAAAAATTGCAATATAGCTCATACTAACAGCACAGTGTGTTCTATGTGTTTCATATTTGGCTGGTAAAAATATATCTGCTGTTTTTTTAATTATTTACTAAATGTTGCTATTAGGGGAAAATAAATCTGGGTCCTGAGGCAAAACTGGAGGCCCTGCTTTTAGGGATCACAAAAATGAACATGTTTTAATATTAAATTAAGAATATAAATGATTAAATATTAAAATTATTCCATATTAAACTTGCTGTCTCTCACAGTGTGCCGAGTGAAGGGTTAGAAGCTCAGATAAGCTCATGTTCTAACCCCTTTGAGACCTTGACCTCTGACCTTCTATAGGGAGGTCAACCTGAATGTTGTATTCATTTGTGAGAGAGTGTGTGTGTGTGTGTGTGTGTGTGTGTGTGTGTGTGTGTGTGTGTGTGTGTGTGTGTTCAAGGTTCAAGGTTATTTTATTCATCACATACTCAATTATACAGAATATAATCAGTAGTGAAATGTAAGTCAGGTCAGGTCCACTCAATGGACAGCGCAA
This sequence comes from Gymnocypris eckloni scoliostomus, assembly GCA_027564155.1. Classification (NCBI taxonomy): domain Eukaryota; kingdom Metazoa; phylum Chordata; class Actinopteri; order Cypriniformes; family Cyprinidae; genus Gymnocypris; species Gymnocypris eckloni. The sequence goes on along the minus strand of CM050423.1, from coordinate 6,470,002 downwards.
AATATGTAACACAACAAAAGAGAATATATATAAATATAGGTACAGTTTTTAAAAATTATATAAGAATAAAAAATAAAGAGTAAAATGTGCAACAAAATAAAATGTACAATACAATATACTGTGGACTTAATACATAATAATATAAACAGGGATGTGCAAGAGGAATGTGCAAACAGGTTGTACCGGGTATATACACATAGCAGCAATACGGATGATAGAGAATAGTGAATGTTTTACAGTTTATTAAATTGAGTCCTGTAAATGTTATTAGCCCGAGTTTGAGTTTAGGAGCCTGATGGCCTGAGGGAAGAAGCTCCTCCTGAGTCTCTCAGTTTTTGCCATCATGCTCCTGAAGCACTTGCCAGATGGCAGTAGAATGAAAAGACGGTTACCGGGGTGATTTGAGTCTTTGATGATTTTGATAGCTCTGCTTTTGCAGCGTTTGAGGTAGATGTCCTGCAGAGAGGGGAGAGCAGACCCTGAGATGCTCTCAGCTAAGCGCACAACTCTCTGCAGAGCTTTGCAGTCCTGATTTGAGGCATTACCATACCACACTGAGATGCACTGAGACAATATACTTTCTATGGCTCATATGGCCCATTTGTGAGTGTGTGTGTGTGTGTGTGTGGGGGTATGTGTGTGTGTCAGAGAGAGAGAGAGAGAAATATATTGTTTTACATGGTATAGCATAGAGATCACTGATCTTAAAATAAATACAATTTAAATTAAATTCAAACAACAAACTGCACCACAAATGATATACATAAATAGGCCTATAGAAGCATTTATGAAATCATATGAAGTAATGAAATTCTGAATTTTATGTAAATTGCAGTTCAATTTGTTATGCTGATAACAAAATTTGTAACATTTTGTATGAATATGTTACCCTGTGTAATCAGGTTTCAAGCTTCCTATGATTTTTGTTTTTGAGGGTGTCGTAGTTATACATGTTACATATACTTACTATTAACAATAAATTATGCATAATTACATGCAAGTCACCCTAATCTGAACACTAACTATAGGGTAAGTATGTGCAGTTAATTAATATTACTTTGTACTTACAATTACACTGTTACACTGTTACAATTACACTGTAACAAGGAAACCTTAAAATAAAGTGTATTTAAACACTAACTATAGGGTAAGTATGTGCAGTTAATTAATATTACTTTGTACTTACAATTACACTGTAACAAGGAAACCTTAAAATAAAGTGTAACCCCCACACACACACACACACACACACACTCAACACTGCATCAGTATGAGGGAAACACCTTTCTCTGAAAACACTTGAGGCCGTATTCAATAGTGCCAGTGTCAAACACTCTTCTATGGCATTCAGGCAGCTGATAACTGCAAAGCTGTATGCCATTTTTCCAGAGTCCTTTTCATTCATCGACTTGCTCTGTCTGAAGAAGAAGTCCATAGAAGATCCACCGCCATTGAAGACACCACAGCAGTGGATTGCTTTGCAGTTGACACCTGCAGCGCATCTCTCCTGCCACTTGCCTGCAAGTCACCTGCTTTCCAAAAGAGTATGGCACTTTCTAAAAGAGCAAATTCTCATGCAAAGGCATGTTGTTGCAAGAACTGCTCTGTGAGTGCCCCTTTTGCGAGGTCCCATCCGATGGGAATGAGAGCTATGTTTTTAGTCTGGGTCATGCCTTTTAATCTTCCAATCTTCTTGAGCTGATCTCCTTCCCTGCTGCGAAGCCACTTCAAATGAAGAAAATAATCAGCATAACTGATATTCATAATGGAAAGCAGGCACTGCTTTTTGTAAGTTTCATATATACAAATATCTTGTTTCAGTTTCTCCTTATGAATGACCAACATAGACTATTGATACCTGTAATAAACAGTGAATATCTTCCACACAGACACTCACATGCTAGTTTGCAATTAGCTGTTACACATTATTGAGGGGTGAAAGGAGGTTAAACTTCTGTGCCCCTCCACACTACCTTGTACATGGGATGTAGCACTGGTAGCACTCTACAATGAACAGATTCAACAGAATTGGCAAAACCTGTGTAATCTTACAGAACATGCACCAAATCTGGTCATCAGCAGTGAGCAACATCAAGCTGAAAAGAAACAGCTGATCAATTCAATTATCACCCCAGCTATATATGCCAGCAAGACATGGAAGATCACTGCAAAGATCACCCATAGGCTCAAAGTGTTCGAGCACTGCCGTCTTTGCAAAATCCAGAAGGACACATATTGCAACCGTATCACAAACGAGAAAATCCTTCCGCCATCAGGCTTGCAAAAATTAAGTGTTACATATGGCCAATAATTGCCACCCAAAGATTGCAATACATTGGACTGCAATACTGATCGGGGTCACGGGAGGCATGTTGTTGCTTTATGCACAAACCTGCACAGGAGGAAGACAAAGTCTGCACATCTAAGCACTTTAGCCTGTATTAGATTCCTGAACAGCTTTTTGGCTGTTTTGACGGTCACACTAAATGCTTAAGGTCTCTGCACAATAGTCCGAACTTTTCGCATGCGTTTTTTCGTATTCACAATCCTAAAAATTTGTCACGCATAGAAACCTTGCACACTGAGTCCGATGCGTATTAATTAATCCGTTGCGGAAAAATGTGCAAAACGATACAAATGTCTTCATGCATTGAGGATGATTTTGTTGTCATCTTGCTTCTTAAAAAAAGGAAATATTGGATCCATCCAATCCTGAGATATAGAGAGGACTTGTTAAGGATCAGCGGTATAATCACGGTCGATTCAAAGTTTACTTCAGGATGTCAGTGGATCAGTTTGATGCTTTGCTAGCGATATTAGAGCCACATATTAAAAGGAAGACCACCAGTTTCTGTGAACTCAGTGTGCAAGGATCTATATGTGCTTTGTGCTGCGAGATGAAGTGGATGAATTTGACAATCGCCATTCTGGATTTTGGCGTTCGCTTGTACGGTGGCTCTGAACGGTCAAAACACCTCTCAACATGCTTGCCACGGATGCGAAAAACGCAAAAAATCTAAACCGATATAAAAAAAATTGACAGACGAAACTTTCGGAGGCAGTGTGTAAACGTGATTGACAGAACTTGAGGTCGTATTTATTTTTCAACGTAAGAAACTTTCGGATGAAAATTTCGGTCTTAGTGTGCAATGACCTTTACAGTTCACATTGGATTGTGAATGTGGCTTATGATTATCCAGGTCTACAGCACCCCATTACTCCAAATCCACAAAAAGCGCATTCCACAAGAAGGATGGCTTCCTCCTGGGCATGGGCAAACAGTGTGTCAATCCAAGACATCTGGCTGGCTGCAGGCTGGTCAATAGTGAACACTTTTGCTAGGTTTTACAACGTACATATTTCCTTTCTTTCCTCTGTTCAAACTGCTGCAAAGTGCCAGCAACCCGGGTGATTGCTGCTGGATTTTAATGTCTGAAAAAATATGTGTAAGGTCAACACTAGCCTATTATAACTTGTGATTAAGTGCTATTATAGTGTGTTGTAATAATGGTTTGTGCTCTGGCTATATAGTCACTGTCAGGGTGCGTGAAGAGAGAGATGAGGCGAGGACTCAAATGCAGGAGAATGGGTCTTTTTAATAATAAAATAAAACAAAGAACAAAAACCGATGCAAATCAGTGTTAGCACCACAGCAACAAGCTTTCTCCTGAACAAGGTCTTATAACTCGGAACAAATACACATGTTCAAATGTAATTAGAGGTTTACATGTTTGTTAGCTGCATTGTTTGATTTATAGCACACATACAAAGTGAGCTGCATTGTGAGCGTTTGCTCTCCTCGTGGCCCTGATGCAGTAGTGTACATCAGTAAATCATCCCCATGTATTGATCAGTCTTAGCTGCTTTATGGCCTGATGTTGTAAATGTCATGTTTTAACTGTGCATGTTTGATATCAATCTGATTAAAGCAGTTACTTCCATAAAAAAACTGTATACAGCAAATATTCTTAATCTGTCATCAGTGATTACCCAGTGATTAAATAGCATGTAGATTACTATATGACCATCAATTTGTCAAAGCAAACATTTCTCTGGCTTTTCTGTTTGCTCTGTGTTTCAGTAGCAAGAAAATGAAAGAATCAATTCAGAACAACGTACTTCTGTCCACAGGGTTTCTTTGCCTTAAGCAAAGAACAACAGCTATGTGGACATTTACTGGATAAGGAGAGACATTTTACGAACATTGTAAAAACTGTTTTGTTGTTAAAGACAAACTTTTAGTTCAGCAATATGTTTAAACCCAAAATCTCAAATGGGACCCTTTAATATTTAACGTGTTTTTACTAAAGATTAATATGATTAAATGAAAAGCAAATTTTGCTGTCTCCAGTTTAATTTATTTATTTTGTCAATTGTTTTACAGTTTCTTTATACATGTTTTTTGTACTTTTTTTGTTTCTGTGTTTCTGTAAATATGATGCAGTGAAGTTTTGTTTGCACAAATATTTTGTATATTCATGTTTTGTTAAAGAAAAAAATGGCAAAAGATTATACCAAGCAATTTAATCATTAATACTTGATTCATAAATGTAATTTACATTGCATGTTCCTTTTTTTTCTTTTTTTATCAATTACTTGATTTAGATATTATTCATACAGTACAACACCCTTTTATCTTTTAAAAGTTTTATGGTTGTAAACTGGGCCATTTTAATATTATAATACACATGCATATGTGCAGAACACAAAAGTACCATGATAGTCATTTACATTTATGCATTTAGCAGATGCTTTTATCCAAAGCGACTTACAGTGCATTCAGGATATACATTTTTTGTCAGTACGTGTGTTCCCTGGGAATCGAACCCACAACCTTTGTGCTGCTAACGCAATGCTCTACCACTGAGCCACAGGAACAGGCTCAGGCTCATATATTGCTGTGAGGCTCATATATTGTTCATGGCTTTTGCAAGTAATCTGTAAAGAAAATATTAAAACATTGATGTTGGGACTGGAGCCCACAATAGCGAGAATTTATACTGGCACACACCTTAAGGCATGCCACTTTGGAGCAAAAAAACACACACTGTACAACAGCTGGTGTGCTCAGCATGGGACTGATACGGAATCTCTACAAACAAGTGGCTGGACTGTGTTATTAAGCAAATGATCCTTATACAATACAAACACATATATTAACCATTAGGGGCTCTCAGGGGGCTCCTTTACGCTTAATAGGCTTGCTTCATTTAGTGCTTATCATGGTAACATTTCCAGGTTATGTTCACCAGGCCTTGAGATAACAGGCAAGAAGCGTGAGCACTATGTCAACAAGCTCATAGTGCCCTTATCATTACAGCTTAGTGGCACCTTAATAGGGACAGTAAACGATCAGCAGTACTTCAGCATTGCATTGACACACTGAGTCTATAGTAGAATAAATATGCTTTTCCAATGGTGGTGTGAATGGGGCTACTGTGGTTCTCATGTGGAAAATGTGCGTTCGATTCCAGCTCATGTAATTATTTTCTATCCATGATCTATGTCATTATCAATATCCAACATAAATATCATTTATTTATTCATTTATTCATTAAAAAAAACAGCATTACCATTTGCTATTGGCTTCATTTTCAATGTCTAGTTTAGTCCGTGTTCTTTACATTTTATAAGTGCACTTGATGAGTGAAGATCACATGCACATGTTCACCGTCTGGAGTCAGTTTCATCAAAAATAAATGAACGGAACAGCGAGAAGGAGAGCTGGTGACAGCCGCTCGTAAATTAGGAGTCCAGACCAGGACAGCGTGACCTGAGAATCTGTCACCGAGAGGGACGGATGGCATGAGGTGCAGATATATTCTGCTGAAGGCCTTGTTTAGGTTCCCACTGACCTTGTGTTTGTGTTTGGGTCTGACACTTTTATTGATTAGTGCACGGAACTGAGGTTCTGCTCAGCAGACCCTTATGAACACACTATGGAGCGGAATCCCTCAGAATGAGCGCCATTATATTGAAGTACATTTTCTGTACTGCCATATGACTGAAATTTTTATGTGTTATAGGTTTTTAAAATGTTTATTCCTGGTTGATTTTCCAGCTGGGAGACACTAAATATATTCCTGGATCTTCCAGGAAGAATATTCTACACATTAATTGAATGTATTAATTATTTTTTAAGGTAAGTGGTTGCAATCTATTTATTTTAGCTATTTTAAGCTAAATAAAAGTAAATGTTTAAATTATGTACATTTCTTTATTTAGTTTAAATAAACTCATTTAGTTGACTGACTTTCAACATGTGTTTTTTTATGTAGCTAAAATAAATAGTTTGCAACCACTTACCTTAAAAAGAATTAATAAATTCAATGACTTTTTTTTCCAGTGTAATTTAAAGGTTATAATTTGCAAAATAAACATAAATATAATTTAAAAATGATTGATTTATTGATTTAAAATGTATGTAATATGTTTGGAATGTATGAGTGATGACATGACATGCAGAGAGAAAAAAACAGGTCTAGGTCAGCTATTTGTTTACATTTAGTCATCATTATTAATAAAGTGGTCTAAATTCCCCTTTATCTCGTGAGACTGCTTTTCTTGGACAATGAACTGGTCATATGTTGCAATGCAGAAGAATGACTCACAGCTACTCAGACATGGTAGATTTATGACTTGTGTTTCAGTCTGTATCAGCACAATACGCAGCCAGTTTACTGTTCTGGAGACCCCTGAACATTAATTTTAACATGACAATGATGAAGAAATAGGTCTGGACCCTGACAGACACTGAGCCAGAGGAAGCCATGAAATAAGTCTCCAAAGCTGAACACAATATAGACTAGAGAAGTGGAGCTTCTCACTCTGCGCACCCTGACATCACCAGTGTCAAGTTAGATTCTGTATAATATGTCAGAATTCATATATGTCAGTAAAAAGTAAATGTAGTCTGGCTTGTAGTACATGGGTTTCCCAAACAGGGGTTCACAAAAATAGCTTAGCTTTTTGTGATATATTAAATTATTAAATTAAAAGCTGTGATTTTTTTTTAAAAGAATAGTCTGATGTGCTGCACATTTCAGAGTAAATGAGAAGTGTACAATCCGAGCAGCTCGATTCACTGTAAATGAAGCACACTCCATCTAACAATGTCGTGACATATGGAATACTGTTTCCGGGTCCAGGCCTCTACTAGTTTCAGTTAAGAATACTTTCTCAAGAGCCATTTATGAGCACTTTTTATTCATATTACACATTTAAGCTCAGCTTTCATAAACTCATACTGTATACTACAGTCTACATACAGTGTATCTGACACCAATATTTTAACAATTTCTTAAAGATGAATCACGGTCTGGCCATCTGATATATCGTTATGAATAGCCCATAAAGATTACAATCATGATTTTTTTTATAGTATTGTGAGTTACATTAGAATTGTTCTTTGCTTGTGCATCGAATAGAGTTTTTGAACCTGGAAATGTCACTTTGTGATTTCACACTTAAGAAGAGGATGAATGTTTAGTGGAATTGAGAACCGATGTCTAACTTGTATTCTTGCTGGGTTTTTTTTCAACTGCTTACACACAAAAATGTTTCTTGTCACACAATTTCTGAATCCTGACACTCAAACACCAGAAACACACACCAAATCTGCAAAACCATACACTAATTCTCGGCCTTTCACGTTTTGCAAAGCACACAAAAATCTAACATGAATTAATATTATGGCAAAGGGGTTTGCAAATGTTTGCTTTTGGGATATTTTGTTGTGTATATTTAATTGTTTGTGATATTTTGAATGCAATGCTTCACTTTGCAAGATATGTGAGGCATTTTACATTTTGTTTGTGCAATTCTTGGATTTGTGAGTATTTTTTTTTAAAGGCAAAGTTTTGAAAATGTGTGTAAGCAGTTGAAAAAAAAACGTAAAGACAGTTTACGGTCTGTTTTAAAGTAATATTTTTTTGTCTTCATTTAAGTTCTTAGGTACTGGGAAAAAGGTACATTTATGTTCTGTAATCAACATAATTAACATTCCTATAAATAAGAAAGCTATCATATATATGCTGTCTTGCAGACAGGGCAGTGGTGGGGGTGTAGATAGATAAAATAGAAGAGGGACAGATGGTTTTGTTTCTTGCGGTCAGGAAACATGGGATCACTGATCAGAACACAGGTCACATGTTCTCTGTACAGGACTCTGGCACATGCTGACATAATGGAACTAATTAACGGTTTGGCTTTGTTAAAGAAGACCGAGTACTGAATGGCAATAACAATCTGAGTGGTAGTAATGCTGAAATTGATGAAAAGATGAAATTCAGAAATTGGAACTGGCTTGCTATGCGACTCTAAATCAAACATGTCATATCTACGGTGAACATGGAGTCCCACGAGTTTGCAGGAAAAAAAATGGCTCACATATCTCTCAATTTTCTCTTTTGTCTCACTCCTCCATATTTAAAGTAATATTTATTCCACATAATAATGTAACATTTATATTATGTACAATATTGTGTGTAATGTTAATAATGTAGTATGTATTACATACAACAACATTGCTTTTTTGCAGAATCTGATAAACTTTTTTACAACTTATTTTAGAGTCTATTGTATTTTACAACAGCAGTTTGATGTCACAATTACCAGTGTTTTTTAAGTCTGTGGTGCAATGTGGAGTCTGTGCGCCACCTAGTGACAAAAGTGTGAAAACAGTAAACACATAACATTTGGTATTACAGTTGTATTATTTTGGTGATCCCTACATTTTGTTACCTTACAAAATATACAAATTCAATTAGTTTATTTCTCTGCTATAATTTAAGACATATATTTAAATAATGGACAAAACTGACTGACCATCAGCTGAAAATTATTAAAATATTAGGCATATTAATTTGAAATATTTTACAGCATCAAAAACCATCTTAAACCATCAAATATCACCATGTTCCCTTCGTCCCTCCCTATATAAACTTGTGTATAAGTTTGAGGTGGTTGCATATCATGCTATTTTAAGGTTATTGCACATAGGCCTATATCTGTAGCAATTTTCCTGTTATTAAATTTGTTTTAACATTAAAAATTGAGAAAAATCAATTTAAAAACGTAATCATACTATGTCATATCATAAATCTGATATCACTGGAAACCAACTTGGGTCTTTTTTTTTTTGGTCTGTTGTTACTTATCCATTCTGATGTTGTCAACCTCAACCTTTTACTTTCCTCTCTAGGAAACTATACTAATGTAACATTGTATACAATTATCAAATTATTTATTTGATGAACCATCTATTTTAGCTTCTTTATGCTCAGACATGGGGTAGTCAGAATGTCCACTCTGTTAGTGCCCGCCAGAAGATCTAACACATTGATAGTGTACATAGTGATGTGAAAGTATTATACGGTATGTTTAAGTTGAATAAGCAATGTTTTAAAACTTCATTAGTAACGGCTTTCATGTTAAAAATAAATAAATGAATTAATTAATTTAGGTTTTGCCCACTCCTTGCCTACCCGGCAATTATGTAAAGCAAGAGCTGTTGTTTGTTCGTTTGTTTTAACAACAACTTGTTAAGGTCAGCAAAACAATAACAAAAATTCACTCAATGAAAAAGTATTGGAGTATCAATAATGCATTTAATTAAAGGCTAAACAAAACTGTCTGTCGTTCATTTGAATCTAAAACAAACAAATAAATAAGTAAATAATGCAATGGTGAGACAATAAGCACAATATATTTTTTAAAACGACCTTGATTTGGTTATAAGAGTACAAAGGAACGTGGATTTTATAAGATAATATATACAGTCCCATACATTTCAGTCATAAGACTTTCAAACTGCTGCTGATGTATTCCTTTACTTTTTTGGCTCTTCATTTTGTTAGTTTTGCTTCATAATGCCTAAATTTATTTACCTGAGCTTGACCAAAATACTGCAGTTGAACACAGCTCATACCAGTCTTTTTCTACCCTTATTTGATGTTTGTGTGTGTGTGTGTGTGTGTGTGTGTGTGTGTGTGTTTTAAATGGGATCCAGCTCATAAATACCTCCTCTGACACATAGCGTAAAGCATGTAGGCCATTGTTGAGCAGTGAGAAGGATAGATTTTCTCCTTTGAATGTTTATCACAGTCTCCTGAATATCTTTCGACAGAGTCTGATCTTTCATTTCCAGTAGACAGAGGAACAGATTGATGGATATTTCAGTAGCGAGACCATGTGCTTCTTTTATCTTCTCTTTAATGTAAATGTACTGTGTGGTTCTCCTAATGCTCTCTGAGCTGTTTGGTGTGTGTCAGTAGATCCTGAAAGAGTCTCTGATTCACATAGGCATTTTTTAATAAAACCAATAAATCCTGAACAGTCTCCCCAAACGAGCCGTTTCAGATTCTCCCTCTGTTCACGTCACAGAGGGGAAAAAGTCCAGCCCATTTGTGACTCTCTGCCCTTTTACCATAAACACAGCCTTGAGTAAAAAGCAGCAGTCCGTCATTACTGGAGTTATACAATGTCAGTACTAAAGAGGCTTTACAAGTGTTGTGTTTTGGGATGCACTAATTAACATAGGAGTCGCCATAATCTCCCCCCCATCTGAGCCGTGGACACTGTGGTTAAATTTCATTTTCAAAGGAAATATCACAAAAAAAATCAGTAAATTCCCCTAGGAATCAATACAAATATCAATATGTTTAGGAATTGATAACACTTTGTGCGCGAACGTCAGCTCCAGACAAAGTAAGTATCACGTGTTTGTTTTCCAAATTGCCTTTCTGAAAGAGCTTCTTGGCACTCTGTGAGGCTAATTGCTAAAGCTTTCATTGTCGCTGCCTGTTTTCACTGATGCTGCCTTCAAGTGCTTCCAGAATGATCGTGAATAGAAATGTGGTTGTTAAAAGTTGCATATGAAAGCAGTGTGAGTCGATCGTTGGAAGTTGTCGAGCTCATAATCAGAAGTGGGACTCATAAAGTTTGTTATAGTATGAGACCAGCTATGTTGTTATTTTTATCCCACCGTGCTCCCTGTCTGTGTAATTCATAAACGTGAATTTATTATGCACAGTATAATCAGATAACTGACTTTGACACAGAGTAGGTTTTCTGTAAGGATAACAGGCTTGTACTAATAGTGGAATGTTTATTTGCGAAGGCTAGTACTGCTAGTGTCAGGGCTTGAGCTCTTAAATCTATTTTTCGTGAGCAACAGCTTATTTGCATTAAAGCAACATACTCAAAATCATAGTGTTTTTGCTCATACCCTAAAAATGGCAAATGTAACAAACTATAAACAATTATCTGTGGGGTATTTTGAGCTAAAACTTCACATACATGCTCTGGGGACATAAGAGACTTATTTTACATCTTGTAAAAAGGGGCATAACAGGTCCCCTTTAATCATACACTAGATTTAATTATATCACATTGAATTGATTATACTGATATAATATATATATATATTTTACCTCTAAGTGATGATATTACTGACCACTACCTTGTATCGCGCATGCTGCGTATTACTATATCATTCCGTGTTATCGTCTGGGTAGAACTATGTTTCCAACCAAAGATAGATTCACAAATAACCTGCCTGATTCGTCTCAACTGCTCTGCATAAATGCACATGAACTAGACAAAATGACTAGCAATATGGGCAGTATCTTCTGTTGTCCCCGTCAAAGTAAACGTTAAAGAGAAACACACTGCATCATGGTGCAACAGTAATACCCATTCTCTCAAGAAAGAAACTCATAATCTTGAGCATAAATTAAGAAACACTGAATTTGAGGTTTTGAGAATCAAGTGGAAAAAATTATGTCCAGCTATAGACAGGTTCTAAAAGCTACCAGGGCTGAGCATATCTGCAAACTCATAGAAAATAACCAAAACAATCCAAGGTTTTTATTTTTATTTTATTAGCACAGTGGCTAGATTAACAAATAATATGTCACCTAAACTATATATACCTCACAGTTTAGTAGCAATGACCTTATGAATTTCTTCACTGATAAAATAGATAAAGCTGTGTTCAAAATAATAGCAGTGTTTTTAAAAAAGTGAGTAAAGCTAAAAATCCTTATAATAAATTTTACTTCAATACACACAAATGCATTGGGAACATTGCACATTCTATTCTAAATCAAAACATGAAGAAAATTTTATCAAATTTGTTATTACTTTACAGAAAGTGAAAAAAGGAATATTAGGCTGTTAAAAAAATTGTGGAGTCTACATGTTGCTTTACAAAGTCAAACATTTACTGTAAAAACTGAAATAACTATTGAAGATTTAGCTTTCTTGTGAATGACTGAAATAGCATTTAGTTGTATAGCCACGGTTTCTGAGAACTTCTTTACATCTGTGTTGCATGGATTCTGGCACCTTCGAACAGGTATTCCAGCCCAGGACGATTGCACTACATACCACAAATCATCTGCTTCGGGGGCTTCTTCGGGGGCTTCTTGTCAATAACTTGGCTTCACATAGGCATCTTCTAATTGTTACAGTACTCACATGTAACTTTAGACTTTCTTTGATCACCCTGGAGCTGATCATTTGCTGAGTTTTTGCCAATTTGGCTATTCTTCGATCCATTCGAATGGTAGTTTTCAGTTTTCTTCCACATCTTTCTAGTTTTGGTTGCCATTTTAAAGCATTTGATATAATTTAACTGAGCAGTCTATAATTTTCTGCACTTCTTTATATGTTTTCCCCTCTCTAATCAACTTTTTAATCAAAGTAATCAATTATTTTGAACAATGTCTGGAATGGCCCATTTTATTCCGATTTTCAGAGATAAATGCACAGTACAACAATTGCTGCATTGGTCCTTAAATAAGGGCCACTTATTTGACACCAGTTTTTTCACAGAATTATTTACTTCTCTAATTAAATTCCACATTGCTATTGTTTTTAACATGCCCTTTTCAATTAATGATTACATTCCACAGAATCAACAGCATGCATGTCATGACTGTTGGGTCTGTTGGTTTTCTATTACTCTACCACACCTACTAGTAAAATATTTACCATGTGAAATATACATTCTACCAAAAACAGTGATTGATCTAGATTGGATTGCTATTATTTTGAACACAACTGAAGCATCAGAAATACAGTAGCAAATGAAGAGTTCAGATGCAAAAGCCTTAAAGTGCTGCAAATATCATGTCTGCTGTACCTATGGATGGGCGGAAGCCACATTGTGATTCTGGGAGTACTTCGTCAGACAGTGGTAGTAGTCGGTTTGCAAGAACACGAGCAAGAACTTTGCCTGTTGTTGACAGGAGCTAGATGCCCATGTAATTTCCACATTCAGCCTTGTCCCCTTCTTAAATATGGTCACTATTAGAGCATCCCTGAGCTCTGAGGGAAGTTGTTCTTTTTCCCAGACTTTGAGGAGTAGGGCATGGATGTGGTACTTGAGCTCTAATCCAGCTTCCTTTAGGATTTCGGCTGGAATCCCATCCCATCCGGACCGACCTTGTTGTTCTTAAGGCTCCTAATGGCATCTTGAACCTCTATTATAGTTGGAGGTAGCCCCATATCTTCTCTGATGGGACCCTGGGGGATATGTTTGGTAATGTCAATTTCAGTTGAGCTGTCACTGTTGAGGAGAGCTTGGAAATCCGCTTTCCATCGGGCATTATTGGACTCATTGTCCTTCAGCAATTCCTGACCGTCCTTTGAGCGCAGAGGGTTTAGGCCACGATAGCTTGGAACATAGATGGCATTGGTGGCACTGAAAAAGCCTCTGGTATCACCAGAGTCTGCCAGTCTCTGGATTTCAAGAGCCCTTTCTGTCCACCTAGAGTTTTTTAGCACCCTTATCCGTCTTTGGACATCTGCCTTGGCTATGGAGTAAGCCAGCCTTTTGGCCTTGCAGTTTACATAATTTTACCAGGCACAGAAGGCTTTCCTTTACTTGGAGATGAGTTGTTCTATTTCTGTGTCATTCTCATCAAACCAGTCCTGGTGTTTTCTGGACTTGTACCCAAGAATGGTTTTGCAGGTGGCAAGGAAGGTAGACTTTAAAAGACTCCAGTGCCCTTCGATGTCATCAGGGTATTCTTGTTGGAGGCTTTCCCCAAGTGAGGCCTAAAATTGCTGCTGGGTGGCAGTTTCATCAAGGCTGTCAAGGTTCAGTTTTGGTCGGAACTGCTTTTTTTGAATTCTCCTCTTCCTCTTGAGCTGAATTGACATTGTGGAGTGGATGAGGTGATGATCTGTCCAGCAGTCATCTGCACCAACCATGGTCCTTGTGTTGTTCACATCACGGACATCCCTGGCTCGTACAATGGCATCAATGAGATGCCACTGTTTGGAACGGGGATGTCTCCAATATGCCTTAAATTTGTTTTTCTGGCAAAAGAGAGTGTAGCAACGTTCAAGGTTCAAGGAAGGAGGACGAGGAAGTCAGGGGTGACGAGCCACAAATCGCTGTTTAATCAAACAAACAAAAAGTCACAAAAACGTAAATAAAGCCGGGGCTGTCTCTTCTTCGTGGGTTCCGGGTTTCGTCTTCTTCTGTGCTTCTCGCTCTCCCGCGTGCGTGCTCACGATCGCCCTCTCTCCCTTTTCCCTAGGACTGCGGGCCTTTTCTAGTCTCTCCGACAATCACTGGAATTAGACACAGGTGTTAGTCATCATTCACTTGCCAATCGTTTCACCGCTCGTCTCAGAACCCGCTCTCCCCCTCGCACGTTCCGCCTTCCCACGCTCCCCTCGCCACAGAGAGTATTAGTGATGATGAGATCATGTTTAACACAATTGCTGAGAAGCATAACTCCACTAGTGTTGATGTTTCCAATGCCTTCCTTTCCTATAGTGCCCTTCCAGAGGTGTTGATCCCTGCCAACCCTGGCATTGAAATCTCCAAGGAGAATAATCTTATCTTCCTTCGGGATTCTCGACAGTGTCTCGTCTAAGCAGGCATAAAAGGTCTCTTTTACTTCCTCTTCGGAGTCTAAGGTAGGGGTGTAGGCACTCACAACTGTTGCTATCAGGTTGTTGGCAAGCACCAGACGGATGGTCTTAAGGCGCTCACTAATCCCCACAGGAAGTTCATAGAGGTGGCTGATAAGCTGGTTCTTGATAGCAATTCCAACACCATGGATCCTGGGCTCGTCAGCAGTTTTTCCTTTCCAAAAGAAAGTGTAGCCACCCATCTCCTCTTTCAGTTGCCCTTCGTCTGCCAGCCGTGTTTCAGAGAGTCCGGCTAGGTCAATCCCAGTTCTCTAGCGATGATTGCGGTTCTCCTCTCCGGTCTATCACTGGTTGCACTATCCATCAGTGTGCGCACATTCCAGGCTCCAAAGTTCATAGTTTTGTGTTTCTGACCGCAAATGGTGATCCCTCTGGACGCGGTAATCCAGTCAGGAGGTTTGAGGCAGGCTATTTTTAGGGCACCTTTTCTAGCCCCTTCCCCATGTGGGGTGAGCAGACTGGATCCTAAAGAGGGCTGCTCAGTCATGGGTGCAGCTGCCGAAGGACTCTTTCTGCCTCATTTCAAGAGCCCAGCGACTGAGTCTAACACTCACCACCTAATGTGCCATTTTATGACTAGGGGCTTCCAGATCTCACAATCCTGCCCCCGTTGCCACTCTCTGGTCACCATTGGACTTTTACCAGGATGTTAAGGTGGTTTCCCAAAGAGGACGCCTGTGCGTGATTTTGTTTAAGGTGGGGAGACTGGTGCACAGACAGTCACCACACGATCCTTAACAGAAAGGGGTCAGAATCCAGTGGCATGGGGTCCAAGATGACTGGGGGCCTCTGTCTGCTGCAGCCTTCATCCACCTTCCCAGCCGTTGTGACGCTCCCTTAAGGCCAGCCATCATCCTCCGCCTGTATAGCCATTGAGGTCTTGGTTGGATTGCTCTTTGTCAGGGAACCTCCCGGTTGACCTTTCCGCCATGGGTGACCCTACCAGGAGCGTAGCTCCAGACGGTATCGCTCTTGGGATCACAGGTCCACGCAAGCCTCTCCACCACGACAAGGTGGCAATCCCCGGAGAGGATACATGAGCACAAAGCCCTATTTCACAAACAGTTGAGTGAGCAAGCCTTTGTCAGTCCTTATGAGAGAAGCGTTCAGAATCAGCATATGGTCATTGTTTAGTGGGCTTTGTTTTCAAGCGCGCAACTCACGTCATTCGCTGTTCTTCTGCTGGCAGTTTTAAAACAGCGTTGCATTACTGCGGTGCCCTCTTCTGGATTGGGGGTGAATAGCCTGTATTCGTCATACCGTGACGGTTCGGTATGAATACATTTATCATGCCACCCCTAATATACAGTGGGGCAAAAAAGTATTTAGTCAGCCACCAATTGTGCAAGTTCTCCCACTTAAAAAGATGAGAGAGGCCTGTAATTTTCATCATAGGTATACCTCAACTATGAGAGACAAAATAAGAAAAGAAAATCCAGAAAATCACATTGTAGGATTTTTAAAGAATTTATTTGCAAATTATGGTGGAAAATAAGTATTTGGTCACCTACAAACAAGCAAGATTGCTGGTTCTCACAGACCTGTAACTTCTTATTTAAGAGGCTCCTCTGTCCTCCACTCGTTACCTGTATTAATGGCATCTGTTTGAACTCGTTATCAGTATAAAAGACACCTGTCCACAACCTCAAACAGTCACACTCCAAACTCCACTTTGGCCAAGACCAAAGAGCTGTCAAAGGACACCAGAAACAAAATTGTAGACCTGCACCAGGCTGGGAAGACTGAATCTGCAATAGGTAAGCAGCTTGGTGTGAAGAAATCAACTGTGGGAGCAATTATTAGAAAATGGAAGACATACAAGACCACTGATAATCTCCTCGATCTGGGGCTCCACGCAAGATCTCACCCCGTGTCAAAATGATCACAAGAACTGTGAGCAAAAATCCCAGAACCACACGGGGACCTAGTGAATGACCTGCAGAGAGCTGGGACCAAAGTAACAAAGGCTACCATCAGTAACACACTGCGCCCGCCAGGGACTCAAATCCTGCAGTGCCAGACGTGTCCCCTGCTTAAGCCAGTACATGTCCAGGCCCGCCTGAAGTTTGCTAGAGAGCATTTGGATGATCCAGAAGAGGATTGGGAGAATGTCATATGGTCAGATGAAACCTTTTTGGTAAAAACTCAACTTGTCGTGTTTGGAGGAGAAAGAATGCTGAGTTGCATCCAAAGAACACCATACCTACTGTGAAGCATGGGGGTGGAAACATCATGCTTTGGGGCTGTTTTTCTGCAAAGGGACCAGGACGACTAATCTGTGTAAAGGAAAGAATGAATGGGGCCATGTATCATGAGATTTTGAGTGAAAACCTCCTTCCATCAGCAAGGGCATTGAAGATGAAACGTGGCTGGGTCTTTCAGCATGACAATGATCCCAAACACACCGCCCAGCGAAGGAGTGGCTTCGAAGAAGCATTTCAAGGTCCTGGAGTGGCCTAGCCAGTCTCCAGATCTCAACCCCATAGAAAATCTTTGGAGGGAGTTGAAAGTCCGTGTTGCCCAGCGACAGCCCCAAAACATCACTGCTCTAGAGGAGATCTGCATGGAGGAATGGGCCAAAATACCAGCAACAGTGTGTGAAAACCTTGTGAAGACTTACAGAAAATGTTTGACCTCTGTCATTGCCAACAAAGGGTATATAACAAAGTATTGAGATGAAATTGTGTTATTGACCAAATACTTATTTTCCACCATAATTTGCAAATAAATTCTTTAAAAATCCTACAATGTGATTTTCTGGATTTCTTTTCTTATTTTGTCTCTCATAGTTGAGGTATACCTATGATGAAAATTACAGGCCTCTCTCATCTTTTTAAGTGGGAGAACTTGCACAATTGGTGGCTGACTAAATACTTTTTTGCCCCACTATATATATATATATATATATGTATATATACGTGTAGAGTTCAGATGTAAAAGCCTCTATAAGTGCCATCTGAAATTTTCATCTAAAATTATAATTTTTATCAGGCTGCTATGTTTAGGTTCAGTTATTTTACTCGAATGGCAATGGAGTGCATGGATCTGTCTTCGGTCCTCTGCTATTTTCAATATACATGTTGCCCCTTGGTAATATTATTAGAAAATATGGGATTAGTTTATGCATTTATGACCTCAAGAGTGGACTATATTTCCATATAATTTACAAAATATTACTACATGCTTACAAGGCCCTAAAAGGATTTAGTTCCTGAGTACATAACCAGTCTTCTATCATGCTACAATCCATAATGCTCCTTTAGGTAACAAAAACAATGGTAGTACCTATAGCAAAGTCTACTAAAGGGGCAGAGCATTTTTGCATTTGGCTCCTAAACTCTGGAATAGCCTTTCTGATAATGTTTGAGGTTTGAGTTAAAACTTTCAAAAAGGAATTATCAAGGACAGCAAGCTGGTCAACAGACTGCAAGTAATTCTGAGGTACAAGTAGAGACAATTTTGTGAGCTAAAGGCTGGGGAAGGGGGAAGGCTTGCTATTTCCACAAAAAGTAGAGGGGGTGGAGTTTATTGATTAACATTGAACAGGTGCGCAACAGCTGGATTGTTGGATGAGAGATTGGTGTGCTTGTCTAATTTAAGATTGGTTTGACCTGATGTATGAATGGAAGGCGTTCGAGGACCATCTGCCTGAGGTTTTGATTTGCCATCCAGGGAGACCGTTTTGAGCGGCTGAAGTTTATTTTCAGTGCCAATGTGGAAAGAATGGCTGGAGTAACCTTTCGCTAGAATGCCTAATCTGGTCTGGACTGATTTTAGGTGTTTTTGAAACCAATGTATGGAGATGGGACTGTTGTTATCATCTACGAAAAGGGTATTGGTGGGAAATTTAATTTGAGATCTTCTGTGAGATAGAAAAAGAGCAACAGATTGTAAGACTGGAGGGGAGTGGGTAAGTTAAAGATGAAAAGTAAATGGCTGCACATTAATTGATATGTTTTGCTATGTTCGATATAAAAACAAATAATGTAGTTGGCCAGTATCTGGAGTTTAAAAAGGCCCAGATTAATTTAGGGATTTAATTTTGAATTACAGGTAAACTCAGAACATCCGAGGAATCCAAAGTCGGTGAGGATGAAGAGATTGTGGAGTAATTTGGCTTTGTTTTCTGACTGGTAACCTGAACAAAGAGAGAATAAGCAATTGATTAGGAGGAGGGGCAAGCAATAATCTAAATAGCTGGGTTGTAATTTTTGGAAGTCTTTGATAAGGAGGGAGATTTGAGGATTATTGATGGCGGGCCACTGATGACCGAAAATTAGTTTATGTAAAAATGTGGGGAAATTGTAGCTTATGATGAAAATGAAAAGACTTGAAACAGTTCCAAGCTTTCCAATATGAGCTGAGCATTCTTGTGTGTCAGTTTGCAAATCTTTGTGAACCCAAAAGGCCAACATAAAACACAAGGGGTCAGGGAGAAGAAGGAAACAGTAAAATGATGGCTCGCCCACAATAGCATGTTCATGCAATGGTGGTGTTTATTTTCAGTGTAATGGAAAGCATTCACATGGTCCACACATGAAGTGCACAAACCCAAAACTGTCCCAAAGCATAAAGAAACAACAAAAGGCAAAATAAAGATGGCAAAAATGCACAAAAACAAAAGTATCCACAATATACACGGTATTATCCATTCACGGCACCACAGTAGCAAGTTCACACTCTTAATAACAAGCAAAAACTGATTGGTCCGTTTTCCCTTTTATAGGGCCTAAAATTCTTCCTTAATTGGATCATACTTTACCAAACGTTTACAACAGGTAAGTGCATATTCACATATATACACATAATTCGTAACACATAATACATTACATAAACACTATTAACAAAAATAGTTAATGAAAATACATAGAGATTTATCCTTTATGCTATTTTTTAATACTAAACACTAAAATATAGTTGTCGATATCCAGCAACTCTGCAAAGGTGTGACACAGTTAGATGACTTCATAAGATGCTTAGTTCGGCCGACCAACTTTCGTCTCCCACTAGAGGATTGATTCATAATACAAACAAACACACAAAACAATCACTTAAAATGTATGAAGTGTCCGGAATATGAACTGCAGGGGAATATGTGAATATAATGTCTGTGGATGGCCAGAATCACATGTGTAGCTGCTTCTCATGACTGAAAATAGGGAAAATTATTGTCCATGAGGCAAGCATATGTAAATGTTTGTTTCCAGTACTGTCACGCTCAGTTGTGACGACTGCTTTGTCACATTGGGGATATGGTTTGGATAATGAGATACATAGATAATAGATACATTAGGAAAAGTGTGGTTTCTGGAATGTCAGGTTTATATATATATATATACATATATATATATATACACACACACACACACACACACACACACAGGCCACTTTATTAGGTACAACTTGCTAGTACCAGGTTGGACCCCCTTTTGCCTTCAGAACTGCCTTAATTCTTTGTGGCATAGATTCAACAAGGTATTGGAAACATTCCTCAAAGATTTTGGTCCATTTTGACATGATAGCATCACGCAGTTGCTGCACATCCATAATGCAAATCTCCCGTTCCACCACATCCCAAAGCTGCTCTATTGGCTTGAGATCTGGTGACTGTGGAGGCCATTTGAGTAAAGTTAACTCATTGTCATGTTAATCCGGTCTGAGATTTTTTGAGCTTTGTGACATGGTGCATTATCCTGCTGAAAGTAGCCATCAGAAGGTGGGTACACGGTAGTCATAAAGGGATGGA
Organism: Gymnocypris eckloni scoliostomus; assembly: GCA_027564155.1. NCBI lineage: Eukaryota > Metazoa > Chordata > Actinopteri > Cypriniformes > Cyprinidae > Gymnocypris > Gymnocypris eckloni. Next base: position 6,449,304 of record CM050423.1, on the reverse strand, counting down.
CATGGTCAGCAACAATACTCAGGTAGGCTGTGGTGTTTAAACAATGCTCAATTGATACCAAGGGGCCAAAAGTGTGCCAAGAAAATATCCCCCACACATTACACCACCACCACCAGCCTGAACCGTTGAGACAAGGCAGGATGGATCCATGATTTCATGTTCTTTACGCCAAATTCTGACCATACCATTTGAATGTTGCAGCAGAAATCAAGATTCATCTGACCAAGCAACGTTTTCAAATCATCTATTGTTCAATTTTGGTGAGCCTGTGCAAATTGTAGCCTCCGTTTCCTGTTCTTAGCTGATAGGAGCAGCACCCGGTGTGGTCTTCTGCTGCTGTAGCCCATCTGCTTCAGGGTTCGACGTGTTGTGCATTCAGAGATGGTATTCTGCATACCTTTGTTGTAACGAGTGGTTATTTGAGTTACTGTTGCCTTTCTATCATCTCTTACCAGTCTGCCCATTCTCCTCTGACATCAACAAGGCATTTTCGTCCACACAACGGCCACTCACTGGATATTTTCTCTTTTTCTAGAGATGGTTGTGCATGAAAATCCCAGTCGATCAGCAGTTTTTGAAATACTCAAACCAGCCCGTCTGGCACCAACAACCATTCCAGTCCCGGCGCCATGGGCGGGCAATGGGGGGCCTGGCCCGCCCGGTGAGTCATTAGTGCCCGCCCTGGACGAGCCTGCTGTGCTGAGTAAAGAAACCGCTGTACTATTCAAACATCAGTTATTATTTATTTACCATTGCATTGTGAAAAAGCGGAGATCTGTCTCCTCCAGGCTGTGCACAGCGCGTCAATCTGAAAGGAGGCGGGGTGAAGTTACGAGCTTTCGCTGAGAGCTCGAGGATCCAATGGCGTTACGAAGTTTTACTGACACGCTCTTTTTAATGATTGCATTGGTTAAACATTATAAAACCCCTGATTTAAAATAATAATGATGAATTATAATAGAGATATGAAGTATGGATAATTTTTCACGGCACACCTGACTGGGCGGCTATGGCAACTGCCTTACTCTGCCATAAGGAAACGCCGCCCCTGCTCCCTTCATGTCCCACCAACCACCAGTCCTTGCTTGTTTGCACAATTATTTTTTTTATCATTAGGCTACTGTTATCAAAAGTTATCATTTTGTATATATATATAACTCCTGAATAAAAAGAAAAATGTGTTTGGTCTGATTTTAAAACACGTGTTTTCTCAGGCAAAAAAAGATAATTCAACAGCTCCTGGTATAGTAGGAGAGACTGGCTGGAGTATTCTATTAATGCAGATGCTGCATTCTGCTACCCATGCAGAAAGTTTCGAGCGCCCTCCTCTGCCACAGACACCACATTTACGATTATTCGATTTTGCGACTGGAAGCATGCAGTGGAAACTGGGAAAGGACTTAATAAACATTCAGCGTCAAAAGAACACCAGACTTGTGAAGCTATGTGGGGGACAAGGAGAGACGGATTGAGACAATAAAGAAATCACAACTTTAAATAATGCAGAACATTTGGAACACAATAGATACTACTTATCATCAATAATTGATGTCGTCGAGTTCCTTGCAGTGAACCAGCTACCTTTTAGAGGTGACCATGATGCTTTTGATTGTATGTCTGAAGATGGAAAGATGCTGTGTTGGCCAAGATAGCACAGACTATCCCACACAATCCTAGGTATACTAGCCATGACATTCAAAACTGTTTGATAGAGATTATGAGTACTTTGGTCACGGAGCACATAGTGAAAGAGGTTGGCGAGTCATTTTATACAATAAAAGTGGATGGAACTCGAGACCCGACAGGAAGAGAGAATATTGCGATAGTTGTGCGTTTTGTGAATGAACTGAATGAGCCAACTGAACGTCTTCTGACAATTGCCACTGCTGACCAGGGAGATGCAGAAACACTGACTGACACGATCATTGAAGAATTAACAAAAGCAGGACTGAGCTCTGGGAAAATTATCAGTCAGGTGTATGACGGCGCCTCCCTGATGTCAGGTAAACATGGAGGGTGCAAAAACGTCTCCAACAAAAATTGCACCGAGATATACCCTATGTCCACTGTTTCAACCACCAATTACATTTGGTGGTCACCCATGCTTTGGCAGCAGAACAGGTCTTGGTGGAGTTTTTCTCTATGTGTAACATGCTCTGCAAATTCTGCAGAAAGCCTACCGTTGCCATTATCTACAAGGGAGAGACATTGAAGCGCCTCCTAGACCAACGCTGGACTGGTCATTTTGGCACGGTCTCCATTATTCTGAGATCATTTGATGACCTATCCACACTGCTCCGAGAAATCAACAGCAGCCCAGCCTATGGAGCAGATGTGCGAGTTGAAGCAGCAGGTTTACTACGGGCCATGTCTGAACCAAGCTTAAGGTTCATTGCCGAGATGGTGCACAAAATCTTATTGTATCTCAACCCCCCTAATCTGATGCTACAGGCAGAAGACATGGATCTGTTAACAGGTGTGCAACTTGTAAATACAGCATGTACGTGTGAATCTCCGTTCTGTGATGGAATTTGTGACACTCTTGAAGCATTGCAAGGATGCAACAACAGAGCCAGTGCCAAATAAGAGACGACGCACACTAAACACATCCTTCGCTATGTATGCAGTTGAGGAAAGAATTATATATGAAGATCTCAGCGATGAAACAGAGCTACGCAGGATGTATTTCAGTTGTATCGATGCAGTTTGTGGGGAAATGAAGGAACGCTTTGGGGAACGTAATTGTGTGCTGATGGATGCGCACAGATCTCTGGACCCAGAGAATTCTACTTTATTGGATGTGTCCAAAGTGAAACCTTTACTGGACCTTACTAATACACCCATTGTGGAATCTGAATACACTGTGGCTTACCAATTCCTTAGCATCCAAATGAAGGACTCATTTCCAGCCGACGGGGGTAAATGGACAATGAAAAAAGTTCTCCAACACTTTCAGAAACCTCTCGAAGCAATGCCAAGCGTGATGGTGGCGCTCAAACATGCTTTGACCTTTGGTGCAAGCACGGCACTCTGTGAGAACTCTTTTTCCACATTAAAGAACGTCCTTACAGAGCATCGCCTTAGCATGCTTCATCAATGCAAGGCCAATTTAATTAAGTTGGCATTTGAAAAGGACCTAACCAAAAAGTTCAGGGAGGAGTGGAAGGACATTGTTTTAAGAAGATTCCACTCTGTCGCACAACGTCGCCTACCGCTCTACCAATGTGATGAGTAGGCTAAGCCTATTTTATTTTAGGCAGGTCCTTGTCTAGAAATTGTGAAAAATGAAATAAAACACAAAATATGGTAATAGAAAATAGCACTTTGAATAGACCTAGTTTTATATTATTTTTAATTTTATTTGTTTAAACTTGTTGGAGTGGTGAGTTGCTTATATTTTACTATTTTATAAAGTCCCAGCCTTTAAAAAAAACTAAATGTAACACAAACATATAGGCTGTAACAATGAATACATAAATAAAATGTGTCAGGGCTTGACATTGTGTTGTATATAATTGATTATGAAGCAATATTCTCATCAGAGTTCAATCAGCTTTGACATATTTAAATATGCATATTTGTGATATTTTTACCTTTATAAAGTGCATTTTCCCTTATATTTTTAAATATATGCTTCATCTTTCATTTAAAATTCTTAATTTTGATCATTAAATTAAATTAGAATAAGACACTATAGGGATGTTACCAATAAAACTGAATAATTTACACTAAATAATTTGCATTAAATAATGTTATGAGATTGTTTTAATATTTTTTTAAATATACAAATAAGAAATGTTGGAAAGAATGACACTTTTAAACAAACTAAACTGCCAGTAGGTGGCGGCAGGTGATAAGCGGTCTTATTAAGCGAGTCATTGAGTCATTCAAACGATTCGTTCAAATGGCTGATTCATCAAGAATGAGGCAGTTGTTTATGAATGGGTCATTGAATCTTTGACTAAACTGATTCGTTCAAAACGCTGAATCATTCAGTAATGAAAACACGTTTGAGTGTTGCTGTGAGTTGAGGTGAGGTGAGGTTATGGTTCTGCTGTGATCTTTGAACTATTCCGCTGCTGAAACAACAAAAACAGTCAATATTGCGTCTAAAATGTAAGTGACTTAATATTAATTACTTGTTTAGTGAACTGTCATATGAAATCAGTGTCACATTTTCAATCGTGATGGTATTCAGCACTCTTGGTCGTGTGATGTTGCTTAACTATATCATGTTATAAAAACTCCACATTTCTAAATTTTACCGCAGTATGTTGATAATGTTACCTGAGTTTAACTCACTTTGTGTTTGCTGTGCTCATTTGTTTCTATTTCTCCTCGAGAGAGGCAGCGCAGCCTTGTTAGCGTCATTAGGCTACATTATGCACTATCTATCGCTATTTAAACTAAATGATGAAGAATCATTATCGCGTTTTGGTGATTGTTATTGGGGTTTTAATCAGGATAGGCTACTTGTCCACTTGGGCAAGTAAAATTCTCTTTCAGTTGGCCTTTTAAAAAATCCACTTGTCCCGGATAAGCGGACAAGTGTTGATGTCGAGCCCTGCGATGGGTGTTTAGACTGCTTCAGTAGGCTAGGTCCAATCTTTACGACTCCTCTGTTGTATTGCGTCAGTGGAGTGGTATGTCAATTCTTCCTTCATTTTTGTCCATTTAATTCATAATTAATGATATTTTGCATTGCAATGAGGTTGATCTCATTCGTGGCCCCCTGAAAAAATGAAATGCCCGTCCGCGAATTTGTGTCTGGCGCCGGGTCTGAACCATTCCACGTTCAAAGTCACTTAAATCCCCTTTCTTCCCCATTCTGATGCTTGGTTTGAACTTGAGCAAGTCGTCTTCACCACATCTAGATGCCTAAATGCACTTGGAGTTACTTCCATGTGATTGGCTGATTAGCAATTTGTGTTTCCAAGCAATTGAACAGGTGTACTTAATAAAGTGGCCGGTGAGTGTGTGTGTATATATATACAGTGGTTACGGAAAGTATTCAGACCCCCTTAAATTTTTCACTCTTTGTTATATTGCAGCCATTTGCTAAAATCATTTAAGTTCATTTTTTTTCCTCATTAATGTACACACAGCACCCCATATTGACAGAAAAACACAGAATTGTTGACATTTTTGCAGATTAAAAAAGAAAAACTGAAATATCACATGGTCCTAAGTATTCAGACCCTTTGCTCAGTATTTAGTAGAAGCACCCTATTGATTTAATACAGCCATGAGTCTTTTGGGAAAGATGCAACAAGTTTTTCACACCTGGATTTTTCCTCCTTGCAGATCCTCTCCAGTTCTGTCAGGTTGGATGGTAAACGTTGGTGGACAGCCATTTTAGGTCTCTCCAGAGATGCTCAATTGGGTTTAAGTCAGGGCTCTGGCTGGGCCATTCAAGAACAGTCACGGAGTTGTTGTGAAGCCACGCCTTCGTTATTTTAGCTGTGTGCTTAGGGTCATTGTCTTGTTGGAAGGTAAACCTTCGGCCCAGTCTGAGGTCCTGAGCACTCTGGAGAAGGTTTTCGTCCAGGATATCCCTGTACTTGGCCGCATTCATCTTTCCCTCGATTGCAACCAGTCATCCTGTCCCTGCAGCTGAAAACACCCCACAGCATGATGCTGCCACCACCATGCTTCACTGTTGGGACTGTATTGGACAGGTGATGAGCAGTGCCTGGTTTTCTCACACATACCGCTTAGAATTAAGGCCAAAAAGTTCTATCTTGGTCTCATCAGACCAGAGAATCTTATTTGTCACCATCTTGGAGTCCTTCAGGTGTTTTTAGCAAACTCCATGCGGGCTTTCATGTGTCTTGCACTGAGGAGAGGCTTCCGTCGGGCCACTCTGCCATAAAGCCCCGACTGGTGGAGGGCTGCAGTGATGGTTGACTTTCTACAACTTTCTCCCATCTCCCGAATGCATCTCTGGAGCTCAGCCACAGTGATCTTTGGGTTCTTCTTTACCTCTCTCACCAAGGCTCTTCTCCCCCGATAGCTCAGTTTGGCCGGACGGCCAGCTCTAGGAAGGGTTCTGTCCCAAACGTCTTCCATTTAAGGATTATGGAGGCCACTGTGCTCTTAGGAACCTTAAGTGCAGCAGAATTTTGTAACCTTGGCCAGATCTGTGCTTTGCCACAATTCTGTCTCTGAGCTCTTCAGGCAGTTCCTTTGACCTCATGATTCTCATTTGCTCTGACATGAACTGTGAGCTGTAAGGTCTTATATAGACAGGTGTGTGGCTTTCCTAATCAAGTCCAATCAGTATAATCAAACACAGCTGGACTCAAATGAAGGTGTAGAACCATCTCAAGGATGATCAGAAGAAATGGACAGCACCTGAGTTAAATATATGAGTGTCACAGCAAAGGGTCTGAATACTTAGGACCATGTGATATTTTAGTTTTTCTTTTTTAATAAATCTGCAAAAATGTCAACAATTCTGTGTTTTTCTGTCAATATGGGGTGCTGTGTGTACATTAATGAGGGGAAAAAAAAGAACTTAAATGATTTTAGCAAATGGCTGCAATATAACAAAGAGTGACAAATTTAAGGGGGTCTGAATACTTTCCATACCCACTGTATATATATATATATATATATATATATAAATAAAGAGACACTGGGTGGGTGACAGGTCTGCAGGAGGAGCTAATATTCTGAATTTCTGCAAGGCAAAAGTGGCCGTCTTAGTCAATGGAACATTATTACCTCTCTCTAAGAAACAGAATCCAGAATTTGACTGTGTCAAGGCAAATTACACGAAACTCTAGGGAGGTGGCAGGTCTTGGATCCCTCGGTTTTCTCAGACACTATTGGAATAAGCAGTTCAGAGAAAAAAACATTTAACAGTGCTGAGGTGGGCAGATGGATGGGGAAGGCTTGGTAATACAATAAGGAAACAGTTGAGCAAATGGATTAGATAAGGGATGCTGGTGAGGATCCAAGCAAAGAGCTTCAGATAGCATGTCAAAAGTTTTGTGCTGCTTTTACATCTGAATATATTTTGGCACCCAAGGAACTCAAAGTCGAAGTCCAGAGCGCCCCAATAGGGATACTGGTTCTACTGCATCCTTGTGTCTATTTGGGAAGACTGAACAGAATTATATATTAGCTAACAATTTCATAAAGACAATAACAAATCAGAGTGAGCCAAAATTACTTTAACAAAACAGTATTGAATGTAGAATTTTAGAGTTGAAGATTATTTAATTTAATTTATGATAATATCAACCAGAGGCAATAAAATATCTGTATAATTTATTAAACAGAAGACAGTGATCTAAAAGTTCCTGACAAAACGGCAGGATAGAACTTATCTCCTCTGACTCAATGAGGACATCTACAATAGCTTGTATAAGGTCACACGAAGGGGGCGTTTCTACAACCTTCGACTCACCTTTAGTGTTGTTTGCTGGTAATAAAGATAAAAGTCAAGATCTAAGTGCAGCAAAACTTTAAAACAAAAACTCAAAATAACAAGATACTTAGGATACTGGTCTAAAGAAGGCCAGACAAAGACAAACAAAGTACGGTGGAAACTACAGGCCTTGTAGGCGAAGCCGCAGACTTGCAAGACTGAGGTGAAGATGGGGGCTTGGAAATCCGGGGCAAAGCTTGTGCAACAGAGGACCAAGGTAGAGCCAGAGAGATGGAAGGATGAGGAAAAGCCAGATGAGTGGAAGAGCAAGGTGGAAACAGGGTATTGACTGACCAAGTTGGAATCACAGGAATGAGGGAGACCAGTGGACTCTGAAGATTGATAGACCCCAGTGGAGCTGAGGGAGTGTGGAGCCAAGAAGGATCTGAATGCCAAGATGGAGTCCAGGGCTTGGAGCACTCAGGTGAAGCCACAAACTTACACTCAGCTCACACACCCAGTCAGACTCTCTGGGAAGCTTCTTTGCATTCACTGGGGTGGTGGTGGTAGCTGGCTGGCACTCTGAATTTCTATTTTTTGCAGATGGGAAAAGGGGAACCATTGTTGAGGGGTACCCACACTAGGGCTGGGCGATATGGCTGAAAACTGTATCACGATATCAGTGTTTCATATCGGTCGATATCGATAATTATTGATATTTTTTATGACCCATTTAAAATAAGGACCAGGAGAAAAATATATTACATTTAAACATTTTTATTTTAAACTTAACCTTCCTCTGATCATAATCCCCTCAGTTATTAAGACAGAAATGTCAACAACCATGGAAAACTCAAATAATTAAAATGTAAACATAAGTCTAAAGTCACAATGAACACTTAACAATTATCTCTTTACATTTGTTGTTGGTTGAATACGGCTGTGCTCCAAAGGGTGAGCGCGGCTAAGGTGGTACATCAAGTTCGTGGTATTACCAGTCTTGGCGGGGACGACGGTCTTGCATAATTTGCAGACGACATTGGTCTGACTACGGTCAGACTTATAATATCCAAAAAACTGCCATTCTGGCGAGCTGACTTTTCCTCTTTTATTTACAACTTCCTCGTTCGCTGCGGCACTCATTTTCTGCTTATGAAAAGGAATCCAGCAGACCAGCACGAGACAACGATATGGCGCAACCAAACATGATAGTGTTACATGATTGGCTGTTAGCGTGTCACTCACTACGTTGCTAGGTTAACAGAGAGCGAGTGCCTTTGTTAATGCAACCAAACTTGCTTCGAAACCTCTGTTTTCTTCCGACGAAGAATACAAAATATCGAACATTTTATCGAACACATTTTTTATTGATATCGATCACGTGTCTATCGCGATACATATCATTATCGTTTTATCGCCCAGCCCTAACCCACACCATGTTCTCCATGTCCCTATATGCTTGTTTCCAGCAAACACAATCTTGTTTTCCCTTTGAGGCTTGTCTCGAAAACCAAGGTTTGACTTTCTGTCAGTGTTGGTTGCTGCAATACTTGAAAAAAGCAAAAAACTCAAGATATTGGTACTTGTGAAACATGAACAAAACAACACAAAATATCTAAAGAAGACAAAGAACTGAGGAAAACAATGTACTTAAATACATAGACCAAAGCAATCAAAGTGATGACGACCAGGTGTCCCAATCAATAAAACAATGAACTACCATAGAAACAAAGTGAAAACTAGGTCAAAGAACCAAAACATGACAAAACCCACACAGAAACAAACACAGACTATCCATAGCACTCTATGGACAATAACAATAACAGATGATAACTGATACATGCATGCCCTCATGTGAAGTGACTTTCCGCAGATATTCAACTGCTGTGTTTGTCAATCAGATCCAGGAGCAAAGTCATTACACAACAAAAAAAATGATGATCAAGACACAACAGTTAGAATAATGTCAGCTGGGATGACCCCCTTTTCAATAGATCTTCTGGAATCACAACGGGAAAGTATATCCCTCTCCAATGGTGCTCTAGTAAATCCTGGAAAAGAAAATCACTCCAGTAAAGCTCAGATTTCTCAGACATTTTTGTTCTCGTGATTATTTTCAAGCTTTACTCTCACTTGGGAATTACACTCATGTTTCATTACAATATTCCAGCTGTCAGAAACTTGTACAATTCCCCCATCAAAATGGATAAATGTTAATGTGTATTGCTATACACCTTGGATTTGGACGTTCACACATAGCCTACTTTGATTTGCAGTAGGGTATTGTAAAGGCCATTTTAAATGCATATCCCTTCTGGAAACAGGTTTGATTGACATTTAGATATATACTAGCATGTACATTTTCATTTATGCATTTAGCAGACGCTTTCATCCAAAGTGACTTAGTGCATTCAGGCTATACATTTGTATTGTTAGTATGTGTGTTCCCTGGGAATCGAACCCACAACCCTTGCGCTGCTAGCGCAATGCTCTAACCACTGAGCCACAGGAACAATGGTGTGACCTAAAACAAAATATGCACATACAAACTGGACCCCATGAAACCAAAATAAAAGTTGTATGTAAGAAAGACTGCTTAAAAAACAACTTGTGATGCGAGTTGTTTCTCAAAGCAGGTTTTTCAGTCTTACACAGAAACAGTGAGGCATCATATGCCCTAAATCCAGCATAGAGCGATTCAGTGAATGTGGTGTTGAATATGTGTAAAGTGTGTGTGTGCCAGAGACACAGTAGAAGGACTCAGTGCTGGCTGGCCAGATAGACTCCTTCTCTATTAGATTGTGGTAAATGGGCCTGTATGTTATTGCTCACATAATTTTGCCAGACAGTGTATCCATTAGCAGAGCAGAAAAGGCTCCAGGGCTTTTCAATGTATCCATACCAACAGTCACTTTCCTTACTTTCCTGCTGATTCCTTTATACATCACTGCTACATGACCCCAGCTGCTCCTGCTCCAACATCGTCCAGTCAGACTCTCTTGACACAGAACCCAGGGATAGGTGTCAATCCTCTCAGAATGATGACCACATGGCTGCTGCACTTCCACATATGTAATCTTTCTGTTCCCTTAAGACAGGATGAGTGCAGTTGTTGTGTTTGGATCTAGTGTAAGATCACAGGCCTCTGAACACAAGAAGAGAGAGGAATACATGAAGGAAAGTTCTCCAGTGGGTGTGTGTACCTGGTATTCCCTACATCATGGGGACCAAATGTCCCCACAAGGATAGTAATACCAGCAAAAAAAATTGGTCCCCATGAGAAAAACAGCTTACAAACCATACAGAATTGGGTAACGCTTTAGATTACAACCCGCAAAGTACTGCATTAGTAAACAGAATTTACAGTGTCACTTTTTTGTAATTATAGTGTACCTATTTAAGCAATGATGGTAAAATCCTGTCAGTTCGGTATAATAATAGTTTAATATAGACTTTCAGTGTTTATTACTGTGTTTATTGACGTGATGGTTTGGCCATAGTAGTTTAACTTTGTCAGTGGGTGAAAAACATGAACAAAATCTTAATTTAGTTCTTAAACTTTTCAAAAATGTTTGCTTTAACACGTTAACTGTATAAGCTGTATACATATGGAGTTGCTTTGCTTTTTCTGAACTGGTGTAATACATTTTTATCTTGTATTATCTGTTCCCTGTGTTGTTATTGTTATTGTGTATGGTTTTCATTTAAACCCCCAAATTTCAAATAATATTTGAATTAAATAAAACAGTCACCATGTTTATTGATATATTACCTGATATATAATATATGACCTACTGTATAAACAATAGTTTTAGAGCAATTTGTTGTAGCTACATGGAATAAGGGGGGAACAAGCACCGCTTTAATTTACAGCCCGCAAATGTTGTATTTATACGGTGGCCGAGAGAGCCACCGTATAAAGAGCCACCAGAAAACACATGCAAATTAAGGAAACAACTTCCTCAATTTGACAACACACACGCTGCAAATGCTCACAACTAGGGTTGGGTATCGTTTGAATTTTATCGATTTCAATTCCGATTCTGCTTATCGATTCCGATTCTTTTAGATTCCCAGTTTCGATTCCAATGTGATTAAATGATATCAAACATTTATCCCATGTCTCTTTTTAGCAAACCATTGCACGAGAGCCTATATTTTAGTATGCATTTGAGAGACGTTCTGAAATGTAATGCATTCATACATGCATGCATAGTTTGCAGCTTTAATCGCCTTTTTTGGTAATTTCATGACTTAACTGACGACAGACTTGTATACTGTTTCTTGTGCGCTTATTTATGATGACGCGATCAGAGCGCACGCCATGAGCACAGTGACAGCTGACAGGACAGGAAAGATTGTTTTACTGACATATAGCCCAACAGCATCTCATTGTTCTACCGAAACTCATTTGGCTGGTGTATCTTTTCCGCGCTCATTTGACTCGCGCCTGGCGCTGAGGCAAAGCTGCAGTGCACGTCTGAAAAGTCTCGTTGGATTTGGATGCTAAAAAATACACCGGTTCCACGTCTTAATAAAGGCTTTTCTTGTCAAGAAAAAGGGGACAAAAACTGCATGTGGCGAGGCCGAGAGCCGTGGGAACGGAGCAAGGCTGATGGAGTAAATGGTAATGAATGACACCTGCGCCACTCACCGGTCTCGAGTCCCACGGAGGAGCTTCGGAAGGGTTAAATGAGGAGTGACGACAGTGGAAGACGAGAGAGGACCAGGCCTGGATTTTAGTTTGTGTTTTGTGTGCGGCAGTCGTCCGTGAGGGGCTGACGTTTTTATTCTGTGTTTGTTTATTTGATTATTGAAGTCTTGAAATGTTCGCCGGTTCCCGCCTCCTTCTTCCCGTATCTATTAACTTCATTACATTGGCGCCGAAACCCCGGAGGAAGGAGGGACACGCTGTCAGAGAGCCCTCGCTGCTGAGGGGGATCGCGGTGCTGAGGAGATCGGGCAGCAGGAAGAAGCGGAGACCGCCAGTGGCTGCCCGAGGCGGTGGTGCTGGAGCAACGGAAGAGCAGGTGGGACGGAAGGCTCGCTGCCATGCTCCAGGGACGAGGAGGGGTGGCTGCCGTCCGAGAGGAAGCGGAGGAGTCGGCGCCGTTCGCCAGTGGGCCGGAGCCTACTGCCATCCGCCAGGTTGGGAGGAGCAGGGAACGGGGGACTCGCTGCCGGCTGCCCTCGACTGGAGGAGCCATCGCCGTCCGCCAGGAGGCGGAGGAGTGTCAAGCCATCCACCAAAGATGTCCAGTACCATCGCATGGCACCGCGAGTAAGAGCCGCACAGCTGGTTGAGGACCGAGCGGCAGTGTGTCCGGGAACCGGATCAAGATTTTTTTTTCTCCTCTCTCTTCTCTGTCACTCCTCATCCTTCCATCTCCTTTTCTCGCCTCGCCTGTCCTTACCCCAGGTGCATGCCACCTGACGGGCTCCCCGGGAGAGGGGAGGGGCGGGGAGTAGAGTCTCGTGGTACCCCCGGCCTGCGAGGCGATGGGGGTATGTGGCGAGTGGGGCGGGGCCGAGAGCCGTGGAAGCGAGCGAGGCCGGTGGAGTAAATGGTAATGAACGACACCTGCGCCACTCACTGGTCTCGAGTCCCACGGAGGAGCTTCGAAGGGTTAAATGAGGAGTAGACAGTGGAAAACGAGAGGACCAGGCCTGGAATTTTAGTTTGTGTTTTGTGAGCTTCAGTCGTCCGTGAGGGGCTGCCGCTTTTCATTTGTGTTTGTTGATTTTATTATTAAAGTGTATTAAATGTGTTCGCCGGCTCCCGCCTCCTTCTTCCCATATCTACTAACTGTGTTACACTGCAGTTTGGAGCAGGGTGGCCAAGCTTAGATCAGTGGTGGCACTGCTGCACGGATGAACCAAGAATGGGCGTAACCACCATATACTTTGAGTCACAGACCAATGAGAACCCGCACTTCCCATTCCATTGATAAGCCTCTATTCATTCGTTGATGGCCTGGCCTGTTTGTTTTTACGATCTGATCCGCGACTGAACTTAAAAAAAAATATCTGGGGGAGGGCTCACATTTGGACCCCCCCAATATCTATACCATGGTTACGCCCTTGGAACCAAGTAATCACAACATTGTGATCGCACACCTCAAAGGTTGAGGAATGAAACAGACAAATCATTTTCATTTAGGAATAGAATCACGTTAGTGTTTGAGTCATGATCGCGATCTTTAACGATCTATTAAATTAATGTCATGTTGGTGGTGACACCTCTCTTGCAACATGTTTAGCTATCACAGATATTATACTTAGCTTTTTTGACTACTGATCGCAAATGCAGGCAAACTTTGGAGGCTTAGATTAGCGAACAAGGTCCTGGCAGATCGCTAGGTCACCCCTGTCCTCACAGATGAAGAAAAAAAAGCGCATAGGAATCGATAGGCGGAATCGTACAAGTAACGATTCCTGACCTTAAGTATCCGATTCTGGAATCATTCCCAACCCTACTCACAACACAACCCAAAAAAGAAACGCGCTACAAATAGAAAAAACACCTGCAAATTAAGAAAACACTTTCGTCAATTTGACAACACACACACTGCAAATGCTCACAACACACCCCCAAAAAAGAAATGCGCTGCAATTAGAAAAAAATACCTGAAAAACTAAGAAAACACTTTAGTCAATTTGACAACGCACAAGCTGCAAATGCTCACAACACACCCCAAAAAAAGAAACGCGCTACAATTAGAAAAAACTACCTGCAAGCTAAGAAAACACTTTCGTCAATTTGACAACGCACACGCTGCAAATACCCACAACACAACCAAAAAAAGAAACGTGCTGAAAATAGAAAAAAACACCAGCAAATTAAGAAAACACTTTCGTCAATTTAACAACGCACACGCTGCAAATGCTCACAACAACAACCAAAAAAAGAAACGCGCTGCAATTAGAAAAAAACACCTGCAAACTAAGAAAACACTTTCGTCAATTTGACAACGCACACGCTGCAAATGCTCTCAATACACCCCAAAAAAAGAAACGCGCTGCAATTAGAAAAAAATACCTGCAAATTAAGAAAACACTTTCGTCAATTTGACAACGCACACCAGGCCCGGTTCTTGCCAGCTATAAATAGGTGGGCGGACAGATATCCTGGGTGGGCAATTGTTGTTGGGTGTTGTGGTGGTAGTAGATAGATATTTTTTTATAATATTTATATCATACAGTATTTTTACACTTTGGTATCTACTCTGGATAGATAGATAGATTGATAGATATTTTATAACATTTATATTATACAGTCTTTTTACACTTTGGTATCTACTCCAGATAGATAGATAGATATAGATAGATAGATAGATAGATAGATAGATAGATAGATAGATAGATAGATAGATAGATAGATAGATAGATAGATAGATAGATAGATAGATAGATAGATAGATATTTTTATAGTGTTTATATTATACAGTATTTTTATACTTTGCATCTACTCCATATAGATATATATATATATATATTTAATAATATTTATATCATACAGTATTTTTACACTTTGGTATCTACTCTGGATAGATAGATAGATAGATAGATAGATAGATAGATAGATAGATAGATATTTTTTACAACATTTATATTATACAGATTTTGGGGGACTGAGGTGGAAGGAGTCGGACGTGTTTCTGAAGCAGGAGCTGGGGAAGTTGGAGTTTGTGAAGCAACAGCAGCCACACCATGGTCACTGCTGCTGGAGCCACTAGGCTTCTTTATAGGCACCAAAAATCTATGCATTGCATTTACACACAAATACTATGACTTTTTAACGCTCTTTATCGCTTGCGAGACTGTCAGCGTCTGGCTTCTCCGTGACTGTCACTGAAGCCGCCCGCTTCGTGAGCAGTGTTGCCAGATTGGGCGGGTTGCTTGCCCAATTGGGCTTCTTTTGATCGGCTTGGACCGAAGAATAACGCATTGGGCGGGTAGACCAAATTTGGGCTGCTTTTAAAAAACTAAAAACCGCTCAATCAGCTGCTATTTTCTTCACTTTTATCTTATTCACGTTATCTTAATATGCTCGAGCTCAAAGTATCACAGCAAAATAATGTTTAGTGCAGTCATCAACTCATTTTTCCTTAACGCAACCCTTTTTGGTTTATTTTAACAGAGACTTGACAATCAATTTACCATCTTTTATGTTGGTGAGATGTGATGACCCTGTTTTGATCCATGTTCCTGTGAAATTTATTTATATTTATTACTTTTTTTTTCATCAATATTTTATTTTGATGAGATAAAAATGGTCCTTATTAATCTTGATTGACATGGTAATAAAATCATATCACATTATTTTGGCAGTTAAAATTTTGGGCTGGTTTTTGTTGAAGTGGGCGGGTTTTGGTGAGCTTTTGGGCTGGAAATCGTCAACCCGATCTGGCAACACTGTTCGTGAGTGTAAACCGCGCCGTTGCTTTCAGCCAATAAAAATACTGCAATTTTACTGGTGTTATTTTGTGATTGGTCAGGGCATTCTACAGCCCTTACTCAAACTTCTCAACAAAGAGCCCACCTCAGATTGCTTTTAATCAATACACAAATCGTAAAAATGAGTCACGCAGACCTACATTCTGATTGGGTGGGCAAGACAGATGTTTGGGTGGGCTTAGACCACCCCTGCCCATGCCAGAGCCGGCCCTGACGCACACGCTGCAAATGCTCTCAATACACCCCCAAAAAAGAAACGCGCTGCAATTAGAAAAAAACACCTGCAAATTAAGAAAACACTTTCGTCAATTTGACAACGCACACCCTGCAAATGCTCACAACACAACCAAAAAAAAAACGTGCGCAAATAGAAAAAACACCTGCTAATTAAGAAAACACTTTCGTCAATTTGACAACGCACACGCTGCAAATGCTCACAACACAACCAAAAAAAGAAACACTCTGCAAATAGAAAAAAACACCTGCAAATTAAGAAAACACTCTCAATTTGACAACGCACACACGCTGCAAATGCTCACAACACCAAAAAGAAAGCTGCAAATAAAAGGTATTTGGTTGTGTTGTGAGCATTTCGTTTGTGTTGTGAGCATTTGCACCATCTGCTGTCAAAATTATGAAAATGTTTTCTTGATTTGCTGGTGATTTTTCAATTTGCATGTGTTTTCTGAAGTTGCAGCGCGGGCTCTCGGCCACCGTATATTTACCCTGTAACTACGTGGAACAAGGAGGTAACAAAGCACGACTTTAATTTACAGCCCGCAAATGTTATATTTACCCTGTAACTACTTGGAATAAGGGGGGAACAAGCACCACTTTAATCTACAGCCCGCAAATGTTGTATTTACCCTGAAACTACATGCAATAAGGGAGGAACAAGTTGGGCTTAAACACAGAACAAGTCTATATTTGCACAGTAATTACAGAGAAAAATATTGCACTAGTTTTAATTGAATTTTTTGATGACCAAACTAAATCCTTTTTTTTTTTGCTATAAAAACATTGCAGAATACATCCACTAAAATACAAATGTTGTATCATGCATTTTTTTTCTGTGAACAGCTGGAAAGAGGTAAGCTTATTTTAAGCTGCATTGAACCTTGATTCACTGTGTAAATCCAGTGAGACGCCCTGCAGGAAACACATGAGCAGATCCAGGTGTTCGTTCTCACTCTTAATGGCTTTATCTACCTTTATGCAGATTATGCATTACATCTGTAAATTTCAAGGTGTAAGCATTTGTTATTACATAATAGTAAAAAGGCAGCAAAGAACCTGGAGAATCAGGTGCTCCTCATGTTGCCCTTCATCAGCTATTTGAGAGCCACATCAATAAGTTTCACAATCACTTCCCTGCTGGACTGCAGGAGTTTTTCTGCTACTGATTCTTCATGTTAATCTAAATCAGCAAGGAATGGATCTACATTACAGTCAAAGGACTGTAAAGGATTTCTGAACTGATGTCTTCTTTCAGGAGTTTTTGAAGCATAGCAGAAGACTGGTATTTGGCACATGATGTGGGCGATTTTTGCTCTTTTGATGCATTAGATGATTCTGCTGGGTTGATGCTATAGTCACTGATTCTCTTCCTAAAATAATCCTCCTTCTGAGGCTCATTGAATCCCTGAATGTCTGTCAGACAATTTGGAGGGGGATCTAATTTGCTGCTAGTCTGGACATGATCTTGATGAGAGCAGAGAGAAGCAGCTTTTAATGCTGTTAACGCATGACATATCCTGACCACAAGATGTCACCTTTCAGACATCTTGTACTAAAAAGCACTAAATAAAAGCAGCCATTATCTTCATATGTCAGCAGGGAATGTTATTTTATTCACATTTGTATTATATCTATAATTTTTTGTATAAAAAAGGTTTATTTAATATACAGCGGGGAAAATAAGTATTTGACACATCAGCATTTTTATCAGTAAGGGGATTTCTAAGTGGGCTATTGACACAAAATTTCCACCAGATGTAGCCATCAAGCCAAATATTGAATTCATACAAAGAAATCAGAACATTTAAGTATACAAGTTGAGTCATAATAAATAAAGTGAAATAACACAGGGAATAAGTATTGAACACTTTATTTAATACTTTCTAGAAAAGCCTTTGTTGGTGATTACAGCTTCTAGACGCCTCTTGTATGGAGAGACCAGTCGTCTGCATTGCTCAGGAGTGATTCTGGCCCATTCTTCCACACAAATGGTCTTTAAATCTTGAAGGTTCCTTGGGCCTCTTTTTATGAACTTTGATCTTCAGTTCTCCATAGATTTTCTATGGGATTTAGGTCAGGTGATTGACTGGGCCATTCAAGCAGCTTGATTTTCTTTCTTTGAAACCACTTCATTGTGTCCTTGGCCTTGTGTTTGGGATCATTGTCTTGCTGAAATGTCCACCCTCTTTTCATTTTCAGCTTTCTGGTAGATGGCAGTAGATTTTTATCCAGAATGTCCCAGTACATTTCTCCATTCATCCTGCCTTCAATAATATGAAGTCTGCCAGTACCCCTTGCTGAAAAGCAGCCCCAAACCATGATGCTTCCACCCCCAAACTTAACTGTTGGTATGGTGTTCTTGGGTGGTGGGCAGTGCCATTTCTTCTCCAAACATGGTGTGTAGAATGACTGCCAAAAGTTCAATTATGCTTCATCTGACCATACTATAGTCTCCCAATAATCCACAGGCTTCTCCAAATGCTCTTTTCGCAACTTTAACCGAGCCTCAACATGCTTTTTGTTCAGCAATGGAGTCTGCGTGGTGAGCGTGCATGGATGCCATGGCGTTCAGTGCATTGCTTATAGTTTTCTTTGAAACAACAGTACCTGCTGATGCAAGGTCTTCCTGAAGTTCTGCCCGAGTGGTTCTTGGCGCTTGGAGAACTCTCCTGATTATTCGGACTCCTTGGACAGGGATCTTACGTGGAGCACCTGATCCGGTTTATGGTGAACTGATGCTCTTTCCATTTCGGATAATGGCCCCACAGTGCTCACAGGAACATTCAGCATTCTGGAAATGCGCCTATAACCATTCCCATCAAAATGCTTTTCAACGATAAGATTACGAAGATCTACAGAGAGTTCTTTGCTTTTACCCATCATGAAGTCTTTCCTGTGTGCCTCCTAGGTAATGAGAAGCCTTTATAGGCCATCAATTAGGACTAAAGCAGCTGATATCAATTAGTACTGATAGGGGGCAGGGGTTCTCTCTCAATACTGACAGATTTCAGGTGATCTCCTTGCTTTCTATGCCATTTTGCACCTTGTTATCTTCATGTGTTCAATACTTATTCCTGTGTCATTTCACTTTATTTATTATGACTCAACTTGTATACTTAAATGTTCTGATTTCTTTGTATGAATTCAATATTTGGCTTGATGGCTACATCTGGTGGAAATTTTGTGTCAATAGCCCACTTAGAAATCCCTTACTGATAAAATGCTGATGTGTCAAATACTTATTTTCCCCGCTGTATGTGAAGATAGCAATATTATTGATATAGGACTCATGTGATTAGAAAAAGTGTTCCTGTGGCTATGTGTTAGAGCAATACGTTAGCAGCGCAATGGTCGTGGGTTCAATTCCCAGGGAACACATATTGACAATAAATATAACCTGAATGCACTGTAAGTCGCTTTAGATAAAACCGAAATGCTTAAAAAAAAAAAGCAATGGTTTAACGTAAAAATGTCTTGATAGATTTGTTGATTGCAAACAGACTCCATCAATGGACTGGAGTCATGTGGACTACTGTGATGTTTTTAGAAACTGTTTACATTTTCATTCTGATGACATCTATTCACTGCAGAGAGCAAGTGATGTAATGCTGAATTTCTCCAAATTATAATTTTTTAAAGAAAGAAGACCACCTCACACAATTTAACCAATTCTAGTTAATTTTTATTTCCATTGTGTTTGTATATAAACCCATATATCTGTCTAGTAAAACTAACCTGTATGACCATTTAGAGTTACCTACAATCACTTTAATTAGTATTTCCCTTGGGTAAAATGACCAGGGGGTGTAGTCGGTTCTGTTTTAAACTTAAAATATTTAAATATGCTGGTTGGTAATGACTCATGAACCATCTCTGAGATAATGAAGTAAAAATCTTAAAAATACACTTTTGATTTACAAACTCCCACTCTGATGCTGCTCTATCAAAGATGTGCTTGCCTTTTGTATTTAATTTATATATTGCAGCCACTAAAAACTTATATTGTCACAGTCATTATTTCTTCTTCTTTTTGCCTTTTTTGCCACCTTTAGACTTGGATTTTTTATCTTTCTTGGGAGAACCTAGTCCTTTACGTACAAGAGTCCCTCGCCACCAGGCCTGGATCTGAAAAGAGATACATGAAATAAAAGAGAAACAAGTACATCAAGGATTAGTTATAGTTATTTTTTCTCCGCCATGTTGCAAATGTATTGATTATTCTTTTTAGTTACAGGGGCCAAGCACCAAAAGTGTGTAGGCAACTATGTATATATTTTAAATACCAAGCACAAAGAAGGCAAGATAAGTCATGCCAGCATGGCTGGGAACACTAGACCCCCTGCCTCAATGAGCAATTAAGGAAAAAATGGCTGAAAAATCTAATTTCTTTGTAACATCTGACCACAAGGCCAGATATAGCATTAAGACTTCAAACAGATGATGAACCCTCCATGTGAACAGGGATCTCCACACAGAGGTTTATTTGCAAAAACCAAAGGCCTGTGTGCATCAAAACAACGGAAGTATGATGATCAGTACATAAAATACGGATTCATGTTCATCTGTGCATCACAATTAATAATGAACCACATCCACAGTGTGTTTTAAGTTCAGAGGTGCTTGCAAAAGACCGTTTGAAACCTGCGAAACTGATATGTCACTTACAAACCAAACATCCAGTGTTAAAAGATAAACTTTTTTACTTTTTTGCAATAAAGAATCAGCATTAACAAGTCAAAAACAAACTATGACCAGCTAAACCACTCTGCCAGGAGAAGCGCTTACTGCTTCATATAAGGTGGCGCATTTAGTTGCCAAGGCCAAAAAACCTCATACAATTGCATAGAGCCTCATTCGTCCAGCAGCAATGGTCATCTGTAGAACTATAGTTTGGAGATAAGTATGCAAGTGACATTGAACAAATTCCACTATCAGACAAACACCATAAGCCGGCGTATCACTGAAATTGCAACCAATGTCAAATGCTAATTGAGAGAATAAGGAATGGAATTTTTTCATTTAAGTTAGATGAGTTGACAGACATCTCAAACTCCTTCCAACTAATTGTATTTGTCAGCTACCGTCATGAGAGAACATTTCTTGAGAATCTTCTATTTTGCTCAGCACTGGAAAAAAACATGCACAGGAAGAGATTTTTTGGGAAAAACTCAATGGTAAACTGAATGAACTTGGGTCTTTGTTGGGACAACTGTGTCAGTGTGTGCACAGATGTAACGGGATCAATATTAGGGAAAAATCAAGGACTCGCTGCTTTGGTATGCGAAGTAGCTCCGCATGTTCGTTTCACTATGATTCACAGAGAAGACCTTTGCAGCAAAAACTCTTCCTGCAGAGTTGAATGCAGTGCTTAAAACAGCAACACAAATTGTAAATTTCATAAAAACTTGACCTACAAAATCAAGACCGTTTGGCTTGTTTTGCAAGGAAATGGGGTCAGAATATGT
This sequence comes from Gymnocypris eckloni scoliostomus, assembly GCA_027564155.1. NCBI lineage: Eukaryota > Metazoa > Chordata > Actinopteri > Cypriniformes > Cyprinidae > Gymnocypris > Gymnocypris eckloni. The sequence continues at coordinate 6,427,770 of CM050423.1, read as the reverse complement.
ATTGTTACTTTTGCACATGGAGGTAAGATGGCTCTCCAGAGGGAAAGTACTGCAGCGGATATTTTCACTGCGTGATGAATTGAGGATTTTTCTGCATGATTTGGATTTTTGCAAATATTTTATTTTTATTATTTTACTGACCCGAAGTGGTTCACAGATCTTGCATACGTGTTTGACATTTTTGATAGACTTAAAGGGGTCATGAACTGAGAAACCAAAATCCCCTTAATCTTTTGACATATAAGAGGTTACTGTACTATAAACACATCCTGAAAGTATCATAACTCAAAACTTTGCATTGTTTGTGTTGCCTTTATTCTGATCCTAACATTAGCAAAGAATGAACCTTTATTTTTAATAAAATGTTTAAGTTCCAGATCGTGTCAGTAAGAACTTGGTCCTTTGTTCACTTCATTTTACCACAGATTTGTTTACAAACAAGACACAATTTGATGCAGGTTTAAAAAAAAAAAATATTGAAACTAAAAGAAGATGCTGTGCCAGCTACATTGGATTCGACGGACATGTCGCAACACACAAGTGTGAGAGTAACAGTTTTCATTATTAGATCACTATTGCTTTGTCTGTTAAACAGATCGTTTTTGAGTCGTTACTGAGTATGTATGCGTTTTTAAACCTAAATCACATTAAGCTATCTGTGAAGGCTATAGATTGTCAAACTTACTCAAGCCAATCATAGCAGTGGGTGTTTACTTCAGAGTCTACAATCTATCATGCCTATTCAATCAGAGCATACTGATGAGGGGGTTAAAAACAGGACAGAAAATCGCCTATTATTTATTAATTATGATGTAAATTATGGTGTAAAAATTGTGATAACATTATAAGTAAACCTCAGAGAACAGTAAAAAAAAAAAAGTCAGGTTTATGACCCCTTTAATACCCTTAATTTGTCTCTGCGGGACCAAATTCAAACCTGCTTACAACGTCAGATAAAAAACTCTGTGGGGAAACTGGATCGATGGAGAGGGCAGGTTGATTGGGTAAATTTAGACATTTTCCAGAACTTGAATGAATTTATCATGGAAAATGACCTTAACTGGGATGTTACAAAAACAAATGCAAGCGCTGTATGCACATTTCAATAAGTATTTTCCTGAGCAGCATAGTTGGAACCAGTACGACTGGGTTTGTTACCTCTTCAACAAAAACACAGTGAGACTATCATCAAATCAGCAGGATGCCCTTTTGGACCTTTCGAGTGACCGTACTTTGAAGACACTGTTCAACTCAACCCCACTGCCAGAATTCTGTGTGAAATTAGACAAATGTCCTAAAAAGCATGTGCTAAAAAAATGAAAACCTCTTGTTTAGAACGAGTTTCAGAACTTTCCCACAAGCAGTTCTATGGGCTGCCATAGACTCAAGAGTGGAAAAAGAAGAAGCAGAAGAAACAGAAGAAGAATACTTTGAACACACCATTCAGTGCTTGGCCCTTAATTAACCTCAACTTCAGGGACTGAATTAAAATTCTAAATTAAATTCTGAATGGTACACATCCAAGTTGATCAAAACTGTCTGTTTTCCACAAACAATTTAATGAAGCTGCTGAAAAAGAATGCTTTTTTTGCATACAAGTTTCAGTTCCATAAAGCCTTGAAATATCAATTTGCATCATATACTGCTCAAAAGTTATTACATAATAAAATGATACAGCTTCTCATAGTCATTTTCCTTTGACCTACTTTTCCTAAAATCTATGAAGCTACAGTTTACCTTAGTTGCTGCATCTCTCTCCTTCTGCTCCTTCTCCAGCTGTGCACACAAACATTCCTTCTCCGTCCTGTCCTCAATGATAACTTCTTGCATGTCTCTGCACTAAGGTGGAAAAAGGTATTTTAAAATCTGCCAGTGCTAATCAATACTTTATCTAAATAATATCAGGATAGAGTAAACATGTAGCACTGATGTGTTTTATATAAAAACCTTTTTGGACAGCTCCTGAATTCGTGCCTGGCTGACGTTTCTTTTGTTCTGCAGAGCAGTGATCTCTTGCTCCTTCTTCTCCATGTCTTTTTCATACCGCTGGATCCAAAACTGTAACTTCTCCTGTAAGTGCTTTTAGGCACAAACCGTTCAGTGACAATGAATTCCAAAGGATTTTCATTACAATGGGCATATTTAAATGTCTTGGAAAGAGTATTCCCTTAATGTTTCTCAAACTTTCTAATACACACACACATATATACATATATATATATATATACTAGGAATTTGCATATACAAGAATAGGCAAAGTCATTAGTAAAGTTCTGCTGATGAGCAGCATGACAATTTTGTTGAGACTGCAGAATTCCAGAGTGAATTCCGAAATGCATTGTTAGCCAAACTGTGGTTGCAAGTTCTGTTGTTACTAACATAGTTCAATGATTTGCCTTTTCCTGAAACCATAATTGTATCCGAAATCACTGGTAACATTTGACTTCAAACTTACTTTTATCAGATCAATGTTTACTACTATTTTATGAGTACAATGAATTTGGATATACTACTCATCTCAAACTGTACCTTTTTTGCCTACTATACAGTACAAAAATAAGCATATTCAGAAGCAAGGTTAGTTCCAATGATCGCAAATTTCTGTGGTTGGAACAACAACCTGTTCTTAGAAACATAATTTATTGTTAGTATGATGTGGACTTCATGCTCTTGGGCGAAATAAGCACACTAACATGCAGTAAATTCTATATACTTTGTTCAATTTAAATTCTCAATTAATTAATAACTAAATAAAGCTAAGCAAACAAAACTAGTAAAGTATTCCTCAGATGCATTATTACAACATAATTTTCGAGAAATTACATTGTGAAGAAAGTTTCTGACTAAAGGATCTGCACGTATATAAAAGTAAAGTGTACGCCAATTGCGTAAATTTAGTTAAAATTAACATCTTTCTGCTGTTTGTGGAAATGATCTATAATTGTTATGGGGCGAACGAGACGCGAGACGTGCAGATCCACTTGCATGCATTGCATGCTTGGTTCAAACAGTGGCAAACAGGTACATATCAGGCAAGACAAAGAGTATTCCTAGGGCAAGCGTGGGTCTCCGCTCGGTGAACAATATCCAGAGGGCTTGATAAGAGGGGTAATCCGATAACCTGAGTAATAGTCCAGGCAGGCAAACAGAGTGCAAAATGACAAGACTAAAGAGAGATCCAAGGTAGGCTATAAACTTCAGGGCATGCAGAGATCAGACAAGAAACTAGATACACTGGCTAGGATAAAGAATGACACAGGCGATAAACTAGATATAAACTTAGACTCAGAAAACACGACAGGGCTCTGTAAAGTAGCTATCACTGGGAGAGCAATAAATGCTAGACAATACTCGGCAGTGAGAAAGAGGAAGTCCATGGGTTATGTAGCATGTCTGGTTGAATTGAGCTGTGTATGTGTACTCAGTGCATTCAGCTGTGTATGTGTAATCAGTGCAATGGATGATGGGAACTGTAGTCCGGGGTGAAGTGCAACAGTTAGTGTGGTGCGTAGTACTATAGTAGTGAGCGGGTGATCTCTGGTGGTGAGCGAACGGAAGCGAACCAACATGGTTCAAACAAGAGATGCGATCATGTTACTGCGGTTTCAGAAAACAGTCATGACTAGCTACTTATTTTTTAAGTGGTGAGTTTTGTTGTTGTTCGGAATAGCTTTCCTTGTAAATTAGAGCAGTAAGATAAATTAAGTGTTATTTGTCATAATCATTAAAATGAGGACTAAATTATTTAAATACAGTGTAAATTAGAAACATTTTTATAGGTGCATTCCAAACACTATTAAAAAGCCCATATGGTGTCATATAGTGTTTACCTAGGCCAGTGCTTCCCAATCCTGTCCTGGAGGACCCCTGGCCCTGGACATTATATATGTCTCCCTTATCTAACTCACCTGATTCAACTCATCATCTCGTTAGTAGAGATTGCAAAACATGAATCAGGGCCCGTATTCATAAAACATTTTATCTTAACACTAAGAGTTCTCCTAAACAGCAGTAACAGTTTTTAGATAAGAGTTTTCTCTTAAGACCTATTCACAAAGCTGCTGAGACAAACTTTTACTAAGGAATAGAGAGAAGTCTTAAGCTAAGAGTAAGGGTGTGGTTGACCTCATTGCTATGGATGAAGTCAGCATGCTTACTAAATATGCAAACAATGATTGGCTTTAAGGGGTCTCTGTCAGCGATTTATTCATATAAATATTGTAGAGCACAATATTATGTTGCCATATACAAATAAAGGTTTAAAAAATAAGGCTAATTGCCACATTCAAATAAAGATTTTAACATTTTGGCTAAGTATCACCAATTAAACAAATATATGTTCAGCTAAGGATCGGTTCTAGGATTTCATCTTTAGGGGGGCTTAGCCCTCAAAGAGACCTTTAGATACAATGATAGGCTACACATTACCTAAATAAACAGTATTTTACTGTGCTTATGAAAACTCTATTACAATTACCTATTCAAGTTAAGTTGCTTATTGAGTGAGTCTCATGTTTTTCTTTTGTTGTTTGATTAACATTATTAGCCTTATATAAGAAAGGCATACTGATACACATCCAATATGTTCTTAAAGGTTTATGTTTAAGACATAACGACTACATTTACTTGGAAACTTGTCAAGACAGCCATTGTGACATAATATTTTGTGTATTTGCTCAAGAGGACATGAAAATGAACGACAGTCTCAAGCAAGTGTGTTTCCATAGCACGGTTTTCTGTTTCTATTTGGTGTGCTATTTATATGCAAAAACTGACTTTGGCGTGCATATGAGACACAATGATTAGGTATAGGGGTGTGGGGAATGTGCGTATCATGAGTACACCAAATAGAAACAGAAGTTAGTGCCATTGAAACGCACTTTCATAAGACCATGCTGGTGTGCTGTCCGTGCAAGTGCCTCTGAGTGCATGCGCACTTCATTCAAATGTGTGAGCGCACATTAACGATCAATCACAGTGCGTGACTACCACATTGAGATTGATAAACAAGCAACAATGATAAACTTTCTTGAGAAAGCAGCACTGGCCTAATCATTCAGATCCTGATTATAGTTTTAGGGGGGCTGAGACGACAAATAGGGGGCTGAAGCCCACCTAAAAAGGGTCTAGAACCACCCTTGGCTAATTGTCAGTCTCTTACATGTATGCGTCTTGTAGTGGATCCATATAAACCGCTTTTTAGTTTACAGAGTAGAATAATTATGGCTGATAGTAAGACATGCAAATGTAAAAGAAAACCAAACTGAATGCAAGAACAGCTGTAACTTATTTCTAAACTGGTTAATGAAAAGGATATAATCAAACAAAAATATAACCTCCAAACCTTAAAGGTGATACCTTATTAAAAGCTTGTTCTTAGCTTCTTCTAACCGCAAAACTCCTTATGTGTGTGCGTATGTTTATGTGTGTATATGTGTTTTATTACGTTTAGTCCATGTATTGTAGAATAACAGTTAACAAATAAACCTTGTTTCATTTATAAAGAATGATTTCTTGGGCTGTGTGATTTTCAAGTTTTAAACTATTTGCCAAAGATTGCATTACCAAGCTCAATTTTAAAGTACTAATTTTGTTTGCTTTATCGTTGGCCACGAAGCAAGATAAACAAAATTGTTAAAGATATACTGATATTAATGGTCGCTGGACGAGTCGTTAATAAAGTATAAATCATAAGTTAAAGATTAATATCACTTCAATCAAAGCAATATTGAATCTTTAATAAATGATTCCCCAAAGCTGAAACAATAGCTTCATAAATTTTAACACCTGTCAGTACAAATCTAGTTTGTTTTAAAAAGCTTTATGAATTAAAATAAAGTTGTACTTCACTCACTGCATGCTGTCTTTTTAGGAAAGTCTCCAACTCCATGTGAACATTCTTTTCCTCTTCAGTTCTGTCTTGCAGCATCTGAGTGTGCATATTAAAATGTGTATGTATGTGGGTATGTTAGAATTATTGTAATTACTATAATTATGACTTATTAAACTTGTAATTTGAAAAGTCTGAATTTATGAAACTACTGACATCTGTCACCTGATCATATTGTTTAAAAAAAAAAAAAAAAAAAATCGCAGTGTCTTCAATAGTTAAAAGTACCAAGGAATAGACATCTACAAAATATACCATTATTCATTGATGGTCTTTTTTGTTCTTAAATATTTTGTCAATAAGAGCATCAAGAGGTGTGTCTCAAATGCTTTAATAACTGAGCTACATTTAACCACTGACAAAATATTCTGGGTTGATAAAAGGGCATTGCTATAGTGTTCTAGGTAGTTTCAAGGGCACAAAATAATGCAGCTACGTAGACACACACCCCAAATTCATCCTCCAGTTCCTTCTCTTTGTGACTGTTGAGTTTCAGTCCCTGGCAGACCAGCTGTTCGGCACAGCTATTCACGAATTTCCCTTGTCGGTTTGACCGTACCCTTATGTCCTGTACCTGGTCTCTCAGGTAGGCCACCAACTCTTCAAGGCTCTGAGAAGAAAACAGTCTTTTCAGCCAGACTGCAAGCCACATGCATATTTGTCTAACTTGTTTGACCAAAGTTTGTAGGTGTATAGATGCAGTAGGCCTACTTTTTTTTTTAAACAACTTTGATACAATTGTCATATTGTTCAGACATCTCTGTATTATGCACAGTAAAATCACGGCTGTGGGAATATTACATAAATGGTGTTAAATTTATAAAAAGTTTGTATGTAAAAGAATAGGTGATTACCTCACACTCCTCAGTTTTTTGCTTGTGAATGTCAAGTAACTCTTTCTGCAGTGCTTTAATCCTGAGTCGACCCTCTTCCTCCCTACAGTTTATGTACAATGTTGTGTATGTTCACTGTTTTAGGTTATATATTAAAATCATCTGATATGTTGGGGTGAACAATTGGTCACTTCATGTTAAGACCTGTTTATTATGTCCAGAAGTTGGGCTTTCTTCTTTCGCTGCTCTTCTACTGCTGAAAAGAGACTCTGAAAAGGGTTCTTCTCCTGCAGGTCAACCATTAGCCCATGTATCACATCTGACATAAACTGCCTATATTGGATCATAGATTATATTGAAACGGTTTACGAAAAAATTATGAAATGTTGAAATCAATACATAAAAATACAATAAAATTTGAGCTCAAACTCAAAATGTATGCAAAATGACATTAAATGAAAAACAATAGCCAAACCTGTTAATTGCATATAGTGTAGCAACACTAGAGAAATGTGTACTCACCTGTCTTTCTGCACTTTGGCCAGGTTGTCAGGAGTAAATAGTCTCTCCTGAATTCTAAGTTGCTTTTTGGATTGGTGTAATTCTCCTGTGAAATCAGACAAACTGCTCCCAGCTGTTTCCAGATGCAGTTCAGTCCTTTGCTGCTAAATAAAGAGAGTGATATAGAATTTAGTGAAAAAGAGAGAAAAACAGGATAATATATCCAGTTATTTAAGGTTCATCAGTTATACAACTATTACAATTATTTTAACTTAAAGTTCCACAATGAACAGGGGCATCGCAGGGGCATTATTGGTTTGTTCCTTAAGAGGGCTAGGGAGGCAGGCTCGATGAGGGTTTAATTTACCACATCATGCAGCAAGCGATGCAGGCAGCTCAAACATATTGTCACAGTGGTGTGTTCCTTGGAGACATAATGTTGGATAACTTTATCATGAACAAGGACTCTGCAGGAGCTGATTAACTTGGGACCTCTTGAGGAAATTGTATGCCAACATTGTATGCTTTATACCTCAGAGCTGGCAAATAGGGCTGTGCGATATGGACAAAAATATATATCACGATTTTTAGATTTTTTCGATTTCGATTTTAATCACGATTTTGACAAACAGACATGCTTTATCTCACATCTTACTTGTTTTGCACATCTTACTTGTTTTGCACATCTTACTTGTCTTGCACATCTTGTTTTGCACTTTTCTTTATTCTATTACACATTTTACTCTTCTTTTTTACCTATATATATATATATATATATATATATATATATATATATATATATATATATGCTCTTGTGTGGTGTTACTTTTATATAATTTTATTCTTTGCACTGTCCACTGAGCGGACCTGATTTGATCTACATTTCACTTTTGATTATACCCTGTATAATTTATCATGTGACAAATAAAGAAACCTTGACCTTTACAGTTATAAATGCATTCTGTGTGAATTTGAAACATATTTCCAAAGGAAACCAATTAGACCTTTCCCAAAAAGTTGTAACATGTCTCTATAGAACAGACATATGGCAAAATACATATATATATATATATATATATATATATATATATATTATATGTATATGTGAGTAATCAAATCCAACAAAACAAGATGCAACCAGAGCATGTGAGCGAAGCGGTTCAATATTCCGCTCTGTGTGTGTGCGCTCCGCTCAGTCGTTCACGCCTGATCATCTGCTAATGATCCGCTCACGCTCACCGGTAAACCGAATCCCGCTCAGATCACGCGCTCACATTAAATGTTTCCAGTAACGTTAGGCATATTAATTTTTTCCTGTTTATAGTGACATTATTGAATAAATGTCTCAATTAAAGCAGTAGTCCGATAAGAAATGGTTATGTTTCAGAGTGAAATTGTTCATTTAAATTAGGGATGTTAATTAACCTTTAACCAACCGATAATAATTTTGACCCATTAATATATCAGTTAAACGGTTTAAATTCACTAATTTATTTTTAGTAATTTATCAAAATATTTTAAAAGGTTTGCTGCATGGTTAAAATAAGCTACACGTATAAAAAAACAAGTTTTTTAGAGAGAGCGAGAGAGAGAAAAAAACAAAGTAGCCTATAAGTCGCATTTTATTATTTCATTCAGAAATAGGCCGACGCGAATTACAAACATTATAATAAACACTGTAAACATAGCTAGGCAATTTTAGTTCCCCTCACTCCATAACAAAACCTTTCAATTAACAGTAGGCTAGAAAATAACAAGAATTAAAAATAAGAAGCTATAACGACAAACCAAAACTAATTATTTTAGGCTGAAAACTGAAACCAATGTTGGGTCTCTCCTTCAACACAAAATCAAATGTTCCCGTATTCGCGGTATTTAAATGCCAAAATATTATTTACCTTTTATTTATTTACCCTTACAATATCCACATAAAACAAAATGTGTTGCATAACTTCACGGCGGTACGGTGATAACGCTAAACAGCACAGATTTGACTACATATTTAAACAGAGCAGTGTGTTTTTCCATATGTTTGACCGGTTGTTTTTATAATGATAATGAACAGGCTGCATTTGGTAGAATGCTTAAATGAGCTTAAACTGGATTTATTCTTCCAACAGTGGAAGCAACTCCTCTTGGTCATGAAGATAATCGGAATTGTAAAGGTCTGCTTTTATTTGTGTACATAAACAATAAATTATCTTTGCTTTTTTGTAAAATAAGACAAAAAATAGAATGCAGCTGTCTGCCGTCTGCTTTAATTTCGCGCAGCACAATAATAAACAAACTCTGCATACTCTAGAAAACACTGGGTTCAAAACAAACTAATTTGGGCTGCGTAAAAGAGTACATTTGGGATTAATTTTACCCAGTAAATTTGATTGTTTATTTAACCCATCATTAATGGATGATTTAACTCAGCTAATGGCTTTATTCGTTTCTATTATAATATTCGCTTTTTTTTCTTCTTTTTTTTACTTTATGCATGAAATAATATTTACAGATTAATTTAAATCCTCTAAACTTCTGTAAAATACTCCAGACGTGATAACTTCCTTTATTTCTCATTTGCTTGTTTTTATAAGCTATAAGCCTACACATTGCCTATTTAATCTCGTTTAACAAACATTAGAAGTAAAGATTAAACATTAAACCGATGTAATTCACGAGTAAATCGACCGCTCTGTAATTGTGTTTCCACCGTAACGGCGCTGGCTCTCGCGCCGAGCTGGAGTCGTGTTCGGCGGGAACTGTTCATGAATAAGACCGCTGCACTGCGTTTCACTCATGGACGAAACGTACTGCGATTGCCTTCATAACCTGCTCAACAACAAACAGACAACAGCTCTGAGGACATGTTTTAACATCCAAAGTATTTGTGTTCTGTATCTTTATAAATATAATCGTTTATTTTATGCAAAGCATCAGACTCTTTATCAAGCAATAAGACCGACGCGAGACGTTCGTTTAGTGATTCACACCGCGAATGTTGCTCTGCATAGATTTAAACAATATACTGACAGAAACTATTTTATAAATAAAATAAAATGTACACAAACTACCCAAACACTGAACAAATAACCCCAAAAAAATGACCCAAAAGGCTGAACCCTAGGTGAATTAAGTTTTTCTCTGCTTGCAGAAGTGTTGCAGGTGCGTGATGTAATATGATATGATCAGGTGAATCCTCGTTCTGTTGTTTGCTGCTTTTTACGCATGTGAAATTAATCCCCGAAAAACAGATGCTAGTATTTTTAACGGGTCACAGACACTTATTATTTTTAATTTAATTCAGTTCTATAATATTTGTCGGTTAACGGTTAGGAAAAATAACCGAAATGAACATCCCTAATTTAAATGTATAACATTTAAATCTTAATTTAAAAACGTGTCTTGTTTTGAAGCCACTTGGAACATTTGCGTAAAAAATTTAATAACTGAAAAAGTATACTTTTCCATTAAAACGCTATTCAAAACACGCACACAAGATGAAAACTTGAAAAGCAGATATAGAATTTCACAAAATACTTATCAGGCCCGTGAAAGCACACACAAGATGAAATGCACTTGACAAATAATTATTTCTAGGCGTAAATAAAATAAACACTTTCTAAAATTAAAAATAGACCAAAACTGCGGGGGAATGCGGTCCATTAAGACGTGTCAATCTTCACAGGATTTTAGAATTTGCTTTTAGAAACATTAGCTTAGACAAACATTGCTTAGCCTATTCCACAGATTCTGGAATTAACAAATTACCAAAGGGGCATTTTGGGCTGAGCGAGCGGAGTGGGATCTTCAGAAAGACGCTCTCTGCTCTGAAGGAAATATGATCGCTACTCCCCGCTGTGTGCTCTGCATGCAACATGCATTTTTTTGGCCACCAAGTCCTTATCCTGTTCTGAAGTCATCTTCCCTGTTTCTTTAGCATACTATCTGTCTGTATGCCCGGTCTGTTCTGTTCTGCTGCATTCTGATTGGTTCGGATAGCATACTGCGGGAGGTTGGGGCAGGGGCGCAGAAAAAAATCGAGCTATAAAGCGATTTAGAAATCGCGCAATCTCAAATCGCGATTTTATTTCGATTTCGATTAATCGCACAGCCCTACTGGCAAAGAATGCATTCTTTTGTAATGAAAACTTACAAATATGTTTAAATCTCTTTCCTGCAGGCACCATGGAGTACTAGCCCCTTGAGTACAGGATTAACCTCTGGTCAGTGCTTGTACTGTCAAAAGGTGAGATCTTCATTACAAGAAAATAAGTCTGATAAGAATCCTAATACAAATGTTCTTCCAGATCAAGGTCCGTATTCACAAAATATCTTAAGGCTAAAAGTAGCTTCTAACTTGCCAATTTAGGAGAAAATCTAAAAATTATGTACGTGTCAGTCCTACTTTTAGGACTCCAACATTTTTTCTCTAATAGTGTTTCACAAAGCGTTTTAGCACTAAAACTAGCTCCTATATCTGCAAATCTTTAGGAGTAGTGAAGAGGACTCCTAAGTTACTAAGACCAACTCACAACTATCCTAAAATGGCTGTTGCCGGCAATCTGCCTCAGAATATAAACATTTTAGAAACATTTGTCCAGTATGGTTTTCTTTTACGTTTGGATGTCTTACAGTATCAGCTATGATTATTCTACTCTGTTAATTAAAAGGCTGTTTATATGCATATGAGAAGCATACATGTAAGAGGCTGACAATTAGCAAACACATACTTTTTTAATTAGTGACACTTAGCCTGCATTTTAAAATCTTCATTTGAATGTGGCAATTCACATTTTTATATCTTTATTTGAATATGGCAAATGCAATTATTTATATGAATAAATCTCTGACAGAGACCCCTCCCCATCATCCAATCATAGTTAGCTAGTTAGTAAGCATGCTGACATCATCCCTGGCAACAAGGTCAACCCCGCCCTTACTCTTAGCTTAAGACGTCTCTCTATTCCTTAGTAAAAGTTTGTCTCAGTAGATTTGTGAATAGGTTTTAAGAAAAAAATCTTAGCTAAAAACTTTTACTGCTATTTAGGAGAACACTTAGTGCTAAGATAAAAATGTTTTGTGAATACAGGCCCAGATCTTATAGCTTAGAAGAGTAACATGACTGAATGGAACATGTAAAAGCTGGTCATAATCAGACACCTCTCCCATCTTTCTGCACAGAATGGTGCCATTTGATATGTAGCTTCCTGCAGCATTAGCATAAGCAGCGGCTTATGCTAGGTACACACTAAATATTTTTTACATCTTATAAGATCATAAAAATGTGAGAGACCACAAACATGAGGACAAAAAAAAAATCCTAGATTTAACCGTTTTGCTCCTATAGTGTGTGGTGTGCTGCGATGTGACAAATACAGTGAGAGTCTATGACTCTCTCTCCTCTCCACCTGTAGCTGGTGTGTGGTGAGCGCAATGGCGCCATTGTCCTGTGGCAGCCGTCGCATCATCCAAGTGGATGCTGCACACTGGTGGTGGTTGAGGAGACCCCCCCCCCCACAACATGATTGTAAAGCGCTTTGGGAGTACAGCAATACATAATAAAGCGCTATATAAATGCATAAATCATTCATTAATTACAAAAAAAAGCCAAAGCAATAACATTTCCTTAAACAAGTATAAATAATTACAAATATTCAAAGAATAGATGTAAGGCTTTAAAGTCCCAGTCTTTGGTAATGTCAGGAAGCAATTGTGATGATAGTGTCCAAATCCTTTTGTGCAGCGAAATTATTGCGTTTGTGCTTCAGTCTTCTGTCAGCACGCTTTTTGATTGGATATTTTTTCGTTTCACATGATAATCTAAAGATCATACATACATTTGCCCTCTGGGTTCCCCCCACACATCAGGACTTCTGATCATACATATTAAACATGTTAAATATTTATGATTGATCGGGCGCCTCCGACATTCTTCCGAGCAGATTCAGTCACTCTTAACACACCTCACATCATAGGAAAATCTGATAAGATAATCTTTAGATCCACCAAGAGAATTGGGACATTACCTAGGATTGTCGGAAAGGAAGAAATAGGCCCAAAATCAGCCCGATTATCTTGTGTGTACCCAGCTTCAGTCGGGGGAAGATGCTCCACCATGACTGGTTTCAGGTACTGAGCCTAAAATCAGCCCATTTTTACACATATGCTATTGTTGGTCATTTTGATTGGGAATGCATTATGAAGTTTAATGTATTTAGGCAATGTTTTCCTTTCTATTTTGTTTCAGGTCCAAGTCGGGAAGAAAAGGAGCTCCAACCACACCAATTTCTCCAGTCTTCTGTCAGCTTTGCGTCTTGCTGGCTGGCAGAAGGATATTCTTTCCTTCCGTTAAGTCTCAGCATGTTACGGGGCAGGCAGGCCATGGTTGCATCTGGAGCCATGGCTTGAAGCAGCAGTATTTGTGTCTGGTGGTACTGCTTGTGTAACTGAGGCCAGCGGGTAGGTGCTGTGCAGGTAAACCTCACTCCCAGGATCTCAAGTGGCGCATTAGCGACTGACGCTAGTGGCTGCAGTTTTTAGCCTCCTTATTAGTACACCTTTCTCCCATGCTGGAGACCCAGGTTCAAGGACCACTAGGAGCAAGAACGAGGTGTGACGGTGAGGAACTGTGGGGGTTACACTTGCTTGGGGATGTCTATATTTGGGCATTGCTTGTTTTTTCCTTAATTTTTAACCTGCAATGACCCATCACTGTCTCTACAACCCTGTATAGTCAGTCCAATAAGTCCCTGTCTTGCCTGCACTGCTCACCAGAGGTTCCTGCCACAGCTATCTCAAAGGCCTGTAATGACCATCCTCATCTCAGCACTCATGTCTGACTGATTCTAGAGTCTCCACCACTCTGGTTCCTTTTGGGTTTCCTCTCATTACTGCCCACAAGCTCAAGCTGTGATGTCCCAGAGGTTCTTACGTTGCTGTGGGGTACCAGCTGCCATGGTACCAGGGCTTCCCGGTGGTTTCAGTAGTGTCTACATGGTCTCAGATCTCCTTGTCATGTCTGCACACTCTCAAAAGCTTGTCCTGGACTCTGACATCTCTGTGACGTGAGCTGAGCTAGATGTTCTCTAAAGGCTGACTAGCAGGTTCATGCTAAGGCCACCTAAAGGTGGCTGTCTGCTCAGTCTCAGATGTAGTCCCAGATGCTATGCTCCATGAAATGTGTGCCTCGGGTCCCAAAGGTTTCTGTAATGGCTAGATCTCATTGATGTCCCAGGCTACTATGTTCCATTTTATGTTGTCTGGCAACCAGCAGTTCAAGTAAAAAGATCTCCTCCTGCCTTGGACAGAATTTTCCCTCAGACTATCAGGCTAATGAACAGTAAAACTAATACACCCTACAGCACACTCCCACTTTACGATATGCCATGCACTGCACTTTAACACAGTTCAACTGGACTACACGCACAAACTGCACAAACCCAACAATCTATCTGGTACAACTGGATACCATCCAATGCACATCCATGACATTGTGTATCCGGCCTACGTATAATCTGCTGCACCTTATCATATTATTGTGTGTATATATGTGTACAAAATGTAGAATTTGTACATATGGTGTATAACGTTTATTGATAACTGTAAGTATGTCTTAATAGTACACTGTGTGTACTGAGTATATGAATGTGTATTCTGCACATTGTCTTCTGTATAAGTCTGTAAGTATGTACTGTCTATATGTAAATTTCTTCGGCACTGTCTAGAGCACGCTCTCAAGAATTTCACTCACCAAGGCACATGTGCTGTGGTGATGTGACAATAAAGGGGATTTTATTTGATTTTACATCCCAGTGATTGTAAAGGCTGCTCCGGAGTTTGAGCTCCCAGTAATGTATGCTCAGGGCCCCAGACACTCATGTCATGCCTTTCTCAGTGCTTTCTGTGTAGGTTACTTAAGTTCTAGAGCTCTTTATCTTGGCTGCCCTGCTACGAGTGCTCCCTAAAGTTTCTGTGGAAATCCCAAACTTTCCTGCAATGGCTGCTGTGGTCTCTGCACTATCCACCATGTCATGTCCACCCAGCACCAAAATTGACTGTCATTCCACCACAGAGGTTCCCGCTACTGAGATTTACTTCTACTTCCTGCTACTGATCAAGATTCCTGTAATGGCTGCCCTAATGGTCTCTGTCTGGACCCCCCCCCCCTGCTACAAGAGCTCCCAAAAATGTTCCCATAAATGCTGCCTCGGAATTGGAGACAGTGCTGCCTCAAATTTAAGTTGAGTTATGTTGTATGTTAATACCCTATGAAATGTGTTTTCCTAAGTTCTAAAATTAATTTTTTTCTTTATTTATATTTTATTTTGGAGGGAATTTACAGAACATGCTGTTTTGTTCCAAGTCACCACATGAGACATTGTGCCTGAGCTCCCTGTCTCAGCTGCCCTGGGACCAGAGTTCCCTATTATTCATATATGGTGATATAAAGATATAACATGTTCTAATATTCTAAAAAATATATATTTATCATAATTATAAGCCAGAAATTATAGTAGTAAAATTAAAAGAATAATACTCACTGTCAGAAAGAAAGAAAAATAATCTTGCACGTTTAAATGGAGAAAAGATTAAAATAAGAAAAAGACGGCAAATAATGAAAAATGTCTGTCAAAGACTTATTGGTTGTATCACAATGTCAGTGACATGTTTTCAACATGGGTAGAATCCCAGAGTTTTCAGTTAGGTTAAATTAAAAAACAAAACAAATCTAAGAGGAACTGCCATCAAACGATGGCACAATCTGGATGGAAATAGCCTGAAACATTAGAAGACACAGTTATATCACAGAGCTATGAAAACAAACGGGAGCTATACAGCTCTGTATAACTACAGTAAATAATCCATAGAAAATAATCATGGACTTTAAATTAACAATATGTGAATTAATATTGTAATTTTGTTGATAGCTTTATGGCTCATGCCTATTGCTCCACTGGGACATGAGCGGGCGTCGGCCAAAACAGTGACATAACGTACAAGACTGAATGAGATTCACAGGCATTATGTCAAGATGAGGCAGCCTAAAATCACACTGCCTCGCAACTGTAGCCTGCTTTTGTTCCCCACCAAATCTTTAATGTGCTGTGCCTCATTTATGGTTACAAATGTAACAATTATAGGCCTGGAGCGCTGAGAATAATTTGCTAAGTTTTTTTTTTGTACATTACATTGATAAAATTAAAAATTAAAAATGTTCACCCACTTGCCAATTTGGCTACTAAACTTTACAGAAGGCGAAAGCTTTTGCTGCTGGACTCCAGCTCCTGTTTCTCAGTTAGGGCTTTTCTGGCACTGTTCTGCACTGCAAAGCAACAGTCAGCCGCTTTCTGGCAGTTGATTCCCCAACGTTTCTGTTCTGTCAGTCCCGCTGTATTGGGCATATTAGGCAACAACAGATCAGTGCTTGAATGTCTTAAATCTAATTAGTTTTCTCAGATTTTGCTGACAGCAGATTGTTTGTTAGTTAAAGCTGGCTGCAGACTAGATAGGGCCCTATGATTTCCGCAATGCAAAAAACGAGGACGGAATCGCGGAATCAAGTCATAAAAGCAGAATTTACAGTTTAACGCGGAATGTCACGGAATGTGTCAACTTTTGGATGTAATAACAAAAAAAAAGGTCATTACACTTAAATCAAATCGCAAAATGGACTAGTATATGGAAATATTAAGCCGAAATACACGGCACACGTGGCGCTCGTAGTGATTTCAAAGTCTGCCGTTTCACTAATTGAGGACATACAAACATGAACAATATCTCCAAAACTGATCTGAGAGTCACTTCACGAGCATTTTACCATTTCATAGGAGTAAAACTAGTGTTATATCATATACACACAGAACTTTAAAGGTATTCAAGGCAACCCGTCAAAATAAAAGTTTGGTTTAACTTATTAAATACATTGTGCCAGAAATAGGCTATATTACTATTATTTAGTAAAATGTACATACTACTACTACTAATACCGTTGAAAAATAATACAACTTAATTTTTAAAGAAATAATCACAAAATATTTTAATAGTAAATCCTAGTGTTGTCACGATACTGGAATTACTAACTTCGATACAATACCTTGAAAAATATCGATATTCGATACCATTTTCGATACCACGGAGAAAAAAACTGCCATAGCATTAAGGGGGTAATTTTTTGTATTTTATTTAAAGATAAATATAACAAGTCTAGAACATGACAATGAGGTATATTTTACATGAACAAAATGTCTTGAGGTAGTGCACTTGTTCAAGGTGTAGTGTCTAGTGTAGGTTGTGAGTGTGTTGTTTTTGTTGTAGGTCGAGTCTCATATGCTTTCTGGTGCTACAAGAAAATGCCAAACTTTAATAAATTTTTTTTTTTTTTAGACCACACTTTTAAAATGAACTGAACTAACTAATCTTAGAACATAAGTTAATGGTAATAGATATTTGTTAACATTAGTTAACATGAATAAACAATGAAAAATACTTCCAAAACATTTATTAATCTTAGTTAAAAGTTAATTTAAACTAACATTTACGAATACATGTACTAATTAAAATCCAAATTTATATCTGTTATTTTTTTTTTTCCTTTGGACCAGAGCGAACATGATCTGTTGTATTTTTATTACCTACTGTTATCAAAGATTAAAATATACTGTAGCAAATGCATTGCTCATCGTTCATAAATGCTGGTTAATACATAACATTATTTGATGAACAGATTTTAATGCCGGATTCACATATCACCGATCCACACACGCAAACGTGCGTGCATCACACCCGAAAACAATGCTCACTGGATCGACATGAAGACAAATTGCAGAATTTAAGTAATATTTTTTTTAATGAAGTTAAATGAACACAAGTTAATTTACATTTGACCACAGTTAAAGTATTTAAAGATTCCTCAGTCAGATTATATTAACTTTAATAATTACGGTGAAAAAACGAGACAACACTCATATCAGCAACAATACTAGGCCATCTTGGTTAATGTTTGAGTAATGTTAAAATAAGAATAGTTACCAACCTCTCGAAATTATTCATATAGACCCGGGTGTCTGTCTTTCAGGTGCTTTGCGGTTTGATCGTGCGCACGCGCCCGGACCGAGGTTAACTTCCGGTCTGTGTTTGTATATCGGGCTGGTTAGTGGCGCCGGCTACAAACACAGTTAAAGTGATGAGTAGACTGAAGTTGGGCTCAGGTTGTTGTGTTGTGGGATGTGTTTCACATACATACATTTATTTGTGGCGACCCACCAGAATATCAAAACTTTTCCAAAAGGCTTTGTTGAATAAAC
Source organism: Gymnocypris eckloni scoliostomus (assembly GCA_027564155.1). Lineage (NCBI taxonomy): Eukaryota > Metazoa > Chordata > Actinopteri > Cypriniformes > Cyprinidae > Gymnocypris > Gymnocypris eckloni. Next base: position 6,409,252 of record CM050423.1, on the reverse strand, counting down.
ACGAGCACGTAATGCACGCTTTAGAAATCAAAGCAGGCGGGGTGTTTTTATACCACTGTATTTCTGAAGGAACACTGTCTTTAGAAAATGTTTGATATCATTTTCATTTCATCTTGCATGTTATATGTCTGATAAAGCAGCGTTTGTAAATTCAGTTTACAGCCGTTCCCAGGCGCAAACCTCTAACGTTAACATTATTTCTCCCGCTTTTAAGCGTCTCCTGCTGGCAGAGAGTGAATTTGCATTTTTAATAAGTCTGTCCAAGTAGTTATTGCTGCATCTCAGTCCATCTGCTGTGTTCTTTATCAATCAAAGCCGGTTGCGGAGGAGCCGACCGCTATCTTCTATATTCACTTCACTTTTGCTATTTAACCAGAGCGAATGAGGCGAGACACGTGACAGGCACTGCGGTCACGTGGTGTTTGTCAACGCGCCTTTGGAGAGAAGTGAAAGTGACAGCTGGGCTAGGATCGGAGTATCGATACTTCGGGAAATTAGTATTGGTACCGTTCAGATATTTCAGTATCGATATTTATCGAAATATCGATATTTTTGACAACACTAGTAAATCCCCTTTATTTGCCAAAAATGTAAATGATTAATTTTCATTAATTAATATCTAAATTAAATCAATGTTTTATGCCTTCTTCTGATAACCAGTCAAATTTAAATACACAACAGAATTTCTGAGGGGGGGGGAAACATTTCATAAGGCTACAGTAAGAATAAATAAAAAATGTTTGTATGCATTGTAGGATATCAGGGACCGAATCAGAAAAATGTAAGATGCGATCAGAACATTGAAACCTGAGGAGCCAAAATTCCACAGAGGCCAAACAGGATGTTCGTCATAAATCTGTCCACTATACCCTAGAGCCAGCCCATCTGAAGCAAGCCTCTTTCAGTGAACAATTTGCTACAATAACCTGTTAGCCAGCACTCCCCTTTTTCTCTCCTTTCCCTCTTCCTCATTAGATTGACAAAGTCTTCACATCCCTAGTCTACCTAGACACCCTGAGACCAACACAGTCATCACCACACTTCACTAGTGGTTCAGAATCACTGACACACACTTAGTTGTCCCACCACACATAGGCTTCTACTCCACACAGATCTGTGTCAATCTCTCTTCTCCCTAGCGTGCCAACATGCCACAGGCTGCAGACCCCTTTGCCCAAGGGAAAGATTTGAACACTTGACTGAGAGGCACAACAGACAGCCTCACCCCCAAGACATTCGAACTGTTATTATTTTTAATAATAATTATAATCCTGAGACGATTCCTGACACAATAATCAAGCCAGAACAACAACCACGAGGAGCTAATCAAAATCACCAGCTCTCTAAGCTATGCCTTCACAACCCAGCTGAAACTGAGCGACAAGTACGTCACCCACCTTCAAGAGGAGCTGACAGGTGCTCAACGCCGCATAGACAAGCTGAAAGTGAAATTTCAAGATCGACTCAAAGCATCCAATGATAGGGAGCAGAAGAAAAAGAAGAATCATTTTTTATTTGTCACATACACAATTATACAGAGTATAATCAGTAGTGAAATTTGTGCTCTGCATTTAACCCATCCAAGTGCACACACACCTGGAGCAGTGGGCAGCCAACGCTGCGGCACCCGGGGAGCAGTTGGGGGTTCGGTGCCTTGCTCAAGGGTCTCACCTCAGTCGTGGACAATTCCTGCCAGAGCCGAGATTCGAACCCACAACCTCGGGTTACAAGTCCGACGCTCTATCCATTAGGCCACGACTGCCCGGTAACAGAAAACAACGGAACAAGTTAAGAAGCCCCAAGCAGCCCTGACAGAAGCTCAGGTTGATCAACAACATGCAAAGGCTGCCCAGAAAGACCTGGTAAACAGACTCCAGTATGCCGAACAACTACTAGAAAAAAAACAAGAGTGACATCAGTGACAAGAATGCTGAAATCAGTGCCTTGGAAGACCACCTTGAAAGGTACAGTAATGAAATAGACAATCTGACCCAACAACTAGACGAAATCAATGATCAGCTCTACATGGTCAGAAGAGAACTTAAACATGCGTATGAGCAGAAACAAGAGCCAAGGCGAGAGAAACAACACTCAGCCTCACCACTGCTGAGCAGAGCAGAGTCCCATGTCCAAGAACTCGTATACAGTGAAAGAAGCGAAGGGCCACAACCCAAAACCTCATCTGCCTTCGCCACAGAACTCGTTCCTGTCAACAAAAGAAAACCTGCCATCCAAACAGACCTTGGAGCTCCACATGGGATGACTATCAAAGACCTCGACAAGCTGTCTAAAAACATGAGCAAGTTCAACCCGAACACCAAAGAGGGCCACAACATCCAGGCCCAACTTCAAGATATCGACTTCTATCTAGAAATGAGACCTCATGTGACTGACAGCGACAGGTTATACCTCCTGTCATGGCCTGTCCATGCTCCATGACCATCCAACAGTTGCATGACCTAATACAGAAGGCCTACAACAAGCAGAAGATGGCCTCAAAGAAAGGTAACAAAACATCCACACTCTTGAACTCTGTCAACAAAGACTCAAGCCTTGCACTGGATGACACCCAGTTGTATCACAACACCAGAGTCCTCCATCAAGAGCACAGAGAGAACGTGACCCCCATGTCCACGACAGTTATCAGCCCAACCGCTGGAAAAGCTCTGACTGCACCAAACTTCAACTAGCAACAGAAAGCTCCGAAACCTTCTTCAGCCAATGCCCAACAATTGGCTTCCCAAGAAATCACTACGAACGAATCAGCAACCTCTGGAAACCCCCTTCCTGCAATGACAGATGACAAAAGGGAATCTCTTAAACACAAAAGCAAGGCAAGTACAAACCCCAGATTCTTGCTTAGCTGGTGCATTTGATATAAATTTTAGCCTCATTGAGAAACTCAATGCGAGGGTTAAATAAGTGATTGATGGTTGTTCAGGTCTATGCAATAGCACATATTGCTATAAACTTGGGATTTCACATTTTCATTCTCTTAAACTCATCCTTTCCTCACTTTATCTCTTTCTGCAATGTGTGAATGCGTGTGTTCGATTAGTTTATGTCTTAGGTTATATAAATAAAGTCTTATTTATATTGAAAAGAGAAGTATCTTGTGTTTTGTGCTTACAAGTTAATGTCTTAAACTGCCGCACTTGTTACTGTGCTATTTAATAGTGTTTTCACCATATTTTGGATTTTAATATCCAGTACAGTGTTAATGTTATACGGCTCGTTCAGTTAATCGCTGGCCGAATCATTGATCAGCCATGAAACAGCGAGTCTGTTCAAATTCCCTATAAAATCATAAATGATTCCTTTTGAGCTAAATTGACCTGTTTCCCTTATAAATTACATATTAGACATCATTAGACATGATAAAACACAGAATTTGATAATAATAAAACATAAGGTGAGAAAAAAATTAAACATTTAATATGGCCTTAAACATAATTAATGCTAAATTAATAAATGTAAACAAATTCATGTTAAATTGTATAAGTTTCATGATTTTAATTAATTAGACATGCTTTTGAATTAATACAAATGTAATTTGACCATTAAAAAGTAGTCCAAAAAAAACAACAACGTAATTTAGAAAAAAATTAAACGGAATTTGGTAAAAAATAAAACTTATTTCATAAGGCCCTAACACTAGACGATTTTCAAATCTTAACCGATTTTAAAACCATGGGACACCACAGACATGAAGACAATTCAACAGATTTTTTGCCTTATAATCCTCTGAACGCGCACACAAGATGATTTGACCAGACCGCGAGACCGCACACTTGAAGATTTTAGGAACGATTTCACAGTGAAACGTGATCTCACAGAGACTCACAAGATCAAAGACTAGAGATTAAAAACAAATAGAGGACAATCAACAATGTCAGCTGGTTCTCCTGGCATGCGTTCTGTTTCACAGTGAAAAACAAAGTATACAAATGAATATGGATGATGTTCTCTGCTTTCACGGCATGTTTGTGGCTGCCAGGTTTCAGCTATAGAAGCACGCAACATCCGGGGAGTGACGCTTGCTCACTCTCATTGGCTATCGCTGGTATCACATCAGAGGCAGCCCGATCAAGAGTCGAAATATCAAATATGTTTGATGTTTACGATTTGAGTTCAGCCACACTCCGTCTCGATCGGGAGCAGATAAATAATCGTAATGATACCACACGATAGAATATTTTTGGACAAAAAAAAATTTTTTGCGGCAAGCCGCGAATCGGGCCGGGGGTGAAAATCGGCCTTAAAATCCTCTAGTGTGCGGCCATCTTAAAAGTTAAGATGAACATAATCTGAGGTGTTAAACAAAACAATTGACGATAACACTTGTTTAACTAGACAGAGGATATAGTTGTCTATAAATATTACATAATTTAAAGAACATAATGATACTGTTTGCAATCGTAATGTAACAAATAATTTAAGATTAGAACTGACTGGGGCTGCAAAATAGCCATTGGCTAGAAGCCTATATTTAGAGCATCTGTAATGTTATTCTGCATTGTCCCTTGTTAAATAAACAACTAAAAAAGCAAGAATGCAAGTGTTTATCTAAGTGAAAACACTCCAATGTGTTCCGAAACTTTTATTCATTCAAAATCATTCAAAATCATGCTTCAGGACACTTTATCCACGAATCAAAAGTGGCCATTGGAGATTCTTTGGAACACGGAGAAGAACAATGGCCACCTGAATAATCCCAGGAGGTGAAAGAAACACTGTGGGAAACGTGCTGGAATCCGCAACAGACTGAGCAAAAGTCCACCTCTACCGAGTATTCTGCTCACTAATATCCAATCCTTGGAGAATAAGATGGACGATCTTAGAGCCAGGATAAGTTTACAACGGGACATAAGGGACTATAACATCCTTTGTTTGACCGAAACACGGCTCACGCCCTCGGTCCCGGACACTGCTCTAACGCCGTCTGATAACTTTTCTGTTTTACGGATGGACAGAACACCGAGGCCGGTAAAACCAAAGGTGGTGGAGTGTGTTTCATGATCAACAAGAGAGAGAAAGTAGTATACCTTGTGTCAAATTTGATTGATGAGGGGTCATAAAAGGTCATCCCATAACTGGTCACCTGTTCGTGTACAGCCCCCACCCTTCCGTCTAAGTGCCCACGTGGTTATCCGGTCCAGCGGAGGTGTGGAATGTTTTGTGAGACTTGTTATTGTGTGGGAGGGCCATTGAAATGTGCTTTTAAACATTAAATTGTGAAACTGTGTAAAATGGGATGGGAAGAAGAAAATGCACCGAATATACACGTAAAATAAGCAATAACTCTATTTTTGGGGTTGTTTGCAACAAAAGTGATTCCTAAACAATGTGGTACAAAGGGTAAAGTTTGTTAAAAGTTAGAGAAAACAAATCAGTCCGTTAAATAATACTTATAAGATAAATGTCAAGATCTTGTGGTCTAATATTACAAGTTAAATAATTTGAATTGTCTTGTCTTACTGTGGTATAAAATATAATAGTGTGGGTGTGTGTGTGAAACTTTTGGGCTGAGCTTCAACAGATACAGATAAAAGCGTGACACTCTGATGACCCCGGACAGCGCCTATTTCGCACCTCTTTTACCCCCTCTGCAGGTCAAAGGAAATAACTTTTCTGTGTGTCTTCTCTCAGGGAACACCCAAACGGGTGTGGGACGTAAGCCATCTGAGATTTCCAGGAAACACGTGGGACACGTTGGGCCAGCCCAACTTAAAGCAAGTAGATCAAACAAAATCTCTATTCTTACTGAACTGATGAATTGATCTGTACGCAGGAACATAGCAGAGTCTCTGTTCGTGATCTTCCTCTCATAAAGTTACAAGATAGAAAAAAGTGCTGGCTTTAAACTTTCTTCTAACGTTACCCGCAAACTTAGAATGTGTGTGTGTGTATGTTATGTGTTGTTTATGTGTTTTATTAAGTTAGTCCATGTATTGTAGAATAACAGTTAGCAAATAAACCTTGTTTCATTTATAAAGAATTATGTCTTGGGATGTGTGATTTTCTTGTTCAAACTATTTGCCAAGATCGTGTTACCTAGCTCAAATGGTATAAAACCCTTTATTTTGTCTTATCGTTGGCCACGAAACAAAGATAAACTAAATTGTTAAAGATACTGATGTTAATGGTCACTTGATGAGATGTTAATAAAGTATCAATCAAAAGATAAAGATTAATATCACTTTAATAAAAGCAATAATGTATCTGTAATTAATGATTCCCCAAAGCTGAAATAATAACATCATAGTTTCATTACAGAAAATGGTGGATAATAAATGGTGCCCCAATAAATGGTGGGGCATAAAATTAACTTGAAAATCCATAAACACATTAATAAGAGACAATTTGTGTATTAATCTATTTTATTCAGAAAAAATTGATTACATACAGATAAACGTTTGTTTGTGATACTGCATTCTTGTTTGTGGCACACGGTGCATCCTGAATGAAAGACAGTTCATTGTTAAGGTTCATTGTTCACGAGTTATTGTTAAGAAGAAATGAACTGCAGTAAATTAATATTTGTCTATTAAGACCAGAGTAAGTCGCTCGAAAAGCGCAGGAGAGACAATGAGCGGATAACCTAATTTCCCTCTTTTAAAAGGCCTCCGTAGTGTGATTTGTTATGTGCGTGTTCCACTTACAAACTCATATACGATATTAAAATCTCCCGGCTGGAGAACATTAACGTAGCTAATTAATGATTCTCGGCCACTTTTGATTCACGCGAGTGAAATCAAGACCCGCGGCGCTCAAAGAAAGGAGGGGCCACCCTGGTCTGTTGGTAGTATGTGATCGATCAGATTGTTTTCATGTGTGCTGGTTGTCTAAACAGGCACATATCAGCATAAGGTCCGCTGAGGCCTCAAGAATTTATAATAATTAATCCGTAGATTAATTTATCTCGCCCTAAACGAGCAAGAGTGTCAGTGCTATAAAAAGATAATAATCTACATAGTGCTTGTTTATTTTGAAATGTGAAACACACTTACGGCTCCGTTTATGTACTGAAACATAAATCACATCCTGGTATGCGCATCACCAATAGTGACGTACTCAACCAGGAAGTCTTCAGAAACCATTTGTTAGTGCGTAGGCTCAGTCCCCGCGCCATTTTGAGCTGTTGTAAACAAATAGCATTAACACAAAGCTAAGCTAACTGAAGCTAAGGAGCTTGCATTGAAGCAAATGCAAGGCTATTAGCATTGACGGCTAGCGATTAGCATCTAGCATTTAGAGAGTTTGAATGTGGGCTGAATGCAGTGTGTTGTGAAATGTAAGTGACTGAACCAGTTACGTTTGAACTGAGACTTGCTAACACATTTCTTTTCTTTTCCCCCTTTTTTCAGGAGTCTTCTCTTTCTCTATATCTTCTCCCATTTAAAAGGACTGTAACAAATGCAATGTTAATAAACTGACTGTATGATTATAACTAATCATCAGTGGCTAGCAATCTCAAAGGTGGTTTTAACAAACATTTGTTTAAGGTCTTTATTTTTAGTGGGTATCAGTTTAATAGCTGGTGGTTTATTAGAAAATAATTCGGTATTACCTTGATAAAACGGTGATTAATTCAATTATAATAGCTCTCCTGATTTTAAACACATCAGCTGATAAGCTGCTATTGTTAGGAATTTGTAATTGTTAATTTAATGTCATAATTAATTACAAATTTGAAATTAATTTAATTTCATAAAATAATTTCAGTTCCTGCTTCCACGTAGCAACAATAGCCACTGATGAATCAGAAGCGCTCTTATAATTTGACAACATTAAGATCTTAATCATTATCCAGAGGGCCAGACATTTTAATTTCATTCACAAGTAATGAGGGTGGAACAGATTAATTTGGTTTGATGATGTAATGACACAAGGAGGAATGAGTAACATGGTGATGCTAGGGATCCAAAATTAGTGATTTTGAAGCTGTAATTTCATTTCATAATTAATTGCGAATTTAAAAATCTAATTTAATTTAATAATTAATAACACTTCCTGTTTACATATTGCAACAATATTGGTTTATCAACTCAATTGTAAATTGCTCTTGTAATTATAATCCTAATCGATCCTATCAAATTTAATGATAACATCATAAAATTTTAATTAGAAACCACAATTTCAATTTTTATTCTAATTTCAGTCACTCATTACGGTCTGGCTCTACCTGTTAGGCCTTACTTCATCTCCTTAGGTGATCTGATTAACTCAGCAACATTTTAATAAGGTCCCCTTTACTTAGGCCTGAGAGTAGGTAGCGCTCCCCCTAGTGCTGGGTTGGTGAAGTGACATTGCCTCCATTGTGTGTCACAGCGAGCGGAGTCAGCTGTTCCAGCATAACCTGGTGCGGGCTGAGGGGGAAACTGAATACCTCTGTTCTAGTATTGCAAAGTGAAGGCATGCAGCAGGTCTAGCAATCGGGTATCGGAGGAGGAGTCACCAGGCTGACTGGGCGAAGGTGCGGATATACCACCCCGGGTAACTATTGACGAGGTACGTCGGACTTCGTGTCCGCTCTGACGGATAGCCCCGGGATTTAGCCCTGCCCTTCTTCAGGCCAGCAGTCATTAACGGGCCTCACCCGAGTCCCAGCCCAGTTGTGCCAAAGCCACGGCTGTTTGAGAGGCTCACTGCAATACGGTGGGGACAGAGTGTTTGGCAAAACCCTTACAGGAGCTCACCTGGTGTGCTCGGACGGGGAGAACCTTGCTGCTGGGCACCACGGAAGCAATGTCATTTCTCACCAAGCTTAGGGTATAAGGACGTTAACCTTCCAATTAGAAAACCCCAAAGGGATATTAAGTAGAGTTGAGCCGGATACTCGGCTGAAACGAGTATCCGGTACGGATAAAGCACTTTTGCCGAGTACGAGTATCATACAAGTAATACGAGTCAATATCTGTGCTCGGATTGAATAAACATTCTCATTGGGTAGCTGACTGTGTCTGCGTTCTGTGATAGGCTAGTCACAGCGCCCCTCCCCTACACGCATACAGATTTCATATAGCCCGTTCACATATCGCGCCTAAAAACGCGTGGAAAACGCTAGGCGCGCTGCTTTCTCCTTTTTTCCAAAGCGTTCGGGCGGTTGCGCTCCGGAGGCATTTGTCGTTGCTAAGCAACCATCAGCTGCGCTCTCCGTTACAAGAAGGAAATTTCGTCACATGACCCGTGGTGCGCGCATTCTGAAAAGTTGCGAATGTTTTATCTCGTGCGGCGCGGACGCGCCTGGAAAATGAGCGTCGCACCGCGATCGCTGCCGCTTATTATGAGCGCATACCGGCGTCTACATTTGAAATAACGAACTTGAGCATGCAAAAGACGCGATATGTGAGCGGCCCCTTATTGTGTTGCTGTGTCCCGCTCTGCTCACTCACAGCGCTCTCTCTCTGTCTCTCCCTCAGTCACTCAGGTTCACGGGTTTTTTCCGTTAACGTTTAGGGTTTCTTCAGCTTCAGGTTTGTTTTTTACTTTGGTTTGTAGTACTTACTTATTAACCAGTAGAGTTTGGTAAACGTGGGGTTTGTTCAGACGTGGTGCTTGGTAGAATGCGACTCGCGTCTCTGCCTGTCGGAGATTTTTCTTTTCTTTTTTAAACCGTCAGCTGGCTCTAACCTGTTTTTTTTACTTCACGCACTGAGTGTCTGACACTTTCTTGCTGTATTTCATTAAAAAAAGGAAGTAGTGGTATAAAACTATATGACAAATTAATTAGCTACACACACACACACATACCTGGTGTGGAAATTTAAAAAAATATCACTGATCATAAAAAAATTTAAAGTTAAAAAAAGAAAGTTATGTTGAGATGAAAACTCTTGTTCATTACATTTTACTTCATAATTGCAACCGCATGTGTTGTATTCATTGTTGCAAAACTTGTTCTGTATATAGTTAGTTTGTTATCGTGATCAAAACCATTGATCTGAAGCTCAATGCTGATGCTGTCATGTAAATAGTTTTCTAATCAGCAATAAATATAACAATTTCTGATCAACCCATATCAATTGCATGCTTAAAATAACATACCGGTTAAAGCCCCGCCCATTTCAAGACAACCCGTCCCACTTCCAGGTTAAATCCCGCCCACTTCCGGTTTAGGTCCCGCCCAGTCCAAGTACAGATACAGATAATTCATATGGTTAACAGATACAGATACAGATAATGCTGTACTCGCTCATCCCGTAATATTAAGGTTTTCTTAAAACTTAGGTCAGTTTGTTTTATCCTGTAAAACAGCAAAGCAACCCCCTAAGTGTATCGACTAAACAGCGCCACCACACTGCCACCCTTATTATTAGTCCTAACCTTAGGAGCAAACCCTCACTTTTCCTCTCCTCTTCTCTTTTATCCCTGCTGCTATCTTCTAATTTGACTACTGCTACTGTTTGCTTAGATTTTGCCTGTGGGAAGATCATGAGCAGATAACTTTTGCAATTGAACAGGTATTTGTGAAACTTGAGAACTACGTTTCAAAACTGTTTTCTATTTACCTTCCTCCATTGTGAAATCCTACCCCTCCAAGTTAAAGCAGGTCAATGAAAAGATAGGCATCGGCAAAATTTTAAGCATGCACAAGAGACCCGCTAACCAGCGTTGTGGTGTAAATTTAGCCATTAAGGGACCAGTACTGTCATTGCTATTGTTTTCCTCCATCCAGGAGAAAAATTGGAATAGCAATCCCAGTCCTATTACAAAAGAGAAAACCTGCTTACAATCCCCTGACTAGAAGCATCCTTCTAAATCAGACTTAACAAAAAAAAGCGACAAGAGGAAAATCTGCTACCAGAAAGAGATATTGTGTTATTGTCCCTCTCCTTCACCTTCGTATCTGACTGACCTCCTTCCTTGAAAAACAAGTAGACTTTCTCGTACAGGAAAATATGAAGAATCCAATTATTATCCCTGTGTACTCATTCTGTTGGTGTCATTTTCTTTCTCTGTTTCCCAGCTGTGCTACCTTTATGTGTGCTCAATAATTTATCCACAGAGACTACAAATTAGAAGCACCCCACCAGAGGATCACAGTCGCAGAGAGGCACACTCAACATTAGCATACACTACACTTTGCCCATTTACACACCTGTTTTGCTTTGTTTTGTTTTGTTTTGTTTTAGGGGTCGACCGATATATGTTTTTCAGGGCCGATACCGATACCGATTATTACAGATCAAGTAGACCGATAACCGATATTTTGAACCGATATACGTGTCTGGTGTAAAAATGAAAATGAATGCCAAAATTAATAATAACAAGAGCTCTGACAAAAAACGTTCTTTAAATGCTTTTAAACATGTCTTTAATTCTGAAAACTGTTAATAACAACAACATTTCCGGAGTTTTAATTTACAGTACAGTGCAAATGAAGGCATAAAACATTAATTTAATTTATCTTTTAATCAAATGAGAGTTAGACTTTATTTTTGGCAAACAAATGAGTTTACTATTAAAATTAAAACATGGAAGAAATAGCGTATTGTGTTATTATTCTCAACAAAAGTTGTAATAATTGTTGTAGTTGTATTACGTATACAGTAATATATTCGGCTAAACCGAACTTATATTTTGACAGGTTGCCATGAGAACCTTTTAGGTTTCTGTAGCCTATGTATATATGATATGACGATCGTTTTACTCAAATGAAATGGTCAAATGCTCATCAAGTGACTCTCTGAGCAGTTCTGGGGATGTTGTTCGTGTATTTATGTCCTCATTTATGCTGAAAACACCGCGAGCTTCACACGCTCTTCATGTATGTGTGCAGTAAACGAAACCGCACGTCTGTGTCATTCATTAACAGAGATGCAGAACATGCAGGATTCATATTTAAAGTGTTTTTGCGGCTTAATATTTATAGATACTAGTCCATAGCGCGAGTCGATTTAAGTGTACTGACCTACTTTTGATTAATTCATCCAAACTTCGACACATTCCGCGACATACGGTAAATTCCATTATATGACTGCATTCCGCGATTCCGCCCGCATTTTCCGCATCGCGGACATCATAGGTTATATTGAGGTGTTTTGCAACTTCAGCAACGTCTGCTGCTGCCTTACCTTTGAGAGACAACTGATGCGTGATCACTGAGGCAGCTCCAGGTAGCATGTGCTTTCGGTGTGAGACTGCCTTCAGTTTTCCGCGTTGATTGGTCGGACTCGTGACTCCCTACATATCAGATGAGCGGTGGGCGGAGATTGCTCTCAGAGATTGAGAGATCGCCTCACTCTCACAGAGTGTTGAGCTCAGACAGGCTGCATTAAGCCAAATAGTGCATTTAAAAATTAAATAATTTCACCTGTATTATTTAGTCACCAATAAATAATGTCACCTGTAAATAGTATGTTTGTATTATAAAATAAAATAAAAATAATAAATAAAAATTATCGGCAAATATGTTTTGAAAATGGCCGATATCGATAATCGGTAAAATGCTTAATATCGGCGCCGATAATCGGCCAGGCCGATAATCGGTCGGCCCCTATTTTGTTTTGCATTCATGGTCTGTGTCAGTTCGGTTCGAGATCTCCCTCACCCCGCCAGAACATGTCTCACAAAACAGAATATGTCGGTCACTGGGAGGATCTGGAAACATGGCTGTGTTGTGACAGACAGCCTCCTCCCTAAGGCTGCTGAGACACTCAAACATCAGACACAGGACCAGCTGGATGACAACATAACAAGCCTTATGACTACTTCAAAGAGGAGCATGACAGTTTCCAAGAGGAACTCAAGCACGCCTATGAATTGTGCCATGAGCCGACGAGGACTCGACATGCACTGACCTCACTCCTGTCGAGAAGGACCAGGTCACTTGTTCCTGGACTGACACGTGAGCAAACGATGGAGGGGATGATGTTGAAACATTCACCAGCGCCCTCCGAAGAACTTTACCTCCTGACAAAGTCAAAAGAATCTGCCGCAGCCAGCCGCAGATCGTCGCATGGCTTGGACCTAAAATACCTCAACAAGCTCACCAGGAACATTGGCAAATTCAACCCCAGCGTGCCAAAAAGCCCAAATGTCCTAACTTATCTTCAAAATATCGATTTCCATCTGGAAATGCAACCTAATGTTATGGACAAAGATAAACTCTATTTACTCCAAACAACATCCAGTCCTGAAGTGCGCAGCTTCCTTGACTGGCAGCCTGCTAAAACAGACGAGCATACTTTGGAACTCGCAATGAACCTGACATGGAGGATGAACTGAACTTTAAAACTTTCTTCTTGAGGAACCTTCATCCCGGCATAAGCCACCATCTTGGCGTTCTCGCATGTCCACAAACAATGAACAATCAGCAGTTGCGAGACTTGGTGCAGAAAGCCTACGGCAAACAAAAGATGGCCTCAGAAAAGAGCGCCAAAACCCCAGCAGTTCTTGACTTCAACACTCAAAGTCACGGACTGGCTCTAGAGGGCACCCAACGCCAAGAGAGTGCTAAGCCGCCACATAGAGAGTGGAATGCACCCCCGTCCAACAAAGAATGAGACTCATACGCTGGCACCCGACCTAAACAGAGGTATGACCGCTGGGATGGACCACGTGGACGTCAACGCTCACCTGGACGACACTGAGATAAGTCATGGGACCAAGAAAGGCCTCATGAGAGTCAATAGGAAAGATCGTGGAACCAGCCAAGCTTGTTTGGAAACTCAAGAGAGAAAAGCCCATGGGAATTCAATGGCAACTTCAAGGGAAAACGACAAACTCACCCTGGAGCAATCAGCCCAAGGAATCAACGAAATAATTCACATAGATTCCAAGCTGACCGAGCTCAAAATGAATCCACACAAGAACAAAAGACACCACCGTACTTTGACTCACAAAAGCTGATGGAAATGATGATGATAGAGTTCTTCCAACGAAATAAGGATCGGAAGTGGGAAAATAAAGAGAAAACAGATTCAGCCTGACTAGTAGTCAGACGAGAAGACAGCGACAAGCTGACCAAATCAACCACAGAAAACAGCACTCCTTCACCTCACTCTCAGAGAACAGTAAACACCCTAACTTCAGATGGACACAAAACCCCACCTGAAAACCCAGCAACAGAGTTAAACATTAACTCAACACCCAATACTTCAGATCACAGCAGCGTCCAACAAACACCTGCTGAAGAAACCCCTCAAGTTCCTGAAAGTGCTGTCTTAGTCGTCTACCACTCCTCCAAAGAACACCAGATCAGTCCTGACATCCTAAACGTTTCCTCCCAAACCCCAGTCCCTCAACTCCTAGGTGATTGAAAAAGCAGGAAAGTTTTACCTCTCCATCATCATCGAACGACACATCAAAATCGAAGCCCTTCTCGATACGGGAGCCGACATCACTCTAATGTCTAGAGAACTTCTCAAAGAGGTCCAAGAAAGAACGAAGAGGACTAACGGAACCCTCAAGCTCCAAAGGTGCGAACTAACTGAAATATGTGGCCCCAATTCATCTAAAAGTGGGACCCATGGACCTCGTCCATCCAGTACACGTGTCAAAACTCAACACGTATCCACTCCTCATTGGGAAAGATCTGCTTAATTGCTTCGAACCTCTAATAGACTTCAAGCACCTAAAGATTTGGACACAAGTCCGTGAGCCTCTGCCTTGCCAGTCATTAGACTCCAACGAGTCACAGTGTCAAGTCACCGACATCCCCCCTAAGTCACTTATCAATGATGCAGTAGCAAAGCCAGGATCTAGACCAAAAACAAACAGCAAGGACCCTTTCCTGTGCTCACTGCAGGAGCCTGAATGAAACACAGGCCCCCTTCAAATCATGACTGCAATAGATGTCCAAGCCACATCAGTGTCCGACACGGCACTAGCCCTGTGGGCAGAGAAGCAAAGACATCAGAGTCTACCACATGTCGCTAATCACAGCCGCTTCCCTCTCAGTCCCTGGTCGACAACCATGGCCACCTCCAAGATCATCTGCGCTCTGGACATACGATGGAACAACAGACAGCTGAGTCACTACTTCCTCGTCGTCCCAGACCTGCCTCATGACATCTACATTGGAGCGGATATCATGGTCCGGCTCAATGCTTGCATTGACACCTTAAACGACATCATATGGGCTCCCGTGTCACACCAACTAACAACTTCAGTCAACCTCAAGAACCTTAAATCCGGTCAAACTATGCCAGGCGCATGCGCTATGATCACGGAGCAAGAAGCCACAATACCTGCCTACAGCAAGAGTGTCAGCATCTGCCTCAACATGCGACCTGGCCAAACTCTCAACAGTAAGCTAAGCTTCTTCCAACCTTCCAGGACCTGCCTAAAACTCGGACTGACCCTGGAAGCCACACCTCTCATTGAAGTGACATCTTGTGCTGTGTATGTGTTGTTCAACAACTGTATGGCCCAAGACATCCACGTTCCCAAAGCCAGTCACCTGGGATGGCGTTCCATGACTTTGAACTAACGGTACCTGTCATAGGCCCCATACCAGCCCAACTAACGTCAGACGAATGCAATGACACCATAACATTCACAAAACATCATGAAATCATTGCCATCACCTCAATTCTGCTGGTGTCCAGAGAAAGCATCTGCCATTCAGAACTAACAGATGACACTCACCTCGCTGTCTATGCTGTCTCAACACAGCCTGCGACAGAATCACCTACACAGGCGACCATCGAGGCCCAAAGCCCCTCAAATGACTTAACTGCAAAAGAAACCTACGCCGGGTTCAATGCACAAATTCAACAGATCTTGAGTGAGGCGGATGCCCTCCACAATGAAGTGGATCGCCAAGGCCTCAAAGAGGTTCTGCACAAGTACAAGGACTCCTTCGCAAAGGATTCTCTGGATTGTGAACTGACCAACATCCACACGGTGCGCATCCCAACAAACCTAAATGCACCACCCACATTTGTGCGACAGTACAAGATTCCAATAGCATCATATGAGCCAGTGCAATAAATAGGAAAAGGGGGTCATCCGGCCCTGTAACAGCACAGACTCTGCCCCGATATGGCCAGTCCTAAAACCTAACGGAAAATGGCGGCCCGCCATCGACTATCGCAGGTTGAATCAGCAAGTTCCATTGTCATGATGGACCTAGTTGGACCAATAAATTCCAAAAATCAAAGGCTCGACGATCCTGTCCACATTTGATGTCGCCTCCGGGTTCTGGACAATCCCTGTCCACTCCGACGACCAAAATAAGCTGCCATTCACCTTCGGCAACCGACAGTACACCTTCACACGGTGCCCCTTCGGCTATGCCAACTCACCAGCAGAATTAAACCTTTTCCTTAACAAGGCATGCCCTGACGCCAGAGTCCGAGGCAACCTCGTCTACGTAGATGATGTCTTAATGAAAAGCTCAAGTGTGGAAGACCACCTCAAGGAAATCGATCACGTCCTAAACCAGCTGACAACAGCAGGAGCTAAAATCGCCCTTCACAAAGGACAATGGTGCAAAACCAAGGTGAAATATGTCGGACTGCTTTTTGGAAGAAACGGCATCGAGCCACAATCTAACCGTGCCCAAGCAATCCAAAGCATAAAGACACCAACTAACGTCTCTGAGCTGCGAAGCTTTCTGGGAGTGTGCAATTACTCACGAAAGTTCATCGAAAACTACGCTGACATCGCACGACCACTAACTTCCCTCCTGAAAAAGGATGAACCCTTCGTTTGGACGAAAGCCCAGGACACAGGTATGAGCCAGCTCAAACAGTGCCTGTGCTCTGCTCCGTGCCTTGCCAACCCAGAGCCAGGAAAATAATTATATCTGGATGCTGGATTCTCTAATCAGTACCTCAGTGCAGACCTATACCAGCTCCATGACCAAGACAAGCGAGTGGTCGCTTATGCTAGCAAAACGCTGCTTCCCCCAGAATGCAAGTATTCAAATTGCGAAAAAGCTTTGCTTTGCACTGTGTGGGCCATCCAGCGTTTCTCTAATTACATCGGTGCACAGAAAGTCATTATCGAGACTTGTCACCAGCCAGTCACCTTCCTCAACAGTCAACGAATCAGAGATGGAGTGGTGACCAACGCACGCATAGCTACCTGGCTAATGACACTCCAAGGACGGGACATTAAGGCAAGATAGGCCCAAAACTACAAATCCTCACTTGAAAACGGGCTTGCGGCCAGCCAAAACTGTTAAACGGACACGCTGCACACCTCACGCCTCGGATCTAAACTCCGCACGCTCCACTCTATCAAGCACATGCTGCATCTTAGAGACGGTGTTCTCACATATGTCCCTGAGCCACTCACTGCGCCAAAGCTCGTAGTACCTCGCGGCCAGAGGTGGAAAGAGTACAAAAATATTCTACTCAAGTAAAAGTACCATTACATTACTGAAATTTTACTTAAGTACAAGTAAAAGTACCAGTCTAAAAATATACTCAAGTAAAAGTAAAAAGTAGCTCATTTAAAATTTACTTAGAGTAAAAATTACTTAGTTACATTTTAACAATGAGAGGGAGGAAAAAAATGGGATAGACCAAAGGTGTCAAACTCAGTACCTGAGGGCCACCCTACCAGTGTAGATATTACCATAATTAACACATCTGATACAGCTAAACTAATCATTTAGGCTTTTGAAAACTACATGGTGTGTGTGTTGGAGCAGGGTTGGAACTAAACTCTTTAGGGCTGTGGCCTCCAGTAACACCCTCCAGAGTTTGACACACCTGGGATATGGGCCTATAAATCTCAAACTAGGTGTTTTTAATTAAAGGAATCAGTTATTTAGAATAACACATTTATTAGGCTGTTACCAGGGAAATTAAATCAGTATCAACAAAATTTATCTTTGCAATGCAGAGGAAACGCAGAAGCTTCATCTGAAGGGGCATAGATGTATTTACACACTGACATGAATGCATTTAGCCTGCAGTTACAAATGCAGAAATAATGTTTTGATAAATAAGACATAAAATGTGACCCTGAACCACAAAACCATAAGGGTCCACTTTCCTAAATTGTGATTTATACATCATCTGAAAGCTGAATAAATCATATTTCCATTGATGTATGGTTTGTTATGATCGGACAATATTTTAAAATCTGGAATCTGAGGTTGCAAAAAATCCAAATATTGAGAAAATCTCCTTTAAATGTGTTCAAATTAAGCTCTTAGTTTTGATATATTTACAGTAGGAAATTTACAAAATATATTGATGGAACATGATCTTTACTTAATATGCTAATGATTTTTGGCATAAAATAAAAATGTATAATTTTGACCCATACAATGTATTGTTGGCTATTGCTACAAATATACCCCAGCGACTTAAGACTGGTTTTGTGCTCCAGGCCAGGGTCACAAATGTTAAATAGTCATTTGAAATACAAAAATCAAAAGATACTTTAAATGTTAAATTAGAACCACCAGTAGGTGTCAGCAAGTCACTCATAAGTGAGTCATTGCGATTGAACGGAATCATTTAAACGGTTAATTCAAGGAATGAAACACCATCATTGCATCATTGAGTCAGAGACGCAAAACTGTGTATGGAATTATTTTTGTTGTCGAAATAGAGCAAAAACAGGCAATATGGTGTCTAAAACGCAAAGTCTCTTAATTAACTTCTTGTTTTTGAACTGTTGTAAAAGCAAAACTACAGGCCTATGTAATCATGGTGATTTTTGAGAAAAACGGGCATTCTTCATGTGATGTTGACTTACTATATTAAATTATATAAATATATACATTTTCTGCTTCTATATCTTCAATTTTGTGATCATTCTAAACGCATTTTAACAGACTGAATCACGCAGTGAAAGAAAGCACTCCAGATGCACGCGGACTAGTCTAATCTAACGTTACTAGATTTCACGGCACACTGTTTAGAGTGATTTGTTTGGTTTTTGGCAAAATACTGATAATGTCAAATCGCACATCGTTAAAACAACAATTACTATATTATCTCAGATGATATTGCACACCCTGCACCACTGTCTTTTTGGCTCATTTGTGCAAAACCTTTTGCTAAACCGTCAAAGCTTAATTTTAACCACCAATGCAATGATGTAAGTATTTACGTTACCTCTACATGCTTGTGAAGGGCGATGTCGAGATGTTATAAGCTGCTAGTTCGGTCTCCCGAGGCAAACACAGCTTACACTGCATAATAGAGCATGAATATGGCCAGGGGTTCACTTCATTTCCTTCGAGTTCAACTTCAGCAGAATATGACGGGGTCTGGTTTTCAGCTGGGTCTGCACCATTAACGCCTGTCTTGTTCGTCTGCATCTTTCTTGTGATTTTAGCGCCAGTTTCTTCTTCTGCCCATTATTTACTGCAGTTGTTTCCACGGAGCGATTTTTTTTTACTCAGTAACGAATGTGTTTTAAAATGTAGCGAAGTACAATACTTCACACAAAATATACTTAAGTAAAAGTAAAATTACAGATTAAAAAAATTACTTAAAGTACAAGTACACAAAAAAGCTACTCAATTACAGTAACGCGAGTAAATGTAATTCGTTACTTTCCACCTCTGCTCGCGGCCAAAGGGGGATGATGCTGACACACGCACATGATGCACCATGCGCAGGACACCACGGTGTCAAGGCCACCTATGAAACGCTCAAGCAAGTAGCATACTGGCCTGGCATGCAGCAAGACGTAGCGGAATACGTTAAAGGATGCCTGGTGTGTTGCCAGTTCCAACCGGCAAATCAAAACCACCGAGCACCACTGCAAAGGAATAACTTTCCCATGGTCGGACCTCCAAATAGACTGGGTAGGACCCCTGCCACGGTCAACACAGGGTAACAAATACTTCCTCACCGTGGTCTGCGAATTCACAAAGTGGATAGAGTGCCTACCAGCTCCCAATGCTCCCAACACTCACCAGTACCTGGAAGAGTTACATCAGCACCTGAGAATGACTTTCACCTCCACGCAACAATAACTACAACGAAGCGCGGAAGGTTGAAAAGCCTACTACGACCAAAAGGGCTCTCATCATGAGCTCAATGTCAGAGACAAAGTGTGGTACTACAGCTTCGCCCAAACAAGGCACAATGCTCCCCATCGCCTGTCAAAGAAGTTCCTACCTCACTGGACAGGACCCCATGAGATTGTAGACAAGCTCTCACCTGTTGCCTATCGAATCAAAATCAGACAAGGGTGCAGCGAGCCAGTCCTTCGATGGGTCCATCGAAACCAGTTAAAGAGGCACCAGGGCTCCAGTCGACAGGAAAAGGGGGAAGATCAAACCCACTGACACAGACTGACAACCATGTGCTCTACACCACACAGGCATAAGTACTGTCGTTTCAGGAATACATGTAGCAACCATGCTTAGCCACAACACTCTCCTCCACTGCACTGCTAGGACCAATCTCTAGTAGAGAGGAGTTATTCCACACATGTGATACTTGTTTGCAGCCTCACCTCATTCTGTGTCCTTGTGTCTCTTTGTTTTGTTTTTCTTTTTTTTCTCGTGTCTCACTTTGTGTTTTCCCTTTTTCTCCCTCACTATAATCTCCTTTACCCTCTAGTCCCTTAATCAGGGAACTTCCTTAACCAACCCTTAAATCAAGGTCCTGAAATTGAGATTGACTCCCTTCAATAAAGTCGTCGTAACTCGTTGTGTGAACCGTTGTCAACCGATCGAGGCCACTCACCAAAATCATGACCGACATGCTATGCGATGTAAGTTCCTTGATCGACAATTTAGCCATGAATAGGATTCCACACTACGTGATACCTATTAGCCTTGTCCAAACGTCCTAACTTCGGCCACTACGGGCCCCGCTAGTCTCATCCAAACTCATCTCGCCCCTTCCCCGGTAGCGCTATTCCCATATACGCAGACCCGGAAGCAGGCGACTTAGCGTTTCTTCTCAGTTTGCCCATTATCAACGCTAATAATATTTACTGGCTTAAAGATGTTGTGAATGTGGGATTTTGGCAAGGGAACACCTATGTCAAAATTACACACTCCTGAATTCTTTGTGTATCACAATAACAACGAGCAGTTGTATCTGGCCCCAAACCTAAAGATGTGTATGCTCACTAAGGACATTCACTTCCTCTGCCCGAGTAAACCCTTCGTACGCGATAATACCGTGGGCATCTGCGGCCTAGAATCCATTAAACCCGACGCTAGCTGCCCCGCCGAAGCAACACCACGTTCTCAAGTTGAGGTAACACAAGCCGAACTCATCGGAACCCGATGGCTGGTCAACACCCCAGCACGAACAGCTACCCTCACATACGATCAACATGACACCGCCATGCGCATTATTCTGCCTAACCAAACTTTATGGATCACTGTCCCTAAGGGCTCGATCCTCCATTTTGACGAGTTAGCATTGTATCACCTTACAGACGACGAATATCAGGCTGAAATCGAAATCTCACTCTTCTTCAAACAGCATTACTTTGTCCTCAGTCCAGAATTGGAAGAAAGGATTAAGGAGGAAGGAACCCAACTTATTGATTTGACACCCGTTGACACAGCTTTAGAAGCTATTGCTCGCCTTCCGCCGCCGGTGCGTCAATTATTCAGTCTTGGTTTGCCGCTGACACAGCACTTTGTATCTCTACTATCGTAGGATATGTTGTGACTTTGACACTGGCCTTCCTCCTACACAAGCGAGTGAACGCCGTTCAAAAGTCTTTCAACAGATGCACGTCAGGCGTTCTGCGCCTTTTCCGACGTGATAAACCCAACCAAGAATCCGAACCCGAGAACTCAACCAACCTGATTGAGATCATGCCTATACTACCTCGTCGAACCCCTAACAATTAAACCAATCTAAATGACCCAATTGCCCATAATCCCAAACAATGCATCCCTACGTCTTCTCAAGTTTCTAACCTGTTCCTTCCCAAATTACCCTGCACCAGGATTCAGTCAGTGATGGAGATGTTGTTTGTGTCTTGTGTGTGCCTGCTCTCTCTGCCTCTTGTTCCAGTGCCCGCGGATGTTCCATCGGAAACATCACCGAGCCAAAGGGGGATGTGTAGAGCTTCGTCGCACAAAAGGGATTGAGAACCAGCATATTCCTAAGGGGTCGTAAAAGGTTCATACATGAGCCATTCGCATTTAACTGGCTGCCTTATCTCAGGAGACCCCCAAAAACTAGGAGAGATTTAAGGAAAACATCTGGATGTTCTCCAAAACAGGACAAAATAACTCTTTATCTGGACATAGTCCTGGATGACCATTTAACATATAATTCAATAAAGCAGGACTGTTTTATGGTGAAACTTTTGGACTGAGCTTCAACAGATACAGATAAAAGCATGACACTCTGATGACCCCGGACAATGCCTATTTCGCACCTCTTTTACCCCCTCTGCAGGTCAAAGGACATAACTTTTCTGTGTGTCTTCTCTCAGGGAACACCCAAAAGGGTGTGGACTTTATGCACAAAAACATTAATTTATTCCATGGCTATTAGAACAGTGTACTCAAGAAACAATATATATATTAATGTTTTACTCTGTCTTTCATATGCTTGGTGTGATTATTTAGAATGTAGGATGTTTTAATCTGTTCCTTAACCTGTATAGTGGAACCGATGCCATTGGTCTTAACCTATAACGGATTACGGTTCCCAGCAAGGTTATAACGTGTTTAGATTAATATAGACGGTCGTGAAAATTATGAATCAGGGGGGCAACAGATTTGGTGATATTATAAATGGGTAAACATGTGATATCACTTTACATAAGTTTTAAACTCTTATTTTTCGTCACATGGAAAATTCAACGTGGTATGCCCCAAAAGACACACTTTTAAGCTAAGATTCCTACATATAATTTTTTAAGCTAAATTAGGGGGGGTTTTAAGAGTATTCTTAGAATCTTTAAGAATACAGGCCCAGGTCTGTAACATAAAAGGGGTGTCTTAGAGTCTCTCAGAAGTAAAGATGGGCAGAGGCTCTCCAATCTGTGAAATAGTGCATACAAAGATTGAGGAATACTTCAAAAACAACGTTCCTCAAAGTCAAATTGCAAAGGCTTTGCAAATCTCATCTACAGTGCTATCATACAGGTAACTGTATGCACTTTTTTATCATCAAAAGAGTCAGCAACAAACTGAATAAATCTCTGTGCGTAAGGGACAAAGCCAAATATCATTTTTTTGGATGCCTATGGTCTTCGAGACCTCAGATGACACTGCATCACTCATCGGCATGATTATGTCATTGACATTACTAAATGGGACCAGAAATACTTCCAGAAACCACTGTCGGTAAACACAATCCACCGTGCCTTCTGCAGATGCCAACGAAAGCTCTATCATGCAAAAGAACATGGTCCAGAAGTGGCATCATGTCCTGGGGGCCAAGGCTCATTTAAAATGGACCATTTAAAATTGGAAAAGTGTTCTTTGGTCAGACGAGTCCAAATTTGACATTCTTGTTGAAAATCACAGACGCCGTGTCCTCTGGGCTTAAGAGGAGGGAGACCTTTAGGCCCCTGTGTCTCCGGTCAATAACCACACTGCACGAATAAAAGTCCAAACTCAAAACGTATCTTTTCAACCAACATTATCGGCCATTATCTGTTTCTTCTTAAATCGCATTATTTGTCACATTATTTATATTATTAAAATACCTCTCTCCCCAGCCTGACACAAACAACTCGATTAGTTCCAGGTTTGATGAAGGCCCGCATTCCGAAAAACTAAATGTGTTGTGATTGGTTAGCTGTCCCAGTGAGTTGTGATTGGCGAACAGCTTAGATGGCGTTTCAGTACTGTCCTGCCCCTTACCAAAACAATATTTTCGTCAATATTGCCATATAAATTCAGACCTCGAGAATATTGAACAAGAGGATCGCGGACAACCTTTGCACGCACGGATATTGCAATAAATATTAAAGTGATAATGTTATTGTTTTTTTTTTGTGGCTAATTAGGATTTAGATGGGATGTCTCTACAACAGTTTAAAAATAACTGCATTGACTATATAAAGATAAGTGCAACGGTAGTATGTATTATGTTTATTTTGTTTAATATGTATTATGGCACTATTTGTGGCCGCACATTAATTCTCTGCCAGCGGGAGGCAATGTTGTAGTGGTAGAGAGCAAGGTTTCCCCGGTAACGCTGTACACAAATCAGAGCTCCACTCACAAACGCTGCTTTTTCTTTTACATTACATGCAAGATACAAAGATAATGACATCCAACAATTTCTGAAAACAGTTGGTTTCCATCAGAAATACAGTGATATAAAAACACCAGCACAGGTTTCAATTTTGAAACGTGCAGAGCTCAAGCAAGCATTCTCCCCACCTCCCAACCAGTTGAATTTCAGTAGACTGGGCCCGGCTTCCGACTGCGAATTTCATTTACAATTTGTGATGTCACAGATAGAGGAAAACAACTGTGTAGTCCAAACGAGCCGTTCGCTGTAGTTCTTGAAAAGTGATTTTTAAAAAACAAATAATTTCCCTTTGGAGTGCACTTTGAGATTTGTAATGTTTTAATCAGGGCTCGAAATTAACTTTTTTACTTGGTAGCACTGGTGCTCCCAACTTCAAGAAGTTAGGAGCACCACAATTATTTTAGGAGCACCCACTGAATATTAAGGAGCAACACAACCGCCAATTGAGCGGAAGGGCGGGCAACATCCTTCCTGATGATTAAAAGCTTCGTCAATTGAACCTGATCCTTAAGCTGCAGTGCTTTGTTTTTTATACATGCAAGATGAGAAGAAAATGTCATTTAAACTTTTCTCAAAACAGTTCCCCTCAGAAATACATTCATATAGACCCCACTCCCAATTCAATATTTAGGATTTCCTTTCTATATTTTGCATAGTGAACGTTGAGCTTGCTCAGGCTGCTACAGTATTTGATGTTCTTTGTGTCCGTCTTCAGCGCCTCTGGCTTCTGTTAATGGCTGTTTACAGACTTGGTAATATTTCCACACAAATTACATTTTGGAAAATGATTTCAATGCAGTTTGTGCAAGTGCGGTCACAAACCGGTCAGTTCAAGTAGGGTGGGCGATATGGCAAAAATATCATATCAATTTTTATTTTTAGACATTTCACGATTTTATCACAGTTCTTTGTCATGTTAGTTTTACCAGTTTGTCTGAGCAGTACTGCCAAACTAATTTCCCTATTATAAAGACAAAGCCTTTCAAAGAAACAAAATATAAATAAGAATGGTGGATATTTAGGCCAAAGTGGGCGAAGATAAAAAATCTTTGTCATTATTTTATCTTTGTTATGAAAAAATAAGAACAAAGATACACATTACAACTACACTTAATATACAACCAGTGTTTAATTATCAGGTACCATATCAGCATTCAAGAAATTGAATGAACAATTAATAAAAATAAAACACTATAGATTGATTCCTATTAAAGTAACTGTATTGTTTTTTTTCAGTCAAGAGTAGCGAGTTATGTTTTTCTCTATGGTTTTGTTATTTTAACATTAAATAATAAATTCGGTCATCTGTCTGTCGATTCTGTCATAGTGTTTTATATTAATACCATCATTTACTCACTCAAAATTAGTTTTAAACCTGAGTGAGTTTCTTTCTTCTGCTGAACATACATGCTATTTTGAAGAATGTGGAAAACCAAACAGTTGCTGGTCCCCAGTGAGTTCCACAGTATTTTTTTATATCTATCAAGTGGACCAGCAACTGTTTGGTTACCCACATTCTTTGAAATATCTTCTTTTGTGTTCACCACAAGAAATAAATTAATACAGGTTTGGGACAACATGTCAGTGAGTAAATAATGACAGAAATAAAATTGTAGGGTGAACTATCCCTTTAATGACAGTCGGCTGCATGTTTAATACTGTCCCTTTAAGAGCTGCACGCATCTAATATACAGGCACGCTTCGGTTCCACTCACCGGTTTAATTTCTTTTTAAACATAACCAACTGAGTCTATATGTAAACCTTGTGTGTTTTGACAGTATTGGCTCAAAAGATAACTTAGTTGAGTAATCAGGCGCTGTTAGGGGCCGCTCACATATCGCGTCTTTTGCGCGCTCAAGTTCGTTATTTCAAATGTAGACGCGCGGTATGCGCGCTCATAATGGAAGCGACGCGGTCGCGGTGCGACGCGCTCGTTTTTTCCAGGCGCGTCCGCGCCGCATCGAGATAAAAACATCTCAACTTTTCAGAATGCCGTAGGTGTAACGGAGAGCGCAGCTGATGGTTGCTTAGCAACGACAAACGCCTCCGGAGCGCAACCGCCCGAGCGCTTTGGAAAAAAGGAGAAAGCAGCGCCTAGCGTTTTCCATGCGTTTTTAGGCGCGATATGTGAACGACCCCTTAGACAGGCTTTTTAGTTCGCGCGTTTCGGGTGCACGGGCTCAGAA
Source organism: Gymnocypris eckloni scoliostomus (assembly GCA_027564155.1). Taxonomy (NCBI): domain Eukaryota; kingdom Metazoa; phylum Chordata; class Actinopteri; order Cypriniformes; family Cyprinidae; genus Gymnocypris; species Gymnocypris eckloni. Next base: position 6,382,949 of record CM050423.1, on the reverse strand, counting down.
AAAGCACACTTTAGACGAGCGCGCGAATGAAAAGCTTATCCTGCTTTAGCTCCCGGTCACGTGGCACATGCTGTGCAGTAATTCTTGAACGTTTAGCAGAGAACTGTAGAGGTCGCACCACAGCAATTATTTGCACTCGCACAAATGCTCCCAAATATATTTTGGAGTCGCACAGATTACATTTCAGGAGCATATGCGACCAAAATGGTCGCAATTTCGAGCCCTGGTTTTAATGCAATGTTTATACCCAAAGATACACACTACACACTGACTAAAATAAAAAAAGTGAAAAAGCATAATAGGACCCCTTTAAGTGCTCCTTAGGAGTCGCTATCCGTTGGCCAAGTGCTGAAATGCCAATTTATAGAATGGCTCGTAATTGCAGTACACGCTCGTTTATGAAATGTTAACCTAAATGATCCAGACAGCTCGGATAATATAATATAATATAATTATTATATAATATGGATATAAGTAATACGTATAATACTAATCTACTATACATAATCATATTATAAAATATATATATATATATATATACATACAGTGCTCAGCATAAATGAGTACACCCCCTTTGAAAAGTAACATTTTAAACAATATCTCAATGAACACAAAAACATTTTCCAAAATGTTGACAAGACTAAGTTTTATATAACATCTGTTTAACTTATAACATGAAAGTAAGGTTAATAATATAACTTAGAGAACAACATTTTCAGTTTTACTCAAATTAGGGTGATGCAAAAATGAGTACACCCCACTGAAAGTCTCTGGAGCAAAGCTACATTTTAGACTACAAATGTCTAATTTAACAAGAATTCAACCACAGGTTAGTCTAATTATTCATTACACAGGTGACAGTTGACGATAAAAGGGTGTTACTTAAAGAAAACCCCTTCCCATTTCATGCTGTCAGCAATGGCACCACAAGACCTGAGAAAGAAAATAATTTCTTTACACAAGAAAGGTGAAGGCTACAAGAAGATCAGCAAAGCTTTACTTATCAGTCAGAATACTGTAGCAAAAGTGGTACAAACATTTAAAAAAGATGGAACTGCAACCATCTCACAGAGACGTCCAGGTCGTCCATGGAAGTTAACACCTCGTCAGGAGCGTCTTCTGATGAGAAGGGTTGAAGAAAATCGACATGCAAGTTCACTGCAGTTATCTAAAGAAGTAGAAAGCCAAACTGGGGTGACTATTTCCCGTGACACAATACGTACACTGCAGAGGAATGGCATGCATGGGTGCCGTCCACGAAAGAAGCCTCTCCTAAAGCCCAGGCACAAAAAAGCCCGCCTAGAGTTTGCCAGGGCCCATGCTGACAAAGATGAAGACTACTGGGACTCTATACTCTGGAGTGATGAGACCAAGATAAATGTTTTTGGAACTGATGGCTTCAAAACTGTATGGCGTCGCAAAGGTGAGGAATACAAAGAAAAATGCATGGTGCCTACAGTAAAACATCGTGGTGGCAGTGTCCTTATTTGGGGCTGCATGAGTGCTGCTGGTGTCGGGGAGCTGCATTTCATTGATGGCATCATGAATTCACAAATGTACTGCTTTTTACTGAAAGAGAAGATGCTACCATCACTCCGTGCCCTTGGTCGTCGTGCACTTTTCCAACATGACAATGATCCTAAGGCCACTGTTGGATTTCTGAAGAAGAACAGGGTGAAAGTGGCCAAGTATGTCTCCTGATCTGAACCCAATCGAACACCTATGGGGAATTCTGAAGAGACAAGTTGAGCATCACTCTCCATCCAGCATCCAATCTCTAAAAGAGGTCATTCTTGAAGAATGGAAAAAAATAGATCTGGCAAAATGTCGCCAACTTGTTCATTCCATGCCTAGAAGACTTGGTGCTGACATGAAAAATCATGGAGGCCATACAAAGTACTAGATTTAGTAGTTTTTGTTGTGGGGTGTACTCATTTTTGCATCACCCTAATTTGAGTAAAACTGAAAAATGTGTAATCTAAGTCAGTGGTTCTCAAAGTGTGGTACGCGTACCACTAGTGGTACGTGAGCTTCCTCCAGTGGTACGCAGAGGAATCTCAGAATTAAATATAAATCAGGCCATGTGTCCACCAAAGCGTTTTTTTTTTCAATTGTTTTAAATGGGAGCGTCTTTTTTATGCTGAGCACTCAGGCGTTTTTTTTCTTGGCACCGAGAATTTAAGAATGTTAGCACTCATCACTGTCACTTTTTAGTCAGCTAGCCAATCACAGTGGAGGAGGGGCGGGACTAATACTGTCACACCCTGCTTGTACTACGACTGAACAACAATGGAGAAGTTAATATTGCTTGTCTCTGAGCATTTATGTCTTTACCAGATGGAATTGCCGGAGTGCAATAATATTGTTATGAAAAATAATGCTTGGAGAAACCTTTCATTCGCGATTCATTCGTCTGCCATATTACTTCAGCGGATATTCCATATCATAGCAACCGCAGCGTCTCGAAAATACGCTGCCCTCTCAAGCACTCACACCTGGGTGTTTTCAGCTGGCTTTGGTGGAAACGTGGCCTGATTGTTGTTACTTGCAGCTACATATACAGCCTGTGTTTTTTTTATCAAGTACTTTTTTATTTAAAAGTGAAATAAAAGCTGTACTGTGCTTAAAGATTAAATGAAAATGTATTGTAGCTACTTAAAGTTAAATAAAAACTAAGTTACTGTACTTAAATGTTAAGTAATCTGTTGTGAACTCTGTTCTTCTAAAGTGTAGAAAACTCAGAAGAGAAAACCAGGAGACTTCGGATTCGATCGTAGGATTCTTTATTGAAAAACCCCAGTGTGATGGTAGGCTGCAGTCATCGAAAATCTCTTTTAAGTCATTTTTACAGGGTATCTTTATAGGCAGAATTGGAGGAGGGACTTTTACAGGTTGAGACAAAACATCAAATAAACATACATCTGAGGGCAATAAAACTAACGAATCCACATCTGGCTAGGACAAAGTCATTTGCAGATCAAAGGTAAAATCTCTCAGTAGTCTGACTCATTGATCTTGCCATTATCATAGAGACAAAGGCACAGCTGTCTCGAGCTCAAATGGTCAGGAAGCGATCTCAAACACCTGAATTTCCTGATACACTTCCTGACTAAGAAAGTATCTAAATTAAACATTTAAAATAAAATTTGTAATCCTTCAATTCCCCCTTTGAGAGTTCTAATAACTCTCACAAAATACAAATTTAGACACTTAAAAGTTAATTCTTGTAACTTGTAATTGTTACAGGCACATAGTACATGTTCTGTGTTGCTTATATGTAATTGCATGCTGACACAGAAACAAAACATGCAATTAGGGTCCGTGTGGTTCTTACGGGTAATAATCTCTTCTGGTTGGAACTGTCATTTCCTCGTGAGAGGCGGGAGTCATTTGCTAACAAGTTTCCGAAACATGAAGAATTATCTTCAGTCATCTGGTGTAATTTTGCTGAAAGATCAAGAGTACGGAAATCTTGATCATGTTGATGGATGACTGAAGTGCCCGTATGTGAGTCTCTGCGTTGTGTATTTTTATTTATTTTTCTTGTGTGATAGTCGGCTCGGCAATGGGTCTAGTTGTCTTCTAGAGGTTGTGGTTTCATCCGCAGGTGAGAAGGGTGGTGCATATGGATCTCAGGACAGCCATCAGGTGGTATCTGCACAGAGGAAGACAGAAACACAAACAAGAGAGACCAACGGCACAGAGCAGTATTTGTAGAGTCTGCATACATTAGGGTTGTATCCTCTGTTCAAATGTAGTCTGCTATGGTTGTTCCTTCTTTCCCTATTTCTTAATTCCTCATGACACCTAAAGAACAGTGAGGAAAGGATGGACTAATGGAGGAAAGGCCTATGAGGAAATCTTCACCACAGGGTTGGCCCCCGAAGCCTGTTGCTTTCGGTTCTTCCCTGGGCTCCTCACTGGTTCTTGTGTCTGCCCTATCCTATCCCTGCAGGGGGAGGAACAACCTTACAATGTGACACATGAGTCCAAGTTTTCCTTCCCTGACACAATACTGCAGCTGCTGTAATCAACATCACTTGATGTGGTCCGTACCACTTAGGCTCTAATGGCTTGTTTTTGAATGCCTTTATCATGACCCATTGACCTGGGATGATTGTGTGTCCACCTTCTGGTGGAGTCTGCCAACACGACTCAACTCTCTTTGGCACTCTGCACTGCCTTTGTGAGGTTTTCACAGTAGCGATCAGGGCATCTGAAGCAATGTGCACATCAGTATTTCTAAGATCAACCTGTCCTGATGCTTGTGGCCTATAGGGACAGTGAAGGTTCCACTTAATCTTCAACATTCTAGACACTTCCTTGACTACCTGTCCTGTGAAGTGGGTACCTTGATCTGAGTCAATGCAATCTGGAAATCCCCATCTGGGAATGAAATCAGTGACAAGACATTTAGCAGTATGTGCAGCTGTAGCACGCCCTGTTGGATAAGCTTCTACCCATCTTGAGATCAATGTTCTTCTAAATTCAGTTAAATGTGCGTGTCGGTAAACTCTGAGATAGTCTCTATATCTTTAGGACATAAAGCGTTGGCAACAGTTTGTATTTGCACAACAGAAGAATTGAGAGGAACACTATCAGTTTCCTCAACATTGACTGAATTTACAGGCACATCAGTTACTGATTGGAGAGCTACATCTGTTTCAGAGAATGCTTGTAAATCAGGGTATATGTTATCAGGCTGACTTACTTCCACATCCGTTTTTGCCTCTTTCTTGAGGTTCAATTTCTTGGTCAAAGTGGATATTCTAGCACGGAGTTCATTGTTCTGTTTCTCTAGCTCTGAGTTACGCTGAGACTGTTGTGTCGCTAGCGTTACACTGAATTCTCTGTAACAACAGATAATGCCTTTCACATTGTTCTTACGAATACTTGCTCCTAGTACCTTTTTACACTCATCTACCGACCAAGTCTTGTCTGGATGAATCTCATATTTCTGCGTTAGTTTTTGTCTAACTTTTTCAGTGACTATTAGGTCCATTTGTTCCCCTAACAGTGTTTTGAATTCACTATCTGACCACAACGGAGTCGCAAGACCCATCTTTTCTGTGGTTGGAATCAGCCTAACATTCATTCTAACCATTTTGTAAGTTTCTTCGGTACCACACAAACAAAACAAACACTTCTCTGATCAACAGAGGGTACACTTGTTTTTTAGCACGTAATGCCAAAATCTTCCCTGCCTGAAAGAACAGAGGATAAACCAAAAATTAGCACGTAATGCTAACCTTCCCTGCCTGAAACAGAGGATAACTCATTTTTAGCACGTAATGCCAAAATCTTCCCTGCCTGAAAGAACAGAGGATAAACCAAAAATTAGCACGTAATGCTAACCTTCCCTGCCTGAAACAGAGGATAAACCAAAAATTAGCACGTAATGCTAACCTTCCCTGCCTGAAACAGAGGATAACTCATTTTTAGCACGTGATGCCAAAAATCTTCCCTGCCTGAAAGAACAGAGGATAAACTTTCATCTCTAAAATAAAAACTTTAGAGGATAAACTCTTCCCTGCCTGAAACAGAGGATAAACTTCCCTGCCTACAAGAACAGAGGATACTTTCATCTCTAAAATAAAAAACTTTAGAGGATAAACTCTTCCCTGCCTGAAACAGAGGATACTTTAGTTAAACAAACCCTACAGATGTATGTTAACTCTTCTCTGACGGCACAGAGGATACACTGGTCTTAGGTTCTTTTGGATTAGAGACAGCACTCACCACAACCCTTGGTTGGGAGAAAAATTCAGTCTAGGAAATCCTTGTTCAGCTTGAAGTTTCGCTGGATTCCAAAAGATGCAGTCTGGATGCAGATCTTTGTTTGAGCTTGAAGTTTTTCAGGTGAGGAAGCTGGAACTCTATCCGGGTTCACGGCACCATCTGTTGTGAACTCTGTTCTTCTAAAGTGTAGAAAACTCAGAAGAGAAGACCAGGAGACTTCGGATTCGATCGTAGGATTCTTTATTGAAAAACCCCAGTGTGATGGTAGGCTGCAGTCATCGAAAATCTCTTTTAAATCATTTTTACAGGGTATCTTTATAGGCAGAATTGGAGGAGGGACTTTTACAGGTTGAGACAAAACATCAACATAACAAATGCATAGACACTAATCCAATCAACCTAAACGAATCCACGTCTGGGCCAGAAAGCCATTTGCAGAACAAAGGTTGAATCTCTCAGTAGTCTGACTCATTGATCTTACCATTATCATAGGGACAAAAGGCACAGCTGTCTCAAGCTCAAATGGTCAGGAAACGATCTCAAGCACCTGATTTTGCCTGACCCTTCTTAGTCAGGAAGTGAATTTAAATTAAACATAGAATAAAATTTGTAATCCTCCAGTAAGAATGATACATTTTCATTTAATCTTTATTTAAGTACAGTTTTTTTAACATTTAAGTACAGTACAGTTTTTATTTCACTTTTAGGTACAATATATTTTAATTTAATAATTACGTTTTTTATTTACGTGGAAGTAAGCACGGTGCAGTGTTCATGTTCAAACTGTGTATTTACTATATTTTAAGAGGCTGACAATAATAAATATCCTTATAAGGATTAAAAAAGACTCAGTTTATTTATATTTTTTTCTGTATATAGTGCTACTGAAAGTGACGTGACATACTCGGAATTTATGCTCTGCATTTAACCCATCCAAAGTGCACACACACACACACACACACACACACACACACCGTGAACGCACACCCGGAGCAGTGGGCAGCCATTTATACTGCATTTTAATGTTGGTCATAATGGTGGTACTTGGAAAGCCAAATATTTTCTGAGGTGGTACTTGGTGTAAAAAGTTTGAGAACCACTGATCTAAGTTATATTATTAACCTTACTTTCATGTTATAAGTTAAACAGATGTTATATTAAACTTAGACTTGTCAACATTTTGGAAATGGTTTTTGTGGTCATTGAGATATTGTTTAAAATTTTACTTTTCAAAGGGGTGTACTCATTTACGCTGAGCACTGTATATATATATATATATATATATATATATATATATATATATATATATATAGCAGCCTTAATATTATACTTATAGATTAATATTATACTATATATTAGGTATATGTAGAGACGTTATTTCCATGTCCAGTACATGGCTGTTTTTTTGTGTATGTCAACAAGCCATTGACAGATTTATTTTCAGAGTTTATCCCTATTTTTCCCAGTCTTTGAAGCATATTTACTACATTACTTATTTTATTATTAATTTTTGTTCAGTCATTTAGTTTAGATGTGCATTTTTTGTTGTTGTGTTGTTTTCTGCCCTTTTAATTGTTTAATTTCATTTTATATAAATAAAAAAACGAGTGCTAAAAGGTGTACAATAAAGTACAATCAAAAGCTTTAATTATAATCACATTGCACTTGAATAAATGTAAATGTGTAATCTGCCGATTGTCCTGCAGGTGACCTCATACTTCTATCTTTTTAAGATGCACGTACGGCTTTACGATTACACCAGAGCACTCGTAGATCTACGATGATTTTCAAGCGCTACTTAAGTTATTGTACTTTTGGGAAACAGACCTTAATATTAAGATCAGTCGTACGATCGTTTTTACGAACTTAGGCCTACGATGCTTTTGGGAAACGCAGCCCAGGTCATGTGACATTGCACACTAATCATGTGAAACTGCACATTATTTAATTGAGACCCTTTATTTTTTTCATATTTGCAGGAAGTGCACTAAAACATCAGTCTGTAAGAGTTTTAGAGCTTTATAAATTAAAACCTTTAAATAGGTTAATTAACTCTAAACATTAACCAATTTAATCCTAAATTTGTGGTGCAACCCACCCAAAAGGAATGAACACCAACAGACATCAACTTTTAGATCAATGTAACATTAGCAGATGACAAAATACATAACAGCGTAACTAACGTTACAGTACAAATAGCGGTTCTTTAAATAAAAAACTATGAGGTTGTTTTAAGTTTGATAATGTTACTCACAGTGTCCGCTCCGGGGCATATAATGTTTCCTAACACTGCCAGCTGATCAGCGCAGTCCTGCAGCACAGCCCACGCTCTGAGCACATCTACAGACATCATACGGCGTATTCTGACCAAATAGATGGGAAAATAAAGAAAATAACAAGTAACGGTTTCCTTTCTATCAAGCTAAAGCTAACGTTACAGACAAATCAACCGTGATAAAAGAGCACACGTGCTGCCGTTGCTACGGTGTCCGTTGTCATGACAACACTTGTACACAGATCATAATGTACACATTTGGCTGCACCTGATTTAATTTAATGCACAATATATTTGGACTAACGTTACTGTATAATGCATTATTTTCTGCACACAGTGTACAAATTGAACTCACACAAGCCAAGGATTGATGACGTTTTGTTTCTTTCACAGGTAAACGTCATAGCGTCACGTCATTGATGAGCGTTTCTTTATTTTATTAATTTAAATTTACATTATATAATTTATTCAGAAGACGTCAAATGTCAATCGTGATTTTAAAGAGCATTTTTATTGTTTTTAAATTATGTCAGTGTATTGCTGTTATTGTCGTTATCATTTTTATTTTATTTAATTTTTGCTTTATATTGTATGGTTTCATATACATATATATATATATATACAAAATTAAAATAAAAAAAATATCTTGCCAAAATGTAATTTAAATATATGCTAAATAACAGTGAAGCTCAATTAAATACATTTTGAAATGATACATACTCTATAAATATCTTTATTTGACCCTCTAACTCTAGCACTCTCTATTCTAATTCTATTTGATCTAATCTGTCTTCTTTTTATAAAAAAAACACAAACATTTGACCCTCTATCATATTTATTCTCTAACTGCTAGCTTTTCTTGTAAAACAAACACTAAGTTTAAATTTTGTCTATATTTTACATACTAGTTTTCTGAAAAAAAATCCTTCCTTACGGTACTGCGTTAGGCTAACCAGGACTTGTAATGGCACTTGCATGTTATTGCTCTTTTGTTGGTTTTGATTGCTTCTATAATGTCCTCATTTGTAAGTCGCTTTGGATAAAAGCGTCTGCTAAATGAATAAATAAATAAAATAATAAAAAAATAAAAAATAAAGTTTCAACCTTTTTTAAACCAAATATATTTCCACATGTATTTCAGGGACAAGATAATGCATTTCCAATAGTATCTTGCATTTACGGTAAATGCAAATGTGGATGAAATAGCCTGCTACAGATCAAAACTAGATTAATGTATGGTAACTGTATATTTAAAAAGACTTAAAAAATGTTTTTGCCATGTAGGTGCAATTCACAACTCTATATCACTTTACATCGTCTTCTTCTATTATTATTAGTACTAATATTATTATAATTATTATTAGTGTTCTTGTGGCTCAGTGGTAGAGCATTGCGTTAGCAGCGCAAAAGGTTGTGGGGGCAATAAGCAGGGAACACACATGGATTATTATTATTATTCTCATTAGGCACACATCATTTCTGCTGTCTCCATTACAAGTGTTGTCGAAGCATCCAGTACGATCTCCTGTGAAATCTCCCATTAAAACAAATGTACCTTTGCCCCCCCCCCCCCAAAAAAAAACAAACAAACAAACAAACAAACAAACAAACAAACAACTGTTGCAGTTAATCTTGACATAGCATTACCTAAACAGTATTTGCATTGCTTTTTCAAACAGCAGAGGGCAGCAGATCGTACAATAAAGGCCTGTGCATATCAGGCTGTACCAAAGGAACCCAGAGTTCCCTAGGAGACGAGCACACGTGGCTGGCTTGACAACAAAAAATATGATAACATTAACAAGTTAACTCTGGAGTAAGTGAAGTTCTCTAAAACATTAATTATTTTCTTCCAATTTTTTAAATGTCCTCAAATACTAGACCTCCTACCCACAGGCCATGGGCAAATCACAGCTGTGCTGATATTGAGAACACCAGCACACTTGCTCATGTGTTAATGTGCCTTTTAAATTGCAAAGGCTTCTCACAAATGCCCCTACCATTTCTAAATCTGCCAGAACGACTGACAAGCCAGCAGGATATTTATATGGTGAAGCCTCACGTCACACCAGTTGTCAAAGCAGCTGGATAGACATTTGCCTAAATACGTTCAGGGCAAACAGATTCCTTGGGAAACCAGGTTAACAGCATGTGGAAATGGTACTATGAATGATAGTTCGTTTTGTTAGTCACAGAAGTTTGTTAGGGGTTAGAACAAACAATCTTGTAATTTTTTTTCCAAAATAAGACATTATGACTGTTAATTATGATGTTCTAAATAGCTCTTTCAATGCATATATAAGTATTGCACCATTTCCACTGAGTAATTCTGAGACCACCTCCATTCAGTTACATCCTGTTACCAGAAACGAGCCAGCACTAGGAGGAAAAGATTAGCCTTGAGGTTGACAGCTGCTCAAACATGACTGACCAAATATCTTGAGATGTGTTCTTAAACACATACAGAAACAAGAAGCCGCTTTATGTCATAAAACGGATACTAAAAGTATACTGAAAGACCTTGCTTGAATGAAGGCCACTTAAGAAGTTGCATCTGTTCTGTCTGATTTCAGCTGCTTTAAAATCACAAATATTGTGTCAGCAAAGGTTTACACCAATTAGTATCTTTAGTGAAAGCATTAAAAGTTTAGTTTGCACTTTTAGGTCATTAACAATCAGACAAACAGGATCTCTGGAGTGGCGATTATAACTTTTAATTTTCTTTTAAAAGATTATAACTTTTAATTTTCAAGATTTTAATATTTAATTATTTTAAATACTGCAGAATAAAAATGTAATTCAATATTAGTACATTAATACATTCAATATATTTTGCATTTTACTCAATATGTAAAGGATCTGTAAAGGCTTCAAAGAGGCAATTTACTGAAATGTGATGCAACTGAGTAATGTGAGGAGTAATGTGAGGTACAACTGCAAAAAAATTATAATAATATTTCAGAAAATTCTTCTCATAAATATGTCTGTGAAAAAGGAGGAATACTTTGTTGTTAATATGCAATAACATAATAGTTAATAATAATAGTGCTTTTAATCCACTTAATTAGGTCTAAATACTTCATATATCTTTTCATAATTACTTCTACTGTCTTTTGGAGTAGGGGTGAAATGTACTGCCAAGTATACTGACAAGTATGTTTACTAAAATATACATTAATATAATTTATTTTGAAGAGTATGTCATGTATATATTTGTATATACATTTTTTTATAAGATTTGATGTACACTACAAGTGTAACGTTACATTCAATACAGTCAGGCACACTTTTTCACAACGGTATAAATCAAAAGAACGACGGTTCCGTCGTTTACATTCAACACTATAGTGTTTCAAGGACATCTCACGTGGATATGTTACATTAGCAACTTTTAAAATCTGAACAGATTTTTAAAACACTAGTCATCATACACTACCGACTTTGTAAATAGTGACAAAGGAAAACGCCCGGTTACTATGGTAACCTCGGTTCCCTGAGAGCGGAACGAGACATCACGGAGATTTCTCCGTTATGGGAACTCCTTCCTTCAACCTTTCCTGAAGTCCTATTGGCTCACGCCAGTCAAATGACTGGCCAATTGTCGCAAAGCATGCAAATATGACGAGCTCGAGACAGTATAAATGATGCTCGCGACAATTATATCAGAATCGGATACTGAACACCGTAAGCTGAGGAGTAGCGAACACGGCGTCACCGTGATGTCTCGTTCCGCTCTCAGGGAACCGAGGTTACCATAGTAACCGGAGCGTTCCCTATCGAGCTGTCACGAGACATCACAGAGATTTCTCCGTTATGGGAACGATATAAAATCCCGCCGTGAGAGGCTACGAAGCCCTACCCCACAACACAGCAGATAGAATACGCACGTAGATACTTCCCACAATAGTGACACTGTAGGCGAGCTCACAGCTGATAGGTGGCTGTAAGCCAATAAGCGTCTAACCCAAAGGTATACAAATTTGCATATCTGGATAGAATAACGTTGGCTGCGCTGAAACAGGGCAACTTGCACAACGAGCATAAGGAACTGCACAGACTGTATAGCATGACCCCAACCTAGCATGATAAAAGTATCACTAGATAAAACAACACAAATACAGGAATCTGCACTGAGCACAGGGCAGAACAACCGTATTAGTAAAAGGGTATGCAGAGCAAACAATGTAGTAAACATGCATCAGCCACTTACCGACAGCACCTGGGAGGCAAAGACTGAACGTCCAGCCTGTAAAACCTGGCGGTATTCTCAGAAGACCAGCCGGCTGCAACACATATATCTTGAATAGACATACCTCTCGACCAAGCCCACGAGGAAGCCATGGCCCTCGTTGAATGCCCCCTAATGTGTAAAGGACATTCCAAACCTTGGTTCGTATACGCAGCCGTAATAGCGTCTACGATCCAGTGGGAGAGCCTCTGTTTAGACACAGCACGGCCTCTCGCACAACCACCATAGCATACAAATAGCTGGTTAGATTGACGAGCTCACGACGGTCGATGTAAATCCTCAAAGCCCTGACAGGGCACACCGAAGTCTGAGCATCTGCTTCACTCGAGGCTGCTGACTCGGAAGACAAGGCAGACAGAGAAACAGTCTGTATCTTGAAGGGTGTAGAAAGTGATTTAGGTACATACCCCATTCTTGGCCGGAGAGTGACGCTGCAGTCACCGGGTCCAAAGCGAATACAGTCACTATCCACAGAAAAGGCGTGCAAATCTCCTATGCGCTTGGCTGACGCGAGTGCAAGAAGGAGTGCAGTTTTGAGAGACAGCTCCTTCAAACCCACTGATGATAACGGCTCAAAAGGTGGCTGAGAGAGAGCTCTTAATACCACCTCTAGGTCCCAAGGCGGAACCGAAGGTGGCCTCGGAGGGTGTAGCCTTCTCGCTCCCTTAAGAAAACTCACCACCATGGGGTCTCTTCCGATCGACTGGCCACCCTGCGGTGAACGGAACGCGGCAATGGCCGCCACATAGACTTTTAGTGTCGAGGGTAACGATCCACTATCCAGCCTGTACTGCAGGAAACTCAGAACATCCAACACGGTGCAAACAACCGGGTCGATGTGAGCCTGATTTCACAAACACTCCCCATTTTAAGGCATACAATCGTCTTGTAGAGGGTGCTCGCGCTCCGTGAGTGTGTCGACCACACGAGCCTGCAATGCATCTAGCTCCCTGACAACCCTGAAGCAACCACACATGAAGGTTCCATAGTTCTGGGTTCGGGTGCCACACCGAGCCGTCCACCTGAGATAACATGTCCTTCCTGACGGAATCGGCCAGGGGCTATCAGCAGCTCTGTCAGGTCCGGAAACCAAGGCTGGTTCGCCAGTTCGAGCTATGAGTATGACGGACGCCGCTCCTCCTGATCTTGCATAACACCAGAGGCAATATCTTGATCGGAGGAAACGCATAAAGCCTGGCTGTCGGCCAGCGCTGCCAGAGCGTCCCCTTCCAACGGGAGTGGGACAGAGAGAAGAACGACGGGCAGTGTGCATTCTCGCCGTAGCTTAATAAATCCACTTCTGCTTCCCGTGAGGTTCCAAATCATCCGAACCGACTCGGGTGTAACCTCCATTCCCTTGAGGAATTCTCCTCCTTGAAAGCATGTCCGCCCGATTCAAAAGACCGGGAGATGGATAGAAGGCGAGAATCCGCCCATAGCAGTAACATCGCTGCCTGCTTGCACAAAGCCTTCGAACGGACGCCGCCCTGGCGATTTATGCGTACGCCGACTACAGACGTGTTGTCGGTGCGAATCAGTACATGCTGCCGTTCCAGTTGTGCTTGAAACTCCTTCAGAGCTAAAAGACTGCTTCCAATTCCAATCGGTTTATGTGCCACCGGATCTGAGGCTCTGACCACTGCCCCGAAGCTGGCATCCCCTGCTGGCATGACACTGCTCCCCAGCCGAGCGTCGATGCGTCTGTTGTGACCACCACGCGTGAGGTCACCAACCCCAGGGGACTCCCGGCTGAAGAAATTCGGGTTGCGCCACGGAGCCAGAGCTTGATGCAGCCGCTGGTGACCGCGATACTCAAACGTCCCGAGGTCCATGCTGTCCAGGGACTCGAAGTTTTCAGCCACAGCTGCAGTGGTCGCATGTGTAATAAGCCCAGATGACACACTGCCGAAGCTGACGCCATGAGTCCCAGTAGTCTCTGAAATTCTTTCAAATGAACAGAGCTGCCTTCTCTGAAATGGCGCAGGTAAGACAAAATGGCCGCCACGCGCTCTCGCGAGAGGCGGGCTCTCATTTCTAGGGAGTCCATGCAAACTCCCAAATACAGAATGGACTGACTCGGGGCGAGAATGCTCTTTCGCCTGTTCACACATAGCCCTAGGGACTCCAGGTGAATAAGCAGCGAGTCTATATGGCTGAGTAGCGTGTCCCGGGACTGAGCTAAAATCAGCCAATCGTCCAGATAATTTAGGATGCGCATCCCGCTCGCTCTGAGGGGAAAGTGCTGTATCCACGCACTTTGAAAATGTGCGCGGGGCCAAAGCCAGCCCGAACGGGAGAACAGAGTATTGGTACGCTGTGTTCTCGAAAGCAAACCTCAGAAACCGTCTGTGATGCGGCGCTATCTGAATGTGAAAGCACGCGTCCTTCAAATCCACGGACGCAAACCAGTCCCTCGGGCGATCTGCGCCAGGATCTGCTTCAGCGTTAACATCCTGAACGGACGTTCGCAAAGCGCTCTGTTGATGGGTCTGAGATCCAGAATTGGGCGAAGCCCCCATCCCTCTTGGGTACCACGGGCAGCGGCTGTAAACCCGCCTCCAGCTCGTGTGGTGGGACTCGCTCTACTGCTCCTTTCTCGAGCAGACAGCCAATCTCTTGCCTCAGAGCCTGGGCATTTCGAGGCGATGTTAGAGACTGCACCACGCCATTGAAACGGGTGGTCTGCGCCTGAATTGAAGAGTATATCCCGCCTATCACGTTGAGTAGCCAACGCGAGATTCCCGGAATAACCTTCCATGCGCTTATGAACTGACGCAGCGGCTTTAGCTGCTCGGTCGATGGGTGCGCCGGCTATAACCTGTGTTGGATGCGGACCTGCACTGCACTGAGGCGGGGCAAGGGGAACCGCATTTATTGAGTGAGGAGGAGAAAGCTCTTTTGTGAGAAAGTATGCATTTTATTGAATGGACACTCAACACACACACATTTGAGCAGCTGAACTTTGGGCGCTTGAGCCGGGTTGCTCGCGCTCTCCTCCTCCTCCGATCGTCAGGAAGACGGCTTAGCAGCCGGGCGGGCGAGAGTCGCTGCTGGCTTCTCCGCTGACCTTGGCGCTTCCTGCCGGAGCCCCACACCTTCCTCCGGACGCCTGGCTCCTGTCGAGGAGCAGTAGCAGTAGCCCCAGCCTGGGCAGGCCTGGGAAAATCTCTCCGCTGGGCAGAGCCATGCGCTGACGAAGATCTGGATCTAGCCGCCTGTTGCTGGGGGCGTCTAGGCATCACGTGACTCATCGCTTTCAACGCTTTTGAGTCTCAGCGAATCGCCGTTATGGTCTCCACGGCATCACCGAAGAGGCCGGAGGGAGATATAGGAGCGTTTAGGAGCACCTTCGATCGGCATCCTTGAGGTCAGCTAAATTTAGCCAGAGGTGCCTCTGAAGGGCGACCATAAAGCCCATGGCCTTACCCACAGACTGGGCCGCCGCTTCACGTCGCCATCAACGCCGAAGTCCGTCGCAGCAGATCCTTTCGCCTCAGGAGTGAGGACTCCGCCCTCCGCCGTTTGCAGGAGTTTGGCCTGGAACACCTGCAGCACTGCCATGGCGTGCAACGCTGATGCCGCCGCCATCAGAGGCATACGCTTTATTAGCGAGATGGGCGGTGGTTCTGCACGGCCGACGGAAGGCTGATGTCCGGGCCTAGGGACTTCGCTGCTGCAGGGCACAGGTGTGCAGCAACGGTCTCCTCGGACGGGGAGAGCGCACGTAACCGTGGGCCTCCGCCCCATCCACGTGGGAGAACATGGCCTGCGTGTTAGAATGGACGCCACGATTGGGGCGCAGACCACGCCTTCACGAGCTGTTCGTGAACATCGGGAAGAAAGGCACCGATGTCCTTGCGTCAGCTTTGGCGTGTGGACCTGAAGTACCACGAGTCGAGCTTACTCCTGACAGGCTCCTCCGGAGGATTCCAGGTGAGCTCCAACTCCTGAACAGCTCGATAAAACCCTCATGAGCTCCTCCTGGAGGCCTGAAGGCTCTGAGCTGCCTAGCTGCTCGGGCTCCGATCCAGCCCAACCGTCCTTCTCCGAGGCCGAGATGGACATGGCCTCGCCGCCTCCTCGTGGCCAAAAGCTACGAATCCCTCAATATTGGAAGGGGCGGAAACAGTCCTCGGGAAAGAAATCGGGCGAATCACGGCGACCGTTGGGTTCGGGCGGCACGGCAAGACGGGCGCTCCGCCGCCAGGAGAGGGGGCTCACCAGCGGCACGCTGGCGGCAGTGAGCCCCACCCGAACAGGCCGCGAACCACATCGCGGGCGGGCTCGAGCACGCGGACCGGCAGGTCCGCGCAATGTCCACAGTCGGACTCGTCCAGCGCCGCCTCGGCGTGGGCCAGGCCCAGGCAGGCGACGCAGTGGAGATGCTGATCCAGCGGTTCGATGGGTCCCGCGCAGATCTTACACACTGAAGCCATCACGAATTCAAGGTGAAGTAAAAGATTCTGATATAATTGTCGCGAGCATCGCATTTATACTGTCTCGAGCTCGTCATATTTGCATGCTTTGCGACAATTGGCCAGTCATTTGACTGGCGTGAGCCAATAGGACTTCAGGAAAGGTTGAAGGGAAGGAGTTCCCATAACGGAGAAATCTCCGTGATGTCTAGTGACAGCTCGATAGGGAACTGTGCATCATGCACTAGTTGTTCCGATCACAACTAACTCACGCAGAAACGTTGTTGCTAGGAGACATGACAAATGAAAACGCCCGGTTACTATGGTAACCTCGGTTCCCTGAAAGCGGGAACGAGACATCACGGAGATTACTCCGCTATGGGAAACTCCTTCCTCCAACCTTTCCTGAAGACCTATTGGCTCACGCCAGTCAATGACTGGCCAATTGTCGCGAAGCATGCAAATATGACGAGCTCGAGAGGCAGTATAAATGCAGCGCCCAATACGTCAGAATCTGAACTGAACGCCGCCTGAACTAGCAGCGATCACGGCGATCAAATGTCTCGTTCCGCAGGGAACCGAGGTTACCATAGTAACCGGAGCGTTCCCTTCTGTCACGAGACATCACGGAGATTACTTATGGGAACGTTATTCAATCCCGCCGTGAGAGAGGCTACGGACAGCCTGAACCAGTTACACAGCGCGAAGCATTCCCACCAATAACAGAGCTCAAGGGCGGGCTCACAGCTGATAGATGGAGATAAGCCAATGAGCGCCTACACCTCAGGTATACAAAATTTGCATATCTGGCAAGTGACTACATGGGCTGCGCTGAGAAAGCAGGGCAGAACACATCCAGCCATAGCAGTATTATAAGAGCTATACAGAATTAACTGTGTTTGAGCAGCATACCATAACATGACCATGTCCGCGGCACTGAACTCAGGGCCGACAACAACACCTCATAAGGGCTGCATAATGTACTGTACAAGTGCACCTCCCACAAAGGTAACTTAGCAACATGAATTAGTTACTCACCGATCACTGCCATCATGTTCAATATGTTGGAGGTTAAGGACTGAACGTCCAGCTTGTAAAACCTGGCGAAGATATTCTATCTTGAATACACATACATCTCAACCACGCTAGGTGGAACGATAGCCCCAATGCACAGAGGAATTTCCAAACCTTGGGTTGTATATGCCTCCTTGATAGCGTCCACAATCCATTGTGACAGACTCAGCTTAGCATCCAGAAACTGGATCGACGGTCAATGTAAAATCTCAAAAACACTGACGGGCAAACTGCAGTCTGGGCGATTCATATTCTCATCATCCATATTGCCGCTTATGTGTGCATACCCAGTACAACCGTTGCACATCCCTCTCATCCCTCCTGTTTATACTAATATTTATTAAGTCCCATATACTGTTTTGCACATCCAATTTGTTTTGCACATTACTGTTTTGCACTTTTCTTTATTCTATTGCACATTTTACTTATTTCTTTTTTACCTATATATATATACTCTTGTGTGGTGTTACTTTTATATAATTTAATTTTGATTTTATTTTTTATTTTATTTTATTTTTATTCTTTGCACTGTCCACTGAGCGGACCTGATTTGACCTACATTTCACTTTTGATTATACCCTGTATAATTTATCATGTGACAAATAAAGAAACCTTGAACCTTGAACCTTGAACCTTGATTTAGTAGCAAAGGCTGACGGCGAACCGTCTCCGTCCTTTCGAAGGGGGGTAGACAGTGATTTAGGCACGTGACACTGCAGTCCCGGGACCGAATCGAATGCAGTCGCTGTCCACAGAAAAAGCGTGTAATGCTCTATGCGCTTAGCCGAAGCAAAGGCTAGAAGGACTGTAGTTTTAAGGAATAGTTCCTTCAACCTACGGATGTTAAAAGCCCAATGGCTGCAATGAGAGAGCTCTTACCCCACTTCCTGGTCCCAGAGCGGAAACGAAAGTGGACATGGGGGATGTAGTCTTTTTACCGAACGATTGCCCGCTCTGCGGGGAAACGGACACGGCAATGGCCGCGACATAAACTTCAGTGTCGATGGTAACGATCCACTATCCAGTCTGTGCAGCGGGAAACTCAGAACATACGGTGCAAGTAGTCAGGTCGATATGAGCCGGACTCCTTCACAAACACTCCCATTTGAAGCATACAAACGTTTTGTACAGGGTTTTCGCCCCATGAGCGTGCGAGACTGTAAGGCGCCCTCTCTGATACCCCTGAAGCGATCACACATGATGGCTCTATAGTTTCAGGTTCGACCTGGGATAGCATATATTTCCTGCCGGGAACGGCAAGGCGGTGCCTCCAGCAGTTCCGTCAAGTCTGGGAACCCAGGCTGGATTCAGGCGATGAGTATCCCTGATGCTCGCTCCACCCTGATCTCTCATAACACCAGCGGTAACATTCCTTGATCGGAGGAAATGCATACGGGCTAGCTGCTGGTCAGCGGGAGTGAAGAACAACAGGCAATG
Organism: Gymnocypris eckloni scoliostomus; assembly: GCA_027564155.1. Lineage (NCBI taxonomy): Eukaryota > Metazoa > Chordata > Actinopteri > Cypriniformes > Cyprinidae > Gymnocypris > Gymnocypris eckloni. The sequence goes on along the minus strand of CM050423.1, from coordinate 6,363,760 downwards.
CGTGTTCTCGCTCTGGCGAACAGATCCACCTCCGCTAAATCTCCTTAAAGATTTATGTATGAAACCACAGACGTGCTGTCGGTGCGAATCAGTACATTTTGCTGGTCCAGCTGTGGCTGAAAATCCTTTAGAGCTAAGAAGACTGCTTCCAGCTCCAGGCGATTTAAGTGCCACTGGCTCTGAGGTTCCAGCTACAGTCCCAAGCTGGCATTCCCTACTTTTCTCCTCCGCTGTAATACCCTCAACTGAACAGAGCTGCCCTGCCTGAAAGGCGCAGGAAAGACAATTGGCACGCTCGATCTCGCGAGAGGCTGGATTCATCTCCACGCGATCTCACGAGAGGCAGGCTCTCATCCCACGCGATCTCACGAGAGGCAGGGTCTCATCCCCACGCCGATCTCGCGAGAGGCGGGTTCTCATAGCTTAGGGACTCTAAGTGAATAAACAGAGAGTCTATGTGGCTGATAAGCGTATCCAGGGACCGAGCTAAAATCAGCCAATCGTCAGATAGTTGAGGATCGCCTTCCGCTCGATCTGAGTGGGAAGTGCTGCATTGATGCACTTTGAAAGTGCGTGGGGCCGGAGCAGCCCGGACGGGGGAACAGAGTATTGGAACGCTGTGCTTCTCCCTGACAGTTGACAGCTATTCAGAAAAACCGTCTGAGTATGCGGTGCTATCCGAATGTAAATCTGCGTCCTTTAAATCCACGGACGCAAACCAGTCCCGGGCGGTCGCGCCAGGATCTGCTTAGCGTTAGCATCCTGAACGGAAGCTTTCCAAGCGCTCTGTTGATGGGTCCGAGATCTAGAATCGGGCAGAGTCTACCCTCTCTCTAGGCACCCCAAACAGCGGCTGGACAAAAACAGCCGTCCCGCCTGTTCGCTGAAAATTGCTCTATTGCTCCTTCCCCGAGCAATTGTATAGCTCTTGTTAGGACAAGGGCATTTCGAGTCAGTGTTAGAGACTACGCCACATTGAAACGGGGTGATCTGTGTCTGAATTGAAGGGTGTACCCTCGCTCTTATGCAGAGCAGCCAGCGTGAGATTCTTGGCTTTTAATCGCTTCTCACGCGCTCATGAACTGACACAGCGGCTACAGCGGCTGGCAGCTATAACCCGTGTGGGCAGTGGGTCCGGTCGCTAAGGGAGGCGGCGGTGGTGACTGAGCGAGGAGGAAGCTCCTCGTGCAAACGTATGCTTTAATGAACACACTTCGTCCCACACATTTTACAATTTTGAGACAGCTTGAGGGCTCCTGCACTGGTCGTGGTGCCTCTTCCCGGGTCTCTTAACTTGTCAAAGAAGACCTCGATCCCGGGTCTTCTACAACATAGCGGCTGTAATAACTACAGGCTGACTATGCTATACGACCTAGTTGAACACCACGTGAAGGGGCGTAAACAACTGGCGTACTAGTCAGGCGAAACCTGGGAGGCTGATAGGATGCGCCCTTTCAAGGCATCAGGTGACTCCTCGCCTTCGCGCAGTCTTCCACAATATAGCGGCTGTAATAACCACAGGCTGACTGCTATACGACCTAGTTGAACACCACGTGAAGGCGTAAACAACTGGCGTAATAGTCCGGCGAAATCTGGGAGGCTGATAGGACGCGCCTTCAGGGCATCAGGTGACTCCTCGCCTTCGCGCGATCCTCTAAGCGGCTGTAATAACTACAGGCTGACTGCTATACGACCTAGTTGAACACCACGTGAAGGGGCGTAAACAACTGGCGTAATAGTCCGGCGAAATCTGGGAGGCTGATAGGATGCGCCCTTCAGGGCATCAGGTGACTCCTCGCCTTCGCGCGATCCTCTACAATATAGCGGCTGTAATAACTACAGGCTGACTGCTATACGACCTAGTTGAACACCACGTGAAGGGGCGTAAACAACTGGCGTAATAGTCCAGCGAAATCTGGGAAGCTGATAGGATGCGCCTTCAGGGCATCAGGTGACTCCTCGCCTTCGCGCGCTTTTCGGCGCAGGGGTGTCATGTGACTCCTCGCCTTCGCGCGCTTTTCGGCGCAGGGGTGTCATGTGACTCCTCACCTTCGCGCGCTTTCCGCGCAGGAGCATCAGATCCCATCGCCTTCGCGCGCTTTGTGAATTAGAAAAACATGTCCTCTACACACAAGGCGCCGCCGATGTTATCATGTGAATTATAAAAAGTTCACTACACACTGTAGCCGCTGACAAGGGGCTGTTACCATGTGAATTATAAATGTCCTCTACCCACTGTAGCCGCTAATAAGGGCTATTATCATGTGAATGAGAGGTTGTCCCGATCACACGGTAGCCGCTAATGAGGGGCTATTATCATGTAATGAGAGGTTGTTCCAACACACGGTAGCCGCTAACGAGGGGCTATTATCACGTGAATGAGAGGTTGTCCCGATCACACGGTAGCCGCTAATGAGGGGCTATTATCATGTAATGAGAGGTTGTTCGAACACACGGTAGCCGCTAATGAGGGGCTATTATCACGTGAATGTATTATCATGTGAATGAGAGAGGAGCGATTGTGCTTTGCAAACAGCAGAACGCCGCTCTGAGGCGGGGCTGCATGCTTACACAGTGGGTTCTTCCGCAGCATCTGCGGCGGACGTGAGATCCTTTGCTCCCGCATCTGCCCTCGGCTCTCCGCACCGCCATGGAAGGGGGCGTGAGAAGCCGGGCTGATGTCCTGTCCTGCAGGTTCGACGGTGAGAGGAATGCGGACCTTTAGTCTGCATGAGCTCATCACCTGAGTCCCGAGGTCCACCGCTGATCAGAGGGCAGACGGACTACCTTTAAGAAATGTCATACTCACCTGAACGCTGCAGAGGAGCAGCCATGAGGCCTGCCCTCGAATGAGCGAACCTTAACCGTGAGTTGTAACATTTTAAGCCATAACCTAGGTTCAGCAAGGTGAAGAAAAAGATTCTGACGTATTGTCGCGGGCGCTGCATTTATACTGCCTCTCGAGCTCGTCATATTTGCATGCTTCGCGACAATTGGCCAGTCATTGACTGGCGTGAGCCAATAGGTCTTCAGGAAAGGTTGGAGGGAAGGAGTTTCCCATAACGGAGTAATCTCCGTGATGTCTCGTGACAGCTTGAAAGGGAACAATGTGTTCTATAAATGTGTATCAAACATGTTTGATATCCTCCGACTGGATAGAATCAAAGTCTGAAACTAAACAATCGGAGTCTGTGACCTGGCCATAATACACTACGAGATTGTTCTGTGGAATCTGTCAGCTGCAATCTGCAGACTAGTTCTGACATTCCTCAAATAGCGTCAAAATCGGACGGAAATAAGGGCAAAATCGCATATATTCCAGACTTGAACAATTGTATTGTGTATTGCAGTAACTATGGTTCCATTTTTTTAAGAGTTACAGTCATGTCTGCATCGAGTGTTTTGGTTCCCTCCTCACTCGATTAGTTCGGCCTGACGCAGTGTCATGAGCACTGAGCTGCAAACATTCCTCGCGCAGCTGAGAGCGAGTGAGTGTACAGGGACATGATATCGACTGTCAGTGCTGCTGTTCCCCGCACACAACATGGGCTCAACCGCCCATACCACCAAAAGCAGAGCCCAGCTTCACTGCAAAGCCCCGGACTCAGGTTCTGTGTCGTGGATTGCATGTATTGTTGAGATATTTGAGGTGTAAAATGTGGGTGATGGTGTTGTGGACTCAGGACAAGATGGCAGCAGTATGACACACACAAATCTACATGCTGTGAGTTCTGTCGAAGTGTGTAAAATGATCGGAGAAGACCTGGATTATATCTACTGTTAGTCCGTGTGAAAGGTGAGACTTTTTAATCGGAGCGATTTTGTTTTACTTTTAATCGTTAGCTGAATAGTCAAAACTAAAACGGATGAGCACAACGACTGTGTGTCATTTCCCAGTGAGCTTCCTAACGTCACACAGACTTATTTTGGGCATCAAAGACGCGTTGCAAAGTGCAATTATTTTTATGACTATGCGTATGTTTTTAATTTGAATGTATTTATGAATCTCATTCGTGCATCCTGTGTAGGTTGACAGCTTTTTCTGGGATTTGACACGCAGTCAATTGAGATACAGCCTAACTTTGATATTTAACCAGTAAAAAGATAGGCATGTGTATGTGCACAATCAGTTGCTTGTCATTTTAAAGCAGTTCAAATTGTGCATACAGTATAAACATGTATTAAAGCATTAATAAGTTTAGTTCAACACTGCTGTTATTTAATGAAAGTTACAGTAGCGTGCTACTGTTCCAGCAGTTTTAAGACAAAGCAACCTTTAGTCTTAAAACAACCCATATATGTCTTAGCTGTTGACCAGATCAAGAGTTAGAGTAAGGAAAAGTGGGTTACTTTACTTAGGATGTATACATGAAGGAAAAAACAAGTAAATAAATACAACTATTGAGAAAAGATAGACGAGTTCCTGTGGAAACGATCTTGTCCGCAACAGTGTTTTGGGATACTTACAAATATACTTTTTGCTAGTTGAGGTTGTTTTGAGGCAGCATGCATCTGCAGTGGAATAGGTCAAGTGTTAAATAAAAAAGATTTGTTTACTATGCATGAGAAAAAAATCATGTGGGTGCTAACATTACCCGCAGTGCTTTACCAGACTGTAGAATATCTGATTATCAGAATATCTGATTAAAGTGAGGGCTGTTTATCTTGCTGAAATAAAATGTAAACACAATGATGATTATTATTTTGACAGTAGGAATTAAAGAAATAGTTAACCACAAAATGAGTAAACTTATGTAATTTGTCATACCAACTAACTCTCCTCTGTGGAACACAAACATTACTTATTTGAAGAATGAATTCAGTAGAGCTTCAATGCAGGTGAAGAACTGGGGATGTTAAGCTACAAAATTACTATTATTAGTCAATTCAATTTCACTATATTGTAATGTAAACCATTCACAAGATTAACAAACTATCTTGGTGATCCAGTTACAGATGGATGTTTTGGCCTCAAAATATGATTATAAATGTGTATAATTTTCTTCTATGAAACACAAATTGAGATATTTTGAAGAATGTTGTTAAGCCGTTGACTTTCACTGAACAATTTCAGAAAATAAATACTTTTTTTGTGTTTTGCAAAAAATAAAAGCTATACAGGTGTAAACATGAAACAAATTATGAATTTTTTAACAGCCCATTTATCAGTGAATGATAACTTAAAATATGGTGCTTGACAGCTTAAGTGCTCATGTATGTGGACAGGATATTCTTCATAAATCACTCTACATGTTCCACAGAAGACTGGAAGTAATATTGGTTTAAAACGGCATGATGATGAATAAATTAAGACAATTTTATTTTAGGGCTGAATGTCTGTGTGTTTTTGTAATCTGCTAGTCTTCGTTTTAAGGCGACCTTAGAGACAGACAGTGTTTTATGTTCCTTGTTGTATGGTGGGTATGGTTTTCACCAGCAGGGCTTTTCTTTTCTGAAGAATGAGGTCATTTAGTGGCGGGGAAGTTCAATAGAGGAGTCACACGATAGCCTGGCTGCCATTTGAGTTCTGCTGAGTGCAGAGACATGTCCACACCAACGGCCTGTTTTACTCACTGTGGGGAGGCTTGCGACCAAAATAGACCTGATACAGCAGGGCTCTAGACTAACTTTTTGCACTGGGTGCACTGGTGCGCCTAACTTTTTTTCTTAGGTGCACTGGCACAAAAGTTAGGTGCACCCAAATTTTTATATAGGCAATATTGACTAGTAAACGACTAACTAACAATCTGGTCAACATAAAGTTCTTTATTTGAAGCACAATTCTACAAGAAAGGTAACTTACTGAAAAAGTATTGGTGCTTAAAGTGCTTCACTGAGCAGAGATTTAAACTTAAAACATCTCAAGATAAATAAAATCTAAATTAAGTGTTTTAAGGGCGTCAAACTGAACATCTCATGGCTCAATGTCTTATGGACTATCCTCCATTGCAGTCACATGCCCCTCGGATGGCCAACTCCTGTAGTTTGGCCTTCTTGATCTTTGGCCTCGGCTAAACCAGCTGACCACACTCTCTAGCATCAACATCTTCCAGACTTGCCCTTCTACACTGATTCTTATCAGATCTTCCACTGTGTCTGAACGAAGGGATGCTCTAGTGCAGTGCTTCTCAAACCCCCTTAAACCCATAAAACAATCCTGCGCCCCATCCCACCACAGACTACCAAATAATTGCACTAAACATAATGAAAAAATAAGTATTTACAGTTTTATAACCAATTCTTACTATGCAAAAGGAAGTATACTTAGGCCTTTAGTGTTATGTTAGAAGCATTTTATACTCATACCTTTTCTTGATTTAATATTTTGATTTTTTTAGCTTTATTTTCATTTAAATGTTTAGTTTTGAAATGTTGTATGCATTTGTCATGTTTATTTCATGTCTTTATCTTCTTAAATGTGTGTATATAATATGTATAGTTTTAACTTTTAATTTTAGTTACTTATTTGTAAGCCGCTTTGGATAAAAGCGTCTGCTAAATGACAAAGTAAAGTAAAGACAAAAATAACTGTTCTGTTCTGTCTAATCGTCTCTCTGTACTCATACTGTATTTTAATGCAGCCAAATTCTCAATAAAACTGTTTTACTTTATATATTTGACTGTTTATGTTGTCAGTCAACAGGATAAATATGAAATAATGACTGAAACACGTCCCTTTAAGAATTCATAACCAGCTCTCCTTTCCAAGAAGCTAGTCTGCACAAAAATACTAATTTATAATTGTATTGAGCCGTTGTCTGATGAAATCAAATAAGACACAATATAAGACAAGACAATTCCTGTGCTGTGATTTCTTCTATATTTGCATGTACATTTAGAGAAGCAATAATATCTGTTTTAACTGAACGGGCTCCTCTCGCGCTGAACAGAGCAGATGCAGAGAAAGCGCGCTGATCTCGCGCCGTTGCGGCGATCACAGAGACACTCTGAGAGACTCGATTTGTCACTAGTTGCTTTTTTTGGAAAACAAAAAGTTGCTATGGGGGTCTACAAAGGCGCTAAATGTCGCTAAGTTAGCAACACTGCACGCATTTCTACTACTCACCTCTTTCTCTCTGTCTGACTGCGGCAGCACACGTGACGCATTTGTCAACGCGCACACACACATACAGGGATATCTGGACCACGGCCAATCAGAGGGGGTCCGCCTTCACTATCTCTGATTGGTTTAGACCACGATATAAGCCTAACGGGGTCTTTTGAACCAGAGTTTCTGAGTCGCGGATACTTTTTTTCTTTTCTCGAATGGCTGGACGCACCAGTGCGCCCTGGGATTTTGTTAGTCGCACCCGAGAGAAATTAGTGCACGTCAGCGACCAAATTGGTCGCACTCTAGAGCCCTGTACAGTATGTGCTATGACTCCATGGAATTACAATTTCTAGAGGTGGCTCAGAAATGTATTTTTTGTTTGTTTGACTATAACCCTGTCTGTACTTTATTGTTTGTAGTATAGGAAAGCGTGTTATTTTTAATAATTATCTTGCTTTATGGCCTTGCGTTCTTTTGCATGCATTCAGTTCAGATCACGTATTGCCTTGATTTGTGACCCCTGATATGAGATCCAGCCCCTCCCACCATAAAGTAACACAAACATAGTGTTAACAGAGTTGCTTCCTTTTGTAAGTTATAGTAGGGATAGTTCATATTATTCCAGATTTACTTTCCTTGGAATTTCAAAGAATGTTTCAACTGTTTTTGCCCATTCAATGATTTTAGGGGGGGTTAAAAAAAAATAATGGACCCTATTGATTTTCATTATGTGGCCACTATTTTTCATATTTAGATATCTTCAATTGTATTCCACATGATTGTATTCCCTTTAAGTCCTGGAATCCTGGCCCTGAAATCTTTGACAGTTTGTGGAGCTGCTTCATTATTTGTGTTTGCCAAGTATCAGTTATTGTGTCTTCACTTGGGGCTAGAGATTTGAACAAATAAATATTGGATTTTATGGTAAACAATATATACAGACATCAATGCTAACAAATCATGCAACTTGTAGAGGAGAGGTATGCTATTATTATTAAACAAGTGGATGTAGGTTTTTCACCTGGACGATTATAAAATTAATATGTTTAGCACCATTGAAAATTTAGAGGATAAAGGTGATTTAAGAAAAATAAGTTACCCCCCCAAAAAAGTTTGGAACAACATGAGTGTGAGTAAGTCATGACAATTTCCTATCCCTTAACAATACCTTAAAAAAAATTGTGAAGTTATATATCCTGAGATTAGTGCTGTCAAACTAGGGCTGCTCAATTAATCGAATGCGATAGTTGTGCGCATAATGTCAGTAAAGTCGGTTCTGTAATCAGTGGTAATTCTCCATCACCTGCTTTCAGATGGAGCAGCATTTAATACACAGAGCCATAGTTTACTGAAAAGCTATGCAGTATTGTGTTCTCAATTAGGGATGCATTGATCCGATACTGTGGATCGGTATCGGCTCCGATCCAGTCGTTTTCTGCGGATCGGGTATCGGTCAGACGAGACCCGATCCAAATCCGATCCTGTGCTTTTAAGCTTATACTATTCTGTGTTGCTGTTAAGCCCCAGGGAAGCCACAAAAACATCATAAAGCACCATAAAGTGTTCGCACATTATATTTCAAGTGGCTGTCTGTCATCCTCCGTTCAGAATTCAAACCGCGCGTCGCGTTTGGTTACTACAGTCAAACTCTCTTCAAGAGCGCACAGTCACTGAGGTTTAAAACTGTTAAAAGTCAAGTCACCTTTATTTATATAGCGCTTTTAACAATACAAATTGTAACAAAGCACTGCACAGTATCAAAATAGGCAAATTGTGTCAATAATGTAAAATGACAGGATTTAACAATACATTTTCAGCTGAATGCATTTCATTATTGAATTTAGTGATGGCATTGTCCAGCTCAGTTCAGTTTAAATAATATCTGTGCAATCAAGTCGATGATTTTGCTGGAAATGAAGATTCCCCAACTAAGCATGCCAGAGGCGACAGCGACAAGGAACCAAAACTCCATCGGTGACAGAATGGAGAAAAAACCTTGGGAGAAACCAGGCTCATTCGGGGGGCCAGTTCCCCTCCAGCCAGACGAACCAGTAGTTTGTTCCAACTGCATCAAAGTCAAATTTTAAGTGGTCCACTGGTTCCAGTGGTCTTTTCCCGATGGATGTCTAGGTGACGAGTTCCTCACTGGAGATCTGTCTCTGGGGCTCATCTATTGGCGCTTTTCCACTGCATGGTACGGCACGGTACGGTACGGTACGGTTCACTTTTGGGGGGTTTTCCACTGGGTACTGTACCTGGTACCTGATACTTTTTAGTACCACTTGATTCGAGGTTCCATCGAGCGGTACCGTTACCAAAACGTGACGGTAAACTCTGCTGATCACTGAATGGCCGGAGAAAATCGTCATTACTGCGTCACTGAACTTGCGACACGAGACCCTCCTCTACCGCTCTACCCGCTAGATTTAAATCAGCACAGCCAGCGAAGGATCGGACGCAACTTCTGTTTAAACAAACGCACATTTTTGCATCAACCACAAAATAGCAGTGTCGTTGTCTGTTGAGGAAGTTCAGATGTTCCTCTCGTTGATAGCCGAGGAGCGGATCCAGCGAGAGCTTGATGGCGCCAAGGAAAAAGCCTTATGTATTTGAACTTATACTTTTGAACTTGCTATATTTTCAGAGTATGTTTTCTGTTTATATTTTTACCTCTGTATCTGTGTTTTGCTTCAATTAAAAACAGTCTGATCGAATAAGTGTACCTCAGACTATATTAAATATGTATTATTGTATGAGCACGTAATGAACCTCTTGAAAAAGACAAATGATTAATGCCGATTATAAAAACCATCACATAAATAAATAAAACAAGGGATACATTGTACATTTTGAAATATTCCAAATTGTATTGATAATTCGCTTTACAGAACACGCTGCATGAATAGTTAACTAATCAAGTAACGCATCACACCTGCACGAACATCTCTGCTCTCCTCATCTACAACCCGTGTCACTGCCACCACAGTCTCTGCTGCTGGGGGTAAATCACAAGCATTCATAGACCTCTCCATTGCTGTTAAAAACATCCACATGCCGAGAGTGAAGAACACTATTCCGTCTCCTTTCTTTGTTGTGAGTTTGTTTGTGGCGCTTTACGATGATGTCACGGCAGTAGAGGCGGCGCAATTATAACGACGCAGCGTGAATAATCCCGCCCACTCTATAGCGGTACTAAACTGCGGTGGAAATGCAAACCGACCCGAACTGAGCCGTACTGTACCGTACCGAGCCGCGCCGAACCGTACCGTACCATGCAGTGGAAAAGCGCCATATGTGTCCTAGACTCCGCTGACGTTCAGGGCTGTAGAGGTTGTCTCTAGGTGCTGATCCACCATTTATGGCAACATTTGGTTAATTCAGTATAATCGCTGATGGTTGGCTTCCTCTGAGGTACTCCGAGGGGTTGTCATCATCTCTTCTCAGGTGTTCGGTCATCTTAGATCGTTTAAGGGTTGGATCCAGACTGAAGCTTGTGTAATTCCTAGCCGTGGCAGAAACAGAGATACAATAAAGACAATTAGCGTAGCAGTTGTTCCATCCAGGAATAACCCTGGATGAAATTATCAGTTTGACCCAAGCTAAAGCATAATAATGTGCATTTGTTCAGATAGACTGGCAGTACAAGATTGTGAGATGCATTATATGAATGCTTGGCTAAAGAGATGTGTCTTTAATCTAGATTTAAACATAGAGAGTGTGTCTGAACCCCGAACGTTATCAGGAAGGCTATTCCAGAGTTTGGGAACCAAATATGAAAAAGTTCAAGGTAAAAGAAAAGGCTCAAAGTAAACTAACTCACAGATTTAATACACTTCGCATCAATATCTCTTCCCTCTGTACTTTTCTTCTCTATGCAGACTCGGAGTGCTGCGCAGCCTGTGTGCTGTGACTCTGTGTTTCAAGAGCATCATTCTGCTGCACTCGGGATGCGCATTGCGCCGCTCTGTATTGGAGCCTTTCGTTTTATAATACTTTTGCGCAATGAAAGATAATAATAATCTTTCTTGTTCTGTCCTATCTATAATATGTTGCTGCCTTATTATTGTGCTATACATTTAAAATACGTTCATTTTAATGTTATGTTATATTAAATATTTATATATAGCCTAAATGTATTTGCTTGTTTTTTAAATGTATTTTATAATAAAAAGAGCAACATGTGAAATTTTACCAGATTTATTCGTACACTTATTCACTTTTATTTGTAAATAAAAATGTTTCACTAGGTTTTATAAAAAAAAAAAAAAATCTATATATATTAGAGGTGGGCATAGATTATTTGTTTTAATCTGGATTAATCTAGATTAATTTTGGAATTAATCTAGATTAATCTAGATTAAAATGGCTCATTTGAATTCTGTAAGGCATTCAGAATATGTGTGCTACCCAAATAATGACTAAAAGTAAGTCTTTGAGAATGGGTTTCTCAAGCCAGGTGGCGCATTAGACCAGGGCTCATCTCCTGTTTCCAAAATGCATCACAAACTTTAATCTCTTCCGTCCCAATCCCACAAAAACTGGAGGAAAATCCCGTTCCACTCCCGGAAGAATGACTCCCATTCCCTCCCACTCCCATGTTGTTGTTTTTTTTTTTTGCCGATAACTGTCAATTACAGTAAAATATAGTACAGATCACAGCGTGCCCACCTTATTAGTTGAATAAAAACCCAAAATGTCGCTTTTTGTTATTATATTGAACTGAAAGCCATCTTATTATGCACAGTGTTGCACAGATAAAATTTCATGTAAATCATCCATGCTTCACACACGTCTTCTATTTTTTGACATTTCACTCTCTATAGATATATTTTTCTATGTACTGTATTTTTAGATATATTCGAGTTTGTCAAGTTTTCGCTCAAGTTCACCTGAGACCTAAAGCGCATCCTGTTTGCTTAAAAGCGCAACGTTTCGTTGTTATTCTGAGTGCACACAAATAAGCGTAGAGTCTTTACAGATTCGAAAGATGTATTAGGCTACTTTTATCTGTATGACCAAAAATGACGGAGATTTTAAGAGCAAGTGAGCGCACCAGAGCCTGTCTTGCAGCAAAGCGCTTCCACACAAACACTTCAATAGCGCACATTTTTCTAGGTTAACATCATATTGAGCTGGCCATGTAAAGTTCTACTACATACATCTTTCAGATGAAAAGCCATATTTGAGGTTGATGAATGATAGGTGAGCGTTTGGATGTCCTGCCCGATTGTATTACCACACAGACCAGCGTTAACAATCTGTCCATCACGGACTGCGAGCCTCTAGTTCAAGACTCGTTCTCGCCCCTACAGTGCAATTCGCTAGGTATACATCCGCGTTAAAATATCAGGGTGAAAGTCATCATAGCTTGCGTAGTATAGACCCAGCTCCCAACCCAACTTTGAGAATAGATTAACGGCGATATTTTTTATCGCCGATAAGAGTCTCACGTTAACGCAGCACGTTAACGCCGATAACGGGCCAAAACTAATATATATAAAACAAAGCGAGTTTACTTAAAAAAAAAATTCAGTCTTTAAAAATTTACTTCATTTAAAAATTAAATATGAATATATGACTGAATAAACAGCCTATAACGCAAGGCTATTAAATAGCCGTCCCAAACTATTTTTTTGTTAATAAAATTAATTTGTATGAGCCAGCACATTCATTTAAAGCAGTGGTTCTCAACCCGCGACCCATCATGTTGAACATAATAAAAAAACACTTTCAGTTCTACAATTAATTTTTAATTTTTACATTAATTAAAAAATATACGAAACAAATAAAAGCTGTTTTGTTATGTCAAATTATTTAGTTTTTCATATATTATTTTTAGGCATGAGCAGAATATATGCACTGTAATTAATGTTACGCATTTAACAAGCGTGCACTTTGGCAGAATTTAATTCAGATAGTAAGGGTGTAACGATACACCAGTGGCACGGTTCGGTTCAGTTCACGGTTTTGGAGCCACGGTTCGGTTCGGTTCGGTTCTGTCTGCTGTGGGGGTAGGGTTCATGTCATCTTACCAGCAATACTAAAGGAACAATAGATTCACTTAACTCCAATAATAATAAAAACTCCAATAATAATTAACTTAAATAATAATTAACTCCAATAATAATAAAAACAACAATAACTTGACTTAACTTTTTCTTTATTAACTTTGGCTTCACATTTTTAGTGCAGTCAGCATACCGGAGTAAACAAAAATGAATTAAATACCTCCAAAGTAGACTGGTCAGAAATAAACATTTCTCTCTTTAGTGTAGCCAGCTTAACAGAGTAAACTAAAATGAGATAACTCCAATGTAGGTAGTCAGAAATAAACATTTGCCTCTTTAGTAAAGTCAGCTTACCTGAAGTAAACTAAAATTAAATAAATAAACTCCCTTTTCCACTCTGCTACAGCTCCCTGTAATATTTCCGACAGATGATCACTTGTGTGGCTTTCGTAGACCGCGCGTGTCTGCAGAACGGGATATTTATTCACCCAGTTGTCCGTAATGTAGTGCGCCGTGATCGTCATGAAAGACTGAGTTGCACGGGAGGTCCACCCGTCCATAGTTAAAGCAATTAATTTAGCATTGCTCAGGTCCTTCACTAGTTTGGCTCTTACTTCGCTGTAAAGGTGAGGCAGCACATTCTGACTGAAATGCGGTCGGCTCGGTAACGTTAATTGGTATCTTGGCTCCAACACACTTAGCAAATGTGTGAATCCGTCGTTCTCAACAACGGAAAACGGCCGCATATCTAACGTTAGCGCCATGAAAACACATATTGACTTTGCAACGTTAATTGTTTGAGCACCGTTGGAGTTAGCTTGTAGCTTCATTCTAAAGTCAGTGGGAAAAGTTTCCTGTTTTTGAGGCTTCTTACGTGTGCTGCTTTTATCAATGTTGAGGTGATGTCTCCGGAGATGCGCTTGCATATTAGACGTGTTTCCTGTCGTATAAGGGGCGCTCACATATCGCCTTTTGCGCGCTTAAGTTCGTTATTTCAAATGTAGTAGACGCGCATGCGCATAATGGAAGCGACGCCATTGTTTTTCCAGGCGCGTCACGCTACCGCATCGAGATAAAAACATCTCAACTTTTCAGAATGCCGCAGCGCACCCAGGTCATGTGACGAAATTTCCTTCCTGTAACGGAGGCGCAGCTGATGGTTGCTTAGCGACGACAAAACGCCTCGCAGCGCAACCGCCCGAGCGCTTTGGAAAAAGGAGAAAGCAGCGCACCTGGCGTTTTCCACGCGTTTTTAGGCGCGATATGTGAACGGCCCGGCCCCTAAGAGAGTTTTGTGAAACAGTTACGACAGATTGTGTGCGCTGTGTCTACGACACGAATTCCATTCCTGTACTCCACTGGAAAACCAAAATGTTCCCACACAGGAGACTTAAATGTGTCCGGGCGATCTGCAATTTCAGTACTATGCGGCCATCCTGCATATACTAGCAACCGAGTGTGACGCTCACTCCCAAGTCACGTGAAATGACATGCACTTGGAAAACAGTAACTTTAGAATATAATATTTAGAACAAATTTAAAAATCTCTTATTAGTCATTACTAATACAATTTAAATCATAATGTTAGCAAAGAAAAATTTGTTTAAATTAATAGTTAGTTAGAGATAAGTGCCATTAACCTCAACAATGGGCAGCAGGGGGCGTGAGAGTACCGCGGTACGCCACGAGAGTTCCGCGATTCGTATCGTGGGTGGTGTATCGCGATCTTTCGGTTCGGTTTGTGATATCGTTACACCCCTATCAGATAGTCATCAGCAGCCAATCGTTCTGTAAAATTGAGCATCGGAATGGACACATTTGTTAAGGGAGGAAACGAAATGTGGAAAATGCCAGCGAAGGAACAATAATAGTGTCAGAATCAGCAGTGCTTGCCTCACACTGAACATGTTCAGGTAAAAAGAAACATCATCCTTATCATCCTTAATTACAGAAAATGTGTCAAAACATCTCTGGAGAGAACCTTAGATTATTAAAATCGAAAATGCTCTCCATATTTGGATCAACATAGGCTACATTTGTGAACTTTACTGCAATGTCGCGGCTTCCGCATCTTACAGACTGTAAATTACAATCACAAATGTATTGTGCTGTTACTCCTTTCCAGCTGAATTTCTCAAGATTCAAGATTTTTATTCGTCACATACATAATTATACCGAATATAACAGTTAACTGTAATTGGTCAGCTCCCGACAGCATCAAGTGTTTTGTTAGTGGTGAGTAGAATTATTTATTTAAATAAATGCAACCGTTTAGATATCATAATATTTAGGCTATAAATAATATTATAAATCTGGTTGGTTTGTATTGGTGGCTAATATGTAAATGACATGCATGCGGCCCGTGAGACTTGCACTTGGACCAGTGCGGCCCGGTGGAAAAATAGGTGGAGAACCACTGATTTAAACATATAGCCTACAAATTGACACGGAGTTAAAATATCATGGTATTTTTTGGTTATTGGTTGTGAATCACAATCGCAGACTGATTTAATCTCGCGATTATGAAATCTTAGAACTCATTCTGTGATAATGAAAGCTGTTTGCATAGCTTGTTAGTGAACTACGACTCTGTGCAGTAAATGCTGCTCCATTTGTAATCACGTGAAAATACCACATTTATTGTTTTTACTCAACTCACTTCATAATGTCAGTCGAGTGTTTGAAATAAATCCTTCTGTGAGATGATGACTTACCAGGCCTCTAGAGTGCGACCAATTTGGTCGCACGTGCGACCTAATTTCTCTCGGGTGCGACTAACAAAAATCCCAGGGCGCACTGGTGCGTCCAGCCATTCGAGAAAAGAAAAAATAAGTATCCGCGACTCAGAAACTCAGTGGTTCAACAAAAGACACCCACGTTAGGCTTATATCGTGGTCTAAACCAATCAGAGATAGTGAAGGGTGGACCCTCTGATTGGCCGCCAGTCCAGATATTCCTGTATGTGTGTGCGCGTTGACAAATGCGTCACGCGTGCTGCAGTCAGACAGAGAGAAAGAGGTGAATAGTAGAGATGCGTGCAGTGTTGCCAACTTAGCGACATTTAGTGCCTTTGTAGACCCCCATAGCAACTTTTGTTTTCCAAAAAAGCAACTAGTGACAAATCGAGTCTCAGAGTGTCTCTGTGATCGCCGCAATGGCGCGAGATCAGCGCTTTCTCTGCATCTGCTCTGTTCAGCGAGCGTCTGAGAGGAGCCGTTCAGTTAAAACAGATATTATTGCTTCTCTAAATGTACATGCAAATATAGAAGAAATCACAGCACTGGAATTGTCTTGTCTTATATTGTGTCTTATTTGATTTCATCAGACAACGGCTCAATACAATTATAAATTAGTATTTTTGTGCAGACTAGCTTCTTGGAAGGGAGAGCTGGTTATGAATTCTTAAAGGGACGTGTTTTAGTCATTATTTCATATTTATCCTGTTGACTGACAACATAAACAGTCAAATATATAAAGTAAAACAGTTTTATTGAGAATTTGGCTGCATTAAAATACAGTATGAGTACAGAGAGACGATTAGACAGAACAGAACAGAACAGTTATTTTTTTCTTTACTTTGTCATTTAGCAGACGCTTTTATCCAAAGCGGCTTACAAATAAGTAGTAACTAAAATTAAAAGTTAAAACTATACATAATATATACACACATTTAAGAAGATAAAGACATGAAATAAACATGACAAATGCATACAACATTTCAAAACTAAACATTTAAATGAAAATAAAGCTAAAAAAAATTCTAAATATTAAATCAAGAAAAGGTATGAGTATAAAAATGCTTCTAACATAACATTAAAGGCCTAAGTATACTTCTTTTTTGCATAGTAAGAATTGGTTATAAAAACTGTAAATACTTTTTAATTTTCATTATGTTTAGTGCAATTATTTGGTAGTCTGTGGTGGGATGGGCGCAGGATTGTTTTATGGGTTTAAGGGGGTTTGAGAAGCACTGCACTAGAGCATCCCTTCGTTCAGACACAGTGGAAGATCTGATAAGACTCAGTGTAGAGGGCCAAGTCTGGAAGATGTTTAATGCTAGAGAGTGTGGTCAGCTGGTTTGCGAGGCCAAACAGGAGTTGGCCATTCGAGGGGCATGTAACTGCAATGGAGGATAGTCCATAATACATTGAGCCACGAGATGTTCAGTTTGGCGCCTTAAAACACCTAATTTAGATTTTATTTATCTTGAGATGTTTTAAGTTTAAATCTCTGCTCAGTGAAGCACTTTAAGCACCAACACTTTTTCAGTAAGTTACCTTTCTTGTAGAATTGTGCTTCATATAAAGAACTTTATGTTGACCAGATTGTTAGTTAGTCGTTTACTAGTCAATATTGCCTATATACAAATTTGGGTGCACCTAACTTTTGTGCCGGTGCACCTAAGAAAAAAAGTTAGGCGCACCAGTGCACCCAGTGCAAAAAGTTAGTCTAGAGCCCTGCTTTCTCAGAGTAAGGCACGCAACATATTCTAAGCAGTGATAAAGGCTATGTCAATTAGCATTGCATTATTATATATGTATTATAATGTAAATTATAATAATAACTCCGATAAATCATATATTGTCGTAGTCGTGTGTTTATTAGTCACGTTGAATCAGTCAAAGCAGTTAAATCTTCCATTTATTCAGATGCAGCGATCCCATTTCCTGGGTCTCTTCTGCTGGTTGTATTTGGAGTTTCCACGTATTTGGAGAGCGCTCTCTGGCCTTCGAATGGAGATTTACTGCTGATCATAGAACCGTGCTTCACTGTCAAGATGTGCATGACAATCACAGCTTTTGCCTAAGCGCGATTGCGATTTGATTTCGATTAATCGAGCAGCCCTATGTCAAACAATTAAACGCGATTAATTGCATGCAAAATAAAATATTTGTTTGCTCAATATGTGTGTGTGTGTACTGTGTATTTTTTGTATAAATACACATATAGTATATATTTTGAAAATATTTACATTTATATGCATTTACATTAGGGGTCGACCGATATGTGTTTTTCAGGGCCGATACCGATTATTACAGATCAAGTAGACCGATAACCGATATTTTGAACCGATATACGTGTCTGGTGTAAAAATGAAAATGAATGCCAAAATTAATAATAACAAGAGCTCTGACAAAAAAAAAAAACGTTCTTTAAATGCTTTTAAACATGTCTTTAATTCTGAAAACTGTTAATAACAACAACATTTCCGTTGGTTTTAATTTACAGTACAGTGCAAATGAAGGCATAAAACATTAATTTAATTTATCTTTTAATCAAGTGAGAGTTAGACTTTATTTTTGGCAAACAAATGAGTTTACTATTAAAATTAAAACATGGAAGGAATAGCGTATTGTGTGATTATTCTCAACAAAAGTTGTAATAATTGTTGTAGTTGTATTACGTATACAGTAATATATTCGGCTAAACCGAACTTATATTTTGACAGGTTGCCATGAGGACCTTTTAAGTTTCTGTAGCCTATGTATTAGGGATGGGTCACGATTTTCGAATATTCGAATATTCTATTTAATTATAGAATATCGATTAGGTTGTGCGATTATTTTCTAAAGGTGTACCAGGGCTTGACAATAAAGACTGTCCGATGGCGTGAAGGGCGCTCGGATTTGTCACTTACCAGATCGGGCCACTGCAGGTGGTCACTAAATGTATCATTTGCATGCGTTTTTAAGCCTTGTTTGTTTAAAAATGTAGCGATTAAAAAGCATTTGGGCCGAAGACAACTCCTTTCAGTACATGCGCGTTGTGTTCTGTTCTGTGTGAACAGTGCGACAACGACAGCCGCGTCTCTGACACGCGAGCTGCCTGAAGGGCAAATACATGAAGTATGTCAAACTACCCCTCTTGGCAAGTAACTTTAGCAATAATTAATCTATATTGAATTTATATACTGAAGTACAGATGCACAGATTTATTTTAGAGCATGCGCTGAACACAAACTGCACTGTCGGCAGCACACATACATAGCGTGTACACACACACACACACACTATAGTGTGAGCGCTAACCATGCCGGAGAAGCGGAACTTCTGATACGTGCAGGCTGATTGCGTGATCAATAGATGTTAAGCAATATATTACGAGAGGGCCATTTGTTACAGCGTCCCAAACAACTCAAAATAATAAACCAAAGTTAACAAACGATGCACTCCACAGAGTGCTTCTCTCTGCCTTCACGTCCTGTTTCCCATTAATGAAGCCGTGACGAGCTCCTGCATTCAAATTATTTGTTTTGCTGAAATAATAACGTAATATTCCACTGGTTGATATATTATATTTATATGCAAAATATTTGTGTTGTTTTGTGTTAAATGTGAAGAATGACAGGTTGGATGCCACACTTATTATTATTATTATTTTGGCAGAGTATATGTTAGAGCTGGGCGGTATGACCAAAAATTTATATCACGGTATTTTTCTAAATTATACCGGTTTCACGGTATATTACGGTATTTTTTTTTTTCATGCATGACCGGGTGTTAACCACATTTTCTACTGACTGAGGAAAAACTGCAGTAGATTGACTTAGAATGCCATATTTTAGTGTCATGACGAGTGAATATTGTAGAAAAAGTCCACACTAAATACAGGGGTTAAAGCAAAAAAAAACATTTTGACTGAAAATATTTCCTCGGCCAAACCCCATTCCACAGCCATACGGCTACAGTCACACACACAGTTTAAGAGCGGTGCTTTTCTTCTTGTAATTAGGAGCGCTTGTCCTCCTAATTAAAAACATTTAGGAGTACCTTCTGATCAATGAAAAAAAATTCTGATAAAAAAAATTAGCCTTCCGAATACGAGATGACGTTTGACTCCTTAAAGTGACTTACAGGGGTATTTAATTTTTACCTTTGCAATGGCATAATTTTCATCTACTTCAAATTCAAAAATGTATGTTTATAAGCTTTTTAAAATTTATATTTAAAACAATATAATAAGTACAATACGACAAATAAGTTACCAATCATGAAATTAGTATTAATAAAAAAAATATTTGTAGAATTTGGCACAGAAGAACACAAAAGTTTAATGAGGCTCAGAGGTGGCATGAGTGCAATTACATTCATAGATTCATGTGGACATTAATGTTTTACATATAAATTTGCTTTTAGTGATGCACAACGGCTCAGCTGTTACTTTATTTTGAACTATTTTCGTTGATGAAATAGAACAAAATCATGCAGTACTTGTTTATTGATCTTTTGTATTAAATCAATATATCACATTTGCAAACTCCTTATAATTATTAAAAGCTGTCACTCTCCTGATCGCGATCTGTGGGCGCAGACATTGAGGAGCGTGAGTGAGCTCAAGAATCAAAAGCACGTGCTAATGTGATGCATTCTGTCGGAACCTGTGGGAATGAGTATAATTATTATTAATAACCGCAGTCCCAGCGAAATTCAAGTTCTGCTCGGTGTTCTCTGCTAAGAACCCGACTGTGAATGATCGCGTTACTATGTTGTTTGCCGAGGTGGGGATGATTTTGGTGTTCCATGAACAACAACAGTGTGCTACATGATTCATACATGTTTCTTTTCTCTCAGTAATCCCTGATAACGTTTAAATCAGGGCTCTAGAGTGCGACCAATTTGGTCGCACGTGCACCCTAATTTCTCTCGGGTGCGACTAACAAAATCCCAGGCGCACTGGTGCGTCCAGCCATTCGAGAAAGAGAAGAAAAAGTATCCGCGACTCAGAAACTGTGGTTCAACAAAAGACACCCCGTTAGGCTTATATCTGGTCTAAACCAATCAGAGATAGTGAAGGCGGACCCCCTCTGATTGGCCGTGGTCCAGATATCCCTGTATGTGTGTGTGGCGTTGACAAATGCGTCACGTGTGCTACCGCAGTCAGACAGAGAGAAAGAGGTGAGTAGTAGAAATGCGTGCAGTGTTGCTAACTTAGCGACATTTAGCGCCTTTGTAGACCCCATAGCAACTTTTTGTTTTCCAAAAAAGCAACTAGTGACAAATCGAGTCTCTCAGAGTGTCTCTGTGATGCGCAGCTTAGCAGATCAGCAGCTTTCTCTGCATCTGCTCTGTTCAGCGGCGTCTGAGAGGAAGCCCGTTCAGTTAAAACAGATATTATTGCTTCTCTAAATGTACATGCAAATATAGAAGAAATCACAGCACAGGAATTGTCTTGTCTTATATTGTGTCTTATTTGATTTCATCAGACAACGGCTCAATACAATTATAAATTAGTATTTTTGTGCAGACTAGCTTCTTGGAAAGGAGAGCTGGTTATGAATTCTTAAAGGGACGTGTTTCAGTCATTATTTCATATTTATCCTGTTGACTGACAACATAAGCAGTCAAATATATAAAGTAAAACAGTTTTATTGAGAATTTGGCTGCATTAAAATACAATATGAGCACAGAGAGACGATTAGACAGAACAGAACAGTTATTTTTTTCTTTACTTTGTCATTTAGCAGACGCTTTTATCCAAAGCGGCTTACAAATAAGAAAAAGTAACTAAAATTAAAAGTTAAAACTATACATAATATATACACACATTTAAGAAGATAAAGACATGAAATAAACATGACAAATGCATACAACATTTCAAAACTAAACATTTAAATGAAAATAAAGCTAAAAAAAATCAAAATATTAAATCAAGAAAAGGTATGAGTATAAAAATGCTTCTAACGTAACACTAAAGGCCTAAGTATACTTCTTATACTAAATACTTATTTTTTTCATTATGTTTAGTGCAATTATTTGGTAGTCTGTGGTGGGATGGGGCGCAGGATTGTTTTATGGGTTTAAGGGGGGGTTGAGAAACACTGCACTAGAGCATCCCTTCGTTCAGACACAGTGGAAGATCTGATAAGACTCAGTGTAGAGGGTCAAGTCTGGAAGATGTTGATGCTAGAGAGTGTGGTCAGCTGGTTTAGCCGAGGCCAAAGATCAAGAAGGCCAAACTACAGGAGTTGGCCATCCGAGGGGCATGTAACTGCAATGGAGGATAGTCCATAATACATTGAGCCATGAGATGTTCAGTTTGACGCCCTTAAAACACTTAATTTAGATTTTATTTATCTTGAGATGTTTTAAGTTTAAATCTCTGCTCAGTGAAGCACTTTAAGCACCAACACTTTTTCAGTAAGTTACCTTTCTTGTAGAATTGTGCTTCAAATAAAGAACTTTATGTTGACCAGATTGTTAGTTAGTCGTTTACTAGTCAATATTGCCTATATAAAAATTTGGGTGCACCTAACTTTTGTGCCAGTGCACCTAAGAAAAAAAGTTAGGCGCACCAGTGCACCCAGTGCAAAAAGTTAGTCTAGAGCCCTGGTTTAAATGGAGTGAACACAGAGCAGAGCACACAGAGCAGTTTCTCCGTGAGCGGGAATGTAAAACCCGGAGTGGATCCAGAGCGGAGTGATTACAGAACGCTTAGAGTGGAGAGAGGAACGTGCTTTAATCCACTCCAGGCTTTGATCATATCCCCCCTCAGCAGACTGAATGCACCTCCCCTTTCCTTCATTTAAGACCTATTCAAGCTGAAATCAAGACATTTCTAACACTATTTGAGAAATGTAAGCGTATTTACGGTCTTAAAATGATGAAAAGTGAATTTAAGAAGGCGGGAACCCTGCAGTTGACGGGAATCCGTCGTATCGACGGAGAACTTTAGTTTGTGAGAGACGCGGGAGCTTATGCAGCGGATGGTGGATATTTGTGGCGGTCGATGTGGATATTGTGGATGACTTCTTCTCTCTCTTCACATTCTACTAGTGCTTCAGTTTCTGAACTTTCACGCTTAGTAACACATACAGCTGTATCCTCGCCAAAATGCAATAGTGAAAAGAGAGCCCTCTCTAACAGTGTCGCGTTTCAAACGTTATTTAAATGACACCGGTATTGCGGTATTTTAAAAATTCATATCGTAAGAAAAATAAACACCGGTATTCGGTATGAACCGGTATACCGCCCAGCTCTAGTATATGTGTAATTTTCACTTTAACTTCAGGCAATGTAACATGATTTTATGATCGTAATTTTGACTTTATTCTTAAAATATTATGACGTTAATTATTTATTTATTTATTTGAGAAGGATCAAACTTGCGCTGGCCGCTTGGTATTTAAAAAAACTAAAATTTGAATTTAACAAAAATAAGATGTTCCAATCATATTTCTAAATTAATTTAATCAAGAAAGGAAACAAAATAATGACCAATTTGCTATTAAAAAACAAGACTGGACTATTTAAATGGCTGCGACAGCAGCCAAAATAAGAATATATATATGAAATAGGTTATTGTTATGAAGACAGACGTTAAAATTAATGTTCACATAATAAGTGCCGTCATTCAGGCGGTTCACAATGTTTTAGCGCGTAATATGTTTTAAGAATGATATTCTGTTTAGCGCAATATGTTTTACGCCTAATATTCATTGATGCATTAATCAGATTTAAGATTTTCCTTTTAATAATATGAATGTCCTAGTAGGGCTGGGCGATATGGCTGAAAACTGTATCACGATATCAGTGTTTCATATCGGTCGATATCGATAATTATTGATATTTTTTATGACACATTTAAAATAAGGACCAGGAGAAAAATATATTACATTTAAACATTTTTATTTTAAACTTAACCTTCCTCTGATCATAATCCCCTCAGTTATTAAGACAGAAATGTCAACAACCATGGAAAACTCAAATAATTAAAATGTAAACATAAGCCTAAAGTCACAATGAACACTTAACAATTATCTCTTAACATTTGTTGTTGGTTGAATACGGCTGTGCTCCAAAAGGTGGTACATCAAGTTCGTGGTATTAACGTTACCAGTCTTGGCGGGGACGACGGTCTTGCATAATTTGCAGACGACATTGGTCTGACTACGGTCAGACTTATACTATCCAAAAAACTGCCATACTGGCGAGCTGACTTTTCCTCTTTTATTTACAATTTCCTCGCTCGCTGCGGCACTCATTTTCTGCTTATGAAAAGGAATCCAGCAGACCAGCACGAGACAACGATATGGCGCAACCAAACATGATACTGTTACATGATTGGCTGTTAGCGTGTCACTCCCTACGTTGCTAGGTTACCAGAGAGCGAGTGCCTTTGTTAATGCAACCAAACTTGCTTCGCAACCTCTGTTTTCTTCCGACGAAGAATACAAAATATCGAACGTTTTATCGAACACATTTTTTATTGATATCGATCACGTGTCTATCGCGATACATATCGTTATCGTTTTATCGCCCAGCCCTATGTCCTAGCCTTATGAGCAGTTGATAATCGACGGACTGTTCTGTTAATAAATGCCGTCCTTCGGTTATGTTATATTAATATGTTTCAGCACTCATACTTTACAACCATTAATTTTCTTGGGTTAAGATAGACTATTCTCTAATTAATTAAACAGTTTATCATACAGATTGAAAGCCTGGATGGTCTCTCTTCTCTCTCTCTGTGTGTGTGTGTGTGTGTGTGTGTGTGCGTGCGTGCGTGCGTGCGTGCGTGTGTGTGTGTGCGTGTGGGTGGGCGGGTGCATGCGCGGGAGGGGTGCGATTTTCGAATAGTAATCGAATAATACCCAGCGATGAATATTACTTTTGCTTAAAATGCCCATCCCTACTATGTATATATGATATGACGATCGTTTTACTCAATTAAAGCGGTCAAATGCTCAAAGTGACTCTCCGAGCAGTTCTGGGGATGTTGTTCATGTATTTATGTCCTCATTTAGTGAGGCGGCAGATGCTGAAAACACCGCGAGCATCAGGCAGCGCTTCAGTATGTATGTGTGCAGTAAATGAAACCGCATGCGTCTGTGTCATTCATTAACAGAGATGCAGAACATGCAGGATTCATATTTAAAGTGTTTTTGCGGCTTAATATTTATAGATACTAGTCCATAGCGAGTCGATTTAAGTGTACTGACCTACTTTTGATTAATTCATCCAAACTTGACAAATTCCGTGACATTCCGCGTTATACGGTACATTCCATTATATGACTGCATTCCATGATTCCGCATTTTCATAGGTTATATTGAGGTGTTTTGCAACTTCAGTGTAGTGGATTGTGATTTATTGCAATTGTATTGTACCTTTGAGAGACAACTGATACATGATCACTGAGGCAGCTCCAGTTAGCAAGTGCTCTCGGTATGAGACTGCCTTCAGTTTTCCGCGTTGATTGGTCGGACTCGTGACTCCCTACATATCAGATGAGCGGTGGGCGGAGATTGCCTCAGAGATTGAGAGATCGCCTCACTCTCACAGTGTTGAGCTCAGACAGGCTGCATCGAGGCCAAATAGTGCATTTAAACATTAAATAATTTCACCTGTATTATTTATTCACCAATAAATAATGTCACCTGTAAATAGTATGTTTGTTTGCATAATAATAAATAATAATAATTATCGGCAAATCTGTTTTGAAAATGGCGATATCGATAATCGGTAAAATGCTTAATATCTAATTGCTGCTTTACTTTTGAGAGACAACTGATGCGTGATCACTGATGCAGCTCCAGTTAGAAAGTGCTGTGAGACTGCCTTCAGTTTTCTGCGTTGATTGGTCAGACTCTCTACATATCAGATGAGGAGATTGCTCTGAGTGTTACCCACAGAGTGTTGAGCCCAGACAAGCTGCATCGAGCCAAATAGTGCATTTAAACTAGTGATGCACGATCATCGATTCTTTCGAGCAAACTGGCCGATTCCGATTCCGATACCGATTTTTTTTAAGCAACCAACAAGAAATAATGAAAGATTCTAACACAAATAAAGTGGTTATATAGTGAATATAGATTTTATTTAACATTTATAATATTTAATTGTTTAAAAAATATATATATTTAAGAAAAAAATTTGCCCCAAATTCATGTCTGTGGTGTTTCAACAATGGATGTCACCCCTTTAAGAAAAGGGAGAATTCTATTTGGACTACTTCCTGTGTGTAACGGTCACTGCAGGTGCTGGTTGATCTGAGGGGTGCATGGGAGTACATTCTTTCTTATTACATTTTGAAGTTAGCTAAATCTCTGACAATTTCATGTGTTGTCATTAGTGTATGTGGTGTTATGTTGATAACTTGCAGATCTGGCATATTTTAATAAAATAATATAAATATAATGTTGATATTTCCAAAATGTCCCTGATCTTGAAATCATCATGATGGTAGCCTCCATTTTAGAAAAGTCTAAGCTGATTTGTATGTGGTGTTACTGTCTCTGGTGTTAATGTATTTTCTGGTAACACAGAGCCTTTAGTAACTTGCATTATAAGGTCTGTGGTGTAATAATTACTCTGTGGTGTTACTTCAATATGACATAGACATAAGTGGCTGTGTCACAAGTTTTTGATTAAAATTATTTAAAATTCAAAATGTTCTTAAGCTTTTATTTTAATGGATATAGCATATTAAACAAATTTTAAATGCCTATCAATATATTTTATAAGAAAAACAAACAAGCATCTTTACAAATTCTGCCTCTCATTTGCCACCCCAGTTGAAGATGGACCAAGATGGTTTTAAATTGGGTTGAAACTACATAAAACTGCCCTTAAATGAAAACATTAACAGTAACCATTTGAAATTAAAGGCAACATTTGCATAGTTACAATCTAAACCACACAACCAACACATTCAACAGTCCAAACAAAGATGTTACTTAATCAACATTTGTTGTCGTTTTTAAAATTGGTGTAAAAGAAAAAGGTATTTACCAGTGAAACTAAATACAATCAAAGTAGGCTATATAAATAAATTATTCCAAAATGTTAAATCAAATAATGTTTAGTGCAACGAGCAAAACAAAGATGCTACAGTTCGTGCTTGTTAAATCGAATTAAGTCAATGTAATTTTAAGGTAAAATAAAAATAATAATCTTGTACAGAACTGACGTTTATACGTTTGAACGTTTTATTCTTTACAAAAGTAGCATTTCAGCTTTGTCACAAGTTGGTCTGTTTCTTTTCTCATCCAACATGAGAAGCTGCGCTGAACAACTGTTCACGGTCTATTCTTGTGCAGGCGTGGACAGATACGCTCGCGCAAATTCTAGTGATGGGAAGTTCGGATCATTTTACCGACTCGGACCTTTGAGTCTCGTTCAAGATGAACGAGCGACTCGAAAAACCGAAGACTCGAAACAGGTGAACTAATTCCAGTACAGAACCTTTAGGATGGTGCGCATGCGCGACTGAACGAATCACTCCCGAAACGACTCGTTCTTCTCGAGTCTCATTAAAGATCCGTTCAAAATGAATGAATCGTTCAAGACCGACCCATCACTAGCAACTTCAGCTAGAGCAGCAAAAGAAGCGGCTCTTATTTGTGTGCCAGTAATGTTACACCAACGGCTGTTAAGCTTCATTGTATCTGTTTTCTGTGTTTGTTGTGCTCCTGCCGAATGTATTCCACACAAATGACATGTTCGCACTTTCGGAAAAATCGGCCGAAAAAAGACAAAACCGGCCGGTTGCCGATTGCATTATAAGCAAAACCGGCGGTTCCGATCTTTGGCGGTCAACAGGTGCATCCCTAATTTAAACATTAAATTATTTCACCTGTATTATTTATTCACCAATAAATAATGTCACCTGTAAATAGTATGTTTGTTTGCATAAAAGAAAATTATCGGCAAATCTGTTTTGAAAATGGCCGATATCGATAATCGGTAAAATGCTTAATATCGGCGCCGATAATCGGTCGACCCCTAATTTATATTATACAAAGATATTTGATATGTAAACATAACATACATTTTTTAAATATATACATGAATGTGTGTGTATTTATATATATATATATATATATACGTTATAAATATACAAAGTGCACTCACATATAGTAAACAAAAGCATCAATAAACAACATTTATTTAGCAATTATTCTTCTTAGGGCTAATTTCAAAATGTACTAATACATACAATCAAAAGTTCAATCTATTAAAATTAGGGGTGCGCCGATCCGATATTCAGGATTGGTATCGCTTCGATATTGGCATTTTCTGCTGACCGATCCAAATTCGATATTCTGCATAGCTAATATTGTATTATTGTTAAGCCCCACAAAAGCCACGAACACATAAAACATCATAACATTTTCGTGCACTATATTTCAAGTGTTCTGAAGCCGTTACATAATTTAATGTGAGGTACAGATGAATATTTTGCTGCAGCTGTCCTTCATCCTCCATTCAGGATTCAAACTGCGTGCCGCGTTCGGTTACTAGAGACAAGATGACAAAACTCTCTCCATTGTTCCTATTATACTTGATCTGAAAATAAAGTTAAATGGTTTTGCATAAAAGGATTTTATCTAGCTAGAGTCTTGTGCTGTTTTTAAATCATGTTACTTTCTATCAGGTGTCTGTTAGATTACAATACTGTTGTAAAGAGCACTATGAAGGGTTCCTCACAAGCACAGTAACTAACATTTAAAATGGTTAAAAGAAAAGGCTCAATAAACTGTTGCACAGGTTTAATACACTACGCATTAATATCTCTTTCCTTTGTGCTTTGAACTTCACTGTGCGGACTCTGGAGCTCTGCACCTGCGCGCTGTGACTCAGTGTTGCTTTAAGCACATCATTTTACGCACAGGATGCGCATAAGCACTGTGGGCCTGCATGCTGTGACTCAGTGTTGCTTCAAGCGTATCATTCTGCACACGGGATGTGCATACGTGCTTAATGCCGCTCTGTATTGGAGCCTTTTGTATTATATTTTTGCGCAATGAAAAATTATTAATAGCCTTTCTTGTTTGCCTCATCTG